>OX387628.1:2457000-3678000 GCA_947568825.1 Sphinx pinastri | reverse complement strand
CGCCAGTACATTAGTGAAGTGATAACAACTGTAAACACAAAAACCAACGAACTTCTAACTTTCTAATCACCAGTGTTTTGTTTTCGATTAACAATTGACTTAACCCGCGGCCGCACCAGGCAAACATCCTGCGGTTGGCTGTTTGCGTTGAGTTAGCGCCTCAATAAACTAGATTTTGCCGCAGAACCGTCTTTAAATTCTCCTTTTGGTGTTTTAACTTCTCCATTTTGTGTGTAGTATCTGGATTCGGGGGTCAAACTTGATTGAGTCGGAAATGTTACTGCATAAATTAGTATCTAATTATTTTTTATAAGCTCTCTAAAGGGAGTTCAGTATAACCTTAAAAATTAGGTTATAGTTCGTATAAACAATCATAATGATCATAAGGTCAAGTCCCTTTTATTTATTTGTATAGCATAATCGGCTTATAATATAATATAATAATAATAATATAATAATCTGGAAAATGAACAAAGTTTACATCGTGCCGTTGGTGCTCTCTAGCACCGGCGTCATACCAAAATACTTGTTACACTCTCTTAAAGTAATAGACCTACCAGAAAATACCTACATCACAATGCAGAAAGCCGCAATATTAAATACATGTCGTACAGTTAGGAAATTCTTACAAGAAGATTCCGCCACCCAAACAATACCAGAACATACAGCACACTTGGCTTAGGCCCGTGGGTTGTATTGAATCACCGAAGTATCTTCAATACCTCGAGAATGTTTAAATAAACAAATATAAACATTAATAATATCCATCGTATCGCACGCACTGCTGTGTCGCTGATTCATTCAGCGAGTAATTTGCAGCAATGGCCGATTCGCTCGGCGACGCACTCTGCCGGCCTGGTGCGACCGCGGCCTAATGACTTGGCCGTTGACAATTCAACTTGAAAATGATTTTGCCTTGTTCTTGTTGTAATGAATTATCGATTTGCTTTGTGTGCCGCTGTAAATCTTGATTGACAAAATATGCTTTGTAGTATCGACCGTATAACCAAATAGTATGGTTTCTTGTTGTAAATTTAATAAACCCGACAATTGAAACAACTAGTCCAGACTCCAAAATAAGATAGTCTACTAGGATATCAGGAAATAGACGGTAATTTCGTTCCTATGACCCGAAATTTGCAAACAACAATTATTTGTAGATACACAAAACAAACGACAAATATTTGTAGATTACCTACACTAAATATGTCTTGGAGATTGAAGTCTTACTCCTCCCACCAGCTCATTCCTAGCGCGGAGGCCGCCTCGAAACTAAAAACTCAACACACAAAATAAAATAATAAATAAAATAAAGCTTTCAGTGTCCCAGACTTAGCGCATTAATAACCTTGCAAAGTACATAAAAGTCACCGAATTAAACTAAAATTACTTTTCTTTAGTTATTTTGTTATAGAGGTAAATGAACGTACAGACTGTCTCGTTTAATTACGGTCTTGTAAAAAACTAAAGTAGCCCGGTATCAGTAATCCCCAGTCATTGACTGTCTGCGAGGATTTATTGGACCATCATACTCACGGAGCACATTCGTCTGGAGAATGGCGACTGGCGTGTGAATTATATTAAAATTATGAATACTCATGAAGACTTAAAATTACCAATTTCAGCGACTGTGTCGTGGGATTTTTATCAAAATTTAATTAATCACGTCTTAAATTATAATTATTAATTTCATACGCTGTTTTATGTTTGTGTATTGTTTATCAATTATCGTTCGCTATAACGGTGAAGGAAAACATCGTGAGGAAACCTACATACCTGAGAATTCTCCATAAGAATTTCAAGGGTATGTGAAGTCTGCCAACCCGCACTAGGCCAGCGTGGTGGACTAAGGCCTAAACCCTCTCAGTAGTACAGGAGGCCCGTGCTCAGCAGTGGGCAGTATATAATACAGGGCTGGTATGATGATGATGGCTGTTTTATGTTATTATTGTGAAACATGAAAATATTTTTATTATTCTGTCACCACAAAAAAACATTAAGATATCAATATTCGCCATAAAACGTTATAATATTAAAATATTATTTTCTGTTACAGGTACCTAACTACGTACATGCGTTGCGAATAGCGAAAAGTAAAAATGTCATGCTGTGTTCAAAGGAAATTTTGATTAGAGGTAATATAATGGGCTTATGTTTCAATCATCAATTAATTTCTATTTGATAGACTGTAGTTTTAGCATATATTTTCAAAGAACCATAATAATACAAAAATGTATTTTATTACATTTAACCACTGGAATTATAAAGTTTTGGATCCGGTATAATCTGCAGATATTGTCGTTTGTCCAATAAAATTGCCTGAGGATTGAAAAATCAGCACTTAGAATCATTAATAAATAAATAAATGAAATACCAAATTATTGCGACTAGTCATTGTGTGCACTCTTCTTCTCTTCGCCCCAAAGAATGCAATAACTAACTTTCTCAGACATTTGGAGCGGCTTCATTAGACAATTCATTTAAATTAGAAAACATGCCTTATGAAAAAATACATTGAATAAATGAATAAATATAATGAAAATATATTGTTATATGTTGCGGACATAGTACGTAATCTTATCTTACATTTTGCTAATATTATAAATGCGAATGTTTGTGAAAATGTTTGGATGTTTGTATGTTACAAGAAAACGCAGAAACAACTAAACGTATTTGCATGAAAAATGGCACACGGGTCATATCTTTGTTTTATTTTTGTTTCGCGGAGAAAGTGCATTATTACTACCGCCCGGCCTTCGTGGGGGAGGACAGAGCGGTTATGTTGGGTTCACCATGCCTTACGACCCGGCGTTGAGCCGCCCGAAGAGATGGAAAATGTCGGGCGACCGCCGGGCCGAGTCCCTAACCTATGTACAACGCACGGCATACCAACTAAAACTCCGCGGTGGCCATCTTCGCCGCATTAGGGACGGCTGCGGGCTTCCTCAGACGTAAAGTGTCTAAGTTGTCTTCCGCAACCGCCGCGCCCCTGCGCGGTGCCGCCTGGTGCGGCCCCTCTTCTGTTGTGCGGGGGACTCTGAAGCCCCGCGCACCGAAGTACGCTCTCGGCGTCAACGGCAGCGTGAGGCCTAACTGCCACGCTGCCGTCCATCAATGGGTAGATCATATCCTGGATTAACACATAGGCTACTTTTAATTCCGGTAATTTGCTCGCACAGGAAATAATGGATATTTTTAATCTGATACTTTAAGTAAATGGCGCTGGTGTCGTACTGTGGTTTAAGGGACTTTTCTATCGTGAAATGTAAAAGGCCTTTCACGTGGGCGAAGCCGAAGGAACACCTAGTAACGCAATAAAAAGTAAGTAGGTCTTAATATTAGACTGAAATACCTTTGTCTTTTGCGACGTTTACCACAGTTATAAAAAAAAATCCGTATTTAAAAAAAGAATTTGCAACCGATCGATTAGAAAATTGGCCAGCTACATTGACTAATCGGGCGTGAATGTTAAAGAAACTAAGGCCGGGTTTAGACGGGCGGGCTTGAGACGGTTCAGTACACTTTCGTAATTAGTTCTGTTTTGAGAAGTTTCATTCACATAGACTCGATCCTAGAGCTAGTGGTATGTGAATTGACGTGTAATCCTAAGACAGTTATCAGAAGTTTCATTCACATCGCAAAGCTTAGTTTATTCTAGCAAGTTCTTTCAGCCATTTATTGCACAAGAACTTCGAGATGTGTTTACACTAGTGACAATGTTTAATTTATTCTATTCACATACGACTCAACGGAAGAAGTTTTGCAAGCTTCAGAATTAGCACAAATTAGCTTGTGGTGACTGTTCACTCGGTAAAGTAAGATATGCTGCATGTTTTCCTGCTAATTGAATTGCTTTGTGAGCTATAAAAGTATTACAAAACCCGCCATAACTTTAACGGTTTCTAATAAAACCATAAACAACTAAAATCCCGTTGTTTATTAGCTACAATAGATTTGTTACGCTCAGTTCATTCCTCGATTGTAGTACCGCCATTAGAATCTATATAATCTATAGACGTTGGATGTTCAAAATATCGGAAATAAATAAAAGTGTCTGACTAATATTATAAATGCCAATGATTGGAAAGATGTTTGTATGTTTGTTAAAAAATAAGGAAATGCATTAACTAAACAGATTTAGATGGCACACAGATTAACTTAAAAGTTACTTTTATCCCGGAAAATTAGACTATGGGACTTTTATTCCGGAAAAAATCACGTGGTTGCAGCCGCGGATAATCTGTAGTTCTCAATATTTTTGCAGACAAATTGAATTTTTTATAAAATATTTCAAAGGATTTGTAGAGTATATCTAAATGCTTATTTCCGCTGTGTAATTGGCACTCGAGGGTAGACAGAGGGATAGTCGGCTATTAAACTTGTATAGGGCGTAAGTCTGGCTGGGGTTTCTTTGTTGTCTAGCCTAGCTCCTGCCTGTCTAGACTGTCGGAATAATTGCTCGTAATCGATATTGTTAATATTAAAAAAGATCTATTTGATTACGATTGAAATTTGATGTATGTTTTAATTAATGTGACTTTAGTCAAAATATAGCACCCTGTGAATAAAATTAAATACAGAGTGTTTTTAATTTCAAAAATGTGTAATAGGAAGAAAAAAAATTTTTGAGAAAGAAATAGTTTGTTTTCTTTTTCATATACGTATTACATACACACGTAACATTATTATGGGTATGTATTTTTATTTCATTTTTATTAGAGTTCTGTGTCTATAATATATATAACATATAATATAATATATAATCAATATATTAATCAAGTGAAATTTGAACATGGATGTAAAGTTAATTCTCTGTCATTCATTTAATAAGCAGCCAAATTGATTTGGCCTTCACGTTATATTATTACAGGGAAGGGGGCACAGTGAAAATTTAGTCTAGGTAATTCCAATAATTTAACTCAAGTACATACGATAGTATATATTTCAGTTGAATCTAGGTGGGGGCAGCGACCCCCATACCGTCATCTGGCCACGCCCTTGCTTACGCCATATTTGTAAGTAGACTGGTAATTCGTAGAAGTTGTAAGGTAGTCGCGCCGCAGACGTCTCGGCGAGGTTCGTAAACATCCGAGGTTCCCCGCACATAACTAATTTCGCACTATCGTCGGGAACGCCTCTGGCCCGCGTGTGCCTTTGTTGTCTGCACTCTCATTAGGGTTGCCACTTGTTAAGGAACACGCTTCTTGAGAGCTCTGTTATAGTTTGTAGTTGACACGCAATTCGTTCGTTACAGTTCATATTTCAAAATTCAAATCGAGAATTTATTATGACTGTAATATTTTAAAGTAATTTTCCCTCACTGTATAAAGTTGCCCTTGATTGTTGCCAAATGGCATTCTGGCTAGAAATAAAAACTACTATCAAACTTGATGTTAAATTACAGGGATGTCCAAAACTTTAACGGCATTTAACCAGCTGCCTATAAAGAATATTCCAATGAATAATAGGATGTCATACGACACATAGTTTACAGTTGTTCGTTGTCGAATTATCTGTCGGTAGGTCATTATCAAAGTAAGAGCTGATAGATCAAACAACGAGCATCCGGCATTCCACCTTACAACATTTTCAAACAATAAAAACACCAAAACCGTATCTATTGTCAGCCATTTTATTTATATTCCCATAACTCGCAAGTGCCAGCCCTATGTCATGCAGTGTGCACTGCGCGGCGATGTCGCGGACCTAACAAATTCCCTTGTTATTTCCATCGGGCGGGATACGGTGGCGAACCGTGCGGAATCGATGCCACACGGGTTGCCACTTTATATGTTGTGGGTTTTAAATAAAATAAAATAAAATAAAATCATTTATTGATCAAGTAGGCTTATAAAAAAGCACTTATGACAAGTCATGACAAGGTAGAGACAATAACAAAGGTACATATACCAATTAAATAATTTAAAGTACCTAGATTAAATAATGAACAACCAGCACGGGCTGATAGGTACAGAGGACACGGACATTGGGGACGGGAATAGGGCTAGGTAAGGAGAAGTGGAGCTGATATAAAAGAAAGGGAAGGAGTATCTTTACATTACGAGGAAAGGAAACGCCACGGTCCTCGCCGGCGAGGATAAAAAGGTCCTAGCCTAGCTAACCTACCAGCCTTTCACTAGCTACCTAAGCGATGACGACCCGAAGAAGAAAGGCAGAAAGAAACTCCGGGCTTAATTTTTTCGTCATCAATTGTCATGATTTTCTTCATTGTTTTTCAAATGTATATTTGACAGTATTATTATTACACAGGTTAATGTATGCATGGATGTAGCCCTAAGATATAAATAAAATACTATTTGGAAGCAACCAAATAGAAATATATTGGCGTTCATGATGCATTAACCCACGTTTACAAATCATTAATAGTAATAGATACCTATAGATCGGTCGTCACTATAATTAAACAATGTCAAAATGTCAAAAAAAAAAAAAGTAAAAATATAATATTATGGACATAGTCATATAAATGTCATATTAAAATATATTTTTTTTTTCATAGGCGTTCAATGTGAATGCTCAGTGCCTTGGTGCTGTGCCGGCAGGACTGATTCCAAATATCCTTATCATTTAAATAGTCTGTCACTTTATAGTAGCCTCTAGAAATCAATACACGTTTAACGTAAGGCTTAAATTGGATTTCAGGCAGATTTATTACTTCAGAAGGAAGCTTATTATAGAATTTAATGCAGTTGCCCATAAACGAATTACTTGTTTTACTCAGTCTAAACTTTGGAACTGCAAGTTTGTTTTTGTTCCTTGTATTTATACAATGTATGTCACTGATTTTTATAAAGCTATCTAGATTTTTGCGGACATACATAATGTTTTGGAATATGTATTCAGTTGGCAAGGTTAGTATATTAATATCTTTAAAAAGGTCTCGAAGAGAATCGCGAGATTGCAAATCATAAATAGCGCGAACAGCTCTTTTCTGTAATATGAAAATAGTCTGCAGATCAGCTGCAGAACCCCATAGCAAAACACAGTACGACATAATACTATGAAAGTAAGCAAAATACACTAACCTGGCCGTCGCCACGTCTGTCAGTTGCCTAATCTTTCTAATGGCGAATACAGCGGAGCTTAATTTACCAGCTATTCTATGTATATGCGAACTCCACTGTAGCTTAGCATCAACTGTTATTCCAAGAAAGACAGTAGAAGGAACAAGATCTAAGACATTTCTATCTAATACAATATTAGAAACTTGTTCAGTATTGTTCAGTAGGGAGAATTTAATACATTTGGTTTTCGCCGCGTTCAAAAGTAGATTATTTGTGGAAAACCAGTCTGAAATGAAACCAAGTGTTTCATTAGGCTCTACAAAAGCCTCATCTTTCCTATTGATCTTAAAAATAAGTGACGTATCATCAGCAAATAAAACTACATCTGCTTTTTTATTTATCATGTAAGGTAAGTCATTTATATACACTAGGAATAAGAACGGTCCTAATATGGAACCCTGAGGTACCCCTATGCTAACTGGAGATCCTATAGAATTAATATTATCGATGTATACTTTTTGATGCCGGTCTGAAAGATATGATGATACCAATTGAAGTGCTCGACCCCGAATACCATAGAAATTAAGTTTCAAAAAGTTTTTTGGGAGAGATAGAGATTACTTTATGAAGCGGATGGATTGAAGGGAATATGATAGGAATGTAATAGTTATAGACATTGAGCCGATTTCAATTATCAATCCCAATTAACAATCCTGAGAATAATACATCAAAATAATTTATTTGTAAGCAAATCAAAAAACTATATTCTGATTGAGATTTTTTTTATTCTGATTGGTGATTTGTGTGCCAGCATATAATGTGTAATACTAATATCAAAATACATACACTCACGTCTTTTATCGCCAAAGGGGTAGGTAGAGGCGCAACTTGTGAACCTACTTTTCGTTGCGCGTATTTCGTCCCATAGTGTTGGGGGCGAGAGCCTATCGCCATATCAGGCACAAATTCCTGCCTCCGGGCTGATACTGAATAGAAAAACCCAATATCACTTTGCCAAACCCGGGAATCGAACCCAAGACCTCAACATTGCAGTCGTACCATAATACAACTACACCACCGAGACAGTATAATATATCAAAAATGTATCGAAGACATACTAAAATGATGACGTAAAAGCATGTCTGATTTCTGTACTATTTGGTCATGATATTTACACCATGCTGTTATTTTTGGAAGCGCATTGCATTCTTTCGCATAGCATCAAAACACTAAGAGAAAACGACTAGTAATAAATTTACTCAATTAAAAATGAAGTTATTTTATATGCCATTACATAACATCTCTACATCCCATGAGAAGGACTTAAGAGCTTTAAATTTACATCTAACAATGTACTCGTTAGAGATTTGCATAAATATATTATGTCTCAATTTGATAATCCGTGCACTCGTCGACTCAAGGTTGTCACGGCTTATCGATGTCGCAAACAAATTTATATGTTTCGACTTTCTACGAAACACCTACAGTTCAAACATGCATTTATAGACGACCTGAAGTTTGTCACGCGTCCGCTTCTATCGTTTTTAAATGTCTGATAATAGGGGGTTTCCCATGTCGAGGGTCTTAATTTTTGTACAGAATTTTAGGTTCTAAATTTTGATGCATATATTATCTTTATTTAGGCTAATTTGGAAAAATTGCGCCCATAACTATCGTATTTGAGCGTTTTTATTTGCTACATATTTATTTCAACAATTTCAATTTATTTCTTTTCTTTGCAGTGAAATGTTTTTTTCTGAGTTCACATCTAACAAACATCCAAAAATCCAAACGTGCTCACTATCTTTCGCATATATAACACAAGTAAGATAAAATTCTTATCTTATATTCCTTATATTATAATTTTTTTTTTTTTTTTTTTTTTTTTTTTTATTGCATTTAATGACGAGACGAGCATGCCGTTCGCCTGATGGTAAGCGATACGACCACCCATAAACAGTAGCAACACCATCCAGCACCTTGAGTTACAAAGTACTGTGTGGCATTCCACTGCGCTCGTCATCCTGAGACATAAGATGTTAAGTCTCATTATGTCCAGTAGTTAGACTGGCTACAATGTCCTTCAAACCGAAACACAACAGTGCATGCACACTGCTGCTTGGCGGTAGAAATAGACATTGCGGTGGTACCCAACCAGACGGACTTTTACATATGAGAGTCCTACCACCAGTAAACATATACTATCTTAGGCATTTAATACAGTGTGCGCCTCAACGATCACTCTCATCAATTCCACGGAACGCCATTTCTGTGAATGTTCACTAAATATTCGATGTTTCTGGAAAGTTTTCGCGTTGCTGCGGCCTCTGAACGATACTGGAGAGAATTTATTGTGGTTATCAACAGAGTATTTTAGTAGACACCGCTACTGATAAATATATCGTATGAATAAATGTTTTGCTAAACAAATTCATGCTAGTATTTTAGTTTGGACTCTAATGCAAGCATCAATTGGTGTTATGAAAAATATATTTTGCCTAACAGCCGCTATTGACACGTCCGTCTGTATATATTTAGGGGATGCCTATGTTCAGCAGTGGACGTCGTGTGACTGATAATGATGATAAAAATATATTTTACCAGATGCGGTATCTCATATAGAGGACATGGTCTATGTAGGTAAATGATGTAGATCACTATTCTAATTTTGCCGCCAAACATGTGTAAGCACTATTTCGTTCCGGTTAAAGGCTATTACAGAGGATCCAATGCAGTTCTTTGTATTCAGGTTCTATTCATAACCGATCCAAATTCGAAGTATTTATTTTAGCTGTCCCGATAGAGAAATCTTACAGATTGATAGATTCTGATACCATACGATCTAGTCAGAGTGATCAGACAGAATTAGGTCTGTCGTCTGTCCTAATTTCTCCGCATTTGTTCTAGTTTGCAAGCTTATATCCGTGAATGGCTTTATAAGACGGGAAAGACAATTTTGTTATAATCTCTTAAGCTATAGTATGAAACAAATGTGTGAAATTTATCTAAATACTAAAGTTTATGGCGCTTTTTTCAAGTTATCAGGGTTCATGAAATGTCGTCAAAATTATCCTTCGACTCGGGCAGTTAAAGTTAATAGATCTCAGTCTATAGCATCAATGTGGCGTCATCTCGATGCAGTCTCACTACGTCGCGGCTAACCGACAGACTTGCTCCACACCACAGCTAAACGATTTTAGCTAGTAAGCCTATACAGAACAAATCTACTTACCCTGCGCATATTTAAAAGGGGAACACGAACAAAAACAAAACGAACAAAACGTTAACAAAGAGAAAAATCGCACGAAGATAACTTAATAACGTCATCAATCAACATTAAACAAACAGACAGACAGACGCTTCCTTTTTAATACGTAATCCGCACGATACAGTGAACTTGGGGTGAACGGCCTCGTTCGACACTTATTCGATCTGATAAAAAAGATAATTGGCACCGCGTGGGCGGATTGTCATCTTGTCCCTTAATGTATGTCTTCACGCTACGTGATAGGCCCTGTTTACATCCAGGAAGGTGTACGCTATAAGGCTGGTAAGGTCTCCTCGCAAAGTGTATACATAAGTCTATACATCTATACATATAAATAAAATTGTAGTGTCTGTTTGTAATATTGAAATAACCGTTTTTTACTACATGTATATGAATATATATACGGTACATACACCAAAAATTTTTTTTCACTATTTTTGTCTGTCTGTCTGTTTGTTCCGGCTAATCTCTGAAATGGCTGGACCGATTTTGACGGGACTTTTATTGGCAGGTAGCTGATGTAATAAGGAGTAACTTAGGCTGCTTTTTACCCCGGCAAAATATAAAGCGGGACTTTTATCCCGGGAAAATTCATTCACGCGGGCGGAGCCGCGGGCAACAGCTAGTTGTAATATACCATGTTATATTTCTAATCCACAAAGTATAGTAAATAAACCAGCTGAGAGAACGTTTAAAGCACTATTATATCAACCCAAATCCGTTTCAATCCAGGCGCATAAAACATAGGATTATCCGTCCTAACCTAACTCTTAATTTTAGCGGGAAAATGTGAATATTGCAAATGGCCGCCCCGCCGGCGCCATTATAGTAAATCAGCAGTGTTGTCTGGTGGATCCTTGGCGGGAATCCCTTTGCATTTATACATTATCCCGTGGACTTAGGAGTTGAACAACGGGATCTAGCGCGGGACGTGCACGCTGCACTTACCGCTTCCCTGCACAAGTTTTAAGGCCGGTATATTATTATATTCAACTCTTGTCTTACTACTCTGTAGAGCGAATCGAAAATATTAATATTGAGCGTTGAAGCAATTTATATCAGACTGGATAAAGGTTAAAGTGTTGTTTCTTTACCCTCGAATCAAATTCATGGATAAATGCTTTTACGAATTGCATTAGGTATTTTTCAAAGCTATTTACGTATAAACTGACTGACGGCCTCGGTGGCGTAGTTGTATTACGGTGCGACTGCAATGCTGAGGTCTCGGGTTCGATTCCCGAGTCGAGCAGAATGATATTGAGTTTTTCTAATCAGTATCGGACTGGAGTCTGGAATTTGTGCCCCATATGGCGATAGGCTCGCCCCCTATCATCACATCATGGGACGGAATACGCACGGCGAAAAGTGGGTGCACTAGTTGTGCCTCTGCATACCCCTTCGGGGATAAAAGGCGTGAGTGTGTGTGTGTATTTACCTATAAAACAAACCTCCAGGGCTGGTATAAATTAGTATATATTATTGTCGATCTTGTGTCTTGTTCCGTGTTGCAAGACACTTCTCAAGGGCACAAGGTCTTCGTCCAGGACATATTTAATGAATCACTTGATTAGACACAGACCGTTGAACGAAGGACTCATTGTTTTTTACCGTCTGCTGAGACCGATTTAGATTTCATTGTACACGCGATAATTTCGCATTTACGGATAATGTTATTAATGGTGTTATGTATCCGCTTTTTGTGGGTATATTTTTAGTAACGGATAGAACACCAAAAACTGAAATGGGAGCGTGATAAACACTTTTGATATTATGTTTCTGAATATTGCTATTGTGGTGTTTAGTATTACCATTGTAGGGACACTCACACTTGCGCAGCTATGTAAGAGTATGTACGTAGTTGTGCGGGAACGCTGTGTCACACCATGCTTCCCATATATACAAGTTAGAGCTCGGTCTCCCATACAACATAAACTCTACATCATATTATGTGTACCCTTCCTATAATACTGGGTTCTTAAAACCGAATGTGAAGAAACATTTCAGCAGCGCAGCATTTCTCCATGATACATTAGTTTAAAGTCAGATGTATCAGTACCATAAAGTCAAGGGCATTCAAAAATAAGAGAAAATATTCAACATACGTAGCGAATGTAAATAAATTTCGCACACTCATAAAGTGTGTCTCTAGACGCAATTAAAATTTCCAGAGTTAATCTTCACTAACGCGTGTTTGAGAGCAGGCTTAATTTGGACTCAAAACGTTCGCTTCACTATTTTATTAAGTCAATTCGGGGATAATTTTACGGCCCAGTTTGAATCTTTTTTTATGACTAACAGACGCTATGCAACAGAATTAGGGACGGATTTGTAGGATATAGAGCGGTAGGTTGTTTTTCGGAAGTGCTGTTTTATCGCATACTAGACTTGCTCGCGGCTCCGCCCGCTTGGATGAGTTTTGCCTGGATAAAAGCACCGCTTCATATATTCCCGGGATAAAAAGTAGCCTATGTTAATTGCTTATAATGTAGCTTTATATTGGTGAAAGAATTTTTGAAAGTGGTCCAGTAGGTTTTGAGTTTATTCGTTACAATATACAAATCTTTCCTCTTTATGATATTAGTATAGAAAAGATGTTTTATGATGTCCCCACTTTTTCTTTTCACATAAAAAGAATGGACCAAAACGTTTATTTATCAAAGGCATACAACAGAGTATTTGGAATATTACCAAAGCAGTAAATACTAACGCGAACTAGGTCAGTGTGGTGGACCAAGGCCTAAACCCTCTAAGTAGAGTACGTCCGTACCTAGTAGTGAGAGTTGAAACAGTATAATAATTAGATACATGGCTAATATTATAAGTCTCTTGAATCTAGAGTTAGTATGTTCTAGGTCCTACTTCATACCATTTCTACGTATAATATATTCTCGGAAAGTTAAGCACATATTTACATACCATCTTGACGATCTAACGATAAAGGAAAACATCGTGAGAAAGCAGACTCCAAGTTAAAATAGGATTCCTAATGTATTCACGTTTAGTGTGACGTGTAATGCCGAGAATTGCGCTGACTAAAGGTCGCAGGAACACGCTGGATGCGGGCCGCTTTTGACAGGTCCGTCTGGAAATCTTTGGGGGAGGCCTATGTTCAGCAGTGGACGTCATGTGGCTGATGATGATGATGATGATGCGCTGACTAAAATATGATTGTATTGTTATTATGATTGTAGTTATATTGCGTACGCGGTACGATTATCGCTCTGAGGTCTTCGGTTCGAATCCTGGGTCGGGCAAAGTGCTATTAGGTTTTTCTGCTCAATGTCAGCCTGAAATCTGGAATTTGTGCCCGATATACCATTAGACTAGTCTGCTATCACATCGTTGGGAGGAACATAGTGGTGAAAAGAGGGTACACTAGTTGCGCCTCTGCCTACACCTTCGGGGCTCGGGGTAAAAGTCGTTAGTGTATGGTGAAAGTATTTATTATGTATTTTATAATGAGAAACTAGACGAGTCACACGTCTAAGCTTTTAGAAACATTAGCCATAATTTTGTAAAATAAATTAGTACTGCACCATGCTCGTTATTCTGAAACATCAAATATAGAGTCCCATATAAACACCACTTGAGTGGAGACCGCGAGTCGGTAAGGGTAGTGTAGGACGCTAAAGCTATGTGGAGTGGCGATTTGCGAAAGGTAGCTGGCAGAAACTGGATGCGACAGGCCGACGACCGGGTCAAATGGCGCGAGGACGCCTATGTCCAGCAGTGGACTAAAATATATGCTGATTATGATGATGATAAACACAACAGATACACATAGCTCTCATATAGCTTTGTGAAGTCTTATATAGCTTTGGAATTCAAACTGATGCACGTATGCTCTATCCGATCGCAATAAATTGTATCTTAAAGTGTCCACAGACGATCGGATTTGGTACGGCCGTACCATTTTTTTAACCATTTTTTATGCGGTACGGTCTTCACGCCACACGAGCGTACCATACCACGCATTGTCCAGTTTTTTTTGTGCTAGCAGCTAGGGATGGTGTGTATTTACGCGACCAGGTATTTACTTGCAAGTACGCCGACCAGGTGCTGACCCGAAATACTTACAAGACTTGAAAGTATTTTACTTAGCTACTCTCTCGTGACACGATGGAGTCACGTGACCTCGCCTCGGCCCGCCGCGCGCGTCCGTGCTCAGGAGTCGTCGTCCGAAAATTTACTAATGGTTCTTATTTCAACAAACCCAGTGAACAATTTCCTATGCAAGTATTGAAGTGCTAAAAGTATTTTAGTTGATAACGCGGATGTGCTCCTTATTCGTACCGAAACATGGGTCAATATCCTATGAAGTAAGAAAATACTTGAAAGTATTTCGATTTTCGACTATCCAAGTGCTATAAGTACTTTGTTTATAAACGCAATTGTGCTCTTTATGTATACTGAAACACGGATAAATTTTCTCTACAGAAAGAAAATACTTAGTATTTATAGAATCAAAGTATTAGAAGTTTTTATTTGTGAGCGCGATTGTAATCCTTATTTGTATCGAAACACGGATTAATTTCCTATGCAAAAAGAAAATACTTGGAAGTATTTCGAACCTTGGTTCTTGGCGCTGGTTTTTTTAGGCGGACGTATTTGTAAGCCCTGGTTCACGATTTTGCAAGTACGACCTATGCCTACTAGTAGCGCGTGAACACCTCTCACAGTATGCCTCTGTTCTCTCGAAAAAGGCTACATTATAGATACCTATTGAGAAAAAACTAATATCGAGCGCTTTCATTAGAGCATAGAGATAGATTATAGTCTTAACTCGGGAATAGCACATAGGTCACTTTTTATTCCGGAAAAATATATAGCGGGAAAAACTTTACCACACGGTAAATATATAGCGGGAAAAACTTTACCACGCGGTAAATATAAAAAGTAGCCTATAGCGCACAGGAGTAATGTAGCTTCCTACTAGTGAAATAATTTCCTAAATCGGTTCATTAGTTCCTGAGATTAGCGCGTTCATAAATGCGCCCGTGGTACTTGATCATTATTTTGTTGCGGAGTTAATTTATAACTATGATATCTCCTAACATATTCATTGAAATCAAATGACGTTGAGGGCAATTTTGTTCAAAATAAAATACTTGTGATGAATAACGTTTTAATTGGATAAGGATCAATGTCATGTTCATAAAAATACCTTCGCAAATAATGCATGATTTAAGAACAAATTTGATTACCACAAAAAAGGTTATACTGAGTCAAACTTAAAAGATAGACATATGCTGTCGCGGACTTTTTTTAGAACTTTTAAAGGGAAATAATTCCTTCATACATAATTTTTACGTACGATCGTATTCGGTACGGCCATACCATATTTTAAACCATTTTTTTATGCGGTACAGACTTCACGCCACACGATCGTTCACCACGCATTGTCCAGTATTTTTTGTGCTAGCAGCGCGTGAACACGTCCGCACTGAACAAAAAACTCGCAATAACGACAACAATACGTCATTAATAACTAATTACCTGGGTGACCGAGCCTAGCTCGGGTGATTTTTGAATACCTACTATACATGTTATTTATTTCTTTAAAGTAGGTGCTAATAATATTTTCCATTTTAAAAAAATATTCACGACTAAAGTCAAAAGAGTCGATACCTACAGAAACACTAATTTCAAAAAAATCGCTTCATCAGCGGTTCAGATTTTATATTAAATATCAGGTTTCATATTTTTTTCATATTGAATTACATCACGAGCACATGGTTCAGTTCTCATCTCTCGTTTCACTTATTTACGAATTGATAAAAGACGAATGTCCTATGTTTATTTATATCCGCAACAAATTTGGTCTTAAAAATATGTTTCCCAGTTTAGTTTCTCCCCTCTTTAGCTGCCCTAAGTTAGTAGTTAATAAATATGAATATCCCATATTTATACTCAAGGTACATCTATATCAAATTTCACCATAATCGTTTCAACGGTTTATTTTCTTTCCTCTTTTTTAACCTTCTTATTTAAGAGTTAATAAAAAACTGAATATATCATATTTATTTATAAGTTTCAAGAGATCCCCAAACCATATTTAAATAGAACTAGCTTTTGCCCTCGGCTCCGCCCGCGTGAATGAGTTTTCCCGGGATAAAAGTCTCGCTTTACATTTTCCTGGGATGAAAAGTAGCCTATGTGTTAATCCAAGCTATAATCTACCCGCATGCCAAATTTCATCAAAATCGGTTTAGTAGATTTTGCGTGAAAGAGTAACAAACCTCCATACATCCAGACATCCATACATCCATACTTACAAACTTTCGCGTTTATAATATTAGTAGGATTAGTTCAGTGGTTTAATTTCTTTCCTATTTTGCCCCTCTCAATTTGGGGTTAGTGAAAAATAATATCTCATATTCATTTTCAAGGTTTAAGATATACCCAATCCCCATACAGTGCAATACAATCGGAGCAACAGTATTTTTTGCCCTCTTTTAACCCCCTTAGTTAAGGGTAAATCATATATGCCATAGTTATCTTTAAGGTTATAGATATCCCCGTATCAAATTTCATTACAATTCCTTCAGGAGTTTAGTTTCTCTTCTCTTTTATCCCCTTTAGTCAGGAGTAAAAGAAAAGAATTAACATTCCATATTTATTTTTCAATATATAGAGCTTAAGATATTCCCGTAGCAAATATAATTACAATCGGTTCAACGGCTTAATTTCTCCCCCTTTTACCTCATTAATTATGGGTTAATAAAATAAATAATATACTATGTTTGTTTTTAAGGTTTGAGATATTCCCATACCAAATTTCATTACAATCGGTTCAACGGTTTAGTATCTCCCCCCTTCGAACCCCACAAGTTTGGGGTGGATAAAAAAAACTGAATACAACAATTTAATTTTTAGAGCTCATACTATCCAAATCCAAAATTTCATTCAAATCAGACTAGCCGTTTCCGAGAAATAAGTGATAAACAGTAATTACTAAGTTGGCAAAATTTGTAAAACTACGGCGTGTACTTTCTTTTGTTTATTATTTTGTTACTTTATTACCTAGCCCGTAATTGACTCTACTATTGTTATCGCACGCGCCGAAAATTCAAAGCAATTCGTTCTTTTGTTTTATTTTGAAATTACCTTACACGGACAGACTGTTGTTAGGTAGTGATGGATATTATAATCAATACGTTATCATATTATTAGTTTCTCAGACAACTATACGCAGTAAGCGTTATTTGGTTTAATATTAATGCTTGCTGTTTGTATATTTTATAGGAGATTCATAATAGTAAAATAATATTTTTTTATCTCCATTTAACGCCCCTCCGCTGTCGTTATACAGAGTTTACACTGTAATTTATAATTGTTTCATGTAAATTTATTGAAATATGACGATTATTGTCGAAGACGTCGGAAAAAATCAAGTCGACTGGGAGTTTTCATTGCTAACGCTGCCTATTCCTTTGAGATATAATAAAATAATGTATGGTAGAATTGTTCATCTTTTATAGGTCTACAAAAAAGTTCGCGATGGCATATATGTCAGCAAAATGGCGCGCTAACCGTATTGGAAGCTATCTATTCGAAATTTATAATACATACAGAAAAAAAATTATCTCATATTTCTACAATTTGTTACTTTACTTTGGTAGTAAATTTTTTTTATAATTCATAACTACTACTAATTGCTGTACATCATTGTCAATAGCGGCGTGCAGTAAAATTTATGGCATGTAAAATTTTATGACACAACTCGGCATTTGTTTATCTATAATATAAAAATGAATCGCTGAATGTGTTGCTAAGCGCAAATCTCGAGAGCAGCTGAACCGATTTCGCTAAATGTTTTTTTAGAATATTCCTTGAAGTATGAGGATGGTTCTTATGGAGAGAAAAATTTAAAGATTGCCTGAAAAAGTCTAAAAACAACACTTTTCTATACTCCCATACAATCGATTCGTAATAATACTTGAAAGTCAATTTGAACTTTAATACCATACCATAAAGTTTGTGTTAATAGAGAGGTTCCGGGAAGGCAACACTTTTTTTTTTTTTTTTTTTTAACCTGACTATCGTTTGTTAGCCTGACGAGGGTCGGCTTATACAAACAAACCGGACTTTAGGGTGAGCGCTTTAGGCACTCGCAACCCTTTAATTTAGCCCCCCGAGGCAATTCTTGTGCTTTGGGTCTTCACACCCAATGCACGCCCATGCCCGGGGGAACATTAGTCGCGGGCCGAGGCACACAGTCAGTGTGTATACCTCTTGGTTGCATAACACATTGAGGCCTAAAAGGGCCCGCGAACATTTCCTGGCACCCTTTTCCTTTCCACCCATCCTGAGAACCTTTCTCCATTCCCCACCTTTCCTTCCATCATCCTATTCCACTTCCTTCCCAGGCCCCTGCAGTCGTCAAGCCGGGGGACTCCAGTATCCCATTCGCAGGTTTCCCCCGGTGTTGACTGCAGGATCGCCTATTTAAAAAAAAAAAAACCCTTTAATTTAAGTGACCATGCTGAGGGCAACCCACTAACGGGTTACGGACCTCGGCTCAGGACGGTCACTGGGAGAGGATGAGACATCAGCGTTTAGTGGGGAAGATTGGGGTTTAACCTAATCCTATCCATTTATTTCGTCGGCACGCGGGCCGGAACTGTTAGGAGGGTCGGGGGGGCGACGGGGAACGCGGCGAGGTCCTCGGCGGCGAGGACGGAACTGCGGTCGTGTGGAGTGTAGGAGTTTTAGGAACTCGTTCTTACTGCGAATGGCCAGAGTGATATCGTCCTCTGGATCGGTTAGGACTGAACGCGGCCGTCTCCATTTGGCGCGGTCGAATGGAGTGTATATTGACGCTTTGCGGACTAACGTATTTGGGTGATTTACCGCCCGATCGAAGTAGCGTTTGCTGGTCATTGCAACACAATTGAGTGATGTTAGTATCGTATCCATATTAATGTTAATATTTGTCAATATTTATACGATGGTAACACCATGGTACAACCAAAACCTAGAAATCAATTGTTCAAAAACAAAGTTAATAACATTTCACCCATCTCAAAAATTACCCTTAAATATAAATTTTAGTTACAACGGAACCAAGCTCGAGGTCGTGAAAAACGTAACCTTATTAGGCTTAGATATAGATACCCACTTAAACTGGAAACAGCACATACAAAAAATAAAAACAAAAATATCCAAATTTACATACGCCTTACGCGAAATAAAAAAGACTACTAATACACAGACTGCCATAACTACATACTATGCATATGCCTACGCATGGCTAAGCTATGGTGTAATATTGTGGGGTAATAGTACAGACATAAAAGCTATATTCACTTTACAAAAAAAGCTAGTCAGAATAAATGTAAATATTAAAGAAACTGAAATTTGTAAGCCTCACTTTAACAAGTGTAAAATGCTCACACTTCCTTGCATATACATTCTAGAGATAAGTAAATTTGTAAAAAAGTACCCAAATTTATTTTCCAAACGCGAAGACATCAACCCTTCAAGAAATCTACGACATAAAAACAGACTCAACCTACCGGCCTCTAGATTAGACATGTTCTCTTCTAGCCCTTACGTTATGGCAATAAAAGTATATAATAAACTACCTAACAAAATAACTGAAGAAGCCAAAAATAATATATTTGTACATAAACTAAAAACATTACTATATGAAAAATGCTATTACTCTTTAACTGATTTCCTTAACGACGAACTATTACTTTATCTTTGACACCCTATTTTAAAATAATTATATTATGTATTTGTGAATAAGCTAATGTCTGAATTAAAAATAATTATGTTAAATTTAAATGCATGACATAGTAATATATTTAATTTCACTACTTATTTTATAAATATTGACATCTGTTTACTACAAGATAACATTTTTTCTCGACTACTAGGCAAAAAATATATAATAATAATGAAAAATTAAATTTACAAAATAATATTAACTACTATAAACAACGAGTTTTATCTAAGAAAACAGTTTCTCCCTCTCTTCTATGTTGCCGTGCCCTGCAGGGTCCACGATTATGTACTTCTCTTAATTTGTAAACCTATTTAACAATTATGAAGTGCAATAAATTGATTTGATTTGATTTGAATACTCAAAAAAATGGGTTAGATTAACAATTAGATCCGGTAGGTGGCGCTGTACTCGGGTTCTGGGATTTTATTTCCTTTTTAGGGCAGGACAACATCTGTCGGGGCCGCTAGTTAAAATTAGAAATTTAGAACAATTAAATCTAATACTATCGTCACTTATAGGATCGCTGGGCGCTGGCTAATCTAAAATGTATTTGTTACATAAATTATTCGTAAATCTTTGCATATTCCCGCCCGTAAATCGTGCGTTGAAATGTATGGAATTAGGGCCATTTGCTCGGGGGGGTCTTAAATATAGCTTACTATACTGATTTTAATGACAAAAGAAATAAAAATATCACATAATATATAGAAAGCTATTTAGACGGATACAGTATTAATCCATATCCGATTAAATACGTTAGCTATCTAAAGCATTTCATGCACATTATAACTGCCATTTATACCATATAATTTTAATTAATATCTTAGGACTTATCGCAAGTCTAAACATAAATTTTCTTCCTAAGGTCGTTCACCGTAGCAAGTTGATAATGTTCTTTCCATTTATCTAAAAGAATTTGCATCGCTTGATTTCGTGCGTCTTTATTGCAATATAGGCTGAGGGATGAATTCCATAAGCAGGTCAAATCTGTATACAATTCTACGCATACGCATGCTCACGCCCTTTATCCCCGAAGGGGTAGGCAGAGGCGCAACTAGTGCACCCACTTTTCGCCAAGCGTATTCCGTCCCATGATGTGATAGGGGGCGAGCCTATCGCCATACCGGGCACAAATTCCAGACTCCGGGCTGATACCGAATAGAAAAATCCAATATCACTTTGCCCGACCCGGGGATCGAACCCGAGAACTCAGCCTTGCAGTCGTATCGTAATACAACTACGCCACCGAGGCAATTCTAACTACTCTATTATACTGTATTTTCCGTAACAATATCGCGCTCGGAACCTATTACGACGACAGATAAGGTGCTACGTTTGCGAAGGTTGAATAGCGACTGAACCACCAAACGGTACGATGCGTCGGCCAGACGACCAGATTTGGTACGGAGCATACCAAATCCGATGTGCAAGCGATCGAACCAACCATACCGTCAATAATAATAATAATGTACAGCATACCGTGCGCCACACGATCGGATATGGTACGGTGGCGTACCGTTTTCGTGGGACGGCCGTTCCGAATACAATCGTACGTAAAAATTATGTATGAAGGAATTATTTCCCTTTAAAAGTTCTAAAAAAAGTCCGCGACAGCATATGTCTATCTTTTAAGTTTGACTCAGTATAACCTTTTTTGTGGTAATCAAATTTGTTCTTAAATAATGAATGCATTATTTAAGAACAAATTTGATTTGCGAAGGTATTTTTATGAACATGACATTGATCCTTATCCAATTAAATACGTTATTCATCACAAGTATTTTATTTTGAACAAAATTGCCTTCAACGTCATTTGATTTCAATGAATATGTTAGGAGATATCATAGTGATAAATTAACTCCGATTCTATAAATACTAAGTATTTTCTTTCTGTAGAGGATATTGATCCGTGTTACAGTATACATAAAGAGCACAATTGCGTTTATAAACAAAGTACTTATAGCACTTGGATAGTCGAAAATCGAAATACTTTCAAGTATTTTCTTACTTCATAGGATATTGACCCATGTTTCGGTACGAATAAGGAGCACATCCGCGTTAACAACCAAAATACTTTTAACACTTCAATACTTGCATAGGAAATTGTTCACTGGGTTTGTTGAAATAAGAACGATTAGTAAATTTTCGGACGACGACTCTTGAGCGCGGACGCGCGCGGCGGGCCGAGGCGAGGTCACGTGACTCCATCGTGTCACGAGAGAGTAGCTAAGTAAAATACTTTCAAGTCTTGCAAGTATTTCGGGTCAGCACCTGGTCGGCGTACTTGCAAGTAAATACCTGGTCGCGTAAATACACACCATCCCTAGCTGCTAGCACAAAAAAAACTGGACAATGCGTGGTATGGTACGCTCGTGTGGCGTGAAGACCGTACCGCATAAAAAAATGGTTAAAAAAATGGTACGGCCGTACCAAATCCGATCGTCTGTGGACACTTTTACAACCGAACCGCGTGGATTCATAAGTTGATATAACCTAAAGAAGTCGCCAGGGTACAAGTTTAGTGTGAGATTATCTTTATTAGGCAGAGTTGCAACTAATGCACCTACGTTTCGCCGAGTTTATATCCGCCCTATGCTACAATAAGCTGCAAACCATTCGAAATCCTGTTTTTTTGCTATTCATATTACATCATAATGTAAATAATAAGATTTAATAAATGACATCGCGAACACACAATATTCTCTATTTCGTAAAAATGAAAGTGAAATTTTAATATTAAAACACGCTGCCATCATCAAGTCGGAATGGCGACGGCCTTCAACGGTTTTTATACATAAAAATGCAAGTGATTCTGTTGAAATTAAATTCAAAGCAAACAACTTGTGTGATTCTGAGTGCTTCTGAAAGGTTTCTGACATTTTCAACGTGAAAGAGGTTTGTTTACGTTGCGAATTAATTTCGTGTGCGAACGCAAATGTTTAAATTTCTTCGCATTATAATGGATGCCCTATCAATGACCGTGAATGAATGAATGGTGAACATTTTCTAAAGCCAACATCATAGTAGTATTTGAGTAGTTTCCAAAGGTTCACGAATGGTATTTTAGAGACCCGTATTATAAATGCTAGTTAAAAAGAAGCCGTGTTCACTAAGTTTTCAACAATATATCCCTTACGTCGCGAACTCGAACACTCATTATGAATGCACCACTAGTCTGGTAGCTGCATTTACGTCGCCATTTAAAAACTTTACTATTCCTTACGATGATGAATTCCAGTATAGGGACATTAGATTCAGTCGCGCTGTAGTTCGTGCAGGTTGTCGGAATGCTCTTTCGAAGTAGGTCGACAGCACTAACTGCTGGGAACTGGGGTGAAACGAGCCGTAAATCTGGCTCAGCTGTGAGTTTGCAGTCTAACCTGTGTCCAGTAACATTATTATATACATCGCCACTGCTCCGGCTATAAAACACTGGGCTCTATGACTGTGTTTATAAATATAAAAACATCAAACAATTTTTAAAATACAGTTTTTACTATAAACTTCAAACTCTTTTTACGAATAAAATTAAATCAGGTCTCTTGTTACTCATTGTTTCTATCATTAATGGAATTTCCTCTGGATGCAGGCAGCTTCTGACAGGTTGGTCTGGAAATCTTTGGGGGTCAGCAGTGGACTTCTAAAGGCTGAAGAAGAAGAATGGAATTTCTGAAATCTGTTCAAAAGAACCCTATAAATAATCTCGAAATGTTACAAACTTTACTACTCGACGTTTATTCTATAAAAATAAACAATATGGCGGCGTACTTCAATTGCGCGCAAAGTACGTTCTCCACTAGTTGGACATTTGCCGGTGTAACAAGTGATAATGACATATGAATCATGTCATATTTAACATTGACAAACTACAAAATGAAATGTTAAGTTAATAGCGTCGGCAAATATGAGTTTAATACTTTTATTTATGTTGGACAAACCAACACGCTTCGCCACTTCTCTCGACGTTATGTTTGGAAATTGACATTAATTTATTTTGTTTTATTATAATTTATTGTTAATGCAATGTGTACTTTGGTTGAGATTGTGGTAGAGAATATGATTGTTTGTTTTATGTATTAATATATTTGGCGTATTCTTTATTCAAAAAACTTTATTATTTATTTATAACTTTATTGTACATCACAATATAAAATTTCAACATAATAAAAACAGAGAGGTGGTACAACAAACTTTGTATAATGTATCGATAAAGTCTTGAATGAGTTAGATTTTCCATTCCCATTTTTTTCTTTTTTATAATTATTCCAGTTAGATATGACTCTGAAAGTAGTACTTTGTGGGTACACAAAATACATAGACGATGTTGCCTAGATTTATGGCAATGGAATGAATGAGGAGATTTCGTGAAAGGGCGACGCGACGCAAAATATATGGGGAGAGATAAGACCTAAGGAGAAAGAGACGGCGACGACGATGGGGATATATTTTACCTAGACTCGACAAATCTAGACAGGTTTCTCTCTAGTCGCGCTGTCTCATGGCTGTTTTTAGGTACTTAACTAGATGTTGCTCGCAGGTCTGCCTGCGCGATCGTCCTTTCTCGGAATAAACTTTCCACTGTTTAATTTTTGATAAATGTAGCCAATAAGTCCATGACTTCGTCTACTTTGGTAGGAAATTTCGTCCAAATTATTTGTGCGGTTTATGCATTTAATGTTAAGTTAACCACTGAAACATCAAGACTCATTTGTATCCAGCGTTATGTGTGCTAGTATAGCGGCGATAGCCTAGTTGGGAGTGGAACGGACTGCCGAGACGAATGTCCGCAGATTCAAAACCCAAGGGCACACACCTCTGACTTTTCTAAAAAAAAGTCATGTGTATATTATTTGTGAATTGTCGCTCGCTTTAACGGTGAAGGAAAACATCGTGAGGAAACCTGCATACCTGAGAAGTTCTCTGAATTCCGAAGGTATGTGAAGTCTGCCAACCCGCACTAGGCCAGCGTGGTAGACTTAGGCCTTAACCCTCTCAGTTGTAGAGGAGGCCCGTGCTCAGCAGTGGGCAGTATATAATACAGGGCTGGTATGTTTATGTGTGCTTCTGGACAGAGATGATCATTTATCTCACCCATAAAAAAAATGTATCTACGCTGCTGTAGGTACTCCACGGCGCTATTTCAAGGTGCTCAAGGCCTTATTTGGCTTCCCACAATATTCAAGAAAGGGATGGCATTATTGACAGCATGTCATGACGCGTCTTCCATAATACAAACAGTAACCGTAAACAAGGCATAACATACGACTCATTACAAAAGCTACATTAACTACAAACAGTCCTTAATATTGTAGCTCACGTAATTTGGACGTATTATCTCGTTTAATACAGATACGAGCTAGGCAGGTCATCATTATTCAAATGTAATTGAAATTAGTGTCATGGGTGTGTTGCGGGTAATGTATCAACGACATTAACAACATCGGGTTTTTTGCAGAACGTTTATTTTTTTCTTTTTGGACATGTTGGGGTGTTTTTTGGTCGAGTTTTAATAAGTTTCAAGTTTAACATGTTCATACGATACAACATACATATATGGTAATACGTGTGTGTATATAACCAAAAAAGAAAATGAATATCACAAAAAAGGTACTTTCAGATAAATCTGTTTTTCGGGTCTGTCAATTACAACATATGAATTTAATTGAGATTATTGGAAAATTGGTAGATCGTTTTTACATATTTTTTTCCATGAACAAGGTGGAGGACATGAACTTTTAAAACGTCCTACGATAATTTTATCTTTAGTCGGCAAGCTATAAAACTTCATAACGATGGCTACAGCCTGTTTATTGCCGATAGAGTAGTCTTTATTAACAAAAAGGAAATGTTTTTTACCTAATTAAGTGCAAAAGGTTATTATAAAAGCGCAAACGGAACTTTTGCCCTCATAATGTCACTTTATCGCTCAATACGCGGAATATTATTCGATAGCGGTACTCTTTGCTTCATTTTGTTTTCGAAATGATCGACGTTTGAATAGTAAAGACCTCTCGTATGGGTTGTCGATTTACATTTGTTGAATTTTTTATTATTTTCGTAGTTAAATATTTACCCAATAGTAGGTATAATTGTATGTTATAAAAAAAGATATGGCTACATCTATTTATTGTTATAAAGTTTTTTATAAAAACAGTACCAAGTGTCTAAAATTTTGTTTTCTATTTCATTCATTTCACATTTTCCCGTCTTTGTGCTTCCAAAGTAGTTTCTTTTTTCATAAAATGACGTAGAAACCAAAAAATCTCGAAAAAGGTTTTTACAAAAAATATCCATTAAGCCTTTTTACAAAATGACTTTCATTTTGTACGGAACGTATGCATCTTGTGCTGAACGTTATTAATACAATATGCACCATGATTCATTCATGTGATGTTATTTGTATCCTGTTTGGTCCTTATAGATTATTAACTCCTTAGCCTTGGTTATTAGAGACTATACCGCCCTTACACCCGCCACTGCAACTCCTGCAAGCCAGGATCAGCAGTGGCACTCATTTTATTACACCGAGCGGTGAAGCCCGGCGAGTCTCAGGGAACACTAATCTGTCTTTAACCCGCAACGAAATTAATCAAATAGAAAGATAGGGAGGAGTTGGAAATATTAATTGTCCACTTCCCTCCATAGCATAGAGACAAATATAATGAGCTAAAGAGTATTTTAACCTCAAGTTTAGGGACGTTTACAACTAGAAAAGCCAGTTGTAAAGCACCACGGATAAAAATCAAATGAAAGGGTCCTATTATACGAGCTGTCAAACTTGATTCCAGTAATAGGCATGGCAAAAACGCCGAAAAGCACGGAAATTCCGTCTAGTCTGTACAAGGTCCATGTAGTATACAATTCCAGATGCTATTTGACATAAATAAAACTTGGTTAGAAATAGATTATTGTGTATCGCAATTTCTTACCGGCCGCGGTAATTTTAAGGGCAAACTATTTTCATTTAGGCTGGTTGACCCTCCTGTGTGCCCATGTCTACAACTGGTTACGTATATGAACAATCTGCACATCACGTACTTTGGGAGTGTGGTCTTTGGCATGATGAGCGCAACATCATGTCGGATGATCTTTGTTATTATATAAAACTGCAGTTTAAAGCCTTAACCATTCAAAGTGTAATAAATATAATCTCCTCAATTTGGCAATAGTTATGCTAACCACCGAGAGTCGCACCATCCCTCGTCATTTGTAATTTTTATTGGGTCTGACCGAAGTAACGGGTATTAGAACTTAGTTTTTGGGCAAGGGTAAAAAGTATTTCCCTTACGATGGTAACGTACTGATAAGTGATGATGCATTTGGCTGTTCAGGTTTGTAATAGTCAGTGCCCACCAATGGACCGAGTAATTTGTTTTTTTTTGTATTGCATTGAATGACGAAACGAGCGTGCCGTTCGCCTGATAGTAAGCGACACGACCACCCATAAACAGTAGCAACACCATCCAGCACTTTGAGTAACAAAGTACTGTGTGGCATTCCACTGCGCTTGTCATCCTGAAACATAAGATGTTAAGTCTCATTATGTCCAGTAGTTACACTGGCTACAATGTCCTTCAAACCGAAACACAACAGTGCATGCACACTGCTGCTTGGCGGTAGAAATAGACAATGCGCTGGTACACACCCAGACGGACTCTTACATATGAGAGACCTACCACCAGTTGTTTTAGTCAAAGAAGCAGCTATAAAATCTGTTATAGCGTATGAGTCCGCTGACGTATATATTTTTCAAGAATAAACTTTTTATGACCTTCTGAAATGAAAAGCAGCATTTGTTACTCTGAACCAAAAACCCTTCATCCGTTGGTCCTTGTGTGAAACTGGAACAAACGGTTGGAATCGAACCTTGTTTATTTGTTATGTGAAAGGAAAACCCAAGAAATACACTTTCGCATTCATAATTTTAGATAGAATTGTGTGATACTGGTGGTAGGTCTCTCGAATGCGAGGGGCCGTCTCGGTAGGTATCTAGTATCTACCACCGCAATGTCGATTTCTACCGCCAAACAGCAGTGTAGATGCACCATTGTATTCCGGTTTGAAGGACATTGTTTCCAGTATAATTACTGAGCATTATGAGACTTAACATCTTGTCAGGGTGACGAGCGCAGTGGAATGCCCCGCAGTACTTTGTAATTCAGTTTTTTTGCATGCTCATCTCGTCATTTAGCTGCACTAAAAAAGTGTCTCAATTTCTGTGAAAACTTCAGATCAAGGAAAGTTAACCGATGCTCGGTGGAATTTATTCCAAGTATCGAATTAATAAGATGTATCGTCATTCCGCTAAAAGCGAAACATCGACTATCAGCTTCCACAACCATTTATAGTTCATCTATTTCTCCACCCCCTTTATTCTAAAATTAGATCAGACCTCCCTAAGATATTCAAGCTACATTGTTTGAAGTTAACCTAGTAGGTTTAAAGTGAATTATTTTTATTTTTCTATTCCGTATCAGCCCGGAGTCTGGAATTTGTGCCCGATATAGCGATAGGCTCGCCCCCTATCACATCATGGGAAGGAATACGCACGGCAAAAAATGGGTGCACTAGTTGCGCCTCTGCCTACCTCTGCGGAGCTATAGGGCGTGAGTGTGTGTGTGTGTGTGTGTGTCTTTTTAATTTTATATGCAGTTTAAAAATGTTACAGTAAAGTTTTCGATTAACCATTTTGACTATGGCGGATTTATCAGATTTACACGGTGCAAAGGTCATATTATCATCATTTTCTTGCCCTCATCTCAAATGATTTCGGACTATCGTAGTACGTTTACTTGTCTAGTATATCCTTATCAGCCCACATCTCGTCATCCCAAGTTGAAGTGGACGACAATGTGTATTCCTGCCGACAAGTAACATCGTGGAAATATTTTTATGTTCCAGTTTGAAGGACATTGCAGTCAGTGTCATTACTAGACATGACGAGATATAATATCTAACGTATCAGAATAACGAGCAATGCAAGCCTGCATGCTTTGTAATTTAAAGTTTAGGATATTGTAGCCAGTGTAACTACTGGACATAACATCTTATGTCTCAGGATGACGAGCGCAGTGAAATGCCAAACAGTACTTTGTATCTGGAGGTGCTGAATGGTGTTGCTATTGTTTATGGGTGGTCGTATCGCTTACCATCAGGCGAACGGCATGCTCGTCTCGTCATTCAATACCATAAAAAAAGAAAAAAAAAGTTTAAGAGGTGTTGCTAGAGTTTATAGGCAATCTTGCTGCTTACCCATAGCTAGCAGTTTCCTCGTATCTTCAGTACTTTATATTAATATACCATTAATTATACCAAGTATAATTAAAATACCATTCTCATACCATCATATCTAATATGATATCAGCATTCTTCGTTTTCTCTTCTCATAATACAGTCATACTAAATAACTCAATTTATACCTTAGTACCAGCTATTCCGTTTACACCGAACTAAAATGCGCATCTAATACTTGCTTCACATGTCGAGTTTTTGTTCGTATGATACAGAATATCGATGTCAGGGCGGTTGTATCGGAGTGCATTTGGTCTGTGCTCGCACAAATTGTACCAAGGTTTCGTGACCGGTGCCTGGTTAATTTGCCCGCTGTTTGCTCTTACTGAACTGGGTTATGGTTGTTATTATCTTTACAGGGTTTTAAATATCTTCGCGTTGTGGCCTAAATCTTTCTTGTTTTTTTTATTTTGGGAATTGTATTTTTTTTACATGTATTATTGTAACAATTATGGCTGGACTTTTTTAAATAAAAAAAAATACAATGCAGATCAGTTAACGTCAGGTCACCCATAGCTTGCTGGCTTGTGCAATAAAAGTACGTTACTAATCACAGATAATGTCAAATTTATTTGATTGCGATAATGCCACGAAATAAAAACATTTTATGTTAGTTATATTAAGTAGACTGCACTCTGCAGACTAAATTAGATACATTAAAACCAGTTAACAAACAGAACGTTCACGAATAGTTTCTTTAATTTAAACATTTGAAATACGTAAAACTAATTTACAAATAATAACATGTTTTTACTAATTACGAATATAAGACCGTTATTAAATATTATAATTTTAAATGAGCGATGGTGTAATATACTTGACTTAATTATGATGTAATTTAATTTAAATTGATAAGCATTCGATATTAATTTCCATGCTAATGACACACAACGTTTACATACGAAAAAATACAAAGAAAATATATATATTTTCGATACAATCTGTAGAGTATTGAAAAAGATATATGAAAAATCTCACCTGTCTACGTAAAAGGGTGTCGAAAACACAATCGAAATTTATGTTTGTAAATCGAGTGTATTGAATACGTTTGATATATCCCTTGTCAGTAGGATTTCTCCTTATCTGTGGGCCGCGTGTTCAGGGCGATTGTTCTGCCCTTGCGCTCGCTTGTCGTTCGTATTTATATATTTGTTTTTGATCCTTCGCTATTTTGACATCCTTTGTGAATGTGAAAATATGTGTACTATAATTAATTTGTAACGCTTTTAAGGTTAAACGACTGAATTGATTTTGATGACATTTGGAAGCGATAGTTCCAGTTCTAATTGACGGGATATTTTTGTCCCGGAAAAAGATTTCGACGCGTGCGATGTCGCTAGCAAAAGTTTGTAATATTTTTCATGACATATCTGGCGTTTTCATATATGTAATAGAACTATCTAACATTAACTTATTGATCCATTTTACAGCACTGAACGTAAATGTTATAGTTTGTACGCATGTCGCTCTATTAAGGCGTGGTAGAGTTCGCCGGTTCAAGATTTCCTTCCCCTTACAGGATATTATTAAGGTTCCATTAAGGGAAAGTGAAAATTAATGAAACTATAGAGAACACAGAGCTACAAGCCTCCGTTTGGCACAGATTTTCTTAGTCTACATAACAGATTAGGTACAGTTTAATATTGTAATGTATTAAGTTTCTCAACAAATTCATAAAATACCTCGTTAAAGAGAATCCCAAAACCGGTTAAAACTTTAAGAACATCATTTTTAAAAAAGACGAAACGAACGTTCCATTTTTAAATAACGAACGATCTTAATCCCCACCTTGAAATCCTTGGGACAAATTAGACAGTCGGTTCCCGTGTGCATTAGCGCGGATTTTGTGAGGCATTCGCTACCTGGTTCATTTCCGTCGACGGTCATTCGCCGCGGGTACCCTCGCTACCCGTGCTACCCAGCTACCCGCGAGGCCGCTACCCGCGCCGTCGGGACGTTGACATCGCTTTGTCTTGCACAGATCGAATACAGTGCAACCCGTCTGCGATGGTCACGGATGGGCGAAGCCATTGTGCTCAGTTTGAATGCGGTATTAGTCACTTTTACTATGTTTATCGTATGTTAATGATTTTGTGGCTAAGTGTAAATAAGTTTCAATATTTTTCTATTATCTGTTATTTCAAGAATATTTTGGTTGGTTCTAATGGTAATATATTTTTTAAATAATATGAATCTTCTTATGTGTATATAAGTCTAATATAATGATATATTTTTAACTAATTTGTTTTTATCTCTTGAATACAAAGCGATTTTATCAATTAATATGTCTGTTTTATGATGAAATAAAACTTTTCACAACTGCATGAATCTATTGTAAAATAGACAAGCTCGTAAAACTGCATAAATGAATTTACATAATTTTTATGAGGAATCATGAAGGTTATGCTGTAATCCATCAGTCTGGCCGCCTCCACAGCGAGACGTCTTTATAGTACAGGCGGCACGGTGTCTTCGTCGCCCGTTGGGTTTGCAATGAACGTCAGTTGAGCACGTGATATCGGCTGCATCGCGTCGCGTTCAAAACTGACGTATCCAAAACACAGTTGTGTATTCATAGATCTGTTACTATCGCTCGACGCGGATTGAAAACAAAACTCTAGCTTTGAGGTGGGTCTATTTTTAAATTAACTCTTTAAGATGTCGAGTGTTTGGAATTCATTTAAATGAATTTACAGAAAGTAATCTGCTCCTAATGAAATGCCAAGAGTTTTTAATTGATGTTAAAAGCATTTCCTTTCTTAGCGCATAGTGGTGAATGTTTTTAAATGCAAATTAAGTTCATTTTAATTTAAAACGAGTTATAAATTCATGGCAGTGAATTCCGTTTAATTTTTTAAATAGTTATGAGTGTTTATATTGAGATCTTGGGGTAGTGGTTTCATTAAAAATTATATTTAAAAAATATGAAAAAAAAGTAGATATAACAAGCATAAAAATTAACAAAATAAAACAATCATGAAATGATTTTAAAAATGAAAGTATATTTTGATACAATAACATGGTAAACTTATTTGAATATAGAAGGATATATAACGGAAGTGGACTTATAAGAATAACGTTTAATCGCAACGCACACATATTATTATTTCTTTGATTGGTCAATACTTAGTTCAATTCAATCTATCTAAAATAGCTATAGTTTTTTTTTTATTTTAGCAGTAAAACGATATCCCTATCGGCACATAATATATATATTATGTATATGAAATATATATTACCAATTGAACAATGATTCACCGGTGACAATAAACTGTTTATGTCCAAAATTTGCAATTCCGAGTTTGGCTATCGTTGACCTCACCGGAATATTAATGATTTCCATGTAGCACGATCAAACGTTCCTTGCCATTCTAACAATAAATCGTATGTAGAGTAAATTGTACACTGATTTGTCTTATAGGCCGTGTGATACTCTAAAATAGAATTCCTAGAGCCGGACCATGGCTCTACATACATATTTATATGTACAGTATGTAAGCTTTTCGTTCTAAATATATATAAAATATATTACTGTAGTTTTTACGGGAATTTTATAGTACCTACGTATGTCTTCCTAAGCCTGTAGGCTAAGTATGTAGAAATAACGGATCATACTTAAAGGTCATATTCAACGTAATGACCTATAAAATATTTCCAAACAAGTAACTAGCACAATGGTACCCACACGTTGGGAGCTTTTTTACGCCTGTTTTTGAGGTTTATTCTGACATTATTCATTACTTTTTTGCTTATTTTTATTAGTGACATGCAAGCATGAACTGTGATGTTCAAATGTTTTAGTTACACTATTTTTTGCTGCCATCGTTTTTTAGTTCACTTCGAAAGTTATTCTAAAAAAGTTATGATATTATTTTAATATTTACCCACTTGACTTTGGCAAAATCACCGATTAAACGGTGGAGCCATTTTTAAAAGAAGAAGAACTGTCGTGTGTTTGAATATAGACTAAAAATTCAGTACTTATACAGTATAAGTAAGTATAAAGCTCAGTTATCCTGACGGTGTAGACAGGAGCGCAAGAAATGCATCCAAGATTCGATAAGTTTATTTACACCCTATACAATCTATTTGGCACAGTTTTAGTATGCCGGTCTTTAGCAAATAAAGTGGTATATTAGTATGAATTTAAATTTTATTTCCGTGAATAAAATTCGTCACAAAATATTCGGCGGAAATGAGATAAAGGAGAGAATAAAATTACGAGAACAATGTATCGCGAAGTAAATAGAGATTACGTTTGGATCTCGTTTGTTTACAAAATAATTTCAAAGGGAAATTAGATATCTGTTGAATAAGGAAAACGTACGACCTAAATATAAGGCTGAGTTGTTTTGCTGTGTGCATTCTGGTTAAAAATATTTTTATTTTGTATAGTGTAATATTTGTGTAAGGTTAGAAATATATTTTTAATAAAATAAAATGTATTTTTATTTCAAAAATGTAGAATATATAAATATTTAGCAATGAAGACGTGTTATATTATAGTGCTGTGTTAGTGCAAGCCGAAAAGCACGATAATATTTTGTTACAGTAAATGTTCACATTTTACCTACTATTTTTAAGTTACTTAGGAACGATATTCTTAGCATAACGAGCGAATTGAAGCAAGAGACCACGGTTCGATACCCACGCTGAAACTTTTGACAACACTAGCGTTACAAACTAAATCGGGACTAAAGTATTCCCCATAGTCGCCATTAGTTGATTCGATTTATGGCAGTCATAGAAAATACAATTAACAATTAACAATTGCATTTATTTTTGTATTATTCACACGACAGCCAGCTCAATGGGCGGATGTAACGGCACGCGAAGTTTTTGGACGATACTGATTCACGATACTTGGAAACGCGCCTCGCATCAACTTTGTACGCAAAAACTTACGTCGAGGATATGTTTAGTTTAAAAACGATTTCTAAAGAATTTACTGTGTTGAACGTGGATAAAACGTTTATTTACTCAGTTTGATTTGCGCTTGCCGGTACGTGGTCTCCACTCGAGAACTTCTTTGGAATGCAAGGTGGACAGACGACTTGGTAAAGATCGCAGGAACACGCTAGATCCAGGCAGCTTTTGCCAGGTCCGTCTGGATATCTTTAAGGGAGGCCTATGTTCAGCAGTAGACTTCATGTGGATTATGATGATGATTTGGTAATGAATAGCTAGAGGATAAACTATCGGAGGCAACATAATTGCCCTCCTCTCTATTCTTTAAAGGTCATCGGTGCACCGACAAAATAGCTGGCCAGCTTTTTCCTGCAAAAAAAATATATCTATAACCATTCGTTTAATCGAATTATATAAGAACTGATTCGAATAATATCGCCCCCTATCGCATCATGTGACGGAATACGCATGGCGAAAAGTGGGTGCCGTAGTTACGCTTCTTCCTACCCCTTCGGAGATAAAAGGCGTGATTGTGTATGTATGTGTGTGTGTGAGATTCGAATAAATAAAAACATTTCACCAACATTAAACCACTGACACTGTGTGGTCAAAATCGTACTGTTATTCGTACAAAGCCATCAATTAATTTGCAATTATTTTCTGTGGCTGCTAAATTGGATGGGTAATAAAATAAAAAGGTCCAGTGTTATTTGCCAACGTAATTATATTAATGCATTTCAACATTAATGGAAGCATCATTGTGTGGGTTGTTTGTTTTCTATGACTATGCCAATGTTGGATTAAATGTTGGACGTGGTTGGAAACCAACTGTAAGGCAGGTGTGATATTTTTTCTAAGAAATAATTAAATATATAAGACCATAATATATTACTATAATTAATCGTGTTCAATCTAGATTAGAATCTCATATAATTAATATAAATCTAGATAAGAATCTAATGTATATTGCTGCGTCGTTTACTACACGTAAATTTTTTGATGTTGAAAACAAACAAAAAAACAAAACCTTTATTATGTTATTGGGAGATATTCCAAACAATCTTATACGTTTAAATTTATTTTAGTTCAAAACAATGAAGTCATGAGTTCAAAATATTAATATCATGTAACGTATTATGAGGTTTTACCGATGCGTCTACGAATGGTTAGAACAAAGATTTTTAAATTACTAGCGATGCGCCTCGGCTTTGCATGGTTAGCACGAATTATATATCTATAGTCAGACGCTGATGACACAAAATTGACAAAAAAAATGATCCGACCGCTACCATATTTCACAGAATCACCCGCTGAGCTAATCTGTAAATCGCTTAAAAATTTTGTAGCCTCAATCGTTTTACAGTTCCTAAGGAACATAGGTAGTACATACCCATACATATTTTTATATATATATAGACTCTGTACAGCTAGAAAAAATAGCAAACTAGGCTATTAACAGTTCTTGGTTTCTATGACAAAAAGTTCGCGGATTGCGTCCCGTTACTACTTGAGACTTGAAAGGAAAATCTCATAGTAATTGTTTCGACAACGGTACTTAAGTTTGACGTCAATGTGTGGACAAAAACTGAAGAGGATGTGCATGTGTGTCATAGATTTATAGCATAAGTGACATTACACTGTTGACATGCAGCAGTAACGAATTTATATTTTAATTGTTGATAACAGAAGAGAATTACAGTTTTTTACATTACTAAAATTGTTACTAAATATGTTAAAACTAGATTATTAAATATATTAGAGATGGCAAAATATTTCAATTTTTATGCCATTCACACTAGGATTTTAAAGTTCTTGAAGGCGTTATACTTGTGGCTAGGCTTTGTGCTTGCAGTTAGGCGAGAGGCCTACCCTCCTGGTCATTCAATATACATACATAGCATCACGCTCTTTTTACCTTTTTAGGGGTAGGCAGAGAGGTGTAACACACCCACGCTTTGCCAGCTGTGTTAGGTTAGCGGGCCTATTGCTATTTACCGGACACGTTTCAAAATTTCGAAATCCGGGCTGATACTAAGTAAATAAACCAAATATCACTTTGCCCCACCCAGGATCCGAACACGAGACCTCAGAGCAATAGTCATATGGCGCACGCAATAAACCACAGTTTTTTTTTGTTAATTTATTCTTGTCCATGGATACAAGTCCTTCAGATGCATACTTGTTTCTTTTTTTATCCTCAGTATTATAGTCGAAGTAAAGCAGTGGCTACCTTACCAAGACTTTATCGAGGAGTTTTGGCGGCAACAAATCAAACACTAAATTTACACAGTTATTTCAATTCACTTCATTTTAGCCCTTTAATAGAACTATATTGGATAATATACCACCATAATTATGCAATATACCACTAAGTATCACCAAAATAATGAATTAAAACAAGAGCACCTCATGCCACTTCCAAGTTCCCGCCAAAACTCAATACACCACTGAGGCAATCAGAGGCGACCTACCCCCCTGTCCTACCCTCTGGTCATTAATCATTTATTTATATAAAAATTCCTTTGAAATTTTATAAGGCGATTTCTCTTGATACGTATTACCTTTTTATATACCTATAATAAATATAGTCATTCAAGATGTTTTTTTTATTTAAAAGAATTGTCAACTTAGGTGGCAGACGAAATTAAAAAGGTCCCATTTTATAACAGTAAATTACTGGTTTTTATAACCAAACTTGTGGTTTTCCGCAGTCCTTCCGACGACCTTCGGGGCGCAAAAAGAACAGACATAAAATATAATCATATCTTTTAAATCTTACTCACGTTTTGTCGGTCTGTATTGTCCTAATGTAGATGGTACATGATACACTGGTGTGCAAAAATACGGGAATAATACTTGTTTTGTCAACCTTTGCTTCGCATAAATGTAGCTGGTTCCAGGGAACAATGCCAATCAAAGATGGCGATCTAATACTGCATTGTGACATATCATTTGAATATTTGACAGTTAAGAGTACTATTCATTATCCTTGTTTACAGGTCCAATTAGTAGGTTGGTGAAAAAATATTTTCCTAAGTCTGAACAATTTTACTGATACAACTTTTTCACGTTAGACTACGTCACAAGTTCCTTATCCAAAGCAATCGCGAAACATCGATTGGTAAAATCGGTTGTACCGATTTATTCACGCGATAAACGCTTCGCTCGAATTTTACGAGCAAAAACGGTGTTGGAGAAAATTCACCATATCTGAACTGATGTCAGTTGCCTTAATGTGATTTATCTGCGTTTCGATCGCATCGTGACATCCATTTTATCGATTGCACGATACGCCACAGCACTACGTTGCGAGTGATTTATCGAGTTCATCGTAATTTGTCCACGAATAGCGCTGTGACTTGTGATAACCTAAAAATTAATGATGCACTGAAAACTGTGGACATTTATAAATCAGGCAATTACAATTTGGAATCATTTATTTTTTATTATTAATACAAATCCTAGTACTATGATAAGGCTGATTTTTTGTAACACGATAGTTCAAAAAAAGGTTTAATGAACCTGTTAATGGTTCTATTAAAATCCTCTAACCCTCGTTCCACTCCACTCACACGCATCTCTACCATCTATATAAATATTTTTTTCTTACTAAAGCCATCAAACAATAACTTTCAGATTCATATATCGCTTTCACTGTATAAACAAATATCGAAACAATCCAGTGAAAGGTCAAAACGTGAACTAATCACGCAAGCGCTACATTTTTTAGTAGTGTATATATAGAAAGAAACCATTAGTATCGTGATTGTCCTGTAATTACTGAGCACAGGTTTACCGCAGGTGATGGGGTGAATAATTGTTTTGGTTTAACGTGTTGCGTAACTTCACTTCTTTTGTTTAATAGGTATTGAAAAAATACGAGCGTAATCGATGGACGTCTAGGTATTGTTTTAATAGTGATATAATAAATCCATATGTACCAGCAAGACGTCCACCTGCATTCGGTTTGAAGGACATTGTAGCCAGTGTAACTACTGGACATAATGAGACTTTACATCTTATGTCTTAGGATGACGAGCGCAATTGTACTACAGTGGTAATACCAAACAGTACTTTGTAAGTCAAGGTGCTGGATGGTGTTGCTACTGTTTATGGGTCGTATAGCTTACCATCGGGCGAACAGCATGCTCGTCACGTCATTCAATGCGTAAAAAAAGTAGATATAACTTAATAAAGATAAAACTTGATAAAGGTCGCAAGGGCACAATGCATGCAGGCCGCTTTTGGCAGGTTCGTCTGGAAATCTTTAAGGAAGACCTATGTTCAGCTGTAGACTTCATGTGACTGATGATGATGATGATCGTGACAACGTGAGAAGTTTTTCTTGGGATCGCTAATCTCTGGAACTACTGAATCGATAATTACAATTGATTTATTAATGCTACATTATCTCTAAGTGCTGCATATTTTTTACCCCGGGAACGGACTGTGTGTGCAGAGGCAAACGCAAGTTTGTAATACATGACTATAGAATTGATTATTAATAAAAATATTAATACTTGACTGCCATAATAATTTATTATGGCAGTCAAGTATAAAAGTTTGCCGAACACTTGAGAAATATTGTTGGTTCGAAAACAAAATAGTCCAAGACTGGCAACACAATTAAAAAGTTATTTTTTAAGTCTTCATTGCTGCTAATTGGCTGAGGTTTGCAGACCTAAAATATTTGTTTCGTGTTGTATTCGAGAGAATAAAACAGCACTAAGTATAATCCCTCGTTCCGGTAAAAGAAAGATTGCAATTACAAATTATAACATTTTTGTTTACTTCACCTTTCTACTGGGCATTTACAAAACTTTTCTATAAATTTGAAAATGTCCATATACAAACATTATAAATTGTAGCAGATTTTCGTCTCGCTATAATCTCCCTAAACAGAATACCTATGTGTTACTTTTTCAAAAATCACTTCATAAACAAACACTTGATGGATGTATCCAATATTCCTTTACGTTTGTCAATTTTGTTTTTAGAAACAATCTCTTTTGAAGAGATAAAATGAGATGGATTCTCCAATCTTGTTCCCGATGCTGTCTGTGAGCGGATAGCCGCTGAAGATTTCAAAAGCGATGCCACCTTTCTGTTTCCGAGGACGATAATTGCTGCTTGCCGACGTAGAATACGTTATGATAATGTAATTTAAGGGATATCGACGTCAAAAACATTGTTTTGTATCGATTGAGCTAACGTATAACTATACTGGTATAACGTGCTGCCTCGGTGGCGTAGTTGTTTTACGGTACGACTGCAAAGCCGAGGTCTCAGGTTCGATCCTCGGGTCGGGCAAAGTGAAATTGAGTTTTTCTATTCAGTATTAGCCCGGAGGCTGGTATTTGCATCCGATATGGCGATAGGCTTGCCCTTATCACATCATAGGACGGAATACGCACGGCGAAAAGTGGAGGCACAATTTCGCCTCCGCCTACCCCTTCGGGAATAAAAGGCGTGAGTGTGTATGTATGTATGTATGAGAACGTATATTTTTTAAGAATTATTTATTTTGTGTTTAATTCTTTGTCTAGAGTTAGATATTATTTATATTAAAAGATTGCTTGATTATCGAAATGCCAAAGTTTGATTACGCCAATCTGTGCTTTAGAGTCTAGACAATATTGGTTATACCGTGGCCCTATCAATGGAGATATCGTAATTGGTCTTAGATTTTAGATATCGACGCTCCTTATAAGCATTTTGTCGAAACCTGAAAAGTTTAATATAAAGGCCCGTAGGTCGTTTGTCTTCAACAACATATTTCAATGTCTTTCTAACAAAATATCTGAATACTAACATTAGATACTTCATTAATAATTTTTCCATGTAGAGTTCATTTAATAAATTTGTATATTAGACCTTATTGTGAGCTAAAAGTCCAGAAAACTGCAACGCACAACAACGGCCGTGAGGAATAAAGTTAAAACTATGCCGCGCAGTCGAATCACAATAAGTTCATATAGGTCGCCGGCTGTACCGGTTATTGCCGGCACTTGACCTTATTGCGAGTTGTTTTCGTTCTGCCGGACGGTATGGTACGCGCGAAGGGTAATGCTTTTACATAAATTTAATTTCACGGTTCCGTATTTTCTCAGGGAGCACGCGTACTCAATACTAAATACCCAAAACCCAAAGGTCCCATACAAAGAGAATGTTAGAAGAAATTATGAAGTTCTAAGTCCTGCTAAATCTTCTTCTATATTGAAGTTCTTTGTGGTCTCTCTGTCCGAGAATTAAAGGGTTCTACGTGTAAAAACGTAATAGGTAATGAGCTGAAATAAAAAATGTGTTATTATGGTGAATATATCAATAAATGAAAGAATCTTGTTGCGGTACGGAACTCTTAGCTTGCGAGTGGAGACGCTCATGGCCTTTTTAAACCAGGGCGAGCAGAGGACGTATTTTATATGCGATTCTTCAGCGCGCCGATTTGTATGTAAAAGTACACAATTTCAACTGCACCGTGTTTACCGCGCGTTTGAAGAGTCAACATAAACATACGAAGGCTTAATAGGGTTAGGCAACTTTTAAATACAAGAACCCTAAAACACAAAGTAAACTGTACTGCGTAAAATGTAATAATTTTCAATTAAGAACTGGTTTTTCCATTACCTGCTCCATGAATATTTATTAGTATTGGATCTAAATAAATTATATATTGTATGCGAATGTATATTGTTGTGCAATATTTAAAGGAATCGAGGTTGAATAGTGAGGACTCCGAAGGGCGCAATTTTTTATTGCATCGGTCGGTAAACAAGGAGTCTAGTGTATGATGGGAGTTGAAAGTGGCGTAGCGTGGTTGGGCGGGGGGCGACAAAATGCGTACAATAAAAGCTTTTCTAAATTTTTAGTTTTGACTCATCTACCAGTGCCTAGGGTACTAGGGTGCCTAGGCTACATGTGATTATTGTTTGTAGGCGGCAAATGTTGGGTCCACCCCGGGCGGCACCGAACCCACGTTACGCCACTGAGTCGATAAAACGTCTATGAATAACAACGACTCCAAAACAATCATTGACTATGAGATGTGGCTACAGTGATTGATACGATGATAATATAAACGGTAAAATTAGAGTGAGTTTACATTTAAAAGTATTTGAATACATATTTTATAAGTGTATTTCTACCTTAAAAAAATTTCATTTTTTTATTAGGAAATGCTCCGTAATATTCAAAAGTCGAATTTCTATAAAGGACATATCCATAAACGGGCTTAAAATTCTAACCAAGGTATTTTATATGTATTTGGATAGCACTCCCAAAAACTAGGGCTATGCAATAAATCGTATAATTCTAAAGTCCTCCGATTTTGGGAATTATGTAATTATATTTTGCGTAAAAATTACACTTAAAATTAACGTTTCTAAAAAAGTTCCATGTAAATGGAGGGGTCTAAAAATATTTTTTTAGTGGATCCTAGATCCGTATTTTTCGCCTTTAATATCCATTAAGTTAACTCTGGTTACATTTTGAGGCCCAGCACCCATACAAAAAGCAGACATCTCCTTTCCATGGTTCAGCCAAAAGACCAGTGATACTTTTGTCACTTCCGTGTGGTAATTTTAAAACAGCGGCGTCGTATCTCTCCGGAGGAAACGTTACGAAACATGCTCCATATAAATATACTTTAAAGAGTGCTAAATCACTCGGAATTATCCAAACACATGGAGTCGAGAAGATACATTTGAACAGGACTGGTTTTTGATGTTTTGAAACTAAAAAAATATAGGGCGGTCATTTGTTTTCTTCTTGATTTTATATCTGATGCATACTCCACAGTCTATGTTATTTAGTACAATTAAAATCTAATTCTGAAAATGGGTCAGCATAACTTAAAATATATTATCAACGTCATCATCGCTAAAATACCAACTTATTCTCCGACTATCTTACTGAAGAAGCATGGTGAATGACAAAAAAAGTAAATTTAACATTAGAAAGTACACTGTACTTATAAATGCATGCAATCCTCGATACAACACCGCTCGCCCTTTACATCAACAATGAATTTTTCATTGTCCACATAATCCAAATCGATCACAATACAAGTAATTGCAGCATGCACGCCATGTCAAGGACCAGATAGAGATAGCTGGCCAGGGCTACCTGGCCTTAGAATTTTACCTGGACATATTTGTCCAGGTCAAAGTGTACATAGTGGCCACTTATGATCTGTCAGTTCAAAACGTGCCATTTTATTTAAATTTAGAACAATGTGAGATTGAGAATTTCTTTTCGTTTTAAGATTAGCAACCCTGCGACTACAGGTGCGGGTCAAGGCGCGTAGATTGACTTGATTAGCTTCTTCCGGCTGCTCCGAAGGCTCCTTCGGCCGTGAATCCTTGTTTCCATGTCTATTGATTAGTTTGTATCTGGGTTAAAATATGGTTGTATCTGGATCATAAAAAAATAATGTCAAGAGTGTTGCAATCATTACCGTTATTGTCTGCAATCAAACATTAAGAGTAACGTCCTAAAGAACAAAAGAAAAACACCGTAATTAAAACCTGTACTATAATCATTAATAAGATTTTTAGTAATAATTTCACCACTAATGGACACTGGTTTCTTTTTAAAGCTACAGTGTGCGGAATGGAACAATTAAATTTGGTGGTTAATAAAACCAAATTAACCTTAAGAATTTAATTACTTTAAGAATATTGCGTGTGTTTATTTTCACTTTTATCTAAGACTGTCATGACTGTTGATTGCTAACAATAAAATTAATAGCACAGCAGGCTGTATTTTATAATCTGTATTACTGTTTTTTTTGTGACATTAAACATTATGATAAAATATAGTTGTATTTTCAAATTACGAGTACCCGCCACTCGTCCATTCAGGAGTCAGCACAACAAAATAATAAAATTCACATCCATTGAGACACGCCATAAATTACGTGATTGGCTTTCGACCGACATAATATGATTTATGTACAACTGGAGTTTAACGCGTCCTTGTCTATGTAGCGAATAAATGGCACTTTTGAAGCCACTTTGTCTCATTGTATTGCTGATTTCCATTCATAGATTTCCGAGAATGCTACTTAGTTTAAGTTTACAGTGCGACCTTTTGTTCAACAGTTTATTTGGGTGTTTTAATATTTTATCTTCTTTTTATTTCTTTAATCTCTTTTTAGTCACTTTTTATTTTGTAAATAAGATCCTTTTTGTATTTCAACACTGGTATTTTATTTCCCAAGTTTAATATCTTTCCACGAATAATATTAAGTAATTGTAACAAGTAATTAATTGTAAGTCGATAAGTTTCATGACGATGCCGTAATTTTTATCATAACATAAAAGTTCTTTATGATTACTAGGCAATTCATTCTCGATTCGCTAACAATAATACTTATGGCAATTACATTCTAATTTGACTAGGTTCTAGATTATTGTTTAAAAATTGTTGAGTAGCCATACTTACAGATTACGTTTATTTGTGTGTCTGGAAGCCGGGCGTGTATATTCTGTTTTAAGCAGTTTAGGAATGGTCTCGTAACATATTAATTTCATATTAGGGCTTTCGATTAGGTAGATAAATGTGGTAGATAAAATGCTATTTCAAAATTGTAGTCTACATTACATTCTATATCGTTAAACATATGCCATCTTAAAATGAACTTTAGAAATAATCAAAATGGTACATAGAAATGATAAACAATTCTATAGCAGTGAATAATTAAATTTAGAACCCTTTATGAAAAACAACCATCAAATGAAGAGCACAAAAAACAATTATGTTGAAAACTGACCTGTGGGCTTAGAATGTGACAAAAAAACACGTCACGACTCCGTTTCGTCTTATTGGGATTGGTTGAGAGACTAACACGTGACTGACGTATTGGTCTCTCGATCAATCACAAACATCAAAATTAAACGACATCGTTTTACGAGTTGCGTCTTTGTGTCACATTCTAAGCCCACTGAAAGGTTAATAAACATTATTTCTTCTCTCTACTTTTCTTTGACTTTGAGGTTAATTCCATTAGGTTATAGTACTACCATTAGTCGATATATCTTGTTAGTTTGGTTTCCATCTTTCGTAATGTAATGGCTTTTGGTGACATTATTATGCTTGTTTTTATTCCTACCAGTATTTTTGAATCCCCAGCATGCAGTCATATTTCGGCTACATTCTTTTAATCACATTATTTGGCCTGAGCGCGCAATGCTTTTAAAAATCTAAACGCTATCTGAAATGCTTTTCATTTCAGTACGGCTATTGAAATTAGGACCTCGTAATTTACAAAACATCAACTAAATAAATAATACTATTAGAATTAGAATACCCTGACTCTTTCATCAACACTATCCTTAGCGTACTACAGAGTTGATTTCTCTTGAAATTAAACTACTATTACGGATTTTATCGCGGTTTTTTATTTTATTTTCCCCCGACGTTTCGAAGGCAGCACTTCGTGGTCACGGGGCGAACTGAAGAGTTAGTGGTCCGTAAAGTTAGTGTTACAAATCCACCTTCAATTTACAATATTTTAAGATCTTAGTCATTGTTTGCGGTCCGGTTTATGCAGTTGGGGTGGTATTAATAAATCAATCTCAAGTTTGAGTTACATCTCAAGTAGACATAATGTATTGAACTATCAATAACTATCAACTCTAAGAGCTCATAATGTCATACTAAATATAAAATCAGTAACAATAAACAATATAGGTAGATAGTCCTTTCTCCTTATGTATTTATTAGGACACGTATGTTATTATAATCTAGCATGATTAACAACCACAATAGAAAGTGAATACAATTGCTATCAATATACATTACTAATACATTTATGAGGTCTTCAATCGTTTCGTAGAAAAATATGTTAAGGACACCAATGACGTCACTACGATAATTTATCGTGATCAATATGATATTGTTTGTATTGTTTATGTAGTAAAAATAAACATACAACCTTTAATTTAGATTGCTATTTTAGTTTCGTTTGAATTAGTGCCAATTTTCTTACTTTATTATGGTAAATAGTGGATAATCAAATTTTCGGATACCTACCTTAGCTTCTCCTCATCAAATAAGCTTAGTTACTTTGCCAGATATGGTTTAAATTGTACGACATTCTGAACCTTTTTGCCCCGTGATTTTAGCAGAAGATTTGAAGAACGTAGAGCAAATACATAGTTTGTGTGCTGAATGTGTGGTATTTTCCATTTCCATATATTTTAGCAAGAAGTGTTATTAGTTCTAATTATAAGTTAGCTCCAAAAGGTACAAACATAGAACTTTCATCACACCGCCAATAGCTATAATAACCCCAAAGGTACCAAAACAAATGATGTATTTAATACACTCGCGCTTGCTCAGATTCTAATCAAAAGTTCTCCCACGGGAAATATGCTCAAGATCGTACAAGTGGACTTACTTAAATGCACGTGTCAATTTCAAAAATCGGTCGGACATGAGCGAACAAATAAATAAATCGAACCAATGTTATTGGATCACACCGGAGAGAGCAATGATGAAAGTGTGATGGTAGATTTCTTTTTAATAATTCGTAGAATTTTTTAAGAAACTTTAGATGTAAGTTGTGATTTAAATATTCTTGAGACTGGTATCACAGGCCGATTAGATTTTTTGTCGTTACTGGGGGAATAGTACTTGTCAAGTTTGGAATACTTCCAAGACTGTATAAAAAATCACGGAAATAGGCTAACAATTTTCAATAAAATCAGTGACTGTACAAACATAAAAAAACATACAAACACAAGAATTTAGAAGCTCCTCCTTTTTTGGAAGTCGGTTAAAATGGTAATGATCGAAAAACTTGGGAATGGAAATTAAATTACCCTAGACGTGTTTTAAGACCCCTTTATACAACCAAAACCCCAAATAAGACATATTTAATCAACAAAGATAGAGCTCATAAAATGAACTTTGATTAAGTGCTCTATATTCATGACCTGAAGCGCCAAGTTAGAACCATGCATTCGATACAAATTAATATTTCATTATCACGTCATTTGCATCAATAACATCGTTGTTTAGACGTTAAATCGAATCGAAGCGAATGATGCTTAAGTGCTAATTGATTCGATTCTGAAAACCGAGGGCTTTGCCCGCAGCGCTCTATAGAGTGCGCGAAAGGACGCGGTACGCGAATGCACTCTAGAGATGTCCTTGGGCGTTGTTTTTTATAAATCGAATTTGGGTCGGTAATCGATTTAAGTTATACTGAGGCCTAACGGTATAGTCTTTTTTATGAAGTATATCATATCTCTAGGCTTGATTTGTCTTCTTTGCCTTGACCTGTTACTTATTCAGAACCTCTTCGTTCGTAGGCACCATTCAATTATGTCATATGTTGTCTAATGTCTACGTATTCGGTCAATATTAGGCTATGTAGAGCAAAACTATAAAACGAAGTATCTGGCAGCCATAGGCGTATAAAGACGGGAGGTCGCGTGGGCCGTGTCCACCCCAGACTTGCTTGGTGCCCATCCCAAGGATTTTGAGGCAGCCTTCTACTACTATATTTTTAAATGATATTTTAAGTGTAAGGCACCGACCGCCCCATTCCGCACCTGGAAAATGACTCTAGCTACGTGAACGCTAGCGGCAGTTTAAAGTAGAGTCGATGATCTCGTTGAATGGCTGTAGCTTAACGTCTAAATATAATAAATGAGTCGTTAAAATCCGATGATGCACTAAAAATCATAACAAATGTTTAAAATGCGTCACATTGCGACTGTCATTTTAAAATCAAAGATTAGAACGTTACTTATCAATTTCTTTCATCGTATTACGCAGAATTTGTCGAGTTGAATCTTGGCACGTCCGTACAACTGTTTTTACGATATATTTAGTTCATTGAAATTACAAAGGAATGTTTACCCGACATGACGCTACTCACTACGCCATTCAAGGTGAACAGAGTGCAATAAATATGCCTTCTAGAAAGTAATTGGAATATTAAACGCAAGAAATCACTTTATTTTCTTTAAAAGAAAGGATAGACTCGACCTCAGGAGAATTACATAAAATGATAATAAAAACCACATAATCAACGACCTACATAAATTGACACAACTTGACACAGGTGTTATGACTGAAGTTAATTATGTTCACATTTTGATTACAGCATTTGTATTTATAGTTATAAAATGTATCCGCCATTATATTCGTTTTTTTCCTGGCATACAAACTACGAGCATCTGACGGGAGAGACCTACCACCAGTAACATTTAAACAACAAAGTTACCCAATTCTCACAAAACCAACAAATTTAATTAATTCGCACGAAAACCGCAAAAATATTCCCACAAACGCGCACGAAATTAAAAGAATTTTTCGGATACCATACCACCAATGTCACACCGCAGACCGTATGGACGCGCGAGTTCTCGCGAACCCGTCTGATTAGATTTCGCACGAAACGGCGTTCAATTTTACCAAATCAAATACACTTAATTCGCATACGAGTGTCGTTGACACGGGGCCGGGCTGTTTATTCGCCGTTGAGCCGCCCCCGCACGGTGGAATTCTTTTCGTACGCAGTACTCGGCAAGTTCACGGCAGACCGTTTATTTACGGTTTGTATGTGCAAATAAGTAGTTGAAGGCGCTACGAGCACTATGGTAAAGCAGGAAGACGTAATGGGAGCTTCCTCGCCTTTTTCACACTACGGTTATGTTTGGAAAAGGCTTATAAACCAATTGTACTGCCAGCTTCAAAAGTTTGGAGTCAACGTCCTCCAATGTCTTCAACAAATAAAGTAAATAAAACTTTTGATAAAAAGGTTTGTTTAACCCACATTTTTTTTATAGCATTGCATGACGAGACGAGCATGCCGTTCGCCTGATGGTAAGCGATACGACCATCCATAGACAGTAGCAACACCATCCAGCACCGTGAGTTACAAAGTACTGTGTGGCATTCCACTGCGCTCGTCATCCTGAGACATAAGATGTTAAGTCTCATTATGTCCAGTAGTTATACTGGCTACAATGTCCTTCAAACCGAAACACAACAGTGCATGCACGCTGTTGCTTGGCGGTAGAAATAGACATTGCGGTGGTACCCACCCAGATTGCCTCTTACATAATGAGAGACCTACCACCAGTAAAATTCACTTTCCACATTTCCTTATTCGTGCTGTGCGCAATTTTTCGTCTCAATATTAACTGTTTTTATCAACTTTACACGTCGATAAATGACATGACATGAATGGCAACCTACGGGCCAAACCCTCTTTTATGTAGATTACTTCCCAGAACAACAATGGAAAAGTTATTAGATAAATGATTAACTTTCTCTAGATATACGCAGTAGTGTCGTCACAATAAGCTATCGAAAGGCCTGGAGTCGTAGACTATGATAATACGTTTTACAGCTGGATGATAACGTTAGAGCTATCATGATTACTCAGGTTTCCGCTAGAACCAAAACAACGTTGTGCGCAGTTCACGTACTACGTAATGTGTTGTTGTTCCAGTAATAAATATTTGCGCACTGTTTTAGGCCTCCTGGTAAAAATATTATTTGGGTTATTTTACGCAGCATTTAGTATCTGTAAATGTTTATAGCAATATTAAATTTGTTAGATAATTTGTTTTTGAACAGTCTACGTTATGTATTATTAAATTACAATATAAAAAAAATACTGACACTGTATTAACTGTAAAGCCCCAGGCTTTATTATAGTTAATATTTAACACTCAAATAATCAGTTTGCGCCGCCTTCTGCCCAGTCGATCAGAACACGCTTCATAATCAACTATAAAAAGGTTGTTAAACCAGACCACAGCTGTTCGAAACCTTATAAAATCCATTTAACGCCAACATAAAGTTTCGTCTCAGAATTCTAACTTCGTAATGTATTTTTACTTATTTGAAAGCCGACAGAAGACGCATTAGTAGAATTTCACTGCCAATTTTCGTCCAAAGCTAAATCCATCAATCTACACGAATGTTTACGTGTTCATTCACACGCATTGTGTTCGCGGGTGTGTGCGGGACGTTGCGCGGTGCGCCTGCGCAAAACGGCTCGGCCTTCTTTGTTTGTTGACAAGCGGGGTGCAACAAGCGAGCGTCAATTCGCGTGCGGACGCCGCGCAGGACGGACGTCAGTTGCTACATCGCTCTTTGTTTAGAGCATTCGCGTTATCGCGTTGGCTAAATATAGTGCGAGTTGTTTTTTTGGAGAAAATATTTTTTCCTTCACCTCATCTGCGCAATATAGTGTTGTGTTGTGAGTGTTGTCGACAGTGTTGTTCCCACGACTCAAAATAACGTCGCCGCTGTGCCAAAAGGTAGTTTTTGTTTTACGTTTATGTAATGTGCAAATGGATGTATAATATGATTGTCTTGTGCAGTTTTACAATATACTCATTAACGGCACGATAATGCATGTATCTTGAAATGTAATACAAAATGCACCGTGAATGTTGCCAGTGAATTATCAGAGAATTGTGGGAAAATAAATTTAATTATTCAAAATAAAACGTCTCTACCTTGACAGGAGTGTTAGTGTCTTTGAAAACAAACTCTTGAAAAACTTGGAATCAGATAAGAATAACAAAAACACTAATTATAATTATATAAAGTTTTGCAAATGAAAATCCGCCGTAAGCATTTTACGTAAACTCCATCACTGTTTACAAACAAATTCTTTCATACATGTTGTTTTCAAATGATTCATAGCGCTAACTACATAGAGTAACTGTTTTGTACGCACATTACGATTGTGTAGTGTGTACTAATGTAATATTTTCTGTCTCTACTTAAACATAGAATACTCTTCTGTGACAAAAAGCAATACCACAAAAAAAGTGCATATCGTTGCATCTCTAGGCATCAAAACTAATAGACACGAGTTGTGCAGCTCTATCTGGCAATCGAACTCGTGACAATACGGTTCACACAATTCTACTACTAAACCAATAAAGCTTTCATAAAAATATAAACAAAACAATATTAGAAATGTCTATCAGGTGTCCATACTGCTCGCGACGCTTTGTAACCGATAAGTGTTTTGATACGTCAAGGCGAATCAAACAAAGGGCTTTATGGTAATGTATAGGATATCTTCATGATATTTTGCATTTGCGTGTATAATCTTGATACGTCTTGAAACCTATACGTAAATGACCGATAAAAGATCAGTGTTAAAAAATGTAGAAATAAAATGGATTATTGTTTTTTATGTAGAGCATTTACATTCGTATTACGTTTTAAAAGGAAAGGTTTCAATGCTCTTTTCGTTTCTAAATTTATGCAAATATGATAAGCAGGTCGCGGTAATTGTGTTTCCCTTCGATAGACACGACTCTACCTAATTGCTATAATATGACTGCTCTAAAGTTACTATTAGGCTAAAAGTCCACTTTACCGTACCTATACCAAAAACATGTCCTGACTCATGACATGTGGCTAATATGCTAAAAAATGTATATGAACCGTGATATATACTTATGGATTTACTCAAAAACATAAAACAATTAAAAAATATATAATAGAGTCCAACCGCTACTCTGTAGAGTAGGCCCTCATTATTTGTGAAACTGTATAAATATTCCGACCTTTCGCAACAAAGAAACGCTGAGGATTTGAATCTTATACTTTTCTCGTAGATTTCTTAGTTTTTTCGTATATTTGATTATAATTAATAAACGTGGAATGTAGAGACATTTTAAGCGTAACAAATAATCTTGTGAATTCTAAATTATAGAGAATACACATTCTGACCTAGACTATACGACCTCATTATGACTTTATTTTCCGTTCAAATGTCAAACTACCGACAACAAATTCAGTTTTCAATGACCTCGTGTATTTATAAAACTATTACCAATTTATTATGTATTCGTAACAAATAAAACAAGCTATTGACCTTTATAAATTTATTCTTAACTTCTAAATATGACCAAAGGCGCCCGTGTCTTCGAAAATAGTTATTGTTACCTAACTGGATTTCTTGCACTATCAATTACTTAATCCAAGTGACTCAATATTTTGTTTAAAACATCTACCACACTTTAATCATAGTCGAAAGTAAAAACAATACAAAATATACACTATTACTAAAACATGGCAACACTGCCTACTAATTACAATAAAAAGGACGATTGGAAAGTGTATAAAACGTTCGCTTGCATGATTTCACCGTTGGTCAAACAGTGAAGATTTGCCGATCCGCGGAGCTGTGTTTATCCTACATACTACCGGTCGGAGAGGTAGCGGTACCCGCGCGGCCTCGTAACGGTACCCGTGCAGTATCGCACGCTGGTACCGAGGTTCTTATTTCAAATTACTAATACCCCTTGCACACGATTTAATACCATAGAGTTAAAATGCTCTATCTGTGAAAACAGCCTTGTGTAATATAGTCTTTATATTGATCGACCGATTCGAGCGAGAAATATAATAGGTAGAGTAAGTCGCAGTATTTCAATGGAAGATAATGTTCACAATATTATTTTACTTAAAACCTTGAATTTTGTATTTTTAAAACAATAGAGTGAAATTGTCTTTGGCACTTTTACAGAACTTGCTTGAATTGCAGATTTGTTTTTACATAGACCCATATTATATAAATAGTTCTAATAAATTATAGTAGAACATACCGTTGAGAAACCGAGAAAAACAACGAAATATTTATGTTCTGTATAATTTATATTTCACAATAAAGAATCGGCAAAAGTAGTGCAGCAAAATATTTACTCTCACGTCTCTTGGGAGATACATAATATCTTAATCTAGAGCTCTGAAGATTAGCACACGAAATGTTCACCAAAACAAGCTCAATAAAGATTATAATCCTACTAATATTATAAACGCGAAAGTTTGTAAGTATGGATGTATGGATATATGGATGTATGGATGTCTGGATGTATGGATGTTTGTTACTCTTTCACGCAAAAACTACTGAACGCATTTCGATGAAATTTGGCACACGGGAAGTTTATGTCCTGGATTAACACATAGGCTACTTTTTATCCCGGGAAAATATAAAGCGGGACTTTTATCCCGGGAAAACTCATTCACACAGGCGGAGCCGCGGGCAAAAGCTCGTGTTCAATATTTGTAAGCCGTGAAGCTCCGGACATTTAACTCCTACACCATGCACAACACTAACCTCTCAAAACGAATATAATATTGCGAGCTGTTGAAAATATGTAACTGTAAAAAAATTGTACAATAACACGCCACGAAGGTCATGATTCATGAACAATCACAATCCCAGTGACACGCAAATGTCCAAAAGTGGTTCAAACAGTAAACCGTGTGAACACGTGTGTCATTAATAATTGAGCGTTTGTATCAAGTCACGGCTATTTGTCGCGCGACCTTAATGTCGTAGTAAATGGTGGCACAGTTCATTTTTACCGGTTTTTCTTGCTTTTTTGTCGAGATTTCAATATTTATGTAATAATAACAGTCTGTTCGTTTTTGTTCAGTCGTCTTTTTTTTACTATAATAAGTATAATGTGTATTTAACTGTTTCGTCTTTGTATGGTGAAAGGTAAACTAAAAACAAAAAATATAACTTTTCATTGGAAACATTAGGAAAGTTTTATATTGAAAAAAAAAGTAGGAATTTGAGTTAATTTATTATTTAAAAAACACGAAGAGCTATTTTAGAGACCTCAAACACAAGTCTAACAACTAATATAACACTTGGCAATTTACTATATTTACCTTTATGTAGCCAATTTAAAATGAGAAAAAAAATACATAAAGCATACGAACTAAGAAGTTTCTATCATCAATGAGTTGTCTATTTGTAGAGGTAACCTTGAGTAGCATATTTTGATATTACTTTGATATTTTTTGTGATGGCAAACCCTTTATCAAGTCGTGTGCTTATAAGAACTCAGTCGGGGAGTTTTGGCGGGAACTTGGAAGTGTCATGAGGTGCTCTTGATTTAAATTCATTATTTTGGTGATACTTAGTGTTATATTGCTTAATTATGGTGGTATATTATCCAATATAGTTCTATTAAAGAGCTCAAATGAAGTGAATTGAAATAATCGTGCTAATCAAGTGTTTTTTTTGTTGCCGCCAAAACTCCTCGATAAAGTCTTGGTAAGGTAGCCACTGCTTTACTTCGACATACTACAGATAATAAAAAAGACAACCCAAACTTGACATTGGCAAAATGTGAATACAAATGCCATTAAAAAAAAAAAAAAAAAAAAAAAAGAACTCGGCCTATTGTACTAATGTCAATATATTTTATTCAGTGAAGCAGCTGGTTTTCTTTGATATTATATTGGCATGAGTATTCATTAAAACCATATTTTTGGGCAGCCATATTTATTTTGTAATATATACTTATTTGCACACGTAGAGCTAATTTAATATAAAGAAAGAGTATATAATTTCCACAAACTTACCATTTGAAGCTATCGTTAATTGGCAACTGTTTAACCATAAAAGTATAGTATGACTAAATATTAAAATAATCATAAATGTATCAATATTTTTCAATTTGCTTTTTATTTGTGTACATAGATTTGTATTTAGATGTGTATTTGATTTTGTAAGATCAACAAAAAAGTTTATATAAAAACTCTTCGAAGGTTTGTCGAAGTGAATCTAAACTGTAAAAGTGGATTCTTTTCTTCATAAACGTTCGTTTTTCTTCGGGAATTTTGTTTATATTTCCCCTCTCTATTGTGTATGCTAGTGATGTAAACAACGTTCGGATACGTTTATATTCGCATTTACAATGTCATTTCACTATGTTTGTTTTCATTTGAATATTTTAGGAGCTTTGATGTTCTTATCCATCGGTACATGCAGCTACGACCAGACCTGCAAGCGCTGCTATTAAAAAACTATATAAATTATATGTGATTTTCTGATTTATCAATTTCGAAACTACGCCATATTAATTCTATGAAACAAGGTTACCTACATTTGAAGGGCACAAGCAAATAACAGGTAATGTGCCAAATTTTAATATATTTTATTTTTTTATAGAATCATATCTTTGTGTATGGTATTTTGAATCCCAATAATTAGAATTAAAAAAATGTTAACAGATGGCGCCTTTGGAGTTTTGGCGGGAACTTGGAAGTGTCATGAGGTGCTCTTGTTTTAATTCATTATTTTGGTGATACTTAGTGTTATATTGCATAATTATGGTGGTATATTATCCAATATAGTTCTATTAAAGAGCTCAAATGAAGTGAATTGAAATAATTGTGCTAATCAAGTGTTTTTTTTGTTGCCGCCAAAACTCCTCGATAAAGTCTTGGTAAGGTAGCCACTGCTTCACTTCGACATACTACAGATAATAAAATAGACAAACCTAACTTGACATTGGCAAAATGTGAACACAAATGCCATTATAAAAAAAAAACAGGTGGCGCCAAAAATGCAGTTTTGTTTGTGGCCAAAACGAAAAGAACTGGGAATGTCCATAAAAAAACTATACTCTTTCTCTCTCTTGTCTCAATAAAAATAATACTACTTTTAAACTTTCACATTGTTTTTTCTCAAAATTCATTAATAAGGACATTCCTTGTTATTTGCCTGTGCCCTTCATTTAAAAAGCTGTTGTTTAAATAAAGAATGTCTGATTCGCATTAATGAAATTCAATTTCGCCATAACCAACATAGTTGATGAACGCGAATGGTTATCCAAAACCACTTTTCGCAAATACCAAAATTAGAGTACGCGTGACGTCACTACCGAGTGCAGACACAAAAGAATCCGTCGAGCGCTGTTCATTCATCGGTATTCCTTTGAGTTAAAACTATTTTACTGAATACGTTTTTTTTTATTTCAGTGTTTAAAACCCGAGACATTTTATCGCGCCATCCGTTTGTTGACCTCACTCGGTCGCTCCTTTATGTTAAGATAAATAATCTAGTGAAAGTTTTTTTTATCAATAGCGCCATTATGTTTACAGCAATAAGGAATAATGTCGGTAATTATTATTATCTATCGTAAGTCTCGGCTCGGCGTAAGCGTTTGCTAGCTAACTTTCAGTGACGCCGTACATGTGGCCGTGAAGCATCGCATTAAATCCTAGGACACCATTTTGAAACTTAATATTTCAAGTCAGTAAGAAACTATGTTATTTATAGGCATAAAGCCAATAAGATGCATATCCCTTTCCTTGTTGCGTGAAGAAGAAATAAATGGTTGGCGAACGCGAAACTTGGCTACATTGTAGAGACTCTACATTTTCGCACGAACCCACTCGCTTTAACTATAAGCAATGGAATCCTTTGGCAGCGTTACTCCTTTATGCTCCCATTCATCCTTGATGCCGACGAACTGAGGAAATTCCTGACGGTCTCGAAGCTTCCATTGTTGGCGTCTACATATTTCTTAAAATAAGTGCTTCTACTTTAGGGGTGTCGTAATGGTGGATAATTGGAGAAACATATAAGATCATCGTTGTCTATTTATCTGTCTGTTTGCCTTTTGATGTGTTTTTTTTTATTTGTAATGTTTCAGGAAATCTAAAAATATTCACAACAAAGCATAATTCATAAGCAATGCAGTGAGTGAAACAATTGCCAGTCGTAAATCGTAATCATCTTGCTGCCCGTTAAATCCCCTGAAACACACTGATTTACCTTATTGTAAAGGTGTGAATATACGATACTCGATAATCTCTTTGTGCGAACGAAAGTCAGATAGTGATTCAGCGTCGAAAAATATACCGATTTTGGCGCATTATTTATTGGCTCGCCGCCAATGCATTTCTTCCTTTATAACGTTTATTTTTAAGTTAATTGAACTTGATTTTGCTGTTGTACTCCCTGTTCTCGTTTCTTTTACTTCTGCATAATATATCCGGTTTAGGAATGAAGGTGAAGGATTCTGGATGGTTTTTTAGCATTGAATTTGACCCTTGTACGCACGGCAATATTGTTGCATTTCAATTATTATTCAATTAATAACCCAACTCGCACGCTACATTTAAGATATACGCAGGCTCTACAAAATGGCTCTATCTATACTAATATTATAAAAAGGAAAGATTTGATTGTTTGTATTGAATAGGCTCCGAAACTACTGGACCGATTTGAGAAATTCTTTCACCAATATAAAGCTACATTATCAGCGAGTAACATAGGTTATTTTTTACCCCGGGGAAATATAAAGCGGGACTTTTATCCCCGAAAACCTCATTCACGCGGGAGGAGCCGCGAGCAGAGTCTAGTAATCAATATATTGTGCTTTGGATATCACTAATCTGAAAAAATCTGTTGTCCCGTCTGAACATGCGTAATGGCGCGGCGATTCTCGCCCGCGTTGACGTAACACTCGCTTGGCCTAAGCAATAATCTTATACAATTTTCGTCTTTTGTCAGATACTCAAAAAAAAATTGTACGATACTGCCAAGCTAGTGAAAAAATTCCATAGTATAAGCAGTCTAGTGTGCCAGAAAGTTGCTTGAGCGATCCTTGTATAGTTTTTTCACTTACCCGCATCTGAACAGTATGTTGCAAAAACCTACTGACGATTATTGCTAGCAAAAATTGCGTTACATAATTGCTAGCAAGAATTTCTCCGTTTAAATGCGGCTTTTATTCTATCGTAGGTGGCATTACTTCGGTGTATTAAATTGCCTATAATTTACAAATGACCATCGACCTGTGACGAGCGACCCACTGTTCTCGCCTTGTAAAGTGAAGGAGCCCTTGTGGGCCGCACGTGGGCTGGACAATTACTATAATGGAACTTACGTACTTGTGGTTATAAACATTTTATTTGAATGCGATTTCTTAGAATATTCATTGGTTAGACATAGCGTGAAGAAGCAGTTACATTGGCTAGGTTACTTATATTTTTTTTTATTGCATTGAATGACGAGACAAGCATGCCGTTCGCCTGATGGTAAGCGATACGACCACCCATAAACAGTAGCAACACCATGCAGCACCTTGAGTTACAAAGTACTGTGTGGCATTCCACTGCGCTCGTCATCCTGAGACATAAGATGTTAAGTCTCACTATGTCCTGTATTTAAACTGGCTACAATGTCCTTCAAACCGAAACACAACAGTGCATGCACACTGCTGCTTGGCGGTAGAAACAGACATTGCGGTGGTACCCACCCAGACGGACTCTTACATATGAGAGACCTACCACCAGTATTTTTCTTTAAAGTAATGGCTTTCACTGATGTATATTCTTAACTAGGTGGTGTTCGCGGCTTCGCTCACGTGAAAAGCCTTCCCGCTACAAAAGTCCCTAAAACACTGTAGAACGCCAGTGTCATCTGCTTTAAGAATCATAATAAAAATATCCATTATTTCCCATACGAGCAAGTTACCGGGATCAAAAGTAGCCCTGTCCAATGTCCGTCCGTCTAGCCTATGTGTTAATCCAGGACATGATCTACTCGTGTGCCAAATTTCATCCAAATCCATTTAGTTATTTCTGCGTTAACTTCTATCAAACATTTTCACAAATTTTCGTATTTATAATATTAGTAAGATAATATACTAGTCCGGAGTTTGCCATTAGGCTCGCCACCTATTACACGGGACCTAAATAGTTGACGAATTGTGGATGTGTTACCTACCCCTGAAAAGAGAAAAGGCGTCATGCTATGTTTATTATACATCCGAGACGCGCAATGTCACGGCCGTCAATATCTATCACGATGTTTTACGAAACGTTACGTAACCTCGACTATGTTTGTTGGTATACAAACCAATGTTTACATGTACAAGTGATAGCACAATAGATAACTAATAAAGAACATTGGTGTGACACGTGGAAAAATATGTAGTTATTTGCGTTTTTGCGCAGAAAATATTTGACTCGTCAACGCCCGCGGCGGACGCCGGCGTCCGGGTGTATAGGGCAACCACGTATGTATGTATACTAGCTTTTGCGCGCGGCTCCGCCCGCGTGCAAAAGTTTTCCGAGATAAAAGTAGCCTATAGCACTCAGGAGTAATGTAGCTTCCTATTAGTGAAAGTTTTTTATCGGTCCAGTAGTTCCTGAGATTAGCGCGTTCAAACAAACTCTTCAGCTTTATAATGTTAGTATAGATATAAGCGGGCGTTGACGAGTTAATGCCATCGTGCTTGCTCTGGACAGTGTACTCTAGAATAGTTTAATTTATAGAGCCATATTTGTGCACAGGAGTGATTGACTAGGTGTAGTCAAGACCGTATACCAGGTGTTTAAATCCGCACTAGTAGCCCACGTGGGTCACATTCCGGGATCAACCTGTGTATCCGGTTGAAGTAAGCCGGCATAATTATGTCGACTGGCGAGGGATTGCATCTCTCGTCAGTGGGCCATTGACATCACTGTCAAGCTTAGCTGTCAGGTGACTTACTCGTTTCAGGTTTTGCTATAAAAAATATGACGTCTAGAAAAAATAATTTCTATGAATGTAGAGAATTTTTGTATTGTTCTGTTCGAGCCGATTTGACCTTAGCCTAATTTACTAATCACAATGCTGAACGTAAAAAACTAAGTTTAAATCGAGCTAACGTTTTGTGAAATTACGAGAATTAAAATAGGAAGCCAAACTTAGGCTGACCTGAATGGGCCCTGTTGTATAATTTCGTCATGAATTATATTAATGATCTACAAATCAACTTGTATTTCGGTCAAAAACCACCTTTTAAAGTGAAAAGTGGTTTCACCTCGATTAATGTACGGAAACATTGTTATTAAAGTGAAATTCGCTCGTGTCCTTTTACTCGGTTAGGGTTGTCAGCCTTGGATTTTGTTTTTACTTACTCGGATTTTTTTCGGATAGACATTTATTTTATAATATTGAATGTGTTTTTTATACGTCAAATAAATATCGCCAAGCATTTTATATTTTTTTATCATAATAGCAGCTTAATCATATGCTAAAGAATAGACAAATACACATTATATTCATGAATATTTAAAAATTGATTTTTTTCCAGTAATTTATTATATTTTCCTAAAGAGGTCAATATAATTGACAAGATCCATATACGCCCCTTTACCGGACATAAAAGGCGATAAACGATTAGGAATTCTTGCAAGTTGTTTTTTATTCAGCAGCATATTTTTATCATGTTGCAATAAAAATAATCTATTGCTACATTTGTTTTTACCTTTATTATATCGGAAATAAACATTATAAATAATTATCTAAAAAGCACCAGATCATTCAACAAAATTATTTTCTACTAAATATATCCTTTAAATACTAGCATATTTTTTTTCTCTTTATTCATTAGGAGACCAGCATAATTGGTAACGACATTATGTTCTGTATAGATGGCTGTTTTGAGATCTCTCTTACGACAATCAGCAGTGTTAGTCTGTTCCGATTTAAAGGGCATTATAGCCAAATTAACTGAATATTTCAAGGTTTAACAAGTTTCTTCTGAATAAAACGAGCGTATAAAACTTTCTTGCAGCAATTATCATTTGAAGTTCAGAGCGGTGTTGCTACAATTTGCCATGAGTATACGAATTACCTACATGCCACATATTTTGAATTAAAAAATTAAAGTAGCCTTCATGACATGCCACTGATCCTATCGACGTATATAAATTCACAATGTAGTGGAAGTTCCGATTAATATACACATGTAAAATATATGCGCAGTTGACATTTCACAAATGTCATTTTGCCATATGTGTTTATGAATAGTCTGGTTACATTACTAACATTGTTAGCTGATATATCTCATATATCAGGCGTGGGTAAATGTTTATTGTCTTCGTCTAGTAGACATGACCTAAAGGTGTTGAATTTTCCAATGCGTAGATTTATACATAAAAGTAAGGTTTTTTTTCGTTTAAGTATTGTTTCATCTATTGATTTTTTTTATTGGCAACACTCGGAAGTTGCCATTATCATTACGTCTGCCCGTTCCTTTTATAATTTTATTTCCCTGTTCAATCAATCAAATCAATATTGCCAGTATTTTTCTTAGCCACACTTTGCGCATACAAATTCCGGCAACCCTCACTCTTCGTGAAAGTAGCTGATCTCTGGTCACATGGTCACAGAACTTGTCTCCGTTGGCCGCGATCCAACCAGTTTAAGGACAATGCGTCTCGCAGCCCTTTGATTACCTTTGTTTCTGCGTAGTAGGCGTTGTGGTTTCTTTGTTTGAGATTTCGCTCAATGTCAGGTGTGCGTGATATATCTTCATCGTGAGTGTATTTAGTTCATTAAACTAATGTAAGTCAATGTTTGGCCATGAATATTATAAAATTAACTGTTATATTATAATTTACTTGGTGGCGTAGTTGTATTACGGGTCGACTGCAATGCTGAGGTCTCGGGTTGGATCCCCGGGTCGGGCAAAGTGGTATTGGGTTTTTTTATTCAGTATCAGCCCGGAGTCTGGAATTTGTGCCCGATATAGCGATAGGTTCGCCCCCTATCACATGGGACCTAATACGCACGGTCAAAAGTGGGTGCACTAGTTGCGCCTCTGCCTACCCCTTCGGGGATAAAAGGCGTGAGTATGCGTACGCGTACTTGAAGAAGCTATATTTGTCAATACAGATTCTAGAGTTGCCGATTATTATTGTGTTTTAATTGTCCAGTTGTATTCAAGAGTCCGATAAAACACGGAGAAAGTGAATATGACTGAGGCAATATAACTTCAATATAGTTAAAACGAATGAAAGGGGTATTTACCGGTCGCGAACGTCATATCGGCTGCTTTCGATCCAAAGCACTGAGTCACTTGAGTTTTTTTGTAGCAGACGAACGTCTCGAACACCAGTGGCTTATTAGATTGAATTGGAAAGTGTCAGTAATAAGGTCGATGTTGGGTAAACAGGTTGGCGCGGGGGGTGCAAGGGGTCGTCCAGACGGCGCTCGTTGTAAGTTCTTCTGCAGTCAGACATTCGCCAGTGCCAGTCGTCTAGACATGCGTGCATTAAAATCGAATGGGTCGAATAGAGTCAAGAGGGTTCCGGATGTGTTTGATAAACGTTTACAGCCAATGATATTATATATAATAGATACGTTTTACCGCGCTCTGCTTGGCAAATTCAACACAAGGTAATCAGCTTGAGTCAAGTTAGTTCCAAACTGTCCGGCAACGGCGCAGCACGTGAATAGACGACTCAACATTTGTAAAAAATGCCATCTTGTGTATTTAGAAAGTGCAAAACATATACGGGGACGAGTGTAAAAAACAAGAAGGATGTATCTTTTCATTTGTAAGTATTGTTTAATCTATTTTATCAGTAAAAATGGAAAATCAACATTTTTATTTAAATCTGAATAAACTTCTGTGTCGTTGCCGCTTCGCCGCTGACACGAACGAGACATTATAGCGCATTACGTATAAGAGCGACAGAGAAAACGATAATAGCTCGCGATAATGGCACGTGGCGTTATTGTTCGTAAGAAGCTAGAGGATATTGGGGCAAATCATTCCGGTCAATATAATATAATTCTAAATATTCTTTAACACTATAAAAACAATTAAATATTTATTAGTATTCATGATATTTGTAAATATTATATAATTTGTCAAAATAACAGCATTTTGTGGCAGTACAAAATCGACACAAGAACCACATGTAAATAAAAAAAGCTTTTTAGACCTATAATTTATTTACATATTCTTTTAATATGACAAAAAGGATCAAATATGGGTTCCCGCCGATTATTATTGATACCGAGCGTGGCTAAAATGTGTTTTTTTTAGATGGGAGCTAGTTATGTTGATGTCATTGAAGCAAAATTAGGAGATTATGCTCCCTTAATTACAGATTTGTTTGTATTGAATATTATCTTTAATTATTTTTGATTTTTATAAATTACATAATGAGACATTTCTAAACGCTTTTGGAACTCATACTTATGTATGTTTCATATATTGTTTCACATTCACCCCCCAATAGATAGGATAAGTTATTTTTATTTATCTTAATTAATAGAAAAGCAGATAACCACCAAAAGTATTCATTCTGTTTGTTATAAAGTTATTGAGAACGGCCGTTGAAATCTATTGACTTTTGATATGTTTTAGATTTCCTAAAGACGGACTGGTGAAAGAAAAATGGATAAAAATAGTCAGAATTCAGAGACGAGAAGATGATTGGATGCCAACGGCATACTCGACTATTTGTTCTCAACACTTTGTGGAAAGTGACAAGTATCTAACAAAAAAAAATATTCGCAGACTGCTAAACACAGCAGTTCCAGTAATTAAGGTAATTGAACAAACTTATAGGTAATATTATAATGGGATTGAATGACGAAAAAAAAATGGTTTGTTGTTTGTAACTATTCTAAGAGTGCAGTTGTACATGTAGGTACAGTCCGTTTTATACAAGCCCTTTATTTAAATTACACTATTAATATGTGTACTGTATTGCTTTTTCTAGCACGAAGAAAATTTGGATAAAGTAAATGTGACTGATGATGACTCACTAAAAGATGTTTATATTTCGGACCATGACTCAATATTTGATACGCCAAGAAAAGCTTATTTCAAAACTAAAATCATGAAAATAAACAAAGCAAAAAAGAAGTTACAAATGAAGAATTATAATTTGGCTAAGCGAAATAAGAGGCTCAAAGAAAAATGTGTTAATTTACAAAAAATAGTATCACAGCTAAAAAAAAAGAATTTTTTTAGTATAGATCAGTTCAATGAATTGAAATTAAAAGCTGAAGCGGTAGAACTGACAAATCGTCTAATTGCTAAAAGCAAATATAAAGGTTATCGCCAAAAATATTCACCAGCATTGAGAAAATTTGCAGTGACTCTACATTACTATTCTGTGGCAGCCTACAAATACGTCAGACAAGTATTTAATTTATCACTACCACATCCACGTGTCATAGGTAAATGGTACGAAAACAATTCGGGAGAGCCAGGATTCAGTAAACAAGCCCTGGATATTCTAGAAAAAAAGCACACGTCTAGTGGACAGAGAATACTATGCACACTTATAGCTGACGAGATGGCTCTTCGTCACCAAACTATTTGGACCGGTAGAAAAACGGCCGGCTTGGTAGATTTTGGTTCTGGCTCTCCAAAAAGTGAAATTGCGACTCAAGCTTATGTCTTCATAGTAGTTTGTATGAACGAAAACTGGAAAATCCCGATTGCATATTTTCTAGTCAACGGACTGTCGGCTGAAACACGTGCAGGATTATTAAAGACTGCTATAAGTGAATGCTATAATGTAGGAGTTGACATTGTAGCAATTACATTTGATGGCTGTGCCACAAATATAAATGCGGCTAATTTATTAGGGTGTAATCTTAAAAATCCCTCCTGCTTAAAAACTACATTTAAGCACCCTGATTGTGATCGGGAAGTAGCAATCATGCTTGATGCATGTCATATGATTAAACTTGTAAGAAATTCTTTCGAAGCCAAAAGACTATTTTTTGATAATGATGGAAATGAAATTCGTTGGCAATTACTGGTAAATTTAGTAAAGCTACAAAAAAACATGGGTCTTAATTTTGCCAACAAGATTACTCCTCGCCATATTCATTTTAGAAATGAGGTTATGAAGGTGAAACTAGCAACACAAATTTTGAGCAGAAGCGTTGCTAAGGCACTCGAGCTATGTAATGAAATTATTACGTCTTCTATGTTTACCGACACTGAAGGAACAATAAATTTCATTTCCATCTTCAACGACCTCTTCGATATATTAAATTCAAAAGCATCTGATTTTTTTGGTATAAAAAAGCCACTTTGTCCTCAAAATGTAAATGAAGTGTTTGAGTTTTGCGAAAAAGCTAAAGAATACATATTAGGTCTGAAAATGTTCATAAAATATCGAAGAGTAATCCGTAAACGCATTACAATGCAAATTGTAAAAAAGAAAGTCATAGAGTCTAAAAATAAAACTGGTTTTATAGGCTTTCTAGTGTGTATTCAAAGTATAAAACACTTGTACACAACATTAGTACAGGAGGAAAAGCGATTACGATACATCGCAACATACAGACTATCACAAGACCACATTGAATTATTATTTGGTGTGATCAGGAGGCACGGAGGGTACAACAACAATCCAAATGCTATTCAATTCAAAGGTATTTACAAAAAAATTCTCCAGCATTTAGAAATGAAGTCGTCATTATTGGGAAATTGTGTACCTCTTGAAAATATTCCTATACTGACATGTTCCTCTTCTGTCCAAAATATTAATGCAACAGTGAGCAAACGTGCGTATGACAGTGAAAATATCATTTTAGATGACTGTGATGAGTACACAGAAGCTGATCATGTGATCGACGGAAATGTTGAAATATTATCGACGCTGCTAAATCGTGAAAGTGTAAAAAACACTATTGATCAGATCATTGGATACATATCTGGTTGGGTTTCACGAAAGTTATTAAAATCTCTGAAGTGTGAAACATGCATCAGTAGTCTTTTTTCCAACAAAAAGTTGTGGTTTCATAAACTGATTACACTGAAAAATATGGGTGGTCTTTGTTTCCCTAGTGAAGATGTTTTTAAAATTTGTTTAAGAACAGAATCAATACTCAAGAATCATATAAAAGAAAAGGGGAACATCATACTACCTGATTTAACAGATAAAGAAAAATTAAAAATAAAGATTTTGAAATCTTTTGAAAACTGTCCAGGCCTCTTTCAGTCCCTGGAAGTTCATTCTATGGAGCAACCTGCGAATTTTAACCACCTAATTCACCTTATACGTGCAATTATAGAAAAATTTCTTAATGTTCGCTTACATTACGCACACAAAAATAACCCCGATTGCAAATCAATTTACAAAAGGCAAAAAAGAAATAAATTGAATTTGTTTGAAGGAATTTAAAAAAACGATTTTTCTGTTTATCTCTTAGTATGTTTCCGTCTGTGTCCTTCAAATTAGTTTTTTTTTTAAACGAGAACAACAAAGTGCCTGCATCTTACCTCAACCCTGATGGTTATTTTATAATACTTGTTTGTATATTGTATTGTAAATAAACAATTTATTTTAATATTTTTGTTTTCTTTGATTCATTTCTATGTAATCATGGGAACATTTCCCACGGTTAATCATTTGGCCCCAGTTTACTCTCGACTTGGCGTCACAGGCTGTCATTGGCGGTCGATTGGCCGGTCATGGGCGAACGTTCCTAATATATGTTTATTCCTTTCTGACAACTAGGAATCATATATCTTAGTGTTCTTCTAATCTTTTCAGTGTAGTTAATGTCATTGTGTGAGTTGTGTATTTAGCTATAGGTAGGTATAGCACAAATTTTGCCATGTATAGACTTCTCATTAAAGGAGTAAAACGTCTCTATAGATTTAACCTCATTGTTTACAGCCCTGTGCTTGGACAAATACTAACTTGCATTAAATCGTTCCTAAAGTGTTACATTCTATACTACATAATATAACTAGTTATTGTTTATAAGAAGGATCAAGGAAGCCATTTGACTTTACGACTGCTTGATCATATAAATTTGTGTTAATGTGTACTTGTATTCAAATTAATGAGATATAATTATGAATATGGTAGTGAGGATTTCTTCTTCTTCTTCTTCAGCTTTTCAAGTCTATCGCTCAAAAAACGCCTTCCGCAAAGATTATTTTGTGTGGTATTATTAAAATAAAAATATTTATACGTTGTTTTGTACAAAGGCCTCCTCGTGGAACCCCAATTGTGATTCTCTTTCCAAACGTCTGCAACTAAATTGCTATCCTTACTTCGAACAACTTGTCTATCCACCCCCATCGAAACCGCTTCCTCCCAACAGCTATCACTATTAGAATGTGGGTGTTTTCGATGAGATTAGGGTTGTCACCTAAGTAATACTTAAATTGAACTTAATATTAGGTTATTTACAACATCCTCGTTTAGTATTTAAGTATCACAAATCAGGTATTATTGGCTACGCAGTCTTTGTTTTAAGTTTAAAATGTTTTGAAAGGAATTTACGTATCAGAAGCTTAAGTCATGCCGTCAATCCTCACCTGTCCCTTAAGAATGAACTATATTATTTTTACGAAATATATTTTTATTCACCAAATATCTTTTTTACAGGTAAGCCAAGGTGTCTGCCTCACTTCGTTCTACTGCCTAAGACTATTATGGTAATGTAACAAATAATAAACACAAAAATAAATCACACAATAACAATTCTCATAAAGTTTTGTATCTCTTTAATACACGTAATATAATTAAGTTCTATATTTTGCTTCGTCGGTTTGTGTTATTGTTATCCTGGTTTATCGTCTTGTCTGGGAACAAGGAACGTAGTGACCTGAATGGAGGTTACTTCTATTGCGTGATAACGTATAATTATTACAGTTGTAAATGTTATTGCTTTATTTATCACTAAGTTTCGCCTTGCTCCACTCCGGTATCAGTTGAAAGTAGGGAACTGCGTATTTTTGTTGGATTTACAGCGTATCATCTTGGTGATACACTTGGGTTTTGGAACCGTTGACGTCATGGTTTCGATCAGGCGAAGCAATCGATTGAGATTTATAATTCGAAGGATTCATGTCTAGTATGATGAAATTCTCAATCAAAAAGTGTTTCAAAAATTATGCTTAATTCTTTGTGTAAAATTTTAAGCAAGTCCGTATTATGATAAAAAAACTTAAAAAAAATATTTACTTAAAGTATTGATCACTTTCCGAATTCAAATTTCGTGCATTATTTAGCAGATTAAAAAAAATACGTCACTTATATACGTGTATGAATGATCAGTGTTTTGCTTTCCAAATAAAGGTCATTGCTCCTAATGGAAGTAAGTCGCCCACTGTATTTCAGACGGAAATCAACCGAGTGCAAGTCCATCTGCCTAGTAATTTTATAACTCTTCGACGCTCACTCATTGAAAGATAATGTTGGCCGACTCGGAGACAAGCTATAGGCTACATCAGTAGAATTAAGTGTGCGAAAGTCCGTTTATGCAATACTATATTGTCAATCTGTGCCACCAAGCAGAAGTGTGTTAGCATTATTTTATTCGTAGTTGATGAATATTATAGTAGTGTAATTACTGAGCGCTATTAGCTCTACATGCAATGTACAGAGCTTTGTAATTGAAAGCTTTGATGAGCAACTTAACAAAATTTTAAAACGATATTTTACACTTTATTTATCAGAAAATTAGGTATTTTATAGAAACATAGTAAACTCGATCTTAGCACAATATAAATAAAAAACAAGAAAAGCCCACTCGTATTAGTCATTAAAAACCAACCTTTCAGACATAAGAGCAGACAAAAAATCAAATCACATGCCGTCCTTGGTCCTAAACACACAAGCATGCTCTCAAAGGGAGTTTTTATACCCAATTAGTTTTTGCCGAGCCGAGTTATTCGTATTCGTTCGAGATAATTATTCTGCGTTTGAAAAAATCAAGTCAACCTATTCTATGGCTAGTTAGTTTTTGGAGTGGTTACATGATGTACTAAAAAAATGTATTACTGTTTTAGCCATATGTACAAATCAGAGAGAATGCAGTTTTTGTAAGGAAAAAAAAAAGTGGGCATAATTGACAATTCAGGCGAGCATATCTTAGCCATACCTATACTTGGACTATACAGTACACTCAGTAATGTGCACAGATAAAAAACCTTCGGCTTTACATAATAATCTGATCAACTAGTCATCGCATAAGTCTCAAAAACGGGTTTTGTCCAAATCTAAAAATCTACCGTCGTATACACGGCCGTATACGTCGAGAAAGGACGTAAATTTAAATATTAGCTTGTATGACATGATTACTGTACACTTATGATGAGAATGGTCACTTAACATTGGGTGAGCCGTTAGTTTACTTTAAAATCTGCGTCAATATCAATGACCGGTGAGATGCGCTTGATCGACGCCACTGTTTACATTCGTTCACTTGACAGCGACCTTGATTATGCGGGGCATCGCCATGTCATTCACCCCCCCGTTCATTTATCATCGATCAATATTGATCCAGTTTGGATTGATCTATTTGAAAAGTGCAAATAAAATATCGCTAAGTGAATATATTGTTTTGTGTCGGACCTTGTTGTTTGATTGTCGTGTGTGGACTGTGAACATTATAGTGAGTGAAGTTATTATGCATTACGAGACTTAATCGTGTCTTTGAGTGACGAGTGCAGTGTAGTGCCGCGTCGACGAACTCAAACATCGAGGTGGTGTTGCTATTCTTAAAAGGCAGACTTAGACGACATTTATCGTCCTTCAATTATATAAGTAAAGAAACGTCCGACCCCCCCCCCCCCCCTTGTACCATCGAACAAATAATGCCTCCCCCGACCAAACTCAATGAGCCTAAAATCATGGTCAAGTGGTGAATCAAATGGTTTCATACAGCCGATGTACCAGGCGTGCATAACAAGGAGCAGTTTAATAATTAATTAATCCACAATAACCTATCACAATGCGAACGTGTCATCGAATGTACTTAATGAAGTCTACTAATTTAATTTAGTGGTTTGCGTAAACGGTATTGGAACGTTTTTGCGTCGTCATTGCGGTGTTTTTGTGTTTTAAGCGCTTGTCGGTATTTATTGGGCTTCAGAGTAGCTGAAGTGTACACGTGAATATTATACGTCTACATAATTAAAGCCTAATATAATCAGAGCTTAACAGCACAGCAAAGACAACGGTGATAGGATTGACGGTGCATCGCGTTATTTAGTGTGAGGCATTAGAATCCATTTTCTTAATTTTATAAGGGTTATGTTAGTCATAATCTAACATGAGCTATACTATACCATCAGTTGTGACCTATGCTGTATCTCAAACAAATTCATCATCATCATTAGCCAAAGACTTCCTGTCAGAAGCGGCCTGCATCCAGCGTGTTTCTGCGACCTTTATCAAGTCGTCTGTCCAGTACAATTAAAGACGGTAAAATCGCTTCATGCCGGAACTCAAGCGCACAAGAAAACAATTACTAACGATACGAATCCGTTCTCATTAAATCATACTTATCAACTTTCACACATCGAACAAAAGTGATAAACAGTTGATTGGCCGCTAAATATTCTCATCGTGGGAAAGTTGGTCTTCGCATTATGAGAACTTCGTTTGTATTCTAGTTTATAACAGTTATATTATAAAACACCGTTAATTTATTTGAATAGTGTCTACTTGCCCGATGTGGCAGATTTGGCTATTTTGCACTATCACATTCTAGAAAGACAACGTGGACAAAATGTTATGTATCTCTGCACACTTCTTGGAAGGTACACAGTACAAACGTGACAGTATTCAGAATATGTAAAAATAATCTGATTAAAACTTAGATATTCACGACTATCGCATGCAAGGGAAACACTGTGGGCAAAATGTTGTGCGCCCCTTAAAAGGTACGGACTACAGACAGTATGGAGCATTTTAAAATATGCAAAAATTAACTTCAAGCTTCAAGAAAGTCCTATTTCTGCAACGCAGTCTTGTTTTAAATTATTCCTTCAACAATATTCTGTCACAAAACGAAAAACGGTTGCTTTAAATTTCAAATGAACTAATTAAAATACGCAACAAAAGCAATACTTTTACATTTAGATGTAGCGTTGAATGCTTAGAGTTGAATGAAGCGAACTTTTTGGTAAAGGCCGTCGTTCACCGACTGGCCAGGACGGCAGGAAAAGCAGTAATGCTAAATTATTTTAAATTTTATTATAACAAAGGTAGGGTTCAGTGTTATTGGTACGATCGCATCTTTTTATAAGTGCCGGTGGTCGGTCCAATTTCTCGGTGGTGGTTGTGTATAAAAGCAGTATTGAGCATTCATGTTCACATGCTGTTGCTGGAATATCCCATATCCACCAGATGCACTGCTTTTTCCGTATAGAACTGCAGTAAGTTATTTTATTGTGCCAGATATCAAAAACACAAAGCTATTTCATCAAGAGGGTAATTTTTTTATTAAACAATCTGTATTACCTGCTTTCACGTATCCGAACTATAAGTTTTATAACCCGCAGCCAAGTATAATTATTTATCGGGTAGTGGTTATAAACGCGGCGGTTTAGCGGTTTAGCGGCGATAGCCTAGTTGGGAGTGGAACGGACTGCCGATACGAATGTCCGCAGGTTCAAAACCCAAGGGCACGCACCTCTGACTTTTCTAAAAAGTTATGTGTGTATTCTTTGTGAATTATCGCTCGCTTTAACGGTGAAGGAAAACATCTTGAGGAAACCTGCATATCTGAGAAGTTCTCTATAGGAATTTCCAAGGTATGTGAAGTCTGCCAACCCGCATTAGGCCAGCGTGGTGGACTAAGGCCTTAACCCTCTCAGTTGTAGAGGAGGCCCGTGCTCAGCAGTGGGCAGTATATAATATAGGGCTGGTATGGTATGGTATGGGTTATAAACGCATTTTTTTTTTATCTGTAACAATCTACATGTAGACATGGTACCGCCAAGCAGCAGTGTGCATGCACTGTTGTGTTTCGGTTTGAAGGACATTGTAGCCAGTGTAACTACAGGACATAGTGAGACTTAACACCTTATGTCTCAGAATGACGAGCCCAGTGGAATGCCACACAGTACTTTGTAATTCAAGGTGCTGGATGGTGTTGCTACTGTTTATGGGTGGTCGTATCGCTTACCATCAGGCGAACGGCATGCTCGTCTCGTCATTCAATGCAATAAAAAAGGCTATATTTTTTAAATAGCTTTCCTATAGTAACACTTGTGTACGCAAAGGGTAACATTGAGACACTGTTAAGTGTATATTGAACGCGGCGCGGCGTGGCGTGGCGTGGCGTGTCATTGGACTCGCAAATCGCGTTGCGCCGTGACGTCTTCATTTACAACTGAACTTTGTTACATTTATTCTCGTCTGTTTTATTTGAATGTGTATTAATAGTATTATCACGTCCGTGGTAAATACGTATGCATTTTAATATCTTAACAATTGTGTGTGAAATATATACTGTTTATAATAAAAATGAATGACTTGACGAAATAGTAGATCGTAATGACTAGTGTGTGGTACGAATGCTTGTAAACAATATCAACTTCAATAAGTACTTTTATCTGTACTGCATAGCTTTGTCTTGCATAATATGTCATCACACCCAGTCACTTACATTAACCAGAAATATTACTGTTGTTCAGCCCCCGCGACCTTACTAACTACAGGTTATACTTTTTAAGAATCATAAGTATAATTAGAGAAACTTTTTTCTCATAAAAGCAACGATTCTCTTTGCAGCACAATTTCACCAAGACTATAATTAATCTAAATCTAATTTCCTCGAACAGTTGGTGAAATATACCCTCGTGACATCGTAAACCGACAAAGTTTCAAATTACTGCAGAACTTTCTCCTTTATTGTGAACAATGACTCTAAGAGCAAAACTATCATTTTATTAGAATTATGTAACACTATTATGTCATTATGTCTTGAAATATTGTTAAGTAAGATCAGTATCGAATTTGATACTAACATATTCTGTTTCACTGTCCGAGGAAATCCTACTCATCAAAATATAATACGACTAAATACAAAACATATCCTTTCACCATCACGAAATATTAAACAGCTAACAAATTGTTGCCGTCTTAAATTGACGTTATAATACGACAGCGTTTATTTCTCAGGCCATATAAACACAAATTATCGATAAAAATATCTCGTCTCCGATTACATAATAAACAATAGACAGCTGATAGACTCTGACATAAATGAGCAGGTTTAATTGACTTATGTCATAAATTATTATAACTGTGGGCAGGCGACCAGGAAACCGCTGAGACCTATTAACCCAGGACCGGTTTTGCGAGAGCTTGGTAGACGAGCCTCTACGTTTACCTTACATTTTAGTTACGCCATGGTAGGATACGCGTATGTTGAATAAAATAATGTTATGTATTTCCCGACTGTTAAAAAAAAACTGTTTCAAGGTGTCCGAGAAAAACATTGTATGTTTTGAAATAAGTGTGCATAAGAAGTTAATAGTGCTGTTGTATCAAAAGATGCCTTCCTTTTTGGCGTGCGTAGTATTGAGCTCATTATGCCTAACTATACAAGAATGCTTATGTCAATTTGGCTGTTTCCCAATTCCCTGATTTGTGACGATTAGCGTTGGTACTCTTTGCATAATAAGTTATTTACAGTGGAAAAAGGTCATTTTTTTATGTTATTATTCTCGTCATATATAAACACGACATGTGGCGTGCCGTGGTGTTGTTTTAATGTAACCACATTAACGTCAACCATCGGTAGCGCTTAATTGATTTTTAATTGCATAGACGTGTTCATACATCGCGTCGCCAAAATTTATCTGTATATAAATTCTGTTGTAAGCCTATTAAGATATATTTAAGCATAGAATTGACTCAATATTTCCCTGTAGGCAACACTCGATACGTTTAAAAACATTATTTAACTTCTTCCGCATTGAATTCCGAGTAGAAGATTTTTATGCCCAGATTTAAACGAATCTTAAACATAAATGCACTGGACGTCATCCCTTTAGTGAAATTCACTACCTTTTGTGAGTAAAGAACAGTCCACAAATGTCATCAGCCACTATCCTATCATAATATGATTTATTATCAAAGCAATAATATCGTAACTACTCGTTCTTTAGCTTACGTAAGATCGAAATTCTCTTGAAACTTTCTATTGCTTTCAAGTATTTTTACATCAGTCTGCGAGCTATCACAAAGTTCAATCGCTGTCGATTCACTTTAGTTTTGCTCACTATTGGAACATCTTTGTGGAGATCTTTCGCTGGAGTGCGAGTTCATTTCTGCTGAGGGATAATGTGAACAATTATTGACAAAGTTCTGAGTTCTACGCTCCTTCTAAAAGTTGGCTGTCTCGAAGAAAAACGAATCGAAAATGACGTAGAACTTAGTTGCACTTAGAAACTCTATTCTCTACTTAAAAAGCACTCTATCAAGGATTGTTTTAAATTATTTACTATAATATTTTATAATCAATAGCATACATACATATCAATAATTATAGACTTCAGTTAGTGAAAAATATCAAACGTAAAAATTTTGTTGTTCTGCAATATTGAGAAATTACATAAACAATAATCTGTGCAGACTGCAGTCTCTATATTCTGTACTATATTTATTTCTTTCATTTTAATAATAGTACAGAATATAGGGACTATTATTATTATAAAGATTAACGGCCTTATTCATAAACAGTTTAAAAACATATTTTAGTTATCGAATGTTTTGTCTTCTTCGAACTAATTTTTGAAGCAAGAAGACAAAACATTCTATAACTAAAATAGGTTTATAAACTGTTTATTAATAAGATCGTAAGATTATAAGTCTGGATGATGGAAGGGATATCTGAACTGCTGATGTGACTGAAAATTATTTTCCTTAACCGAACCTTTTTTTTTTTTTTTTTTTTTCGTGGAGAAAGTGACTTATTACTACCGCCCAGCCTTCAAGGGGGGCGACTGAGCGGTTATGTTGGGTTCACCGTGCCTTACGACCCGGCGTTGAGCCGCCCGGAGAGATGTAACCATCGGGCGACCGCCGGGCCGAGTCCCTAACCTATGTACAACGCACGGCACACCAACCAAAACTCCGCGGTGGCCATCTTCGGCGCATTAGGGACGGCTGTGGGCTTCCTCTGACGGAAGTGTCTAAGTTGTCGTCCGCAGCCGCCCCTGCGCGGTGCCGCCTAGTGCGGCCCGTCTCCTGATTCCTTAACCGAACCTGCATTTTATTATTATATAGGGTAGGTACTTATTATCGTGGGACGGATTCAAATTGATTCGCGAACAAAATTCTGTTTTATGCAACAGCCTCCGCCTGTATGTTCCTACTGAAGTGAAAGTCTGTGTCGTCTAACTGGTTATGTTTTAGTTTAATAGTTAGCTTTAAGTAATAAAGCTAATTTCACTTTCATAATAGAATTATGTAGTTTGACATGCCAAACTATTTTACAAACTGAACAGAGATGTCGCTTACTTGGAGGTAAACGTCTCGCTTATAACGGAAGCAGTCAAAGGTAACTTTTTTACTTGTCCTTATCCCATTTCTATGATAAACGCACTAGGCCCGTTTAAACTCTGCAAGAATCCTGCACAGTTTTTATTGCTGCCGTATGTCGTCATTCTCCTTGGGGATGTCCGAATCAAATCCCGTTGGGGAACGAAATCAAATACCAGACCCAACATCAACAGGTTAATTGTTTAAGAAAAACCCACAGTTACAAAGAGACAAATAATGGCACCTATCCAGACGTAATTCCTCATACGAAAGATTTACGACCTGATGATTCGGTGCATGTTATTTTTAACACCATTATAGTAATAAAACCTGGCCGTGTCCCTCTCGTGTCTTCAAGACTCAGAGGCAGAGTCACGGGCGTGGCTATAGCTTTCACATAAGGGGGTCCTAGGATACCAAAATGTCAGTGTCGTAGCGTGGGTTCTTGCTGCCCCATGACACTAAAAAGAACCTCCTTTCAACAAACAAGTCACTTATACACACCACCCCCACCCCCCTACACATTATAGGCATTATAGTGTGTACAGTCAGAAGCATAAATATCTGTACAAAATCAACATTTCAAATCGCCTATATACGCGTTAAGTTAAACTGAAACCTTTTTTTTTTGTTTGAAGTAAAGTAAATCTCTTTTAGTTTATTTTTGTGAAAAGAAAATAAAGATTAGTAAGGACAAAAAAGTATGTAGGCGATTTGAAATTTTGAATTTGTTCAGCTACTTATGCTGGTGACTGTATATGTTTTGTGGCTCGGATTAATTTTGTTGTAAGGTAAGGGGGGGTCCGCCCATTATATACGCCCATGGGCATAGTTCGGCGGCTTAATTACCGCTACTATCAGCTGATTCTATCCACTATATACTATGTTTTTGTCTCTGCACCATCCCAGGTTGACTGATAGAGAATGCTTTTGGCATTAAGTTCGCGTTTACGTAATGATTATTTATAAAGTGCAAATAAATATGTACAGTCAGCAGCATAAGTATCTGTTCAAAATCAAAATTTCAAATCGCCCATATACGCGTTAAGTTAAACTGAAAACATTTTTTTTCTTCGTTTAAAGTAAAGTAAACCTTTATTATTTTATTTTCGTGAAGAGAAAAATAAGATTAGTAAGAACACAAGAGTATGTAGGCAATTTGAAAGAACAATGACTATTTTTCACCTGTCAAATATTTTAATATGAAGTGAATTGTATAGTGATGTAATATATCTCTAAAAATAGGTAATTTTTTTCTAAAAACATATTGTTAACTTAAAATCAAAACTGCTGAGTTGGAAAAAAGAAATTAATTTTTAAAGATTTCTACATACAACTGGTCATAAGAGACAAGAACGCAGCCATAACCATAGATAATACAACACCAATATTACAGAGTACGAATAACGTTCCATTTTATCTACCGGGGATTCGATATATTTTAACACATTTAGTCTCGATTTTTGAATGTTTGGCAATCGTTTAGTGTGAATCAATTGCACTAACTGAATACACGTGTGCTTCAGACTTTTAAATCGTTTATAGCAGGGTACCTTCCTAGTAATCAAATAAATCTCAGCTAGAATAAATGCAAATTCTAAAACGGAACGGGTTTTTTTTACAGCTGGTATACTTATTAATAGCTGTCAAAACTTTTATGGTATGGCGTCCCGCGTCGGTTACATTATGAATTGTAGTTCTGTGTTAGCTTTTGCGTTGATGAGTATTGTGCGTTTTTATGGTTACCTTTTATCTGACTACTTTGGCATTTACAACGGACTCCGATACCCTGCGTATACATTTACTTTGGCTAGTGTTACACGGATACTGATATTTGCTTTACGACTTGGATTTGTGTGCTTGTTTGTGACGTGGAAGAGCACCATGGATGACAACGCGAGACCGCTAATGTCGCAGCGAATACTTTGCATTATCTGCAATATCTGTGTTAATTCTTGTAATGCACAACGGCGCTACCCTGCCCTTGAACAAAATGCGAGAGTCATCTCTGTAATCAGCCTCTGGATATCTCCAATTATAGTAAGTTTAATGTTTAGAATATCACAATAAATAAGATAAATTGAAACCTCCATTGGGTACATCCTAGAATGTATTATATTGTATTTTGTTCTATAATTATTTGAAATCATTTTTTTTTTATTTTGTTACTTTATATTGAGTATTATAGGTAGTATATTTTTTTTCCAGATTACTGAAGATGACTTTGTATGTGAGGCATGCTTTAATTTAGCTCTGCAAACAGTCAATAATGAACTGCATATTGCCAGTGAGCAGTGTGCAGGGCCCTCTCATCATGGCCATAAACTAGCCTGCTTGATGTGTGGACGATCATTAAAGAAAATGCAAAAACATCTCATCCGGAATCATACAGTGCCATATCACACAGAGATGATTCAGACAGTTGAAAGTAGAATAGCACCTCGACAGGTAAATATGATTCACATTTTTCTTAAACATTCCTATTATTGCTTGGGTGTTAAAGATATATCAGTCTAGACTCTAGATCATGTAATTGTGTCCGCAATATGGATACTTTTTATCTTGTGGATCGTGACATGGGGCATAAAATCAGTATCAGTAACAACAGATGAAAAAAAAATATGAAATAAGTCAATTATCAGCCACAACAGATATGTTTTTCAAATTAATTACACAGATGTTCATAAAAATCATTGACATGGTATTTCCTTGTTTATAGGTAACACCGTCTGACCACTTGTGTCATGCTTGTTTTATGAAAGTTAGAAGACAGGTGATTCGCAACCTAGCTCATGAAGAAAATAGAAATATGTGTGTGAGTCAGAAACAAGAACATCATACAGATGCTGTAACCTCTGCTGGCCCAGAAGAAATGGCAGAAGAATCTCCCGATTTAGTAAATTCGGAAACAGATTCTCATTATGAACAGCATACAGATGCTGTAAGCTCTGCTGCCTCAGAAGAAGTGGCAGAAGGATCGCTCGATTTAGTAAATCCAGAAGCAGATTCTCATGAACATAGGCCCTCTGAACATGCATTTCAACAAAACATAATATATTTAGAGAATTATAAAAGATCTCCAAATACTGCATCTCATTGTATTTTTTATGGATGCCATCAAATATCAGGTTTGCACACTGTATCTGATCCTTTACGAAGAACACTATTGTGCAATTATAAGTTCTACATACCCAGCCTTGCAAGAGTCTGCACAGAACATTTATACCAAAATAATTGGGATTCCCTTTTCAATCAAGAAAATAGCATTTCTCACTTCACAGCGCAACAAATAGAGCACATGTTGTCATTTATGACTGTGGTAAAGCCTTTTTTGGATTTTAGCAGCATTACGTCTGTGGAACAAATAGATGATCACCTATTTGGGTACTGGATGGGCATGACAAAAAATAACTTTTTGTCCTTATTAATAGATTTACCCAGAGTCTTAGAAACTCACCAAGGTATACTCGGTTTGGCCTGCATTTTGATAAAAATGAGGACGGGAGATTCAGATGTAAGAATTTCCACACTTTTAAATGTACCTCGTACTACATTAGGACGATTATTGAGTAAAGTGAGGGAGATTATGCTCCAAGATTTTGTACCAAGACACTTGGGGATAAATCATATGCCAAGAGACGAGCTATTACAACATAATTTAAGAATTCCCAATGGAATATATAATGAAAATAATTCACATAGTATTGTAATCTGTGATGGATCATATATTTATCTAAATAAAAGTGCGAACTATATGTTTCAGAAAGAATCGTATTCCCTACACAAATATAGAAATCTTCTCAAACCTTTCATGCTGGTTACTTGTGATGGGTATATTTTAGATTGTTATGGTCCCTACAAGGCTACCACATCTGATGCAGATATTATGAAGACGCTTTTTGAAAATGAAAACACCCCACTAAGACAATATTTTCAACAAAATGACATATTTATTCTAGACCGGGGTTTCAGGGACAGCATCAACTTACTAGAAAGTTGTAATTATAATGTATATGTACCTGATTCTGTAAGTGCAGGTGAGCACCAATTAACTACCACCCAAGCAAACAGAAGTCGATGTGTGACAATATGCAGATGGGTGGTAGAAGTAGTCAATGGCTATTTTAAAAGAGATTTCAGATTGTTTCGATTTGACTATTTTAATAAGGCTGTACCAAATATGATGATCTACTTTCAAATAGCAGCATGTTTAATAAATAAGTTTGGTGTTCGCCTGCACGATAGGGATGATGCTGCCCAGATTGTTAGTATAATACGAGAAAGGATGCCCTTAGAGAATAATTTATCACAAGCAGTTATTACTTTGAATCTTAACAGACGGGCATCCTTTTTCAGAAGTATCACAGCAAGTGACAACAATATTGATTTCCCCCGTTTAGAATATAATGAACTTATATTATTTGCCTTGGGAACGTACCAATTACGTCAAGCAAGGTCGTATTATGGTGAACATGTACGTTTCCATGGCAGATACATAATAGAAGTTTGTAGGGACAATAATATTTTACAGATGAACGATTTTAATTTAAGAGGTAGTGGGGTGTTAATAAGAGGAAAAATTAAATCAAGGCACATAGGCAGGCGGCAATATTATGTCTATATTTTAGTTGACAATAACTTAAATGGTAGGGAAGGCATAATTGAATATTGCTGCAACTGCCTTGTAGGGCGTCGCACTATTGGTTGTTGTGCACATGTAATGACATTAGTGTGGTACCTTGGTTGGGCTAAATACCAATCTAATTTAGAACCTCCAGCATCATTTTTGGATGAAGTTGTAATAAGAGAAGATTTAGACTAATGTAAAAATTAATATAATTAATAAATAAATAAAATAATATGTAGTTTCATTTCCACTAGATTTTCTAGTTAATATTCAATGTGTACCTACCTACAGTATTAATATAGGTTGTGATACTCTGGATCATTTGATAATACATATTTTTTATAGCTTTGAATGACTAGACGAGTGTGCCGTTCGCCTGATGGTAAGCGATACGACCACCCATAAACAGTAGCAACACCATCCAGCACCTTGAGTTACAAAGTACTGTGTGGCATTCCACTGCGCTCGTGATACTGAGACATAAGATGTTAAGTCTATGTCCAGTAGTTATACTGGCTACAATGTCCTTCAAACCGAAACACAACAGTGCATGCACACTGCTGCATGGCGGTAGATACACATTGCGGTGGTACTCACCCAGACGGCCTCTTACATAGTGAGAGACCTACCACCAGTGACAATTAAATAATGTCAGCCATTTGATATAAAAAATGTCTTGCAGACTAGAAATAACATGTGCTTTCCAATATTTTAGAATGGCCTGTATTTAATATAATCCCACGTATAAGTAGGTTAGGTACTCATTTTAAAGCCTACGTCTATATAACAATTACTGCTCTCATACCTATCATGATTATCTAAGGCGGTAAATAATTACAAGTAATAAAACATTAAACTCCCAATACCTAGATTTATGTTACGTGTAGGTAATAATCAATTAAATATTTCACGGTATCTCCGCTTCTATTTGACAGCCAATATAACCTCAAATATTGTATTTTTAATAACTTTCTTCCGCCTCATAATATTCGAACCATATTTTCACAGTGGCTTTTAGAAATAATATTAGTTATTTTAAGAGATTACACATCTTTATACAACACCTGAAAAAAAAAATGAGTGACAGGTTATCGCTTGTATGGGAAGTGGACATTCTTCTTTGAATTTGTTCATCTACTTATGCTGCTGACTGTACATGGCAAGATTTTCTCGAAGATGATTACATTGTTTATCTTTTGGCTGTTTGATTACGTGAATCATCATAGTGTATCGTAACCAGTAATAGGGGATTTCTAATTAAATATTTGTTAAAAAAACTAATGATTTGCTTCAGTAACGCTTTGTAAATTTTTACCAGTGAGCAACGTCACCCATTATATATTGTATGGTCATCGTAGGCAATGAAATTACTGAGTATTATGAGGATTAACCTTAGCTTAACAAGTGATTCTCAAGGTGATGCTACTGCAGTGTCGAGTAATACTCCTAATGTAATGTTCTGGATAGTGTTGCTGTTTATCGTCAGACGACTGTCCAACTCGTCTCCACTTTCAATTGTCATTTGTTACAATCAGAATATGTTCTAGACGCTAAGATATTTCAAAAATGATTTCAAATTCCTATCGCTTATTTTAATCTACTTACCCCAATGTCGTTTTATATTTTACTTCAATAGATACAAGATAAGCAGTCTTTGTAACCAAAAACTTAAAATTTGCCAATATTATGGCGAAGCATTTTATTTAGCTTTATCTTGTTTTATCGGATTTTATCTAAATATACGCTATCAATATTTATGTTCCAAATGTTTGCAAACATATGACGTCGTTTGCGTGCGACAGGCGGAGAAAACAGTGTTCTATTAAAGAATTCTATGTGTTATGGACCATTTGTATGATTAATTTTGTCTTTTTTACGGTATTGTGACACTTATTGTATTTTTACAGGAGTTTCATATATTGCCACCAGGCACAGGATGGCATTTAAGATAGGGTTGTCACGATTAAACAGCAATACGTTGTTGATTGAGTATATTTAAATTATTTCTGACTTTACTGTTTTTCTTTTTTTTTATGGCATTGAATGACGAGATGAGCATGCCGTTCGCCTGATGGTAAGCGATACGACCACCCATAAACTGTAGCAACACTATTCACTATTCAGCACCTTGAGTTACAAAGTACTTTATGGCATTCCACGGCGCTCGTCATCCTGAGACATAAGATGTTAAGTCTCACTATGTCCTCTAGTTACACTGGCTACAATGTCCTTCAAACCGAAACAGTACACACTGCTACTTGGCGGTAGAAATAGACATTGCGGTGGTACCCACCCAGACGGTCTCGTATTAATGAGAGACCTACCACCAGTAATTTTTTGTAATACCGTTAACCGTGTACTAATTTCAATCTATACGAGCCACGAGGAGTATTGAGGTAAAATAAGTGACAACAGATCCCTACATAGTACGGTCGTTTGAACACGGCCATTTCAAATTCTCTTTATACAATATTAGGTATAGAGTTAATCATCTATGAAATGTACGTAATCGATGATTCGTATCGTGATAAGCATGGCTCGTCATGGAAAGAAAGTTGGTGAAATATGGGTGCAGTCGAACTATCGCTCAAAAACATGACTTTTTAAAGATAACAGTTGATTATGCACAATCAAACGCTTTCTTTATCACCAATTTAATGTACGTGGTGAAAAACACGCTATAGAGGTTCACTTTATGTTCCACGATAAGCCGGCATAATTCTGTCGTCCATCGAAGAACGAATCTTCTATTCGGTCGATATTATATTATGTATTTGGATTCATTACTATCAAGTACATTGTAATCACTGCCTCCTCATTCACTTAGGCATAAATCATCAAAAGTATTTTATTTGCAGGTTTTGGATAAAAAAAAACTATAATACATAATAAATAACACAAAACATAGTCTCAGTAACTGCTTAACACGTTTTTCGCTTTAAAATATGTTAAGCCGTTGAATTTGGGTGGAAATGACCCGCTCTCGCTAATTGTATTTACTCGGAACTCGGTCCGCGCTGATGCGACCCCGCGCCGCACTAAATCTTATTAAAATAAACTAACCGACACACGCGAATTAGTTTCTATATTTTATTTACACACTGTCACAACCACATTATCGAATGTTTCTGAAGGGTAATGAAGAAAGAAGAAAAACATAAATAAATTGTTTGTGAAAATAGAGATGGTTTTATACAATGACATTATTTTACAACTATTTTTGCTAGCGGCTCCGCGCGCGTGAAAAAGTTTTTCCGGGATAAAAGTCCCGCTTTATATTTTCCCGGGATAAAAAATAGCCTATGTCCTTTCTGGGGTCTCAAACTATCTCCATACCAAATTTCATCGCAATCCGTTCAATAGTTTCGGAGATGTGCAGTAACAAACAAACAGAAAAACAGACAAAATAATTATAAAAATCGCTGATTTGTTTTCCATTACTCTTCTTTAGTCTCCCCCTTTCTTTTTTTATCACATTTCTTTCAATGTACACTACAGAGTACAGACACACCGGGATCTACTGCTTTATTATAGTATAGATAGATGACTCCCAAACTAGGCTAAGCCTGTCATATGCGAGTCATAAGAAAAACTGTTTAGTGATTTTACGATTCCAATTTTCGTGTAGGCACCTTATAATGTCATCCATGATGACGCTAATTTTCCTAATCGCTTACAGTCCAAATGGGCAACCTTTTTCTTGTGGTTTAGTTCTGTAAATATACTAAATACCTATGAGTGCACAAGCACACTTTTTTAAATAATCATAGTACTCAAAATGCGAGAAATCTCCGTTTTAAAATTGGTAGCGCGCGTCATCGTGGATGAAGCGTTTTTTTATTTTTTATTGCATTGAATGACGAGACGAGCATGCCGTTAGCCTAATGGTAAGCGATACGACCGCCCATAAACAGCAGCAACACCATTCAGCACCTTGAGTTACAAAGTACTGTGTGGAATTCCACTGCGCTCGTCATCCTGAGACATAAGATGTTAAGTAGTCTCATTATGTCCAGTAACTACACTGGCTACCTATAATTCTATCTATAATTTCGAGTGATAAGGGACATTTTGTCGTCGTCTTTGGGTTATGAACAATCTTTGATAAGCTGTCACATAATGGAACGGAAATAAACTCGTCGAGCAGTGGGTGAAGCTATTGCGCCTCCGCATTTCTTTAGGAAAGACATGATTTTAAATGAAAAATGATTATTCGTAAGAATTTTCGAGACGTGCAATGTATGACCAAAAACAGTGTCAATACCACAAGAACTGAATAACAGACCACCATTCTTGATACAACCCTGGATTTCCATTATGTTTGATTATAGTAATTTTCCCAGCGAACATAAAAAGTCTTTTAAAACTCATATTTGACCTTTTAGAAAGAAAGAAAGAAAGAAAGAAAAGTATTTTATTTGTCACAGACACAACTGACATACAATGGTATTAATTATAAACTAAGAAGTCACACATTATAAACTATGGACTGTAATAATATTATGTTGCATGTCGCGGCTGTGACAGGTAGGTGGCCACTCAGCATAATGCTGTGCTGCGGCATAAGTCACAGCACAGCGCTGATTTTCAGTGGCCACCTCAAGTGACGTTCGAACGCTAGCAAAACAATTACATGTAATATTTCAATACGGCCGACGCGCGGGCCGCGCGCGGTCGCGTGCCTCGGGCTTACGCAGACGTTTTATATAAAAATAAAATATCGCGAGTACAGCGACACCCTGACGATACTGCTTGGAAGACAGAAGAAATCATAGATGCGTGCCAGTCTACGTGGTATAGTTGAGACAAAAATATGCCATGGTATTACCGCCACAAGCAGCGAGGACCGCTCAATGAAGCCATCTTACCTATAGGTCAAAAACATTTTGTAAGTAGGTCATTTCTGTTTACGTATAATATTATTAGTTATGTGTTTACGTTTTGTTTTTGTTCCTGCAGTAGATATCTTTTTAAGTGTATCTTAAAGGTTTCTTTTGATTTTAGGGATCTCATAGGAGGTGGAAGATCGTTCCAGCACCGAGTGGCGGCATACTTGAGACAACCTCTAAATGCGGTGGTTTTGTAAAGTGGCACCGACAGAGGATTAGACGTAGACCGAGTGGTGTAGCTATAATGGTCCTGTCTCCAATCAAGTTTCGTGTACAGGTATTTTGGTGTGTGTGTACTTATAACACCGAACAATAAGGTAGATAAGTGCATTTTCCGGCGTGCAGACATTTTAAGAATATTGTTTTGATTAAAGTATGGCGTTACATGATTTCTTCGGGGTATTCTAAAACAAAAACGCACGCATGCATTCTGGACACGTTGAATTAATCGCTCTGTTCGGGACAGTAGACAGGGGCCGTAAACAGTGTCACAATAATTAAACTTTGAAAGAATAAGGCTATCCACTAGTCTTATCCTTACAGCGGTACTAAGTAAGTCTCTGATTCTATATAACACTTTCAGTCTATAGAAACAGTTTTTCACCACATTATTAATGTGTTCATTAAAACGCAGTTCAGGGTCGGTGATTAAGCCTAGGTTATTTGCGATGTCTACTCTTTGTATACTCTGGCCCAAGATTTGGACATCTGGTTTCGCCGAAATAATTGAGTTGATTTGGTTTTTGCTTCCTAAGACCATAAACTTCGATTTTAGAGAGTTTAGTACCAGGGAATTAGCTGTGGCCCATGTCGCTATACGGTTGAGATCCATATTTAGCATATTTATAGTGGAAGAAAGGTTATTAGCTTTGGATGATACATAAAGCTGAGTGTCGTCCGCATAAATATGGTATTTGCAGTTTTTAATGCATTTTGTTATGTCCGCACTGTACAAGATGAACAAAACTGGGCCCAAGAGAGACCCCTGGGGAACACCTCTAAGTATTGGGCGTGGAGAGGAACATAAAGTCGAACCATCTTTCCGATATATTATTACTCTTTGCGACCTGTCTCTCAAAAAGCTCTCAAACCATTTAATTGTCTGATGATCGAAACCATAATAGGAAAGTTTCGCTAAGAGTAAGGATATATTGATGGAGTCAAATGCACGCGAAAAGTCAAGGAGAGTTAGTATTGATCCCTCTCCGTGATCCCGAGCCTCAAGGATATTTCCCACGACATCGGCTAAGGCTGTGGTAGTTCCGCGTCCTTTTCTAAAGCCCGACTGCAGGTCCGGTAGCATTTCATTGGTTTCCAAAAAAAATATTAACTGCTTAAAAACAACTCTTTCCAACACCTTGGATAAACAGGGCAAAATGCTAATGGGACGAAGGTCCTTATAATTTTGTGGATTTTTGTTCTTCGGTAACGGCCTCACTAATGCTTCCCGCCACTGATAAGGAAAAATATTAGACGTAATAGATCTATTTATGATCTCTGTTATTACATTTACAGAATGAGGAAGAGTCAACATTAGCATCTCTTTCGATATACCGTCAACACCTTGTGCATTGGTGGATATTTCTTTTATAATATTAAGAATAACTTGTGAATTTGTAGGGTTCAGAGAGAAAGTTGATGTGCCATATCGATTTAGTTGGAAAAAAGATAACTGTTGACTGTCAACAAGAGGATCCCCCGGGACATCCAGAAATGCTAAATTTATCTTATCTGGATCACTATATAGGTCTAAAAAGAGACCATCATCCTTACAATTTGGAAGCACATGTTTTTTTAAGTTAAGCCATAATGATTTAGGATTAGCTATGTTGTCATTAATATATTTATTAAAAAATGCTTTTTTTTCATTTAGTAGCGCAGTTGTTGCAAAGTGTTTTAAATCTAGATAGTATTGTTTATGTGTTTCCAGTTTCGATTGACGGCATCGAATACGCGCCTCGTCTCGCAGTTTGAAAATTAATTTAATATTACTCGTTATCCAGGGTGTTGGTTGAGTTTTAAAAACACGAGTTTTTAGCGGTGCATGAATGTCAAAAACCTGCATGACATACGAATTAAAAACGTGCACCATGTCATTTACATCGTGTAATTCGCAGATGGAGTCCCACGGAATTGCACCTAGGTCCTTTTCGAAAGTGTCAACCACTATGTTTTTAAACGGTCTATATGAAATTAATTTACGTGATGGTTTTTCTTTACTAAAAAAAATTTCGCAAGTAATGAACGAGTGGTGACCCAGTTCTGCTCTATTGTCCACATCAACTCCCCGAAACTTCGCATCTGTGCAAATCACGTCGATAAGCGTCGCACTGTCTCCCATAAAATGAGTAGGCTTAGATACAATTTGCTCAATGTTTGAATATTGCAAAAAATCATTTAGTTTATTTATTTTGGAATTATTAATCGTATCAAGCATATTAATATTAAAATCTCCTAATAAAATGATGTTGTCGTAGGGTGCCAGTGCGCATATACTAACTGTGATGGCATCCAGGAATATTTCAATGTCTAGCCAAGGAGGACGGTAGGCAGTACCTATTAAAAGTATTTTGGTGTTAGTTTTGATCGACATCCATATTTGTTCCACCTGTGGGTGATGAGGATGCGCTCTGATACGGGAATTGATACCAATTTTAGTGTAAAACGCCACCCCTCCTCCGCGGCCCCCGCGTATTGTCTCTGGGCGCGGTGTATGACGTAATTGATAGCCGGGAACCAGTGGCGCACGACCCTCCTCCCCCCTACGTAGCCATGTCTCGTTAATTGCCATAATGTCCACGGAATGAAAGTTCATGGCAATAATGAATTCGTCATGGTTAGTTGAGAGTGAACCGGCATTAAAGAGACCAAATTTATAATGGCTGTTACGTGGCATCCAAAAAAAATAAACCATACAAAATTATACCCTGACAATGGAGCCAGTAGAACGAGAGTAATACAGTGTTCAAAATTGACAAAACTCTGCGAACTATACAGAAACTTATATTAAAACAAAAACAAAAACAAGAACAATAAAGTGCAAAAAATCGAAAACATGAAAGCGTAGTTATGTAATAATTACTGTATGGACTAAAGATAAGAATTACAAAAATTAGTAACAGAACTTTAGCATATTTTAAAATAAACCTTTTCTTCACACGACCACGACATGCAACATCAATGAATGCAATCATATCAGGCAAAACTATTGAAAACATTTTAAAGATTATAAAATTAATAATAATAACATTGAGGACTATAATAACTAAGTCTACAATTAGGGTACTATTTGGAAGCCTTTTCCCTGTAGTCCGCGCCAAAAACACGTAGCAAATCTGCGTCGTCTCGTATATGGTTAATTTCCGCGTCGGGGTTTTGACGGGCAAGGACACGACCATGTTTTGTCCAAATGTACTTCCAACCGAGACGCTGACCAGCCTCGCGTGCATGACGAAACAACATCCGATTCGATTTTGTTAAACGTTCATTAACATAAAACCTTCTTGGTGGTCCGGGCATATCGAGATCTGCAGTAGTAGCCCCTCGGCGCACTCTAGAGGCGCGCATCAACTCGTCGCGCAAGTCGCGTCGCGCGAGTCGTACGACTAGGGGACGCGGCCTGGTATCCACTGCGCCCGCGGCACTCGTAGCGTTTACACGCCTGCCGCCGATGCGGTCCACGCTCACTATGTCACGTTCCTCAATGTTGACGCCTATCTTAGCAGCCACCAACTTAACGGTATGTACCAGGTTTTCGTGATTAGCTTCTGGCAGATTGGAAATTTCAAGGTCACTCGATAGTAATTGCTGATCCCTGTCGTTCAATTCCCGCTTTAATTGAGCTATCTCCCCAACAGCGTCAAACGAAGCCTCCTGCCCCCTCTCCTGCACACCAATTCTCATATCCATGGAGTCCAGACGACTCCTGCAAAGGTCTAAGGACTCCCTAAGTTGGTCCCTGTCCGCCTGGAGCTGTGTCAGATTCGATTGTAGCGACTGAAATTCCGCACGTATGAGTTGCAGCTCCGAACGCAGCTCTTCCTTAAAAATCTGACGCATCTCCGCCCGCAGATCTTCTTTAAAATCATGGAGAATTCTTGATAAATTGGGAACAGAAGCAGAGGTGGCGCCATCCAGTGAACTACATTGTAGCATGCCGGTTTCCAAAATGTCCGCCGTCGCAGGATCTTCCACCGATGCAGAGTCCACTTTACTTGTAGTACGTTTATTGCTACAGTTATGGCAGTTCCAGGCTGGATTTATAAGCCCCGAAGATGGCAGGAAACCGCATGCACGATGAAAGAGTGCCTTACATATATTGCACCTAGCGGCCCCTGTCGGTGATAAATATTTAGCGCAAGCCCCACACTTCGACGCCGGCATGCTAGGAATCGATCTCACTGAATGGCGTCGTAGAAACTCACTAGATGGCGCAGTTACAAAAACCGAAAACCTATGGGGAAAGGAACGCCCAAAGGTGCTGCAACACCATGCGACTCTGCACCGTGATTAAGCGGGGTACACACACACCAAAAATCACTTCAAAAAGCCTGATCTTATGTACATATGAAAATAAGAAAAAAAAATGTTCACTTCCAAAAAGTTATTATAGCATAGGGTAGATAAGTTTTTTTTAGTTATAAATAGATTTAAGAGTTTATGTTTTTACACTTTTTCCGTTTTTCTTTTACCACTGAAGCACCATATAACGTTAGGCCTATACTTCCACTGTTTATATGTCTTTGTATAATAAATTTTTAAAACTTAAACTTAAACTTTTAAACCCGATCAGCCAACATAAATAGACGAAGCATGATTGATAGCTCATACCGACAGCTGCAATTACCTTTTTGAATTTGTTCCCCCATAGTGAGAGTCTAGATGTTCTAGTACATTTCGCACCTGAGCTGCCTGGTCGCGCGGTGCATCGTTAATCATAGTTCGTCTTCGATTAGGATCATATTTAATGAAAGTTGGCTCATTACGAATTACGATAGTATTGACTAGTAGCTCAGCTTTAAAGTCGGTTTTTCCTTTCAAGATGAGAGCGACAGCGAATTTGCTGAGGATAGGGTTCGATTTCTAGGGCGGGAATTTATGTCTGTTCAATGCAATATATGAGTTGCCCAGAATTGAAGTTTCGACCGAAATTGATATAGTTAAATGCTGTACGTCAATTCATAGGATTCGTAAAGCTTAATGAACCGCGGGCGTAGTTGCAACTCTATCTTTATATTATCTCCTACTAATGATACAGGCATGATTGTATAATGTAAAAAATCCCTTCCTAGCCGATTACGGCCACGGCGGCCAATGTCAACAGAGATCAGCCAGGTACGCAGGAGATATTATAGTGCACAAGTGTGTGCGCAATACACAGGTGCACTCGCTATTCCTTCACTCTCATAGTCCGGTGAGACGGCAATCCGACATGACCGGAGAGAGATCAGACGAAGGACCAACGGCTTTAAGTGGTTAATGTATACAGTACCCATAGTATATGTAACTAACCAGCTCAGCAGCTCATTCGAAGGTCGGTCGATTTGCCCCTTATATTCATGATAATCGTCATATATTTTGTGAGTGGGGTTGCGTTTGAAATTCTGCAATTTCAGTCCATGACATGCTTTTAAGTTTTGCTATATTTCATCGAATTTTATTGTATCGATTTTCCTATGCACTACGTACCTTGAACAGCTGTGGCTCATTATGAAGTTCTCTAATTTCTGTATAATAGACGACGATTATTAGGACTTAGGAGTTCAACAAACATTATCAAGGGCCTGTTACACAATAAACACTAAACGTCGAATATAATATAACGTGACCAAATACAAAAGTCAAGATCCTAAGTGAATGGTAAATAAAAGAGTGCATTCAGGAATAACCTGTCTTATATCTTGGCGGATAACATTTACTTGCACATTGTGTTGCCCTGATTGAAAAACTTTTACTATTCACTGCTATGTTAACTTAATTGTTACTTGACTAAACTTGAGGTTTCGATAAGTTTCGATGTAAAATCTAAGTTTCAATTTCGACGCAAAGCGGAGATTTTAGCAAGCATATTGGTGCCATAGAACGCAATGCAAACAATAAATAAAAGTAATCAAGTACCTACCTACGCCTAAAATTGTAAATATGATGCATTCCACAAATAAACATTACAATACATATTCATTTCCGATGACTCTCGAAGACATTTTTATCATTGGGATGAGTCATTACGCTCGTCGCTCGCTGAATCGACTCCGAAATATAAAATCCACTCGACACAGATAATATCGAACTATCCGTCGAGTTTCGTTGCGCTCTATTTTTAAATCCAAATATAAACCAATTAAAGTGTGATTGACTGCGAAAATAAAGTTGTTAGGATGTTCTGTTTATTATTTGAACTAAATTCGATGGAGTATAACGTAGATACTAGCATTTGGTCGCGGTTCCGCCTGCGTTTAAGCCATGGCATTCGAGGATAATTAACTTCCGATTAGTGAAAGAGTCATCAGAATCGGAGCAGTAATTCCAAAGATAGAGCAAACAAAACCTTAGTTCTATAATATTCCAGTATAAAGTGTGATTATCTGCAATATTATATCCTCATATTGTATGTATAATATCTGGATGGATCTGTGTAATTTTATTCATCCAACTAGCTTTACTGTCGAATCGTCTGCCCATGTCGACGTTTACGAATCGGAGAAAGGATTTGCATGAAAAATGTAAGTGACGTCATTGTTATTTTGTTTTGCATGTTCGTGTTTACTGAGTTTAAAGTGGTCATTTCGATAGTACACGTAGAGTACACGTTATAAATAGTATATTTTAATAGCAGTGGAACTATATCGTATACTAGATCGGTTTTATTTCAGCCGCCAAGCAGCTGTTTGCACTGTTTTTTAAGGGCATTGTAGGCAGTATAATGGTACTAATAACATTATAAAGGCGAAAGTTTGTAAGTATGGATGTATGGATGTCTGGATGTTTGTTACTCTTTTACGCAAAAACTACTGAACGAAGTTCGATGAAATTTGGCACACGGGTAGATTATGTCCTGGATTAACACATAGGCTACTTTTTATCCTGGGAAAATATAAAGCGGGACTTTCATCCCGAGAAAAGTCATTCACGCGGGCGGAGCCGCGGGCAAAAGCTAGTGTGACATAACTTCTCATGTCTCATGATGGCATGTGTATCTAGTGCCTAAGTGTAGTCCTAGCGCTTAAGTACCACTAGAAGAGCAACTAGCTCGTCTCGATACTCGATCGTATAAAAACAAAGTGTAAACTGCGCATATTCTTAAACCACATAAAACAGTGTTCAGCTTCAAAACAACAATGATCATAAACTCGTGGAAGCCAAATCGTCATAATCGAAATCGGCTTAGATGGATTTATATCATCACCCCACTTATCCCAGTTTGTGGGGTCGACCCAATTCGTTTCCGCGTTATAAACTTACGGCGTATCTGTTTTACGAGCGATCTTTGACGTCAGCTCGTCGGATTGATAACTAAAAACAAAAATTGTTTTTGTTATTTTAATTTACTATCAACACGGGAAATATATTTGTGCATACAGCATATTATTAAACGCGCTTCGTCACTCATAAAATCAATCCAAATTAATCTTATCGAACCAGCTATCATTCAACAATACAAATAAAATTATCTAGTTCATTGGGAGGTGCGATTATGTGCCTTATTGGCTATTGCAGTAACTTACTAATATATGAATAACTGAAATGTGTCTTAAATTCTCCCGCTGTATGGAAGAGAATAATTAATCAAAGAACTTTACGAAAACATCCAATTTTATAAATGCATAGACTTGAAGAGAATTTGCTTTGATCTAGCTTATGATCTATGAAAATATACAGAAATCTCATTTATCCCAAAGTCCAAAGACTGCTGGAGAAGATTATCAGGTTCCTTCTATATTAGTAATTATAATGATTACGTCTCTAAATAAGAGACATCAACCTTCTCTCTTATGACTTTATAATCAGGCAAAATATATATACAAAACGGACTGATGGATGAATGGATATATTCATAACAAACAATATCCCATAGAAATCTTGCCAAATCTTTGAGTGTGTGTGAGATGATAGAAATCTCTACATAGTGGTCTAAAACTGATGTTTGTTTACATAAAACGGCGTCAAACATTCAGTTAATTGGACATTTCTTGGCACCCCATCGCACCACGTTCATTGACATTTTACCTGATTATTAATAGAGATTTGTTTTAGACATGTTGGATAACAAGCGTACAATACACAAACATTCGACATAATGTCTATTGTATGTATTTTAGTACAATTTTCCGTATTAAAAATAACAACGTGAGAGTGTGCGCGTGTTACAGTTTATGAATTATCGGATATCGTCATCAGGTGTCAATCTAAGGTCCATGTTTATCAGAACCCTGGACTGAAATGGTTAGATATTAGCGGTTCCTTGTGGCGCAAACTCGTATCAGCAGTATGTCACAGTGTTAACGGCAAAAGTCGCTACGCGACGGAACAAAGTCATGGTATCTCAACGTAATACGGCAAAGAAACACGAGTGCATACGGCATACGTGATATAAGGTGAGATTTAGCACGGATCACCCGCGTGTGTGGCAAATCTTTAATGCAACCGTCATCGTACGTTATTATCGAGTAGAAACTACTTATTACCACGGAAGACGGCTCGTAATGTCGACTTCGCAAACCATCCAACACTTACGAAAGATCCTCACCGACTTATCCTCACACGAAGGATATTAACCCATAAATACTTGCATTTTAAGCCGTTTACTCACTGCCAATTAAAACCGGCACGTTAGGTTTTAACTTTATTATGTAAATGGAATACACAGCTGTGCGCTGGCGTGCTTGTTCGCGAGTGTTTACAAACTGTGCGGGATTGGCGTGTACTCTATTACTAGTGGAATAGAGATGAAAATCGAACGTTGTTGGTTAAGTGCGCAGCATTCTGGCTGGTTGCATAACGCAAGGGCTATTGTATCTTTATCAGCTGTTGTCGAGGCTTATCTGTTGCAATTGCGCTTCTAGCACAGTATACATAGTATCTATATTCTAGCGCGCAGATCTGTAAGGGCGATGACACACCGCGCATTGGGGCGGTACATCTGCATGTGTTGGATATTTACCACGCTTTTTTATCACATGTGTATACACATTAAAGACAATAGTCAAGTACTTTGAATAAGGTGATAGTTCTCTCGTAAGCAAGAGACCTTCTGGGTGGGTTGGTATATATTTCTAACACCAAGTGCAAATATATAAGTAGTGTTTAATCTAGAATTGAAGGATATCAAACAGGATAATTGAATCGTAAAATGTCAAACATGGCCAATATGATGCCTAGATAGACACTGAACGTTTCAAACGCGTCGAAAAAATAGAGGCGAACTGTTCCCCTCTAAATGAGTTCAAGTAAATTATTTTTTGTTGTTTTTCATGCATATAATTTTCTCCCCGTTTTAATAGAACCCATGTAATAAATGGTATCATTATGCGCGCACACAAGGATACGCAGAATGATGCAGCGATAGCGTATGACACAACTGCCACGCATACTAGCTTAAGAAAAGTTTGTTTTAGTTTCATTGCAGCGCGTCACTCTATCTAGGTATATAATTAATCAAAGGCTAAAAGCGTAGAAATCCAAAAATTCCATTGCAATGGTCAAGTTTGTATCAAAATAAGAAATAGCGGTCGAGTTATATATTGTTTATGAACATTTTTGAATTCTCAGACTTGTTTTATGTACTTCCAAGCTTTTTATTAAATGTTAAGTCCTAAAATTGAAAACGTATTGAAGTGGCCATGTTTGAAGCAAAACGACTCAATTACTGGGTATTATAAGACAGCATTTAATGCTTTATTATCAAAGTTCTGAAGTTCTGACGTTTATGGACAGACGTGATTCCAATCAAAAAGAGAACGACTTATCACTGCTATTTATACCATTCACAACATTTATAAGCCGCTCAAAATTCCTACATTTGTCACAAAAATAGAAAATATATATCATCTTCGGACATAATCCTTTGTATTTTAATAAGATCTATTGTTTCAAAGTGGTTATTAACACGCAATTAATTCAGGGTTATCACGGAGATACCGCTGATGATCTGTGTGAGAGTTCAAGGGCTGCGACCCAATTTCAGCCTCTGAGCTAATGACAGCGTTTGCTTATCAAAATTGTTTTAATATTAATTATTTATATCGCCTCGTTAATGTGGTAGCGTATTTGGACTGAGTAGGGGGGGGGTTTTGGGTTCGATTTCCAGGCCGGCCAGCTGACAATTTTGCGAGTTTATCAAAATATACCTGATGTGTGGTAATGGAATTTGTGCCTGAGATGGCAACCCTTATTACATTATAGTATGTAACGGCGAAGTGCAGGTGCACTATTTACGTCTCTGCCTACCACTTTAAGGATAAAAGGCGTGAGTGTGCTTTAATTATAAAATAAACCAAACCCTTTAAAATCTGTGCCAGCTGCCACGAAGGAAACAAAAACATTTTTATATCGTATTATAATATTTACATTTCGATATTGTTTAATTGAACCGAAAATACAATCGATACGCACATATCTGAAGTTAAATAACAGTACGTGATAAAAACATTGAACAATTACTGCGCATTATAACAATTTGTTGCCGGCGCGTGTTTTCAAAACATTTATATCGTACGTTTGTTGTGTAAACCGTATTTTAATATATTAATGAGACGAGCTGTGCGCTCTCCTGGTTGTGAACGTCATGGTTGATTGAAAACAGCAATGCGCGCCAATAACTGAGTTACATATTAATGAAGCGGCTCTCTGCTGTTTAACTCAAACTAGTAAGATTCACAGATTGGCTTGCCCCCTATCGTATAATGGTACGGAATACATACGGCGAAAAGTGTGTGCATTAGTTGCGCCTCTGCCTACCCCTTCGGGGATAAAAGGCGTGAGTACGCGTCCGTGTATTTTTAGTAAGATTAGTATTATAGTATAGTATTAAACTAATTACAAGCCGTTATTGTCCTTCCCTACTGCTGATCAATAATTCATTATGGTCGCTGGCTATTTGGTCATTCACATTAAAATCGACAATATATTATTCAATAAAAAATATAATTTCAAAAACTTATTGTTCATACACTGTTCACCAACAATAAAAATCACGTCTATACACATATAATTAATTTTAAACAGATGAGGGAACGTTTAAAATGCTTAACCGGTTCAGTTTATCCGAAATCATAGATTATTATTAATACTAGAGATAGATGCGTAACTGTCGTTTCAATTTGCTTTTAATGCGCGTACTCTCAACCAGAGGTCACTATAGGCAAAGGCGCGAACATTCAAATAAAGTATTTCCGAATTTGAAATTTCAGAAACATTCATAATTTCATAGGGCTTCATAAAAGTTTATAAACCTATTTTAGTTATTGAATGTTTTATTTTTTAAGAATAAAATTTTAATTGAGCTTCTATAAAGTAGACAAAACATTCGATAACTATAATAGGTTTATAAACTTTTATGAATAAGGCCCATAGTGTACACAAGTCACAATAATCATTACAATTTACAATGTCTGATTATATATATTCATTGTATTATTTGTGACTTGTGGACACTGTTTAATGTGTAAATAATATTTATTCCGTACTGATCTTCGTGAGAATATTTAATAGATTCATAAAAATGGGACATTTCTGTATACAGTTGTATTTTCACATTGTATTACCTTTTAAAATGCCAAGTAAATACAAAGTGTAAACATGTAACAATAAATACTATATTATGCGATGTCACACTATAGTAAATTATACATTTTGATGTTGACAAGACTAGCAAGCACCACCAGCAATTTGAAAAAATAAAATTACTGAAACTGATACTATATTTTATTTATTCACCAATAAATAAAGCACGTAGGCCAAAAAAACTTAAGTACATAATTCGCTTAAACCATAAAAACACATGTATTAATACTGCGTACTTAATCGAATACATATTATAAAAGATATAATAAACGAACAAATTGATATTGTTACTTTTTTTCATTTATGTTTGCGATGGCAACTTATACAAATTTTATTAATATCAACTTTTAAGCTTAATAAAGATAATGCTTTGGATGACAAATAACAAACCAAAATTACGTTCCATGGTAAATAAAGCTACATGAAGAAATTGATCACTTTTCTTAAAATTTTACACATTTACTAGCCTCTACTATACTTATGGTACGGCACCTTTTAAAATTATGGAATTTAGTACGATAATAAAATCTCGGATTCAATTGAACATACAATTTCGAAAAAGGCACACTTTCGCATATTTAGTTAAATACTTTTTCACTCACTATCATAAATCATCATCTAAATGCTTTCGTGTGGCCGTTATGCTAAAAAAAGGGTACATTTCTAGTTTTATTATATATCCCTCTTGTCTACTCAGAAACAAAATGTATTAAATTTATCACAAAAATAATCTGTTTTAGTACTCTCAATGCTTTGAATATTTCGACATGTGCCCTTTTCGAAATTGCTTATTTAATTTATTACGATGCTTAAAAAAATTAAGGTGTGAATGACTTTTTAGTGGAACCTGTTACACTACTCCTTTACTCCTTTGTTCCCCTACTGCTTGATTCTTTTAATGGGGCCATAGCCATGACTAAACAATTTATATTCAATACATTTGACGTTCAACAATATTCGCTATAAAAATAATAACAAAATCACTTTTTATTTTTGCGACGCATATTAAAATACTGAACAGCTTGAATTTTTATTTTATCATCATCGCATTTCACATGTTTGCCTTTTAGGATTCTGTTTATATTTCTGCACCAGCTATGAATGATTAATTTTATTATCATTTGTTTAATATAGTCTTCTAATTTATTTTTATGTATATCACACGTCAAAAAATCAAATTGAATGCTATTGTTAATATGGGCTTTAATATTTTTTGTAATATTACCAATGTTGGCATAATTTTTTAATATGTATGTTATTATTTTTGACATAGATTTCACGCAATTTACAAGTTTTTGGGAGGGATATTGAAGGGATTTTTTTGTAATATCTATGCAAAGAATATAATTATCTACCTGAGGCGGGGTTGTTTCGCATAATTCGTATGTACAAGTATTACATGCTCCACATACATACCTTTTTGATTTTTTAATGATAAACCCCGCCACGTATTTTCTTGTTTCAGTCACAAGTTTGCATTCTGACTCTTGTGAGGTACTTGTCAAAGTTACAGAAGGCAAATTTTCTAGCTCCTCATTACTCCTTGGGGCCTGAGAGATATTTTTTGCTAGAATATTATTTAAATTACATAATATTTTATTTTCTTCGGCTTCACAATTCGCCCCCAAGGAATGATTAGAAGTTAAATTACTAATCAGCAACGTTTTGTATATGCTTTCAAATTGTAGGCAAGTAGGATTGGTGTTCCTAACCCCATGGCTTCTCACTGAGGAGAAGAAATTTTCCACGGGGTCTTGATTAAAATTTCGTGTTAACAAACTTGTGACTTTGTATTCATTGCATAAGTATTGCCATAAATCCTTCATTGTATTAATATTATGGATCCAGTTTTTAATGCAGGGTACCTTTTCATATGTTATGCATATGCTACCATCTCTTTTTTTATTTTCTGTCTTAAACCCCATGGAACGTAATATTGGTATGGCTTTGTTCCATAGGGTTAAATGCTCAGAATTACTTTTTAGTGCATTTTTATAAATTTTATGGCTTGTTTTGTATGAACCCCCATTAAAAGAATCAAACAGTTGGTCAAACAGTAGGAGAACATCAGCCGTGTCGATACACTCTTCAGGTAGCAGGCTGTGTCCTGAAAATGTAAATGAAATATTATGAAGCACAATGTTTTAACACGGTAATAGGTATAGGTACTAATTATGAAAACTTGTCTTCATTGCTAAACAGTGTTATGATAAAATTTATAATATAGTATAGATTGGGAGAAGCAGGGCGTAAGGCTAATAATACGTAAGGAAAATAAGTTTTAATTCAATGTCAAAATCATTACATATGTACGGTGATGGCCAGGGTACAATTTAACTGTAATCATATAGAAGAATTATGCATTTTAAGTGAAAATCAATATTTTTGGTATTTATTGTTTCAAACAGTCCTTAATAGGTTGAAAACGTGGGCGTTTATTCAAAATATTAAGATTCTATTTCCATTAAGTTAGTTATCGTTAGCACTATCAATAATTTGTTCATTTCTAACTAAGAAAAACAAATTGACAAACTACATGTTAATTTCAAAATATTATTAGCAAGCACAATTTGGACTAGCTGGGAAGATACTTGCCCTGAAATATATCTATTTACACTGGATAAGTTTGATTATATATATATAAAAATAGAATATAAAAATGTATTCTGAGTACCTTATTATATTCTAATGCATATAAAAATATTCAAATACTCACTTGCACAAAATCGAAGGGCACCTGAAACTCGTTGGCTGAAAACTTGTGCTGCATGTTTGACTTTCATTTTGGGGATCTTTTCAGGGAGAACGTGGGCTTCAGTGAGCTTGTTGCACATTCTCAAATCATACTCCCCTTCATCTTTTTCTAGGAGTAATTTTAAATGGTCCCATTTGGCAACCTTTATTTTATTTTCTTCTATGAATCTTAAATTTTTAGTCAGTAAATTATTACGTATGCTCTTTAATAAATGCGGTGCATCGAATAATGGGAATATTTTTTTATTGTCAACTTCAAACATGTTGAATTTGAATTCCCTCTCCTGGCGCAAATATTCAGATCTGGTTTCTCCGATCAAATCGTTGATAACTTTCATGTTAATTTGTGCCTGGTCACAGACCGTCGCTACTACGATTAATCCTGAATTCAATAATTCTTTTATCACATTTTTCAAAATGTTTTTTAATGCCACTGCTTTTGTGGCACTTTTACAAAAACTGTAAAATACTGGTTGCTTATATTTTTCTTTAATGCCTTTTATCATTAAAACAAGCACATGGTCGGCTATATTATCAGATGTACCATAAATCTCCCCAAAATCTTCAAAGCCAATTATTCTGTCCGATGTGGCTTCATAATTTAGAGAGGGTGAAATTGCCATTTCGTCAAACATCAATACGCAAAGGCGTTTCTCAACTTCCAAGTTTTGTACCACATCTTTTATTTGGTCTATTACAACTCTATTTAAACCTGGTTTAATGGATATTAATTTTAAGACATCTTGTAATGTTCGCTTGGAGGGAAGAGTAAACATTTTCTTTAAAAATTTGTATGCTTTAGGGCTTTTTTTATATATGGAGAGTGCCAATAACTTTTCATCTACACTAAAACGTCTTCCACGATTTTTTTTATGAGTTTGAGATAGTTGCATATTAATAAATGTCTGTGTGGTAACAGGCAAACGTTTCATAATTTTACAAAACAACTTTGTTTTTGACATTTTTTGAGCTGCCTTTATCTCGTTCTTATTTTCCTTCAATTTATTTTTTAAAATGTTAATTTTATTCCATAGCCTTTTGGTTTCCACAGTGACACGCTGGCGCCTGATGGTTTTTCCTGAAAAAAATATATATATATATAAATTAAAATATTTACATACACAATACAACTATACTACTAAGGCAGTCTGTTATTTAAATTGATAGTGTATATACATGTACAGAGAACACAAAATACCCTGATTATATTAATATTAACTAAGAAATATAAGAAGTACTGCCACAGTGGCGCAGTTGTTGTTACTCGGGTTCGAATCTCAGGTCAGACAGTGATATTGAGTTCTTCAATTCGACATCAGACCGGATTCTGGAATTACATCGTGGGACGGACAAATACTGCAAAAAGTGGGTGCACTAGTTGCACCTCTGCCTACCCCTTTGGGGATAACAGTGAGTGTCTATGTATGTATGTAAATATAAGAACTCTAAATATGATTTTTACACACATGGCGCTTTTATCACCGAAGTGAATTAGGCAGATGTGCGACTAGTGCACCCACATTTCGCCATATGTATCCGTTCCATTATGTGATAGGGGGCAAGCCTATCACCATATCGGGCACTAATTCCAGAGTCTGACCTGATACTGAATTGAAAAATCCAATATCACTTTGCTCGACTTGAGAATCTAACTCGAGACCTCAGCAATACAACTGCACCAATGAGGCAGGCCTTATTTTAATTATCTTATATGTTACATGTAAGAAAACAAGATAATTACAACAAAATATCATGTGTTAAGCTTATAAAACAACTCACCAGATTTTTGTGTCAATATCTGGTTCGGAACTTGAGATACAGAACAACTAGGCAGAACTAGTGGTGGTGGTTGAATTTCCATAGAATTTTCGACGAGTCTGTCTGGATTACCAGAATCTTGAAACAAAGCATTTGAACCTGCAAAATTATTTGATTTCAATTAAGTGCCGATTATTGGCAAGACAGCTAATAGCCCATAAAAATGTACCAACATAATATGTCGATAGAAATCCACTAGGTGATTTTTTAAAACTAAATGATATTTTTTATTAACTTAAAATCCGCGTTGTAGTTGTATCGAACAGAAACCACACAGAAACAGCACACATCAAGGTTTTTTCCCAGAAAGGTTAGATAGAGGTGCATCCAGGACACCGAATTTTGGCTTGTATGTTCCATATAGGGTACTAATTCCAGACACCGAACAGACACTGAATAGAAAATTGCAATATCACTTCACCCTACCCGGGATTCGAACCCGAGACTTCAGCTTTGTAATTATTAAGTCAACGAGGCACAGATAATAGAGACCAAGAAGAAGGAAAATTAATAATAATAGATAACAGCCTTATTTGTAACAGTTTGATATAGTCTCAAATTAAGTAATTCTAGCTTTTGCCCGCGGCTCCACCCGGGTGAATGAGTTTTCCCGGGACGAAAATCTCACTTTATATTTTTCCGGGATAAAAAGTAGCCTATATGTTAATCCAGGACATAATCTACCCGTGTGCCAAATTTCATAGAAATCCGTTCAGTAGTGTTTGCATGAAAGAGTAACAAACATCCATACACCCATATTTACAAAACTTTTGCGTGTATAATATTAGTAGGATTAATATAGACTTACCTAATTTTAAAGTGGGGTTGGCTGTCCTTGCAAGTCGTTTACTGTGTGGATAAAAATAAATATCTTCAAAATGGTGATTACAAATACGGGTGTTAGTATATATATCTTCATTTGTTTTCCCTTTTAAAGGTTCTCCAACAATATCTTTCCATCGAAGAAACTGGTCCAAAAAAGCTTCAGGTTTTGGAAAGCGATGTAAAACATCTGAAATTGATGGTTTTTATGATAAAATTATAGTGTGAATCCTATTTTGCCTATGCAAATGTAGGTCTGCTCTACAAGTTAGTTATATTGTTAGAAATCAGAAAATTCTTCATATGACAGAAAATTTTGTTTATTATTGATTTGTAAGAATGGCAAAATATACACCAGACATCATACGAAGTTCAAAATCAACAATTATAATTTAATTATATTCACACATACTCACGCTTTTTATTACCGAAAGGGTAGGCAGAGGCCCAACTAATACACCCATTTTCGCCGTGCGTATTCTGTCCCATGATGTGATAGGGGGCGAGCCTATCACCATATCGGGCACAAATTCTAAGCTCCGGGCTGATACTGAATAGAAAAATACAATAACACTTTGCCCGCCCCGGGGATCGAACCCGAGACCTCAGCATTGCAGTCATACCGTAATACAACTACGCCACCGATCCAGCACCGAGAATTATATATATAATTATGATATTGTTTAACTATTCTAATACTTGTGCATGGTATTAAAATTTAAAAAGGGCGTATTTAGGGCGATTCTTACTTGTCAAGTAGTTAATAAACAAACTTACCAAATTGATCACATCCAAATACACATTGCGATCTTCGTGGCATTTTTTACACTATTAATTATTAAATCAAGGCAAAATCAAATGGTCCGTTTTTCGTAGCCGTTAGTAAATCGTAAGTGCGAGAAGATAGTCCGTATAGCAAGCCGTGGTTGTAGTAGTAAAAGAAGAAATCAGGAAGTCCAGGAAACGAAGCAGGGTCAAAACAAATAATATTTAACTCACAAGGCACTTGAACACTAGTCACAGCGACGCGGGAAAAGTTTCAAGTGATTTATATTTGTTTGAAATTGTTTGACACCATGTGTCATTAATGTGCATTGTTGTGTTTCCAATTATGGTTTTGATTTTACCTCAAATTTTACAAGAAAAATCCCTAAAATTCGCTCAAAGATTAAAAAAAAAACCCTATTTGAGGGAACATTATAAAAAAAGCTCTCTTCATGCATTTCATAACTCCCTTTCTTATAGGTTTTTCTTACTGAAATATGTTTTATGTCGTTTAATAAGATCATTGCAATGATAACAGAAACATTAACATCGTAAGTAAGATTGAATGCATACTATTTACTACGAATTGATTGAATTTCCTTTATTAATTGGAGCCATACAATATTTAGTAAAACAAATCTTGATCTTCATAAATTTGGTTATTTCACCCCGAAAAAAGGGATAAATCCTTCGAAGTGGAAACACTGGATTTTCGCATTATTGCCAATTAATTACTTTATATTTTACAAGCTTTTTATTGGCAAAGGCTTGCAACTTTACGTTAAAAATGATGGGGTGACATTCTAGTAGCGTTAACGATATGCATCACGTTTGCCATCTATTGAATCACTATGAAAACTTTCAATTCGTCATACATGGTAATATCGTGTAGATGTCACTATAATTAATAAACGAAACGTATTTTTTTATTGTTCTGAGTTGAACCCCTATGTCCGAAATCCTGCATTAAATTCTCATTCATTTATTTATTCCCAAATAATAGACAAAGGATTTCCATTTCTAGCCACCTTAAAAAATCTCTTGTTTTTTTTTCTCCAATTTGTGTTAAAGGAAACAAGTCACGTAAAGCTGGCGTGATAGATTATGGACGAAGTCTTTACAAACTGCTTTTTTAAAATAGATTATGTCGTTCCTTTTTTAAACTGTTATTAAAAGAAATATTTTTACTTTACAGGTAAGCATTTATCAACGTGGCCGTTTCCTGCTGCGTGAAGAGTAAAAATATCGCAAATTAATGCAGTATAGCACGGTCAGTAAGTCAACGAACTTATCAATCTTTCGGAATTATTTAATTGAAATCCTATAATAAATTTGCCTCGGTGGCGTAGTTGTATTACGGTACGACTGCAACGTAAAGGTAACGTCTCAGGTTCGGTACCCGGGTCGGGCAAAATTATATTGGGTTTTTTCTAATCAGTGTCAGCCCGGAGTCTGGAATTTGTGTCCGATATGGCGATAGGCTCGCCCCCTATCACATCATGGGACGGAATACGCACGGCGAAAAATGGGTGCACTAGTTGCGCCTCTGCCTATCCCTTCGGGGATAAAAGGCGTGAGTTACAATATGCCCTGTAATCGCGTTTATGATTTTTAACTCTCCAATATGCAATTTAAAAACGAGTCAAAACTCATTTTATCCTACATCATTTTGCGATTTCTGCGTGCTCCCTTGATCCCTTGGCTGCAATATAGTTTGCAATTTGTTCCTCTCGTAGACTAGGCGTTTTGACGCGTCTCAATAAATCATGTCTTTCAATTTGCACTTCTTGTTTTACAATCTTTGTAGATCGAATAACATTATGTTTTTTTTTAATCTCACGGCCATATTCCCACGGGGGAACAGATTTAATTTTAGAGCTGGCTGTTTTTGATGACATAATGTTATTTTGGAATGTTATATTGAAATAAAAAAAACATTGAAATTAAATTTAAGTTTACCATTATTTTTTTGTTGTAGCACATGGTAATATGCGTAGTTGGATACCAAAACAATCTGGAATATCTCACGTATTTCTCTTTTCACATGAATGTCGCATTTCATCCAATGCATTTGCATCGAACTAATTAAAACTTTGGAATTCATTTCGTAACAAACAATTTCTCGTACGCGTCCATAAAACGTTGCTCTTGCAACGGAATCGCCAACGCCATGTTCTATTTCGGTGTGGCTATTATTAGACAGTGGCATCTCCAATTCATTCGAACCTTGCTTTTAATTTAGCTTCAGATGAATACCTGTTGACTGTCTGTATGTTCTATGTTTCCGGATTAGTTTTTGCTATTCGTGTAGCTTTGTGTTTTTCCAATGATGCTCCAAGTTCTTTATTGAATCACAAAACCGGGTTTCCCGTAAAATGTTTTCGAGCAGGCAAAAAACCTATGGCTACAAACAGCTTTGAAACATAACTCTTCGTTGGGAATATTTTCGGGGTTTACGACCACCTGACATGACAGCAGAAAAGAATAAACGCAAGTAGAAATATGAATCGAACTAAATTGTAACTGAAATTGAGACGTTTATTGGACTGTTTCTACACATACAGGTGTATATTTTCATCATATTTTTTGCAATAATACACGTTACCGCCGACTGGCTTTTGTTTTCAACGTTCCCACATAAGAGTATATTCCATAAATGTAGCAAAGTATGCGATTACTGATAACCCGAAATCGCATGCTGTAGTTATTCCCATATAGCTCTTGTCCGTTAAGATTAAAGAATGATATGAAAACAAGCGCCGACGTCTTGTACGAGGTTTTGATAAAGCGATATGACAAAACAAAAATACCAGTCGTGTAGGAGTCGGACTCGCGCAGTGACGGTTCCGTATTCAGAAAACTTTGATCTATATCTTTTTTTGTTACTCAAGGTGCTGGATGGTGTTGCTACTTTTTATGGGTGGTCCTATCGCTTACCATCAGGCGAACGACATGCTCGTCTCGTCATTCAATTTCATAAAAAAAATAAATTAATAAGACATTTGCTGTAATGAGTTATGAGACATATTATGTGACAATGTCAGCCTCACCTATGGTTTAAATAAAAGCTTTTAATGATAGAGCGATTTAAAGGTCATGCATAACATCTTACGTCGTTACAGTGTATACTTTGTAAAAGGGTTCCGTTGGTACACATTTGATACAGAACCTTAAAAATGGAGTTCATATTAAGTGCATTGCAATTTCATATCAAGTATGATTCTCGGAAATTGATGATTGTATTGTTGATGCAATGGGAAATGACATGATCGGCGTAATCTTTTCCTGACTCGATAAATGGCTGACCAACGTGATCGCTCTGTGCGGTCTCGGAATGATGACGATGTCTCTCGTCTGCAGACACTATTCGACCTAGACTCTAGAATATAATTATAATAATATCGATTTATACACTACCCAAAACTGGAAGAGTCTAATTCCTTTTTACCCGATTATTTATATTTAGCTGTAGCTTATATTTATTACAAATGTATATTTATTTTCCTTTACAATCTTAAAATTATCACACCACTTCAGCCAAGCGTTAAAATTGCATATAAATTTACTAAAACTAGGTGATAGTTCATAAAGATGATGCACTTATGTTTAAACCGTAACAAGTTTTATATAATAAGAATAATCTATAAAACATCATATGAACTGTGAATATAACAAACATTACACCAGTATGCAGTGAATTTGTTTTGATCCTTTCATGGTCTACCAGCAGTCTCTCATTGTCTTCATTTGTACAACAAAACAACTCTCTTAATGGTTAATTAGCAATGGAGTTATATCTCTTTCACTCGTACGAGTGACGAGCGAGACAACGGCCCAGACGGGAGATTTCCCGCCGACGAATCCCCTTGCAGTGAAGAATGGAAACATGACTATGCATAATTTGGATGCAGATTCCATAAATGCGATAAGCGTACACCTACGGATCTTTTGTGAGTAGCTCGTGAAATTGTTAATGCATTATTGTGTTCAATATCTAGTTGTAATAGATAATTCGAAGAGTATGAGGTAGGACCATGCAATCCTAGTAAGAACATTTAACATTTTCCAGAACCTATGTCAACACCAAGTAATACTAAATCGCTAAACTACATTAGACCAGATTGTTAGGACTGCAGTTCAAATTCAATTAAAAATATACCAAAATTGATAACTCATAATAGACACCAGGGCATTAAATGTTTCTTTACACGATGTGTAAAGAAACATTTAATGCCTTGATACTGTCTTTGCTTTAAATAGGGATATTTCACTGGTGGTAGGTCTCTCATTATGTAAGAGGCCGTCTGGGTGGGTACCACCGCAATGTCTATTTCTACCGCCAAGCAACAGTGTGCATGCACTGTTGTGTTTCGGTTTGAAGGACATTGTAGCCAGTATAACTACTGGACATAATGAGACTTAACATCTTATGTCTCAGGGTGACGAGCGCAGTGGAATGCCACACAGTACTTTGTTAGTCAAGGTGCTGGATGGTGTTGCTACTGTTTATGGGTGGTCGTATCGCTTACCATCAGGCGAACGGCATGCTCGTCTCGTCATTAAATGCAATAAAAAAAAAAAAAAAAAAAAAAAAATTTGACTTTCACCTGTATCTTGCTTTTGGTTGAAGTCCAGCGAATATTCAACCAACATTAGATTTAAAGCAAAGATATAAGAGATACAATCTCACATGATAGATAGCCATCATACTATCTGCCGACCCTGGATCCTGTTGTTGTAATCCGCTGCAATGTCAAATACCCACACACTACTTATCGTCTAATGATCGTGAACTCGTACCTTATTTAAAGATGTGTCGCAGGAAGGGTCGAGTTTTGTTTTTTCCTTATATCGTTCATTCGTCTGTACAAATTTAAAATATACCACGAGAGCGTACATAAAAAAATAATATTGTTAAGGTGAATTAAGATCTGACTGCGTATAGGCAAAACGATGAGAATAAGGTTTACAAAAAAGTGTGTGTGTACTTATGTACACGCGTTAGAAGTTATACTTCTTTGGCGTAACAATATAAAAATATTTTTAAATAACGCGCCAAAAGAAGTATAACTTCAATATCTTTCGCCTTATTCTATGTTCAAAATTCAAAACTAAAATGTTGACTATAGCTAACTCCAGGGTGTCGGTTTTTCGTGACGGTGTGCGCGCGCATCGTAAAAATTTACTCTCATCATTTTTCCCTAACGCGCCAAAAGAAGTATAACTTCAAAAGAAACATTCCATTTCCAGTCTGGATATTATAATGGATGGCAAAAGTAGTTACTAGTGGTTTCACACTTGACTGAGTCTGCTTCTCAAGTTAAAAAGTAAAAAACAATGCTACATTACCTACCAATTAGCCAAACACAGAACAGGGTATTAAATGTCATTTCAAATGAGAAATGGGACAAAGCTTTGTTCTATTTAAATAAGTTTGACATTTAACATTACATGTCTTTTTCAGTATTGTCGAATCACCCAGAACCGTTCAAAAAGATCGAGATATGATATCGATTATCGATGCATTTAGAGATTATAGTTTTATTTACATCATTTGAACTAGAATGGTGACACAATTCTGTGCAATAAGCGCATCAATTGCCGCGTAGGTAGTTAGCGCTTTATCGCACCGCTGAAGGACGCTGATAAGGTATCTGGGGAAGCGTCATAATCAGGGCGACGTGATGTCTGAACTATGAGATTCGTATTTGGGGCTTTATGGAACTGATAAATACGGTTCAATCTTTGTTTCAACGTTTCCGATAATAGATGGCGCTGGTTATAAAATAAAGCTGTTATTACACGAAGCAATTTACATGCATTTGTACTCAGAGAGTACTCACTTTCTTCGTTCATGTGGCTCGCCGGAAGCCCGATAACTTAGAAAAGCTCATACTAGTTGGCCGCATGAACGGGAAACGGAACAGAGGAAGAGCACCTGCCCGATGGACGGACACTATCAGGGAACTCACCCGATTGATCATCCCAGCAGCCATGCGCCACGCGGAGAACAGAGACAACAAGAACAGATGGTTACATCTCTCCGGGCGGCTCAACGCCGGGTCGTAAGGCACGGTGAACCCAACATAACCGCTCAGTCGCCCCCCTTGAAGGCTGGGCGCTAGTAATAAGTCACTTTCTCCGCGGAAAAAAAAAAAAAAAAAAAAAAAGGAGTTGTTAATATTGATCACGACCTTCAGCATTGAAGAATCGACTAAGAAGAAGGAGAATTTACATGCAATTTATTATATTGCTCTACGTGCACTGAATGGCAGTTTTCGTGTAAGAGAGTTCGTTTGATATATCTGTCTTATTACGAACTGTGTGCAGGAACTGATTTCCTTTTGAAGGGCATTATAGCCAATGTAATTACTGGAATATAACACAAGTCTCAGAGTAACAGGCGCATTTACAATGTCATAATATAATGTTATTGTTTATGGCCAGTCATCACGCTACTATCATTCGAGCCACAGTCATCTGTAAACACAGTCCTCAGTGTAATCGGGCCCTACGTGACTGCCGGTTGTATAATTTATTTCGATTCTAATGATCCGCGACGGTCACCAGTGGCGCGAAACGACGGAATTAAAAATACACGTATCTGGAATATGATAAGCATGGACATTAATTAATATGTCTCGTTGATTTGACCTTGCTGTGATTGTTTTGTAAAGCGAGCTCGGGAGCAACTAATGCTAAATCATATTCGATTAAAAGCCACTTTAGGTCTTCATCATCATCAGCCACATGAAGCCCACTGCTGAACATAGGCTTTAGGTCTTGCTATACCATAATAATAAACATAAAAGACCTGTCTTTGTTCGCCCAGAAAGCTTAAATTTTCGCGATGATTACTATCAGGCGTGTCTTGGTCTTGTATTTCAATTGTACGTCTAAATTGACATTAATGCCCAAAAAATCGTTAAACCACAAGTCATTCGTATCCATTATGACATACTTTTCCTATTGTAATCGGCGTCCCATTTAAAAACAAACGTCGCGCAAACAAATTAATTTCCCTTAGTTTCGTTATGTATACACCGGCCCACTTATCCGTTCCGGTAGCGATGTTGTTAATCAGTGAGAATGCCGTATGAAAATGAAACTGTAGTGTGAATCGCGAGTTAAGTTGCGATGACGCCTCTCCCAGTGTTATAGGTCGATTAATTAACTCCTCTTACTGTACTTCTGATGGTAAAGTGAAGTCTAAAATGTCGAACAAGACGTGGCCTCTCAACTGCTATCGACTACACCCTATCTCAGAGGTATTGTAAGTACGTTGTCGACCTTAAATATTTATGAAGAAGAAAGGATGGTAGAAGAGAACTGTCGGGCTTACGGAAATTTTACTTACCATACGAAGTAAAAAGAGTGCTCTCCTCCCGGTAGGCAACGGCTTGGCTGTGCCTCTGGCATTGCTTTAGTCCATGGGCGGCGGATCTGCTTACCATCAGGCGGATCGCATGCTCGTTTGCCTACTAAGGCAATAAAAAAAAAAAAAACGAAACAGCAAATCTTCAACTTCAACCCTGGTCTAACCAGGTCATTTATACTACAGAAACAATTATCTAGAACGCAAATCTACTTAAAATTTTACCTGTTATATTTGGAATCCTTAACTAATTAAATGTAGTTGCTCCCCGGCCAGTTCAGTTACGTAACAATGCGTCCGCATCTCACAAGCAGACTGTATCAATGATAAATAAAAAATAAAAAACTAAGCAATTTGCATCTCATCATGGCGATTTGCATCGAAAGATACATAGCAACAGATCGTAAAAACTGTTTGCCATGCGCACGGCGTGATGTGATCCGTCATTCGGCTACAGATAGGATGGCATGGCGTTAGGGTTTCGTAGGATTTTTCCTAAGTTCGAGATTATCTTAAAAATACACACACACACTCGCCTTATAGCCCCGAAGGGGTAGGCAGGCGCAACTAGTGCACCCACTTTTCGCCGTGCGTATTCCGTCCCATGATGTGATAGGGGGCGAGCCTATCGCCATATCGGGCACAAATTCCAGACTCCGGGCTAATACTGAATAGAAAAATCCGATACCACTTTTCCCGACCCGGGGATCGAACCCATGACCTCAGCATTGCAGTCGTACCGTAATACAACTAGCCACCGAGGCAGTAAAAACATCCACCAAATATAAACTATTTTGGAGATTTTTCTTATTAACGCTAATCTTGTTGCGCTGTCATTTTTATATAGGCAGTTAGTCACTGATGGTGTTAGCGTCTACATATCATACCGACGGATGAGAATTGTATATCCCTCGCCAGTCAAGACAATTATAGAAGGATGATCAACAAAACAGAAACAAAAAACTTTTGATATTCTCTTACAATCTAAAATGTGTGCCCTAAGACTGTATCCTCTTTCATTAACCAGAATTGTGACTTATTTATCCGGTTTTATCCATAAAAGATGGTAAACCTACCTCCTCCGAAGGTCCCGGTGTCTTTAACCGATGTTTTTTGCGACCCGCGACTAATGCGCCGCTCTGGTACAAGGCCTTCGATTTAGGGCACCGATTGATGTGTATGAGTTTTATGGGTGATAAAATATTCCCATAATTTTTTAACTCGGAAATAACTATATTTACCCTAAAGTTGTTTTTAGCGTCGCAAAGTGACTGTATTTTTGTGGAATATAGGACTTTCTTTGTTCAGTATGTGTAATGTATTAATTTGTAGATATCATTTGTTAACAGTAAATATTAAAGCAGTGTTAGTTGGTGACATGATACAGATAGTACAAGGCCTCGGATATTACATTTTTTTAATGTAATTTTCATTGTCGCCGTAATTGTATTTCATAATAAATCAACAATAGTTTTGATCATTGGCGAATCAGTTTTCTTAGTATGAAAGTGAATATTTTATTTACACAAAATCTAGCCAGCCTAGATATAATTTATATCGAAATTTCGATTAATTACTTTGACACGAAATTGACGTACTAGGGACTTAATTATTACGAACAATTACAATTTCACCGCGTGTGCAACGAACCCGTCTTCGGTTTAATTGGCAAAATTGACAAGGATAGTTAATAAGTCGCAGTATGCATACATCGCAACACATGCATATCTTGCAACACTTTCAGTTGATTAATCGCTTTGCTAACGTTTATCAGGTATTTAGATAGCTTTTCGATAGAAAGGTACCACAAGTATCCATGAAATCACAGATAATGTCATAGGAGTACCCGAGTACCCGTTCTGCTCATAGCGACATATGTTGGAGAAAAATTTGGTGAGCTTAACATTATTTTCCTCGTACGCCTGATAATGCGTTTTTGGTCGGTTATGATCAATTACCATCAACGACATGTCACATACTTGTTTGCCTAAACACCATGGTATTCCTCTCGTAACGGTTAGTAAATATTGTGAAATATTATAACTGGTGGTATTTCCAGAAAAAAATATTAACATTTTTTTTTTTTTTTTATAATGGCATTTGTGTTCACATTTTGCCAATGTCAAGTTTGGTTTGTCTATTTTATTATCTGTAGTATGTCGAAGTAAAGCAGTGGCTACCTTACCAAGACTTTAACGAGGAGTTTTGGCGGCAACAAAAAAAACACTTGATTAGCACAATTATTTCAATTCACTTCATTTGAGCTCTTTAATAGAACTATATTGGATAATATACCACCATAATTATGCAATATAACACTAAGTATCATCAAAATAATGAATTAAAACAAGAGCACCTCATGACACTTCCAAGTTCCCGCCAAAACTCCAAATATTAACTTGATAAAGGTCTTTTCACATACTAACAGGCAAATTATCCAAATGTTCTTTATTTAAAAAGAGTCATTGCGTAATCTGTAGTGTGTGATCAATTAAATAGCCAATCACAGGTCATTGTTTCCCAAGAGTCATTGTGATTGAGACAATACTGCATTGTGCCGCGGCCCACACTGTGTCGACATTAGATATTGCAACATTGACCTAACACCTGGATTGCATAGCGCCGACCGTAGGGCTAGACCTAGGAACACTAACCCCGTAAATTGTAACTGCAAAAACCAACTATCTGATATACCTACTAAGGCTGCATTCGTTACTTAGTAACGGTCCTCGACCTCTTTCGATATTCAAACTGAGTATAAAACTTTCGCACCTCACAAATTAAAAACAAAAGAACTTCCAGTGCTCTTTACGGTACTATAGTTCACGTTCCAAATTCAAATTTGTAAAATGGCCAGTTTTTAAAACATTAACATTTTGTTAGCAATTAATCTAACCCGCGAATGAGCTAACGCAGCCCGCCTACTGTGTACTGGCCGGCGCGGCGTGGTGGCAGGAGGCCTCAGCGACCAGCGCCTATCGCAACACCCGCACGTGTTACGTGCCGGTGTCGTAACACTCGGCACTTGGGACCGACGACCGTGAGACACTGTTAACCACAGACCAGTAATCAATGTTAACACTACGGATTCTTTTTTTAAATTAAATCAAAGACATTATTTGGCATCAAAACTATTTTATTTTGTACTCTTTTTTTATCGATGTAATGACAATCTGATTTTTCGAAGTTATGTGTGTATTGTTTATCAATTATCGTTCGCTTTAACGGTGAAGAAAAACATCGTGAGGAAACCTACATACCTGAGAATTCTCGATAAGAATTTCGAGGGTATGTGAAGTCTGCCAATCCGCACTAGGCCAGCGTGGTGGACTAAGGCCTAAACCCTCTCAGTAGTAGAGGAGGCCCGTGCTCAGCAGTGGGCAGTATTTAATACAGGGCTGGTATTATTATTATTATTATTATTAAAGTTTGGTCATAGAGTCGGTAGAGATAGGCTCATCACGTATCCAGTGCTCCACCAACCCTATGTTAAAGCCCATGCTCTAACTTGGGGACAATTGCATTAGCCACAAATCTGATTACGACTAAAACTTATTTTACAGAAATCGAACCTAGGACGTAACTTGACAGCTAAAGCGCAGCCACTAGCCCAGCCTTTCGGGCGCATGAATATTCAACGCGCAGTCCCATTACTATTTCTAAGCTTCGAACCGCTCACGGATAGATTCATTTTTCATGCAGAGGTGAACGGACACGAAATAGGCGAGCATACGTTCATATTAAATGAACCAATGAGGACGCTCAATAAAATTAAATGATGTTTTGTCTATGGTCATTTACACTTCCGTGTATTTGTGAGTTGTGTAGAAAAATTAAGCCCCGCTTCATTTTAGGGTTAATTGATAGCGAAATTGCTATTGTTGGACTAACTTTTGCTCGCGGCTCCATCCACGTAAAAGTCCTTTTTATCTAACATTGTTTCTCCGTACAAGTTTGACTCCCATTCAGTCTTTTAGACAATGATATTTTAATAAAAATGTGTAGATACGGCACCTATACTGTACTCGGCTCTCAAAAACGGCACATTATCCCACACATAGTTAATTTAATATTACAATAACAAACTATAATATGAAACGTAAAACTGTTACGGCATATCATAATTCACTTTATTATCATACTAGCTGTTGCCCGCGGCTCTGCCCGCGTGAATGAGTTTTCCCGGGATAAAAGTCCCGCTTTATATTTTCCCGGGATAAAAAGTAGCCAAGTTACTCCTTATTACATCAGCTACCTGCTAATAAAAGTCCCGTCAAAATCGGTCCAGCCATTTCAGAGATTAGCCGGAACAAACAGACAGACAGATAGATAGACAGACAGACAAAAATTGTAAAAAATATTATTTTGGTGTATGTACCGTATATATATTCATATACATGTAGTAAAAAACTGTTATTTCAATATTACAAACAGACACTCCGATTTTATTTATATGTGTGTATGTATATATGTATATATAGAAAATTTGATCGACAATTCTTTAGACGTCTAACTTCAACAGATTCTGCCACGATACTAAGGCCGATTGTGTTAATTAGCTCAATTTTAGTGTGCCATTTGGAGACTGTTTATAACGCATCTACACATTTTTCTTTAAACATCATTGCTCTTAGTAGTCAAAGGACATGTCCAAAAACGGGCCTAAAATTCTCAACAAGACAATCAGGAGTTCTATCCAAGTAGGTATATATATTTGGATAGAACTCCTGAAAACTAGCCTTTTGCAATAAATCGTTTAATTTTAAAGACCTCCGATTTTGAGATTTATTTCATTTTGTTTGGCTTGAAAACTACACTTAATATGAACGTTTATAAAAAAGTTAGTTATGAATGGAGGGGTCTAAAATGTACTTTTAATGGATCTAAGTTCCATATTTTGCCCCTTTAATATCCCTAAAGTTTGAGCCTGGTTAGATTTTGAGGCCCAGCACCCATACAAAAAGCGGATGTATCTCCTTTAGAAATATTCAAGAACAAAATAATTACTTTGGTCTTTTCAAAAACGTTCTACATTCTCTTAGGTTCAAAGATCTCTGAATACCGGTCTGTGTTAATATATTATATCACTGTTATAATGTAGATTAATTCATACAAATTATATTTCGCACGGCCTATGTGCTCCCATTAGTTGTCAGTCGGTCACGACTCACGATCTCTTACTGGGTTAATATCTTTTGTAATTTATATATATTACGGTGTTTTATATTAAACAATAATAACCTCTGTAGTATGTATGAAAGTAGGTATGTCTATTTCTACCGCCAAGCAACAGTGTGCATGCACTGTTGTGTTTCGGTTTGAAGGACATTGTAGCCAGTATAACTACTGGACATAATGAGACTTAACATCTTGTGTCTCAGGATGACGAGCGCAGTGGAATGCCACACAGTACTTTGTAAGTCAAGGTGCTAGATGGTGTTGCTGCTGTTTATGGGTGGTCGTATCGCTTACCATCAGGCGAACAACATGCTAGTCTCGTCATTCAATGCAATAAAAAAAAAAAAAAGGTATGTCAATTGCTTTTCAATAGAAAATATCTAATAAGATAAGCGAAATAACCTGATAAATGAAACGTAATTGTTCCACTTCTGGGCGCAGTCTTGTCGTGACAGAAGCGGTAAGATCAGGGCTTTTGTCCTCCACGCTGGCCATGTGGGTACTTATAAAATATTAAAAGAGACAAGTTGGAGGTAAGGAATATAAGCATTCAGAATGTATATTTTTCTCTTAAACTGTCTTATTTGCATCGACATAATGTCGACAATCAACCAGTATTTCTCGTTCTTGCCACAGTTATACCAGGAAGTCGTTAGCGCCTTGTTTTTTAAAAAACAGGACTATAACACGGCCAAATAAAGTACACTATTACCGTAACTATTCGTAGAAGTAAACCAATCCCGCCACTCATTGCCAAACACAAGGAAACACCGTGCAACACAGTGTTGCGTCCCTAAACGGTGCCAATCGCAGGGCCGTTCCGAGACGCTGCACATTTTGTAATTGGAATACGCTTGCTCGAACTGTCGAAGAACTGGGTCATCCCAGTCGGGTATATTCCAAAACACGCGGTGTAACCGGCCGGGTAATCTGCGCGGCTACGGCCGGATCATTAGCCGAATCGGGGTCCGCATGGTCTCCAGTGATAAATTTAATTAACCCGGTTTATGTGTGTATGCAGCTACACTCCGTTATCGTGCCTTTATAGCCAGTAATGTGTTAATTCGCGGCGCTCGGAACAATTTAGACTATGAAACATTTTTTTTTTTACTTTCAATCGGTTGTATAACGTTAAATATTGTTCAGAGGAAAATGCAGACATAGCAAACGTTTTTCCATTGTCCTACATACGTAATTCTTTTTATGAAAATCGCATTGCCTATTTCTGACGCCAAACAGCAATGTAAGACCACGCTTGCTCCAACCACCAGCAGTCCATATTCATTAAAATAACCAGAAAACTGCCGAAAAACAGACCCTACTCTTTCCGAGGGTCGAAACGGATAACAAGAATTAATTCACATCTTTTATAACCCTTTCGCCACTCGCCAGTAGCGGTCTCCGCTCCATTTCCATCGAATAGTATATAACAATGCTGGTTTTAATATATCAATTGAAATGGATCGTAGAGTAAACTATTTCATGCTCTATATATTTCATCGATATCATGAGGATCATGCAGATTACCTTCAATGTCTGACAGTTTAATTCCGAAAGGTTATTCAGTGTTTTCATTGGATTTGAGAGATCAGTTTTGACGAGCGAAATGCAATATTTACAATTAAACAATACACCCACTGATTTATTTATACATACAATTCTGAAGCCTAAGGTACATATTTTGAGTTGTAGGTATGTGGAAATACAAAGAACTTTCGAATTTTTTGCTTTGAAGCTAAGGACTACATTACAACAGACGAATAAACGTGTTCATACATAGTTGTCTGGCGGGAGTAAAAAACTCCTTTCAAAACATACCTACATGTTTCTAAATGAACACAGCATTAGTTATAGATATACATATGTATGTTGGCAGTATATTTGTAAACATATTTATATAGATAAGTCGACTTTAAAGATTAACTCCTTATCTTATCGCAGATGCGTTTGAAACAACGTATTTTATAAACAATAACACGCGAATATAGTGTGCCATGTATTTCTGACTGATAAGTCATTGCTAAATCAAACTTTGACATACATTTACACGACGTTTGTGTAGCTTAGTAGGTTGATATGGCATAGTCAAATAGTCTTTGTTTCAAGCATGAACGTTCCGACAAAACCGGTGTGGTCAGTTGTACTATTAAACATGTAATGGTGCCTTCACACCGAAATTATTTTTGTGGAGCAACATTTTACTACAAAATATCTTTTGCAGTGACTTACTTTAGTGTGAATGACCCTTATCTACACATGATATAGCCTTGCTTGTGTTATGTGCTGTGTGTTTGTGTTGCTTTGTATGATGTCTTTAAGGGAAACCAAAAATCAATTCCCCTGTTCCAACCTCCATTGTTTTTCTTAAGTAGTTTAAGCACCTACCATTTTCTATAGTGTGTCTGCATAAGCGGTGACGATTAGTGATCAACTTCAATATTATGATCAAGTTAAATATTTGCATGCATGTTAAAACAAACATATTCGACTTACGCCACACACTTTAAGGATCAACCATAAATGGTCATGTCCATATCCCATTCGCAAAAATCGCAAAATAAAATGCAATATATTCCCGATTTCGAACAGGCCAGTTACTGTATTGACTGGTGAGAGATAGATATCTCTCGTCAATTGACACTCTATATGGACGTCAGTCCGATGCAGTGAAGTGCCTTTAAAAATCCTACGAGTCGCAAACAGACCAGAATCCATACCGATCGCAACAATAGTGTTGGTCAACGCTCCGTCGCCGGAGCGAGTCGGCCTTGCTGGCTCGACAGCTTGCAGTTTGAACTTTACACGCCTCCCTTTTACCAAGCTGGTACTGCTGTACACGCAACAGATCCGTGTCATTTTGTATTTAAAGGTAAATAAATACAAAATAACATGATCGTGTAGTTAGTGATTGACGGAAATTAGATTTCTAAGCAAGGTAAAACTACATAGCAACTTGAGTCCTAATTGTAAATACAGTATAGTCGTAGTTCAAACTGTCGAGTCAGGAGAGACGTCCCTCACTGATCGGCAGAATTAAATCAGCCTTTCTTCATCTTTATGTTCTTGAGGGACTATGTTCAGCAGTAAAAATCAACCTGTGGTTGAGAATTATGATGCTCTATTAATAGGTAGAGACCGGCTGATTTCTGAACACGAGAAGCCGGCACCTATACTAATATAATAGGGAATATGAGAAAGAGAGAGGATTCTTTACGCCTTCGAAATTATCATTAAAGATAGGAAATGCAACAACCCTCTATCGTTTCATGTTGTTTTCCTATATGATCGAACTACCCCGGCAGAGGTGGCTCTTTCATGCCATAGACAAAGTGTGAAAAAAGTATGGCTCTATTACATCAAACCTTAGTAACGGTATTACAAGAAATTAGTATGCAGGTAAAATATTTAAATAAATAGATAATCAAATACACCCAAAGCGCACAGCCTTCAGTACTGATAGCCAGATAAATGTACACACAACGTTCTAGATACACACGATTTTAATTATGTCAGGATTATATTGCCGGGTTTGCAATCTAGGCTAAAGATAATTGCAATTGTCTGGTTAATAATTTAAGCAAAGTATGTGACACGCAAGTACTGCGGAGGCCATGAAATATATATTTTTTATCCACAATAGTTATTACACACACACATATACACTCACGCCCTTTATCCCCGAAGTAGTAGTCAGAGGAGCAACTAGTGCACCCACTTTTCGCCGTGCATCTTCCGTTCCATGATGTGATAGGGCGAGCCTATCGCCATATCGGGCACAAATCCCAGACTCCAGGCTGATACTGAATAGAAAAACCCAATAGCACTTTACCCGACCCGGGGATCGAACCCGAGACCTTAGCTTTGCAGTCGTACCGTAATACAACCATGCCACCAAGGCAATAGTTATTACATTGGATCTAATAAGTACAGTTCAAATATGTAGTCGCAGAGGTTGCATCCCAAAACGGTCGCTAGAATTACGTCGGCCTTCTTTCTGGATGTAAAACATTTGACCTCGGAACGCGGCTCAAGATGGGAGATTGTGTCTCCAGATTTCATTAACCACACGAAATGACACAGCGGAACTATGTACCTCTCAATTTCGGTTCTTTGTGATAGTACACGAGTTTAACTGTCCCAATCGTTTTGTACACAAAATTTTCTATCTTCTTCCACCTTTATCATACTGGCCACTCTAAATTGACGTAACTATTGATGCTTGATACAGAAAGGTATCAACTTGAGTTAAAAAATCCACAAAAATTACTACCCGATACGAGATTCTGACCAAGAATCTCTTGATCCACCACCCTTATACGGCAGCACCAGAGACTATAAACTATCCTTCCACTGTCTATTAGACAGTGTCTACCACACATTCACCAAGTAATGGCAATTTCATTGTTTCAGAGGGTGGCGGGTGCATGGTGGGAGCGCGCGGCGCGGTGCGAGAGCGCGCGCGGGAGGTGACCGACGGCGCTCGCGGCTCATGTGGGCGGCGGGGGCTTGCTGCTCGCGCCAGGCAGGTCCGTACTGCGCAGTGACAACTGCACATACTCTAATTAACGGAACATGGGCATGCCTTGACATATACTCCGACACCAAACGATCATAGTCACACCATGACACACTCTGTCAAAAGAAACTATGCTCCCAGCGTAAACTAGCAGCTGCAGATAGGGGACATAATTTAGAGGTAGACGAAGGCAAGTCTGTGACTGCCGTTCTTTAAAATAAACTATGTAGAAATAATTCCAAGACATTATAATGTCAGGGAACAAAATGCAAACTTAAGTCTGTAGGCATATGGTAGAGAAAGGTAGAGCTGCACCAATTCACAGACATATACATCGGTACACAACTGTTTAATGTCGATGAAAATCCACGTTGTAGTTTCTCAGAATAAGATATTCTTGTCCATGAAACATTAAACTTCAATAATGTACATTAGCATGAAAGAACATAGATTTTATTATCTTTAATTATTTTGTTTGTAAGCTGATGGAATCACTGTAAGATAATTTTCAAAACATGGCGACACACATCTAATTTCGCTATATTATTTCCTATTGATGTTACCAAACGAACTCCATTGAAATAAATCATGGCAAGGATATACGAGTAAATACATTTCAGAATATCAACAATCAGATAAACGAGGCATCCTAATGAGATTTATCATCGAATTGAATGAATGTGATGAAAATTACCCTTGATTTGTGTAAACGAGGTCGATGACATCTTTGAAAAATAAGAGAACGTCTGTGAGGTTGTGACCCGTACTAATTTAGTTCATTCATGTCTATAAATAATAAGTGAATTATATAGAAAATTGAAAGTGGCGGGTGAAATGATAATGAATATCTGTAATTGATAGCATTAATCTAAACTAATCTTTTGAAGCTCAAATCTCATCGATCAATAACAGATACACAATTAAAAGATATGAGGATCAAGTTCTGACAACGCTATACAAAAATACACATAGAAAATACGACTATCTATCGATTTTAGATGCTTTTTGAACAGTCGCCCCTTATAGCCTATGCACACGATGTTTTTAGACGCTTCAAATACAAAGTTTACACGCAATAAACACGATGCTATCGGGATCTGTGTACATATAAATGACAAAATATAGCCACAAAGTCTTTAGCTCATTATAAACGTCATGTGCCCAGCTTTACTTGTTACAAAATAAGTAACTGGTAATTTAGATAATGTTGATTAAGTATTTGTTTAAAATAATCTAACATCGTACACTGTCCCATGAGTGCTGTACCTAATGCCCCACATGCACTTCATTCTGAACTGACATTGAGGGTGTAAATATTCGTATCATAGTTCTAGAATCAACCGTATCTGTACCACTTCTGGAAACTTCTTCAATTCTAAAGATGGGTGTTCTGGATATATATCCTTAATCGTCTTATTCTTTCTTTACTTCCTTGTCTATTTTAATTACTGTAATTAAAGTAAATTACATTAAAATTACGTACATAATTTGTTTAACGAAGTGTTGTTTAACTTGCCGTTTTAGTATGACTACCGTTATAAATTACTTTTACATTGTAATAATATAATTAGTTCCATGTAAGTTCCTCAACATCGCCTGTCTGTAATTCGCTGAACTTTTCATATTATACTTATAATAATTGTTTTCTATGAATCCATTAATGATTCTATCGTTCATATTAACTTCGACTAGCCCTTAAATTAAATTGAACGCTATCTATCTCTCTCTTACAAGTAGATCGTACTTGCAATGAGTAATGAAGTACATAGTAGTTGCTTGCATCGATCCCTTGATAATCAATGTCAGTTCTGGATAGTGCACTGAGGGCAGCCGTCAGCTAGATCTGATTGGTGAGTGAGTCTCGCTGACGGCGGTGTGTCTTGGTAGCTAGCAGGCACTCATGCGTGACGGGGTGACTAACCGTGGCGCGCTGGCAGGCGAGAGCGGCGGCGGCGCGCCGGCCGTCAAGACGCCTGTGAAGACCTTCCAAGCGTACCTGCCGCCGGCGCACCGCACATACAGCTGCATACACTGCCGCGCGCACCTGGCCAGCCACGACGAGCTTATATCAAAGGTGAGGCACGCTCTGATTCTTATTTCCTTAAGTTCCATTACTTTAGGGTACTGAATAAAAAGGACTTATATCAAAGGTGATACTCTGATAAGGAGGTGCTATGTGTTTGGACTAATAAACAAAACTTGGCTACGTTACTGGATAAAATTATAACAATGCTCTGACATACAAGATGGTTCCATGTTTATGGAATACTGAGCGATGCAAATATTTGGCTAGGTGATTGTATTAAAGTGATTGGCAAAAAAACAAGAGGAAACATAGAAGTTTGTTATATTATCCAGTTATTAATAAATTTGGGATAATAGGAAATAATGTGAATTTGATTTGAAACCTAGGCGTATAAGGTTAGAAATAGACGATGATATCAACGAAGTTTGTAATGTATTAGAGAATATAATTTATTAAAGATATCTACAATGTAAGCAATAGTAATAAATAATATCTAATAGTCCAATAAAGTAACGTCAAGTAACGGCTAGAACAATCAAGATCTCGTTCGAAGTCCGTCATGCCGATCGGAGTAATGCAATTCCGTCTGTGTGGAAATATTTAACAGCTTCAATCAATGCGTGCCAACTGCAATGACTAAGTTGGAATAGATGATGTGCGCGAACAATAAAATCCTACCAATATTATAAACGCGAAAGTTTGTAAGTATGGATGTATGGATGTCTAGATGCATGGATGTTTGTTACTCTTTCACGCAAAAACTACTGAACGGATTTCGATGAAATTTGGCACACGGGTAGATTATGTCCTGGATTAACACATAGTCTACTTTTTATCCCGGGACTTTTATCCCGGGAAAACTCATTCACGCGGGCGGAGCCGCGGGTAAAAACTCGTCAAACATATTTAATACTACGCATCTGCAATTTTAATTTTTAATAGATTATAGTTTTTAATTATAAAGAAAATATATCAATAAGTCTGCTTTTAGTTCTGATGTTTGTGACATACATTCCATACATTTCAATCGCTATCCACCCGATATAGGGCTGGATAAAAATCCTTCTACCAATTTCCCTATCCGTAATTCTCAACGCCTCCTACAATAGCTATGTACGATGAAATTATATTTCGAACGCTATAATCCGATAATAAATTGTTTTTTTTTCCAGTCGTTCCAAGGCAGCCAGGGGCGCGCGTATCTTTTCAATTCTGTGTAAGTATTGTTGATGTATCATATTTACTGGTGTTGTACCCAAAGTGAAAAAATAGACGCTTTGCCAACAAACTGAAATATATCTTGATTGGGAATTATCCAAAAATATAACTAGATGTAATATGGTTGGTTTAACGCTTTGATTAATTATATACCTAGATAGAGTGACGCGCTGCAATGAAACTAAAACAAACAAAAAAAACAGCCAAATTTTCTTAAGCTAGTATGCGTGACAGCTGTGTCATGCGCTATCGCTGCATCATTTTGCGTATCCTTGTGTGCGCGTATAATGATACCAGTTATTACATGGTTTCTATTAAAACGGGGAGAAAATTATATCCATGAAAAACAACAATAATTAATTCAAACTCATTTAGTGGGGAACAATTCGCCTCTATTTTTTTCGACGCGTTTGAAACGTCCAGTGTCTGTCTAGGTATATAATTAATCAAAGGTTTAACGTAATACTCTATTGCTAACATGATTTGCAACCGCGGAAAAAGTAAACCAATGAAAGCAAATTAGTTTAAGTACATCAAATGTCGCATAGGGTTGTATTAATAAAACAATCTCAAGTTTGAGTTACATCTCAAGTAGACATAATGTATTGAACTATCAATACTTGAGATGTAACTCAAACTTGAGATTGATTTATTAATACCGCCCATAGAATCCTCCCTGAATCAGTCGATTGTATTGTGTCAGTGCTACTGTTACTGAAAATAAAGGCAGCTATAGACTAAAAACGTGCGTGAAATTCACCCTAAAATCTTGGCGCAAAAAAAGGGGAAATATCTGGACATCTGGAAATCTTGCAACCTTCATTCATATCTATCGCATTTCGTCAAAATAGACTGCAAGAGGCGTAATTAACCAGCAAGGTCAACAAACCATCGTTTTATATTTGACTTATAAACATTTATAAAAGACCCCACGTAGCGAAAAAAGCAGGGGACGTAATAGCACGTGTTCCGTCGTGATTTACTCAAAATAGAACGTTACTAAACGATGCTGCACAGAATAAATTCCTTAGCCCGATATGCCAATGACTGAATCGCTGAATTAATTTGAATCGATTTTACAGCTATCACAAAAGCTTTACATTTTACATTGTAGCAAGGTTTGCGATAGCAGGTCTTTGGATAGTAAATGGCATGTAGGTTATACGGCCACGGTGAAGTGGCTTAGGTTTGGATCCCAAATTAGGTATGTCTATGCGTAAACAAAATTGAGTAGTTTTGATCCTCAAATATCTACTACGTTAAATAGTTGATCTTATTAGCTAGTTTTAAACATTATTTCAAAATTTATACAGCTTCGAAATCTATATGTATAGCATAGGACCAATAACACGACTTCACAACTGCAATTCTAATTCCTCGAGAACACAATATAAAATAGTTTCCGACATTCCAATTCCTGTAAACCATATAGTAAAATAGTTACCAACATTTGATTTTTCATAAACCCACGGTTTATCGGCAAATGTCGTTATACATAAAGCTACTGTTGCAAACTCATGAATATTTCATGCGCCACCTCGGACGACGCGCGTCTCTTGTGTTTTATTGTAACGCGTCAGCCATTATTGACTGCAAATTGATAACCGACCGTGTCCTACGGTCTAAACTCCTTAATAATAAACCCTAAGGTTCTAGGGATAGACAGAAATGCAATGTCTTTTGAACTGTATACGTGTATCAGTTCAATTTGGAAACATAATACATATCGCACAATCTGCAGCTGATATACTAAAGTCATTTTGGAATCGACATGCGTATTATTACTTGGTTGTACGCATTCATTATTTATTTTATTCATTCCTTAAGCAACCGTCTAAGCTCAAAAGCTATGCTGCCAAATCATAAGTTTATCTTAAACAGAAAACTGAGACTTTATTGCAATTCTAATCTAGAAATCAAACAAAGGAAAACGAAGTTTACAGCCGACGTACGCTATTGCTTAATACAATAAAAAATAAAGCCACATAAAATCAAATCTTATAAAAGGAGGGTTGTAAAAGTATCTATTAGTAATTAATATTTTTATTGAATCCCAGAGATATAAAAAATATACAATATCCATCTTCAAAGAAATTATTAATAAATCAAATCGTATAAATGTGGCTCAATACTACATCAAAAGGTAGACATTTCGCGCCGGGGCCGACGTACAGCCAAGTCACCTTGAACCAAGACGGTTGTTATCACACAGATTTACGATATTTTCAATGTCACCCCCATGGACGTATTGCGCGCTTTCATTATTTTGAATTTGGAACCGTATACTTAACTTAGTTTTCTTTGTTGGAACTTCACTATCCAAAGGAATAGGGAAGATACAGATATAATATTTATCAATATTTTGTGACTAATATGATAAAAAAAATAAAAGAAGGGCCACTGCAACGTTTTTATTTTAATTAATATCGATTTTTAACATTAATTACGAATTGAAAGTAACGTGAAAAGGAACGTGTACATACATCAATCAACCTCAAGTGACATCACATCTGTTATGACAACTTGTTTAACGTTAGAGTTGTAAAGGTAAACAATCTTTAATTGCAAAAATTAATTGGTACTCGAATAAAAATTGAAGCTGGGTTCATCAAAGAAGACTCCAGAAATCTACTGAAAGTTAATGTTGACATGGTTGTATTTTTTGTTGAAAATACAGAGTTTTCATGTGTAAAAATTAAAGGGACGAAACTACTACGGTATAAATGCATCATCGATGGAGACTTTTATTTCTATTTTATTCAACGACTTTGACACATAGTAGTAATTTCAGGTCAACAAGGTAGTCTTATGGCGACAATGCAATCGGTTATATCCAAATCAAAAGAGATGGAGAATTGTGTAAAGTTAAAAGTCGAGTTACTCTGGAGCATAAATTACGTAAAGAAGGTTACCATGTAACAACCATTATAAATGAAACGCAATGCTTCGTTCAGTCCTGCCAATGTGAAGATTGTGCAGCTTTTGAAGGTTATTTTTAAAATACTATAGCACAGATTATTACAATGAAAATCTATCTCCAGGTGGGTGTGCAATGTGCATTGTTAGGACTAAGTACCTGATGTTGATAGATTGTCCTTTTTTTAGTTCATAGTGAAATTGATGTAGGTATTTATTAAAAAAACATCTCGAAAGTCCAAAGTTATGCATTTATGAATGCCACTGGCGAAGAAATATGGCCAGTGACACAGGCGTGAAGTCACTGGGCGTGTAGCTCCGTTTGCGCGCCTAAATTTAAACTGTGAGTTTCAAACCGCAATTTTTAGCAGTAAATTATAGTATTTTAATTTTTTGATATACTCGTGATCTATTCTACTTGAAATTCATTCAAATGAAAGTAAAAATAAAAATATTGCTTCTTCCCTCACAGTTTTTTTTTTTTTTTTTTTATGGCACTTGTGTTTTCTCATTTTGCCAATGTCAAGTTTGGGTTGTCTTTTTTTATTATCTGTAGTATGCCGAAGTAAAGTAGTGGCTACCTTACCAAGACTTCATCGAGGAGTTTTGGCAGCAACAAAAAACACTTGATTAACACAGTTATTTCAATACACTTCATTTGAGCTCTTTAATAGAACTATATTGGATAATATACCACCATAATTATGCAATATAACACTAAGTATCACCAAAATAATGAATTGAAACAAGAGCACCTCATGATACTTCCAAGTTCCCGCCAAAACTCCAGTTATTTTTAAATTGATTTGCCGTTAGTTTAAATTTGGTATTAGCTTTTGTAATGGCAAAGGTACTGTGTTCATACATTCTAATTAATTTACTTTAGTAGTGCTAAATCTCGCATTCACTCGTAAATTTCGCGCAATGTTTTCAATCCGTAGTGGCAAAACTATGCACGACGTGCGGTCCTATCGCTTATTTACAAATAAAATTATTCATCAGGTTTTATCACACACACACACACTCGCGCCCTTTTATCCCCAAAGGGATAGGGAGAGGCGCAACTAGTGCACCCACTTTACGCCATGCGTATTCCATCCCATGAAGTGATAAGGGGCGAGTCCATCGCCATATTGGGCACAATATCCGGTTTTATTAATAATACTAGCTTTTGCCCGCGGCTCCGCCCGCGTGAATGAGTTTTCCCGGTATAAAAGTCCCGCTTAAAATGTAGCTTATATGACACGTTCGTAGATTTACCATAGCAGCGCCATCTATTGATTACTTACTCAACCCAGTCGAAAGGTATCGACATCTGTTAGAATCATTCATAGCAGCGCCATCTATTGATTACTTACTCAACCCAGTCGAAAGGTATCGACATCTGTTAGAATCATTTGGAGTTAACAGATAATTGTGTAATAACAGACAAATAATTAGCAATAAATTAAAATTGCGAGTATAATTTGAGATTTAAACTATCCTATCTCTCAAGTTGGATCGAACTGCACATGGTGTGCGAATTTTATTATAATCGGTTAAGTGGTTTAGGAGTCCATTGAGGACAAACATTGTGACACGAGATTTATATATATTAAGATAAATATATAAACATAGAAGTATTTGTTAAACAAAGGGTTTTATAGCAGCTATATTGAAAAATAATCAGTGTTTCGCAAGTTACTGATACTCCGAGGGCTATATTTATTTCATGAGTTAATTATGTACAAAATTTAAAAAGATCGTTACTAAAATACGTGGGTAAACGCGAGGTTATAAGAATACAAACATGCTATTTCTGGTACTGTGTAGCGAATCATCTATTTTGGACGCCCGCTTTAGACCTGCAGTGGGCTTTGTTTTCTGAGAGTGGAAAGGTCAGATGTTGGCACCATTTTGTACAGTTAAGTGTATTTCACGAACTATAGTATATTCTAGTTGTTTTCACTAAAGTGTAGGCAAAGATGTAATGACTAATATCGGGCGGGTCTATTACAACGAAGCAAGGGGAAATACATGTGCAAACATAATCAACATAATACCTTTTTGAATAATTCCTTTATGCAAAACTATCCATTACAGTCAACAGTAAACACATTCGTTATTTTTAATAACTAATAACTTTATTTTGATCTGTATGTTTGATATGCAAGTTTATTGCAACTTCAATGATCAATCATACTAAACATATATACTTAAGTATTGATGGGTAATACAAAAACAAAAATCGTAGGCCGTTGGAACCTTTGTCTTATTATTTTATACGGGCGAGGAAAGAGACCTTACTGTTTCTGATGGTAAGCCGGGTAGCGTTCAATATCCCGAGCACGAAAAGCTAGGGGCTGTAGCCTGTGCGCTAGAGGCACGGTCAGAAAAGTGTATGCTCGACCACCTTAAGGTTCTAAATAAGTCGCTTGCGTGTCCTCTGTCAACAACATGTTTTTTTTTATGATATAGGGGCGAACGAGCATACGATTCACGTGATGGTAAGCGATCACCGCCGCCCATGAACGTCTGCCCCCAACAGGGGGCACAGAGATGCGTTGCCGGCCTTTTAGGTGGGAATACGCTCTTTTTTTTAAGGTCGCCAGGTCGTATCTGTCCGGAAACATACAAACAAAGTAGACAATAAGAGTTATCTGCTGTTTCCTTTGTACATCACCGAAACGATCGCACCTTTTTGGTAAAATTCGAAAATTAGCACCAAATTGGGTGATTGTATAGTTAGATTATTTTAATTGCTTCTGAATGATGAGACGATCGTGACGCTCTCCTGATTGCAAGTGATACGACCGCCCATAAACAGTCGCAACATCATACAGAACTTTTAGGACGGTATTAATAAATCAATCTCAAGTTTGAGTTACATCTCGAGTAGACATAATGTATGAATAGTTCAATACATTATGTCTACTTGAGATGTAACTCAAACTTGAGATTGATTTATTAATACCGCCCTTAATTACAAAGTACTACGGGGCACTCCACTGCGCTCGTCACCCTGAGACATTAGATGCCAAGTGTTATAATGCTCAGTAATTTTGGCCACAATTTCTTTCAAACCGAAACACTGCACGCATACTGATGCTTGGTTGTTGTCGACATTGGTACCAAACTACCCAGATAGCCTCTCGCATACGAGATCTACCACCAGTAGTATCGTCTGACAAGACATGATTATCCCTCGTCTCTGGAAAGCCGTAATAAACGTGTAATTTATATTTGTTGCAGTGTGAACGTGGGTTGCGGCCCGGCGGAGGAGCGCGTGCTGCTGACTGGCCTGCACGCAGTCGCGGACATCTACTGCGAGTGCTGCAAGACAATGCTCGGCTGGAAATATGTAAGCACACAATCTGCTACAATTTATTATTTTATAAGTAATTTATAAAAAAAAATCCCTTTCACTCACTATCTCATAGGTTATTCAACTATTTTCAGAACGCTTTTAATCAATTTATGTAGGATCGGAAACAGGGTTAATTAAAATACTTTAACACCTTTTTTAACGTTTTTAAATTTATATTAACCGCTGTACATCTTACACCTTACACGTTCCAATCAGAGACTGCCATCTTGCATTTGTTTTATTTTAAATTGCCCATAAGTTAAGGACACAGAGAACATTCAGCCTACATTTATTTTCAACTAGCTTTTGCTCGCGGCTCCGCCAGCGTGAAAAAGATTTTCCGGTATAAAAGTCCGGCTTTTTATTTTCCCGAGATAAAAATAGCCCGAGATAGCCTATGTGTTTATCCAGGACATGATCTACCCGTGTGCCAAATTTCAACGAAATCCGTTCAGTCATTTTGGAGATGTGCAGTAACAAACAAACAGACAGAAAAGAATTACTAAAATCGCTGACTTTTGTTCCAATACTTTTGTTTAGTCCCCCCCCCCCCCCCTTTCTTTTTATCACATTTCTTTAAATGTACAGACACACCGGTTCTACTGCTTTATTTTATATATAGATGTCGGGGCCCTATTTCCTCCACAGGAGGGAATCCGTCATTTTGCATTATTTTGCGTTAAAAAAATCGCCTATTTGCCTATACGGATATGTCCCCGTAGACGGAATTGGGGCACCTAACGTTATATTGAAGTTAAAACACTGACTAATTTAGATGTAAAACACAAAGAAATAAAACAAATTGCAGTTTCTCGATAGTCTGATAAGTCAAACAGTAGCAACGACGTATGTGCTCAACATAGGCCGTTCTTGTTCTCTCGTCGACATGTCAAAGTCAACGATACAAATTGCAATGCAAAATGTCGCGATGCATCCCAACAAATGCGTCATTCAGCACGTGGTACAGATAGTGCAGCTCATAGGAATCATTATGTAAAGAATTAATCGCTTGTACGTACCGTGACCCCGTGCCCGATGGCCGCTGACCGAGAGATACACTCTTGCGGAATTTTAACCTACATTTATACGTCTTAATTTAATAAAGAGTATTTTTATACGACGAGATTAACAATTTGCTTGGTTATTTCCGTAAACTGTAGCCTACAACACATAATTTGTGAATAATAAAGCTCTGTGGAACACTGAACTCGACATCCAAATTCTTGTCCATCTCATGATCTCCAAAATAATAGTTATAGCTTAAACCAGAAAAGCACAGTGCCAACACAGACGAGTAAACTCCCATCTAGTGACAACAGTCGTAAAATCACGACAAATGTAAATGTATTGGTTTAAATTGCAACTTAATACAATGTAGCTAACATCGCCCTTATCTTGCATTGGGGTCAAACATGCTTGCACATGTTGCAAAAAGTATTTACTATTTACGATCGGCCGTCAGTATTATGTTGACCCCTTCTGCGGGTTCCAAGCTCGAACATAATGTTCACAAACTCACGCACAATGACGCTCAAGCTGAGAAACAGGTGACACGCGACCTGACGCACGCCCCAAGCTAAACCCACTTCGAGAGCCGGTTTTATTTATACACACATTTCTCGTTCCAGGAGCACGCGTTCGAATCAAGTCAGAAATACAAAGAGGGCAAGTTCATCATAGAACTGGCTCACATGGTGAAAGAGAACGGGTGGGACTAAACGCGCGGCCGGGCGGTCCACGCGCGGCCGCCGGCTGGCCGGTGACGAACTGTACCGGAGGTCATGGAGCTTTGTGATAACCGCGGCGGGAGCAACGCTGGCGCGTCAATTACCCCGTTATCAGTGATATACACCACGAGTGTTCCTTTACGGCCCTAACTGCAGCGCGGCCTCGGGCCGACGATGAACTCCCGGCGCGAGCTGGAGCCGTCGTGATGTCGCGACAGGCGAGTCCCACGGTACCTCGCCTCGCAGCCATACTTACGGTCGACTTTCGAACCGAAGAGTGATGTGGATCCGGTCGTTTTTCGGTGTACAACGAGGACGGTGAGCACGCCACGCAAGCTCCACGCCGGCGGCGTTCGACGAATAAATCTGAATTATTTTTGTCACACTAATTACTATTGGAGTGTCGTCGGTGCCGGCGCGGGGCGTGCGGTGCGGGTGCGGTGCGGATGCGGTGCGGGTGCGGTGCGGATGCGGTGAGGGTGCGGTGACGCCGCGCGCGGGCCGCGCTGAGGAGCGCGCACGCCGCTGTGGAGACATCGCCTTATGTGCTCTTTTCGTACTTTAGTGCTTCAGCTTGTTCACCGCCAGTCAACGTAATGTTATTATTGTTATTGTGTAAGTAACCGATCTCAACAGCCCCGCGCCGGGGCCATGGGTTTAGAATTTATTATTAATTTTTAAAGCGATTTCGTTTGCGCCGCGCCACCTCGTGCCGCGGCGCCAGTACATCGTAAGTTGTCTTAGTTTTTATATTATGTAGCGTTGTACTGCATTAAGAGAACACTAATACTTTCTCTTGTCCCCTTTAACCTGTGATAAGTATGTTAGTATGTAGAAAAAAAAGAATTTCTTGAAGGATGTTTTTCAAGAAGTTGCTCAGAGACGTCATATGTATGTTCCTAACGAATTCAGCTGTACAATATGCTTTTTTATATATTTTTGTGAGGAAACTAGTCGAACCTCGGACTTGGAGATTTCCGATTTTATTTTAATTTGCACCCGATGATGTCGTTTTTTAGTTAATTATTTTTTTCGACTTTTCCTCATTTACGCTACAGCTGAGTGGGCGGAATGGAAATTTGGTATTTAGACGATATTAGAGAAGAGAATCAGAACTCTGAGATGATTTTTATACGGAAGCGGAGTGGGAATATGATGGTTTTATTATTCATTTATTGTTTACATAAAAATGTGTAACGCGTAGTACATTATTACCCATACATTTTATCTTTACTGCATGGTACTTCATTTGAGATTGTGTAAACGTATCATTGTAAGAAATTGCATGAGCTTCGAGTATATTTATGGCAATTGTATATTTCGGATATACTGAGCGGTATTAAGGCGCGGTCACGCAGTCTATAAATATATATTTAATACGACTAATATTCTAATTATACATCCTACGCCGGATCATGCCTACCGCTTTATCGTCGAAACAAGCTGGTTATGTCGTAATTATAGGTAATATAAGGAAATATAACCGTAAACAACATTGTCCGATTTACGGCGTAAATGGAAAACAATTTAACCACAACGCAGTTACAGGAAACAGACCAAGAATAAAATATTAACATTAATGCAAACTCTTTGTTGCATTACAGGATGTTTCATGTGTTACCTTTGCCTTCTATGAATTAAAACGACTGATTCACCGACGAACCATAGAGGTTAGACGTAGCTATTCTGCGTGACCGTTCCGAAACCTCTCATACCTGAGTTACAAAACAGTAATTTTATTGAACTTTTGACGTCCGACATGAACAGTAAGTTAAATATAATTGTACGCCAATCTGCCGTCGCATAACAGTTGTATCATGAGCGTTGATAACTGCCACTAGTGTATACATTTGTAACATACATTATTATATAAAGATCAACGTAAGACGCTCGATTGATGTTTGAAATTATAAGGTACTCTTTCGTCGTAGTTTACAATTTATGCTATATATTTATTTATAAAAATTATGTACTTTGAGTATAGATTTTAAATATACAGGACAAAAATGCATATTGTGTGGAGACGAGAACGGCTTATGTACAAACTTTATTTAATATAATTTTTTACTTATGTGCAAATTCATATTTTTTCCATGATTTAATATTTTAAAATGGTAAACAGTTTTCTGATGAAGCCTCCTCAAATAAAATGATGGTTAGGCCGATCTTGCATTCACGACTACTCAAATAAACAGGTAAAACTTTGTAAACTGCGACGTGAGCAGCTATACATTTATTTTTACAATATTAAATCTTAGATTGCTACATTAGAAGTTCATATACGTTAGCCCGAACGATTCGTGGCATTCGACATTTTGCCGACTAGCCGTGTGCCACCGGTCGATCGGTATTTAGGATGTAAGACCACTTGAATGTTTTTTTTTTATTTAAAAGACGTATTTGTGAAACGTTATGTACTCTGGCAAAACACCAATATTTAGTTTGTTTAAGGCGGTTTACTGTGCCCCTTAGCCCTATTTTTTATACCAGTTGCTTAATCTGTATTCAGAAAAATTTTAATGCTATTCCAATACGATCCGATTTCGATACGATTATCGTGACGGGTATTGAAAAATGTCGCAACAGGGGCACTGTTTGAGGCTTTAATTAATTGCAAATGTTGTTGTACACGATTTATTGTAGTCAATTTATTTAGTAGTTACTTTAATATCCTTCTTCTGGTTCAAAAAGTTCTTACGTGATTTTAAAATTAACACTTTGAACCGGCGGAAATGTTTCAAAATATTAAATGAATTTTCTTTTATCCTAATTTTAATTTGTAGTGAAAATGTTCCCTTTGTACACTATGGAAGTAAGTGGATATGTTGAATATTATAAGTACACGAATATTGATTAATGTGTTTTATAATAATTTTGTTTGAGATAATACTAAATTGTATGAAAAACAACGATGGAAGTGCCACTAAAAACTAAAGTTTAAAAAGTACACGAGGCAAAGGTAGTAATCCGTTCAGCCACAAAGAGCGATGTATTGTCTCAGACAAAAAGGTACCACCAGCATTTATAACTCACAAATGTATGTTAAATGTAACAGATACGTCTTTGTGAAGCATATTCAGTGGTAATTGGTAACGTTAAACAATGTTTGCATTGCAAGTTCACCATGTTTATTTGTAATTGTAAACGGTTAACGTAAGGTTCATGTTAAGAGTTATGGATGGGCGGTGTTCGATGTGAAAATAAAATACTTCTGTGGGTCATCACAAAAATGATATTAATGTCGTATGTTGACATGTGTAGGAGACAAAGGATAATTTCCTTATCAATAGAAAATATTGTGCAACGTACAAAAGTAGGAAGTTCTATATCGATAAAACGGTTAATGTCTCAAGAATCTTATCATTGACGATTATCAAAGTCACGATAAGAGAGTACAATGTAGGTTATACAAGAAGCTTATAGATAAAAGTGCAGGCAGCACTCTGAATACCTAAGTATAGAGGACTGTGGTCGAACACTCTCTTTCTATATACACACATAAGAACGAGACAGTGATATGTGTTGTCTGTGTCTTATGTATGTATTCAGCAAGAGAGTGTCCGACCACAATCGTCTTTACTTATCTCTTTATGTATTCAGACTGCCTCGGTGGTGTAGTTGTATTACGGTACGACTGCAATGCTGAGGTCTCGTGTTCGATCCCCGGGTCGCGCAAAGTGATATTGGATTTTTCTATTCAGTATCAGCTCGGAGTCTGGAATTTGTGCCCGATATGGCGATAGGCTCGCCCCCTATCACATCATGGGACGGAATACGCTCGGCGAAAAGTGGGTGCACTAGTTGCACCTCTGCCTACCCCTTCGGGGATGAAAGGCGTGAGTATGCGTATTCAGAGTGTTGTCTCCACTTTCATCTATAAGCTTCTTGAGGTTACATTCCATATCGAACACCGCACAACACTAAAATCGAAAATTATTGAGATTGTCACAGTAGTTTAGATTAACACTCTTAGACCTATTAAATCGATCTTTGACGCATGACATGACACTAAATTAAAAGAATAAATATTGTATCTTGATAGTGAGATGAGAAATTAAAAAAGCTAGAAATCTGTGAAGCGTAATTAAAGTATTTTTCTACTTGATCGTTAAGGGATGCTATTAGATATTTTTGGACCATTGTTAAGATAATTATGAACAGTATTCGCGGTGTGGAGACAAAGATTTAAAGTTAGTTTTTGCGAATAATGAATGAAAGTGATTGTTATTGAGTTTAGCGGAGTAAGGCTATCTCTAGCTCTTGTGCACCAACATTTCCCATCACTACTGTAATTTCTAAGAGATATCCAACAGTCTGTTATGAATTGTACGTTCTGAAAATAGTTTTCTCCCCTCATCACATATTCAAACCCGGACTTTAATTATTTTAATAAGTATTTTAATAGTTTATTTCCCTCGCTTTAATATAATTTAGTTTTAGAATGATGTCACAAATAAGCTTTATTTAAAATGGCTATAAATATCAACCCAATTTGTTACTTTATAAAACTGGTAATTTAGATATACTTCATAAGACCTTATCTTAGGATACAAGGGAATATAGTAAATTATTAAAGCATATCGATGAATAGTAATTAAATATCGAATTATTAAGTGTCATTCTATCAAATCGATCGATGTCTGCCTTCGACCAATTACGATTCGAATGTATTCCGATGTTTTGCCATTTATGTCTGTCTTTTTACTGTTAACGAAAAAAACGTGGTACTAAGTTGGCAAAATGTGTTCATCTCTTAGAAATGCAAAGACTTAGCAGAATGCGTCGTGTGTCTAAACGATAGATACAATGTTTGGGCAAATAATTATTTATTTCAAGAGCATATCAGAGTTAAGAGTTAATCAACATGTCATACTTATTACACAAGAAATATCTTTCCGATGCTCTAAAATACACAAAAGTTCTTTTCAAAGCATTATTTTCACAAGAGCGGAACACTGAAAGCAAATACTCAATCATCGTTTGTTCTTTGTTTATTGTAAAAGGAAAAGCGGTTATTGGGATTGCGTGAGTTTCTATAGGTATTTCGTTTTATATAGAGAAATTTTCTTTACCAGTACCTACATCGCGGCGTAGATTAAATAAAAGTGACTTGGTAGGTTTGATTGCCATGTACCATCAGGTGCATAATTTGAAGTAATTTAGAAAAACTGTTCGCATTTATTCAATCGACATAGACACACGAACGCCATCTTGCACAAAATCAAAGCGGTCTTTGAGTGTTAACCGATGACCAAGATGTAAGAGCTATAAGGTGCATTTCATTAAAAACAAACAACGTGTTTTCGCATATTTTTTAAACAAAGTTAAGATATCCCAGTAGTGTACCAAGAAACCGCTTAATATTTTTGTATTTCCTTAGTATGTAATGGTAATAAATAATAATAAAAAATTCGTGGTGTCTTCTAACGATTGTATATGCATTATGCTATAGATAAGTATTTCGTAAACATTTGGTTGAAATAATAAGTGCGTAATAAAACACTTTTTCGTATTAAAAATGTGTATTTGTATTTTTATTTTTTTTCTTTTCCCCCGGGCCATGTCAGGTATAAAAGTATATTTAAAAATTTTGGTCACTATTTTTTAACGTCTACCAAATAATTATTGGACCCGAAAGTATTTTTTCGCTACCGAAAGATTGTTTAAGTTGTGGTATTTTTGTTGAACGAGCTAATCATTGAAACCGTCACATTATCCTTGATTTTTAATCACATAGGCTTTATATTGCAAGAAAGAAAAAACGCAAGCGAAGCCACAGAAAAATAAATACGAAATTAACTACATTACAATATAATAAATTTAATAAAAACAGGACAAGCGCGAGTTGGACTCGCGTACCGCGGGTTCCGTACAAACTTGTAGGTAAGGGCTCATACACATAAACACGACACGACGTCACGCCGTCCCACGACGCGACGTCACTTCACGACACGACGCCGTGTCGTGGAAATCCACGACGACGGTTAATCTCGAAAATGGACCGCAATATACGTCTATTGCGCGTCGTGAGACGGCGCGACGTCGTGTCGTGTTTATGTGTATGAGCCCTGAGGTATCTATTAAGTATATAAGTTCAATAGTTCGCCAAAATGAATTCATAAATTATTCAAATTTAAATAGTTTGTAACAGTAAATTGCTTTTTTTGTCAAGTAAGTACACATATTTTGATTTTTAGATTTTTTCCTTTACATGTGCTGTGAGACCTTGTTTCTTGCCAAATTTCATGATTCTAGGTTAATGGAAAGTACCCTATAGGTTTTAATCCCCTTATGAAATCGCAAAATATGCGAAAATATGCAACACAAACGGTCACATCTTTTGATCGCGTTGACTTGCAAGTTTGATTTTTCTTAGCCGGAAAAGACCGTAGACCCGAGTTTTTAAAATAAATTTCAAAATGATACCTTTTCGCGTTTCTGAGGAAAAGAGTCTTGACTGACAGACGGACATGAAGTGATCCTATAAGGGTACCTTTTTCATTTGAGTACGAATCCTTAAAAATGAGAACAAACTAAAGAACAAACAAACCAATTAAAATATCATATGTTAGTATTTCAAACAAACTTTATTCTGATTGGTCAGATTTCGCTTTGGACCGGTCGGTAGCGGTTAAGATCGTTTATAAGAATCGGCCAAATCCCTTTGCTGGGATACGCGGCGATAGCCCAGTGGAGAATGGGAGGAACTGCCAAAATAATTGTCCCAAGTTCAAAATCTAAAGAACAAATTTCTAACTTTTCGAAGTTACGTGTGTTGTTTGTGAATAGGGTAGTTTCCTGTTTGATTTTATACATTATTTTATATTATGTAACAGAAAATAATACGAAAAAGAAATCCTTCTGTGAAATCAGCATCAAAATTGGTTTAATAATTATTAATATGCAGTTATTCAAATTTGAAATATTGTTGTAAGCAAAAGTGGGGGCGTGGTGGGGATATCGCGCGATCTCTTTTAGACGCACGCAGCGTTATGGCTGGTGACACCTGATGACGTCACAGTCTGATATTACTGTTATTTGACAACTACCCCTTCCACCAAATTACAAAGCTTTATAACACATTATTGCGTCAATTTTGAAAAAGATCCGTTATATTTTGGGCATGCGTTTTTGGCAAATGTGTTAAAAACGTAATCTAGTACCCTATTATCGTTTTAACGATAAGTGAGGAAACAAACCTACATAATAACTTCAAATGTAAAGTAATCATGAAGTGCCACGAAATAAAACAACAATTAATTTATCAATTAATAAAATATTTAATATCACAAAAAGGCAGGAAGCCAGCGTGGTTAACTAAACAGTAATTTATATATCGCACTCTTAATAAAACAATGACCTAATCCAAAATTTTGGCTAGATGAGTTTTAGCAAAATATGGACCCTAAAGGGCAAGCTGCATCGACTAAGAAAAAAAATGCGTCCTTTCAACATTGGGAATAGGGTCAAAATCGTTTGAATTTACATTAGTTCCCCGCCCAACTTAAAAAAAATGTATACAGTTAGTTTTTGTGACGATTCCCACAAGTCGACGATTTTGGATTAGGTCATTGTTTTATTAACAGTGCAATTTTAATTAAAAAAAATATTATCGTATTGAATGACGAGAAGAGCATGCCGTTCGCCTGAATACTGGTAAGCGATACGACCACCCAAAAACAGTAGCATCACCATCCAGCACGTTGAGTTACAAAGTACTGTATGGCATTCCACTGTGCTTGTCATCCTGAGACATGAGATGTTAAGTCTCATTATGTCCAGTAGTTACACTGGCTACAATGTCCTTCAAACCGAAACACAATAGTGTATGCACACTGCTGCTTGACGGTAGAAATAGACATAGCGGTGGTAACCACCCAGACGGACTCTTACATATGAGAGACCTACCACCAGTATATGTACTGCTCTAAGTGACAAGAAATACTAAAATACAGTATGATAAGCCTTAGCTACGTTTCTGGAACCGCGGCTAAACGTTAAATGATTGGGTCATTTTTCAAAACCTACCTAAATAATATCATCACCAAAAGGATAACATGAAAAAATCCTCCTGAAAGCAATATAAGGTTACCATAAATTGTTGATATATTCGATCCTATAAAAATGTACATTTTCTCGGAAAGCTTTGGGGTGGCTTACTTCACAAATCACATCAGAGCATGAAACAAACCCTGTCTAAGTATTCACACTTGGCAGGCAACCTTTTATAAATTTAAAACTAAATATAAAATATAAATAATATGAATTCAATCAATTCACAAAGGCGACAACATTTAATATTATATTTATCGTCTATTATAACAGGTTACAATGTTTATAATAACATGAATAAGTCATGTAAAGGAATCCACAGCAAAATAAAACAATTAGATACTACACATCAATTTAAAGAAAGAGAATCGGTAACCACCGTTTTCATAAACAATCCCAATCTCTTTTTTCGATCCTTCGCGACGGACCAATCAGAATAAAGGTTTGTTTACACACAAATGACTTATTTTCGTTAGTTTATTTTCTGGATCGGATCGAAGATAAAAAATGGGATCGTTTATTGGATAAAACGAAGTCAGCAACAAGTCACATAGGTAGTAACATGTGGCCAATATCAGATCAATCAGTGGAATCAATTCCAAAATTAAACCAAACAAGTCATCCCTAAGCACAGTAATCAATTTCATTCTTATTGGTCCATTTTAGTTACCATTCCGAAGATAGTTGTTCGAATATTGGGCAAAACAGCATCGTGTTATATACAAATATATTCACTTAAAAATTGCACACAAACTCTAAAATTAAACTATAAGTCCAGCAAACAGTAATAGCGCAGGCAAATGCTCTATCCAATTGAGCTAAGTTCATAGGTCAATAATTATCCCGAATTACAAATCACCAAGTCAAATCACTACATAACATCACTGTTCACTTTCAATACGTATTTCCACAACTTCGCCATTCTCAATAACGTAAGTTTTGGCAGCATCTGCAACATTATCTTCATATCCGGACATTTGCTTGAAATATTCCACAATATCCTCTGCGTCAGGATTATCTGGAAGGATAAAATTATTCTCTTCTTGCATTGGCTCGTTGACTTCCTCCATTAAGTCTATATTGTTATCAAACTTCATCAAATAATTTTGTCGTGGCGCATCGCTTTTGAAGACAATTTTTGCTGCCTGTTTCATCTCTGCTTCGCTTAACATTGGTAACTTTTTGAAGAACATCTGAAAAAAGATACATACAATCAAAATATGTAAGAAATGTAGCTGTTTGATTGGATTTTCACAAATTCAGATATTCTAGAGTTGTAGAACGCAGGATCAACAAGTGTTAGTGTACAGTCAGCAGCATAAATATCTGTACAAAATCTAAATTTCAAATCGCATATATACGCATTAAGTTAAACTGAAAAAAAATTTTTTTCGTTTGAAGTAAAGTAAATACCTTTTATTTTATTTTTGTGAAGAGAAAGATAAGATTAGTAAGAACACAAAAGTATGTAGGCAATTTGAAATTTTGAATTTGTTCATCTACTTATGCTGCTGACTGTACATATAGCTCATTGAAACAAAAATATCACCAACTAAAAACGCAAGACAAAAAATTACTTTTTATTGACTGACTGCCCACTTGATGGTAAGTGATCACTGTTAGCTGTGCCATGACAGCCGAGCAGTTGCCTATCGGATATGCACTTTCTGAATTCTCTGTAATGTTTATATTAATTCAACTACCTTTCGTGTCATTATGGCCAGTCCGTGTTCATTCTTCATATGATTTTTGAGCAACGACATGCGTGGATACCTGCGAAAAAATAATGTTATTACTGTATTATTACAATGAATATTATTATGAGTTTGTTTTTTCGTAATTTTACATTGAATTCTTCAAAATTAAAATGTATGATTTTTTAGTACATTAAGTTGACCAACATAAGATTTAAATTATTTACCTCTTTGGGCATATTTGGCATGCGTGAGGCGGCGGCAGGTTCCTGTGCACCCTGTCCACGTGCAGCTGCAGGGCTTGCTTCTGCGCGAACCGACGCTCGCACAAGTCACAACCGAACCTACGGACCGCTGCAAAAACAATATCTTTTTAATTTTATAGTAATGGTCCAAGTAGAAACTTTCACCATTATTTATTAGTCAATAGTCATGATAATAATCGCCTCCAACCATCCATGGACTAGCAATGCCAGAGGCACAACCGACCCTGTCTACTGAGGTGAAAAACCTGCTTATTGATGCGTTCTGAAGTCTTCACAAGTTAGGAAACTTTTACAATTGCCATAAAGAATGGAGTGTTCAAAACCCATCAGAAAATGTACCCCTCTTTAGAGGCAAAGCGAATCTGTCTAGTGGCAAGGATGCATGTGCAGAACTCATTCCCTCCTAGATATCTTTACCGATATCAGCTAACATTTTCATAAAAGTGGAGTCTATGTTTTTGGTTGGTACAAAACAGCAACCATATAGCCTTGTATGTCTATTGGGGACGTATGCAGTCGCACAGACGGGTGATCAGTTCACCTCCTTGGAACTATTTCACCCTTAGAATCTTAGTCGCTGGGCTATATAGTCACTGGTACAAAGTTATTCTTGTATTTACAAATTGTACGTACATCGATGTGTGTCCATGTGTGCGACGAGAGCCGCCTTCACCTTGAACGACCTCTGGCAGTGGTCGCAGATGAACTGTTCATCTGAGTGCTTCTTCACGTGCCGCTGAAACCATAAATTTTAATACACATTAATTCTTATTGCATAAGCCAAAGTACCCAAATTTAAAAATTCATGTGTGCACTTGCCAGCCTTAAAAATAAGGGACAAAAATGAGAGATGGATATTTTTTTTTTCTTATCTATACTAACATTATAAAGCTGAAGAGTTTGTTTGTTTGAACGCGCTTATCTCAGGAACTACTGAACCGATTTGAAAATTCTTTCACTAATAGGAAACTACATTACTCCTGAGTGCTATAGGCTACTTTTTATCCCGGAAAAACTTCCAATGCGTAATGCTAGTTTCCCATAAAACAGATTATGATTTAGTAAATATTATATAGGTTTTCATCCAAATCTTTGAGTTCCAGAATAGGGTATTTGACTAATTTTTGTTCTTAACTTTTATCAAGCGTTTACGTAATGTAAATACTTTTGGGCCTTATTCATAAACAGTTTATAAAACTATTGTAGTTATAGAATGTTTTGTCTTCTTCCTTCAAACTCAATTTAAAATTCTATAACTAAAATAGATTTATAAACTATTTATGAATAAGCTCGTATTATTATAACTTAAAGCACAGCCTGACATTGATATAAATCAGTTCAAGTTCCCAATACTAACCAGACTTGACTGCCTCGGTGGCATAGTTGTATTGCGTATGTGTTACGAGTACGATTTGCGCGCTAAGGTCCTGGGTTCGAATCCTGGGTCGGGCCAAAAACATTGTGACTGGGTTTTTCCATCTTAAAAATTACTCAGTCGCAGCTCGGAGTCAGGAAGTTGGCGGGGTGATACCCCCCCGGCCCTGTGCCTCGGAAAGCATGTAAAGCCGTTGGTCCTGCGCCTGATCTCTCTCCGGTCATGTCGGATTGCCGTTTCACCGGACTATGAGAGTGAAGGAATAGTGAGTGCACCCTGTGTATTGCGCACACACTCGTGCACTATAATATCTCCTGCGCACCTGGCTGATCTCCGTTGAGATTGGCCGCCGTGGCCGAAATCGGCTAGGAAGGGATTATTATTATTATTATTACTAACCAGTAACGCAGAGTAGGATGTGTAGGCAGCGGGACACTCGTGACACTGGAACGGTCTCTCCCCGCGGTGTAGATATATGTGGGACATCAAGTTGCTCTTCGTGTAGAATTCCGCTGAACACTCCGTGCAAGTAAACCGTGGGCTGCATACACAAATGCAATTTGAGTAAAAATGGTCGAATAATACACGCTCACGCTAATATAAGGAGGCTTAGAATAAGCGGCGATAGCCTAGTTGGGAGTGGAGCGAATGACGAATGTCCGCAGGTTCAAAACCCAAGGGCACGCACCTCTGACTTTTCTAAAAAGTTATGTGTGTATTCTTTGTGAATTATCGCTCGCTTTAACGGTGAAGGAAAAACATCGTGAGAAATCTGCATATCTGAGAAGTTCTCCATAAGAATAGGGTAGTATCCTACGTTTTATTTGGTACATTGTGGTAGTAACAAAGATAATCCGACTTTCTATAAAAAATACTATGGACTGAAATTCGTTATGATGCCACAGACATTCCTAGCAGGAATGTCAATACATACAATGAGACCCTGGGCGGCTGTGAGAAGCGATAGTTGAGGTAGGGCCTGCTGCGCCCCTTGTTGCCGAGGCACGCCGCGCGCATCACCTAGTATAGTAATACATACAATGAGACCCTGGGCGGCTGTGAGAAGCGATAGTTGAGGTAGGGCCTGCTGCGCCCCTTGTTGCCGAGGCACGCCGCGCGCATCACCTAGTATAGTAATACATACAATGAGACCCTGGGCGGCTGTGAGAAGCGATAGTTGAGGTAGGGCCTGCTGCGCCCCTTGTTGCCGAGGCACGCCGCGCGCATCACCTAGTATAGTAATACATACAATGAGACCCTGGGCGGCTGTGAGAAGCGATAGTTGAGGTAGGGCCTGCTGCGCCCCTTGTTGCCGAGGCACGCCGCGCGCATCACCTAGTATAGTAATACATACAATGAGACCCTGGGCGGCTGTGAGAAGCGATAGTTGAGGTAGGGCCTGCTGCGCCCCTTGTTGCCGAGGCACGCCGCGCGCATCACCTAGTATAGTAATACATACAATGAGACCCTGGGCGGCTGTGAGAAGCGATAGTTGAGGTAGGGCCTGCTGCGCCCCTTGTTGCCGAGGCACGCCGCGCGCATCACCTAGTATAGTAATACATACAATGAGACCCTGGGCGGCTGTGAGAAGCGATAGTTGAGGTAGGGCCTGCTGCGCCCCTTGTTGCCGAGGCACGCCGCGCGCATCACCTAGTATAGTAATACATACAATGAGACCCTGGGCGGCTGTGAGAAGCGATAGTTGAGGTAGGGCCTGCTGCGCCCCTTGTTGCCGAGGCACGCCGCGCGCATCACCTAGTATAGTAATACATACAATGAGACCCTGGGCGGCTGTGAGAAGCGATAGTTGAGGTAGGGCCTGCTGCGCCCCTTGTTGCCGAGGCACGCCGCGCGCATCACCTAGTATAGTAATACATACAATGAGACCCTGGGCGGCTGTGAGAAGCGATAGTTGAGGTAGGGCCTGCTGCGCCCCTTGTTGCCGAGGCACGCCGCGCGCATCACCTAGTATAGTAATACATACAATGAGACCCTGGGCGGCTGTGAGAAGCGATAGTTGAGGTAGGGCCTGCTGCGCCCCTTGTTGCCGAGGCACGCCGCGCGCATCACCTAGTATAGTAATACATACAATGAGACCCTGGGCGGCTGTGAGAAGCGATAGTTGAGGTAGGGCCTGCTGCGCCCCTTGTTGCCGAGGCACGCCGCGCGCATCACCTAGTATAGTAATACATACAATGAGACCCTGGGCGGCTGTGAGAAGCGATAGTTGAGGTAGGGCCTGCTGCGCCCCTTGTTGCCGAGGCACGCCGCGCGCATCACCTAGTATAGTAATACATACAATGAGACCCTGGGCGGCTGTGAGAAGCGATAGTTGAGGTAGGGCCTGCTGCGCCCCTTGTTGCCGAGGCACGCCGCGCGCATCACCTAGTATAGTAATACATACAATGAGACCCTGGGCGGCTGTGAGAAGCGATAGTTGAGGTAGGGCCTGCTGCGCCCCTTGTTGCCGAGGCACGCCGCGCGCATCACCTAGTATAGTAATACATACAATGAGACCCTGGGCGGCTGTGAGAAGCGATAGTTGAGGTAGGGCCTGCTGCGCCCCTTGTTGCCGAGGCACGCCGCGCGCATCACCTAGTATAGTAATACATACAATGAGACCCTGGGCGGCTGTGAGAAGCGATAGTTGAGGTAGGGCCTGCTGCGCCCCTTGTTGCCGAGGCACGCCGCGCGCATCACCTAGTATAGTAATACATACAATGAGACCCTGGGCGGCTGTGAGAAGCGATAGTTGAGGTAGGGCCTGCTGCGCCCCTTGTTGCCGAGGCACGCCGCGCGCATCACCTAGTATAGTAATACATACAATGAGACCCTGGGCGGCTGTGAGAAGCGATAGTTGAGGTAGGGCCTGCTGCGCCCCTTGTTGCCGAGGCACGCCGCGCGCATCACCTAGTATAGTAATACATACAATGAGACCCTGGGCGGCTGTGAGAAGCGATAGTTGAGGTAGGGCCTGCTGCGCCCCTTGTTGCCGAGGCACGCCGCGCGCATCACCTAGTATAGTAATACATACAATGAGACCCTGGGCGGCTGTGAGAAGCGATAGTTGAGGTAGGGCCTGCTGCGCCCCTTGTTGCCGAGGCACGCCGCGCGCATCACCTAGTATAGTAATACATACAATGAGACCCTGGGCGGCTGTGAGAAGCGATAGTTGAGGTAGGGCCTGCTGCGCCCCTTGTTGCCGAGGCACGCCGCGCGCATCACCTAGTATAGTAATACATACAATGAGACCCTGGGCGGCTGTGAGAAGCGATAGTTGAGGTAGGGCCTGCTGCGCCCCTTGTTGCCGAGGCACGCCGCGCGCATCACCTAGTATAGTAATACATACAATGAGACCCTGGGCGGCTGTGAGAAGCGATAGTTGAGGTAGGGCCTGCTGCGCCCCTTGTTGCCGAGGCACGCCGCGCGCATCACCTAGTATAGTAATACATACAATGAGACCCTGGGCGGCTGTGAGAAGCGATAGTTGAGGTAGGGCCTGCTGCGCCCCTTGTTGCCGAGGCACGCCGCGCGCGCCCGCAGCACCACGCGCGTGTCCCGCGCTGTACACCGCTTCTCGTGTTTATACAGGTTTGTTGTACTGAAAATTAATACATTTTAATTCATTACACGTCATACTTAGTTAGCGACGATAGCCTAGTTGGGAATGGAACGGTCTGCCGAGACAATGTCCGGAGGTTCGAAACGCAATGCACACACCTCTGACTTTTCGAAGTTACGTGTGTATTGTTTATCAATTATCGTTCGCTTTAACGGTGAAGGAAAACATCGTGAGGAAACATACATACCTGAGGATTCTCCTCAAGAATTTCGAGGGTGTGTGAAGTCTGCCAACCCGCACTAGGCCAGCGTGGTGGACTAAGTCCTAACCCCTCTCAGTAGTAGAGGAAGCCCGTGCTCAGCAGTGGGCAGTATATAATACAGGGCTGGTATTATTATACTTAACGAATTAACTAGGACCCGAAATATATCTAATAAAATGTTACACCCTTACCTTCTAAAATCAACTCCACATGCATAACAAATCAGATACCGTGGTCCATGTTTCTCCTGATAGTGGCGACCGGCTGCTGGTAATGTCTCCGACTGGTGGCCGCATTGGGGACAACTGTAAAAGCAAGGTCATCTATACTAATAGTATAAAAAGGAAAGAATTGATTTTTTGTTTGTAATGGATAAACTCAAAAATTTATGAACCGACTTAAAAAATCTTTTACTACTATAAAGCTACATTGTCAACGAGTGGCATGGCTGCTTTTTATCACAGGAAAATATAAGGCGGAACTTTTATCCCGGGAAAACTTATTCACGCGGAAGGAGCCGCGGGATTAAGCTAGTTTTGTTATAACTGTGAAACCCAGGCAGTGCCAATGCAACTAGTTGTAGCCAGTGTAACTACTGGACATAATGAGACTTAAACATCTTATGTCTCAGGATGACGAGTGCAGTGGAATGCCACACAGTACTTTGTAACTCAAGGTGCTGGATGGTGTTGCTACTGTTTATGGGTGGTCGTATCGCTTACTTAATTATCCTCGCGTTAATATATAACCATTTAATATTAATGGCGACCGACCGATCATTGTGTTGCGCTTGCCTTTAAAATTATAAATTATTTAAATTGTGCGTATTGCTCGAAAACCAAATAAAATTCAAAAATTATGTTTGTAAATGTAGGCGTATGCACTCTGTACACCGTTTAATTATAATTATTTATTTGTGTTCTCTTCTCTAATTATGTTTTTTTTAGGTGTAGAGTTTAGTGTTTTTTAAATTCTTTCAATTGGATTTTATCTCAATTTAACGGTGATGTGTGTGCATTAGCTTATATAACTAATCTGACTTTGTATGCAAAAGACTTGAAAAATATTATAAAGATTCAATGGACAAAAGATGACAAAAAAGTAAGCCCGGAGTTTCTTTCTGCCTTTCTTCTTCGGGTAGTCATCGCTTAGGTAGCTAGTGAAAGGCTGGTAGGTTAGCTAGGTTAGGGCCTGTAGTGTCCTCACCGGTGAGGATCGCGACGCGTTCCTTCCATTATTTTATTATTATAAAAATGATTGTTTTTTTTTTATTTTATTTTTATCTTCTCTTTCCTGCCAGCCCGAGCTTGGCTTCTTTATTTATTTTTCATTGATTTTACTCCCTATAAAAATGTCTGTAGTTATATAAGTGACTTTTTGTAATAATTATTATTATTAATTTAATGTATCTTGACTTATCATAAGTGCAACTATGTTCGCCTACGTGATTGATAAACTATTTTATTTTATTTATTACCATCACGCGAACGGCATGCTCGTCTCGGCATTCAATGCCATACAAAAAACCTTTATAGTAAAACTCAAGGGAACTTTTTTATTCTAGCGAGTTTTAACTATAAAGAGTGAAAGAAACAGGTAAGTATAAGCATCAAGTAACTCAGGAAAACATTTCCTATGACAATCCAATGCAAGAGTAATGGCATACCCAGAGGCACATGTTACATTCCAGACAAATAATAATAACAACACTGCCTCGGTGGCGTAGATGTATTATGGTATGATTGCAATGCTGAGTCTTGGGTTCGATTTCCAGGTCGGGCAAAGTGATATTGGGTTTTAAATAGGGTAATAGGTAGGATAGGATAAAAGGTGTGAGTGTCTGTGTGTGTGTGTGTGTGTGTGTGTGTGTGTGTGTGTGTGTGTGTGTGTGCGTGTGCGTGTGTGCGTGTGTGTGTAATAATAAAACAGCAAGATGGCTGTTTACAACCATAGGTGTCTAGGTTTGGCACAACAAAGTTTATAGTTGTTTGTAATGTTGTTGTATATGGACATACATATTTGTAATAGAGATTGCCTGTCACACTACAAAGAGAATAAAAACATATTAAACTTTACGGGTAGTTTTTATTATATTGCAAAAAGTTCACTGTTTTTCTCTCACAATAAAATTACACACACTCACACCCTTTATCCTCGAAGGGGTAGGCAGAGGCGCAACTAGTGCACTCACTTTTCGCCGTGCATATTCCGTCCCATGATGTGATAGGGGACGAGCCTATGGTGATATCGGGCACAAATTCCAGACTCCAGGCTGATACTGAATTTAAAACCCAATATCACTTTGCCCAACCCGGGAATCGAACCGGAGACCTCAGCTTTGCAGTCACATTACAAACACTTACTTGAAAAAATCTTCATCCTCAACATAGTAACCCTGTGGCAATGGTGGACGTTTTACACTCCTCATTATCTCACACAGAGTTTTCACCAACAACTTTTTGTTCTTCCTCAGTTCAGGATACTGGTCTCTCAAGTCCTCTACAAAAGACTTTTGCTCATGAACTCTGAGCCTAGCTCTCCGCATCTTAACTCTTTTTGGCTTCCGTTCAATCTCTTCCGGTAAATATTCATCACCATCATATGCTGTGTAATCTAATTCGGAATTTTCTGGAGGCTCCTCTGTCTTGGTTGACTCTAAGTACTCATTGAACTATAAAATAATAGTTAACATAAATTTGGAAATTAATTTGAAAATACAGACTGTGTTTAAATGCGAGGGTTGTAAATTTCAACTATATCCTGAGAGAGTTATTCATATGTATGGGAATTTAAAGTTTATTACCTATTTTATGAGTATATAAATGAACTGCTCTAGACAAAATAAACAACTGTAGTTGGGACAAGTTCAGCTGGCCGGTATAACAATTTATTGACACTTTACGGAATACTATGTGTAGGGAAGGGAATAAAAAATTGGTTGCTCCAAATAACCGATTCTTGAATACTATAGATTTTTTATTCAATGATTTTATTATCATATGTAAATAAAGTTAGATTATTATTAAATCTTACAAATTACAATCAGGAGGTTTTTTTTATTACAGTAGTTAATTATTGTTGGTCGTTCATTAAAATTTTCTCATAAAATATCACGAGTATCCTCTCATAACTTTTAAATTGGTTATTAGTTATTACAAAAAAATAATACGAGAATGTACTGAAAATAAATAACAAATATAGTGCTACGGTTAAAATTATTTACTTTGGAGATCTTTGTTTTCTTTCTTTGAGTACGAAATGTGTGATGTTTTTAAAATATCTAAAGCATTGTTCTAATCTGTTTGTAAAATGTACTATAAACATAATTTTTAAATTTACAGCAGTGGTTTTATTTGCTTCCAAAGTTTTGATTTTGTCAGTAATCGGTTATATTAGGTTGCCAAGCGATTTAACACCATGCTCATAAACTGCAATATACCCTATATAATAAACTGCAACATTGTAAAAGTGTTGCGTTGATATATGAGTCAAGATCATATCGACGCTTGAAAGGCAATAATATCTAAGCGACATTTAGCAAATTTTTCAGTAGAGCGTTTTAAAGTTTTGATTTTGACAAAAAAAATCATAACTAATTAACCATTTGCTGCATAAAAATAATTGTAACTATTTTAGGAACCTCTTAATTTTTGACGTTTTTTGAGTTAAATTAACAGCCCTGAAGATTATAAATTAAAAAGTTAACGTCGCTTAGTTAAAAATTACCTAAATTTACAAACAGGTAAAATCATCTAAATGGATCATCTTATGAATACCGTAACAAGTAAGTTTAATGAAATACAAATATTTGAAAATGCGCAGTTGGTAAAAATCATATAAGGATATCTAAACATATTAATAAAATCGAGTAAAAATATCTATAGCTAAATTATTGGGTCACACGATCGTGGAGAAACATAAATACGTGCATAATATTGTAAATCTTGTTATTCCTACAAACATTGAACTATTTAATAATCAGTCAATTTTAATAATAATCAACGTTTTATTGTTAGATAAACATACTTACATCCAAAATATAGCATAATGATATAGAATTTGTTAATAGCCAACACTTATTTCTTTGGAGGAAGTTTCTCGCCTCAAATATACGATGAGCGGAAGGACATACAAAATTGCCTTATCCGAACATTTACAACGGCTTGCTTAAATATCTCTGTGTAAGCATAACTCGAAAGCAATAATATTATAATTTATTCATTGTGTTGGAAACTCATAATTTTCTCTCTAAATTTATTTTTGCTGAAAGCAAATACATACGTACACACCCACGCCCTTAACCCACAGGGGTAGAAAAAGACTATTGAGCACCACATTCTACGATCTTGACATACGTCTTCCACAAAGGTTTTTCATAGTACTTCGCAAAGACAAGTAAGTGTGTATAGTGTATACCAAAATGAAAAAGAGAGTTCAGGAAATAGTTGAGCAAAAGAAAGAAAAAGGAACTAGACCACAAACCTTCTCGTGAATCCAAAGCGAACCTTTCACTATTCTGGAAACAAATATGGTTGATCAGGGGAGAGTCGGGGACTTCAAAGATAGGAGTCATCAGAAATGAAGATGGAAGGGTGTTTAGAGATAAAAGGGAAGTATTGCTTGGAAGTCCTACTCCAAAAGACTTTTTAAATGAGGCGATGGGGATGTAGCAGGTGGTTAAGAGGCTATAGACCTGGCTTACTCTCAAAACGAGGCTAATAATGAGATTACGGAAAATGGAATAGTGAATGCGATGAGAAGTATGAGGTTAGGCAAGACTGCTGGGTGTAACCGTTAAAATGCTGAGATACGGCAAAGACGTAGTAGCAAAATTGTTATGGCTACTTTTTAATATGTGGTGCAAAACCATTATTATATCCATTTTCAAGAAGAAATTTTCACAGCAAGAATATAAAAGCTACCGCAGAATAAGCCTTCCCTGTGCTGCCAGTAAATTGTATGCCAAGGTCCTCATTAAGAGAGTGATTAATGAGACTGAAAAAAAAGTGTGGAATGTCCAAGCAGGTTTTAGAAGAGGAATGGGTTACACACATCAAGTCTTTTACATAAGGTGCATAGCGAAAGAACATTTGGCTAAGTCCAAAAAAGTCTTTTATACCTTCGTAAACTTGGAAAAGGCTTATGATCGTATGCTGAGGAATGAACTGTTGTTAACATTGTTATTTATTTATTTATTTAAGCACTTCATATACAAATGTATAAAGGCGGACTTAATGCCGTAGGCATTCTCTCCCAGTCAATCTTAGGGTGGTGCAGAGATTGTTAACATTGTCTTTAATATATCGGATTGAGAGTCACCTGGTGAGGACTTTGAAGTCTCTGTACGAGAACATCGACGGGAGAGCTGCAAGGCACGAAAAATTATGTGAATGATGTCTTTAAAGAGAAGGGAATGAAAATTAATGTGAGCAAGATAAAAGTGGTTGTGATAGAAAGAGGTCTGGGCACGTGGAGAGGATGGATTCAAGACAGGTCATGAAAGGTTTAAATACCTTTCGTAAGCTTTCAAGCTAATGTGGATGGTACGGCTGGAAGAGGGCACCCAACGAGAGCGTGCATTTATCAAATAAATTATCTCCAAAAAGGGTAGGTCAGGATTAGCCTCAACCGGCAAAAAAGTATACGGAGAGAATAGGTAAAATTGGAATTAAATTAATATTAACATATTGTAATACACAATAATGCAACATAAATATATTTATTACAAAAATAAATGTTATTAAAATTATAAAAGTCTATTTATATGTAAAAAACTCACTATACCTACGTAAAATTGAGGCAAAATCATAAAAACGTCGGACGGCTGTCCTCTCTTAGCGACAACCAATACGCGCTGTACACGATCGCGCGCATATACAAATGACACTTTCAAAACACTAGATGGTTCGCAAGCGGGTGTATTTACTTTATTATGAACAGGTAAATATCTCTTAGCAATAAGTATAACCACCTGAACATACCCGGTAAAATTATCTATGCGACATGACTGAAGTTAAAGGTTGTGAAGTAAAAATATCTAAGTATAAAAAATAGAACTTATATTATTCAGGTAAAATTATCTAACCGACTAATAATTATTTATTTTATTTTAGGTAAAATTGTATAAATGTACTATTAACAAAATATTTTACTAAGCTGAAAATATCTAAGCACATAAATATGGAGAGTATGGATCCAGGTAAAATTATATCTATGCCAAAGTTATAGTTTTTTGTGTAGGTAATAAACAACTAATTAAAGAGCGAGCAGTTTTTTATTTCAAGTAAACATATATTAATGCAAAACAGTAATATCATGATTTCATGTAAAACACACTAAGTTCAAAATCAATTTCCTTAAGCGTACCAACTACTGTAAATCCAAAAAGTCGTAAAAATTTTGGCGGTAAGTGAGAAAAAAAAAGTGAAATTTACCGGAATCATCTAGTATCTAACCACCAAAAAAGTTGTCCTAGAGCTACGAAACCCGGATCAATCGACGCAGAAAAATCTGGCGATTCCAAATATGTATATAACTCATTTTAGGTATTTTTGTCGCTTAGATATTATTGCCTTTCAAGCGTCGATATTCTTTATTCCAGTATATTTTTTATTATATTAATTTAAATATGTTACATCAGTATGATACTCTTTGTTTGTATTATGTATGAAGTACATGACAAGTATTTGTAATGATGTAGATGACTTTTTAATTTTTTGGGTAGAAATTCTCACAAAGTTATCGAGTCACAAAAAACTTGAATTGTCATACCGGCCAGCTTAGTTTGTCTCAACTATAATTGTATATTTTTTTCTGTATCATGCACTGTACTTTATACCTTGAACTACATTATTTCATTTCATTTCTATAACTTTTCTCCACTAGTAAATATTTTTTACTGAAAACCATAAGACACAACTTCATCCTAAAAACATCAAATTGTGTTATGAAAACACATTATATTAAATTTTAAATCTAATATAATATTGTCTACTTTGAAAAATATTTGTAATATAGGTGTATATGTACCTGAGATTCATCACCATCAAGATACTCAAGTTCGGTTTTAGGCTCGATTTTAATTTCTATGTATTGACCATGCTTTTCCGCTTGTTCTATTAAATCCTCTACGGGAACATCTTCCTCCTCTTCCAAACATTCCTGCTTTATTTGTATAGGCACTGGAATATCCACATCTCCCGACTCTTCGCCCACAATAACTAAAAACATGTCATCGTCTTCCATTATAAATCAATGATTAAATCGTTGAAGGGCAATCTGTAAGGAAATTATTTTTTTATGTCTCTTGAAAATCATAACAAACACAGTTGATACAATTTGACAACCCCCGCCAAATTATTAGCCATGACAAAATTTTTCATACGTCGGGCAGCCATGCAAAGGTGTACAATTTTTGAGTCCCTTCTAAAGATGTGGCACGCCACTGTCATACATTTAGATTATCTGATGAAATTGAAAGATGCAAAAAGAATAGTATGAAATACAGAATTTAATTAATACGATAAACTTTACCTGTAAAGCACAATCCAATTACACAATGTAACTTTTCCCAAAGACACTTTGCCTTTTTCCTTTGCCTACTTCATAATTGCAAGAGCAAAAAAAATTATTGATCTGTCATCAAATATTAAAAAAACTCAGGAAGTCAAAACAATAAGGGTGGGTTGCAGAAAATAACTTTAACAATAACATAGGTCTAACCAACTGTCAAATCTTCGGTTAAGCAATTTTTGGGTTGCATAAAATTAACAATTGTCAAAATGACGTCGCGAATAACAGTAACATTAACCGCTCAGTTTCGGACGGTTAATGTTAAAGTTATGGTTAGTTTTCGTAATCTGTGTGTATACTCTGTATAATTAATTGTCATTTGTCAAACGATTTGCAATAATAACGTCCTATGCGCTATTTTAATACAAATACTCTGTCAAATACCTGCGTAAAATGTTTAGTACGCGAAATATTGTGGGAGCAAGCTCTAGCAATGATAGCGATTCTGATAGTGGGTCTATCCAAATAGTTTGGTGGAGCAAAAAATTCCGCTGAAATTCTATAATAGAAACAAAGAGGATGTACATACTAGATACCTACGTAATAATAGAAATTTGAATAATGAATCGATATTTCATCAAGATTTGATAGTTATATTAAATCATTGCCAATGCCAAAATATTACCCGTGCAAGTTTTTGGGGTAATATAGCATTATTTCACTGGTCACTCGTTTACCTTTAACTTTAACAATTACAGCAATGGTGCAACAGAGGAAATGTCAATTTCAGTAGTCATTGTTATTGTCACTGCTAAAGTTAACTTTAACGGTAACACTAACGTCAGATTTTGTGCAACCCACCCTAATAGTTTTTTTTTTTTTTTTTTTTTTTTTTTTTTTTTTTTTTTTTTTTTTTTTTGTGGCAATTGTATGAACATTTTGCCAATTTCAAGTTAGGGAAACTGGATAAAAGATAGAAAAGGAATTATTAGGAACTTGGAAAGAAAAGGATCAGTAATGACTATATGGAAAGGAAATAAATAAATAATCAAATTTTTATATTATTTTGTATAATAAACGTACATAATATTTTATATATATGGTGGTTACAAGAGCTTAAAAGGACAGGGATGGATGTAGGAAGAGGAATAATAATAGTTATTATTATTTAAAAAATACTACAACATACTTAATTTTTTTTTTATTATACTCATTGCGTTATTCAGTCTCAAGAAGACTCAAGAACATAATATTATTTATACATCCGTTGTTTCAGTAGCAAAAAGTAGTAGTAAAAAGTAGCCTATACTATATGTTAGACATAATCTACCCGTGTGCCAAACATTCAAATCCGTTTAGTTATTTCTGCGTATACTTGTAACAAACATCAAAACATACAATCATCCAAACATTTTTACAAACTTTCGCATTTATAGTATTAAGATTATAATATTAGTAAGATTTTCTACTATACTCCATCGGTTTAGGTATTTAACTAATAAATATAGTAAATAATAATAACTACAGTTGGGTAAGTTTACAAAGTTGAGGATAAAACGGTTCCTGGCCGCGTGCTCCTTACTATTTTACACGCTTTATATTAGCTTCACTTGTATGTATGTATGTTTGTAACCGACTCCTTTGGGCGCGATTTTGACCCACTTTAAACGGTCAGATTTTATTCAAACTTTGTAGATTTGTCGAGGACCGATGGCAATACACTAATTTGATAAGATTATGCCATTATTCAATGTGCAAAATGAGATTTTTGACAATTTATATATTTTTTATTTTTAGTGACACCTGTTAGACCATAGTAGAATTACAACTAAACTGGCTACTCTTATGCGTAAAAAAATCCTACTTGTCACAAGATGGCGCTTTCGTGTTTAGTGACATCTGTTGGACAATAGTAGAACAGAACTAAATTAAAAATAAATAATAGTTTAAAACAACTAAAAAACACGCTTTATAGAAAATCGAATTATAGAATAGAAAATAAATTTGAATTAAGAATAGTGTAAGTAAGAAAAAAGTGTATTTTATTGTACAAAAAAGCGTGGGGTGCATTTTGTCAATAGGTATAAATATTTTATTGACAGATAATATGAGTAGAAGTATTACATATCATTTTGATAATATCTTAAAAAGCACTCCACGCTTTTTTTACAATTTATTTAAATTTTTTTAGTTGGATTTTCTATAAAGCGTGTTTTTAGTTGTTTTAAACTATTATTTTTAATATATAATTGACTAAAACAATGTTTTTCGATCCTGCTAGTGCTAATACGGCTAACCAAATCCTATTAATATTATAAACGCAAAAGTTTGTAAGTATGGATGTATGGATGTTTGTTACTCTTTCACGCAAAAACTACTGATCGGATTTCGATGAAATTTGACACACGGGTAGATCATGTCCTGGAATAACACATAGGCTACTTTTTATCCCGGGAAAATATAAAGCGGAAATTTTACCCCGGTAAAACTTATTAACGCGGGTGGAGTCGCGGGCGAAAGCTAGTTACAAATAAACACTAAAATATACACAAAACGTCATTACGTTTGTGTGTCCAACACAAATTCTTTTGCTAAGTATTTAGTTTCGTAAAATATATTGATATAACTAAATGAACTTATTTCAAATGCGAAGCTGACTACAAAGTGTACAGCAGACACTGTTTCCAGTTATGATTTTAATTTATCCCTAAATTTTATAAGAATGATCCCTAAAATTCCCTCAAAGATCCTAAAAATTATATTGTAAAAAAATATCAGGCAAGGGGTACCGCGCGAGGCCCCTGTAAGCGCAAAGCTATGCGCAGTCACCGGTTGACGATTCACATTACTGAAAACATTTTTCTTGAGCATTAGAATATCTCACAATTTTTTTTAGGATCTGTCTAAAATCTGATATACTATTATTGCTTAGGCAAGGCAAGTTTTGCCTTTTTTTGTTTGTCAACGCGAACAAAAATTAAATACCTCGTAATTGAGTTTAAGCGCGGCAAATATTTTAATTTCCGTTCAAGAATTGCACGTGCGAGCCAAAAAATTGCTCCGTCTTAATGAGGCTTGCATCTATGGCCCGCTCATACATCCGTTTTTTCCATTGCGTAATTCAGAAACGAATTCAGATTTCAGAACGCTTCGGATCAGAGACAACTCCGGATCCCATAATAAACAGCGTTTACTCAACCAAGACGATTCTTGAATCTTGACACACACATGATGATTTTTTCCGTGAATGAATGATATGTTTGGCAGTGTGACCTGATTTAGCAGAATTAGATCCCCAATTTTGGGCTTAACAGATTGTGTCGCAGATTAAAAAAGTTAGCAGTTTTTAGCTGAATCTTATGAAACCCTCGCAGAAAGTTAACATGATTAGACGTTTATAAATTAACAGAGTTTATGGGAAAGGCGGCATTTTGCAGGACAAAATGCGCAAAAATAAACCTTTAAAATATACTACACACAAACACTTGGGACCTAAAAAAAAACGTTAGCCGGAAAAATGGGGCGCGAATGTACCAAATTTGGGTCAATTTTTTAGCAGAATTTTAGCATTTATAACAAAAAAAATATTTAGAACTTTGCCGAGCAGGTAGCATAATATTCAATTTAAATCTGGTAGCACTGGATGTACATGGCCTCAGTTGTTTCGCTAGATGTGGTTGTACAATTTATGAATTTTACTGCGTCGGGATATACAGCTGATATACAGAATCTGATACAGAATAAATCAGTGACCAGCCTCTAGTCGCTGGCATAAATTCTTACGTGATAATATCCATCTCATAATCTACTAGATGAACGTACTGTTTATTATTATATAACGAGTACGCTTACATATTTATGAGGGTCTCTTTGCGACTTTATATTGAGAAATGAAACCATGAAACTGAGAAGGCAAATCAATCAAGTAGATGGGTGACACTGGTGGATCACGATTCACGCGTCACAACTCACCACGATAAATTATGAATATGTATTCATAAATTGGTCATGAAATATATGTACTAAAAAGCATAGACGCACTGTCAGCTGCCGGCCTTGGCTGTTGAAGGAAAGGTCACAGAAATAAATATTAAGGAGGTTAGGGTTGAAGGGACAAAACGCAACAGCAAAAGTGTCTCTTTATGCTGGTTTTCTAAGAGGCTGGTGCCAGTTACCACCGTTGTTACTCGCTTATGCTGTTAGCACTGAGCATTGCGTATATCCAAATTGGACTACTTTCGTTTTCAAAAAACCGATCCCAATCGCTTTGTTCGGTCCATCGCCAAAATGGACCAATCAGAACAAAGTATTTTGACATTCTTTAAATGACTTATTTTGAATGGTTTATTCTCGGGATCGGATCGAAGATTCACATTGGGATTCTTTATTAAAAATGTTATTGGTATAAGAGGACCGTGCCTAGCAGTGTGGCGGTATCTACTAATATAATAAAGCTTGATTAATATTCTTTGCTTTATAATGATGGACACATTATTTTTATAAACGCTTTTATTTTTTTATTTAAAATAGTTTTCTATCTATCTATACAGTTGTTACCGGTTAACATTATTTTATATTAGTCATAATTTTCTATTGAGACAGGGTTTAGGTAAAACGCAATAAGTACCTATTTTTGACAATGTTGACTAGGAGATTGAAACAAGCGTTGAAAAAATATCATGTATTTAATATTTATCTTATACTAGTATGCTATGCCTGCACCCCAATGCTAATTACATTAATTACTGTTTGAAACATACAGACAACATATTTCATCAAAGCAGAATAGAAAACTTAACTTAGTCCATTTGCGTGTCACTTTACACTCCATTGCTTATAACACATATATACACATATAATATAATAAAGCAGTAGATCTCGGTGTGTCTATGCATTGAAAGAAATGTGAAAATAGAAAGGGGTTGACTAAAAAGAGTAATGAAAAAAAATTATTGTGCCTGATATGGCGATAGGCTCGCCCGCTATCACATCATGGGACGGAATACGCACGGCAAAAAGTGGGTGCATTAGTTACGCCTCCGCCTACTTCTTCGGGAATAAAAGGCGTGAGAGTGTGTATATGGAAAAATATCTGCGATTTTTATAATTATTTTCTGTCTGTCTGTCTGTTTTTCTGTTTGTTTGTTACTGCACATCTCCGAAACTACTGAACGGATTTCGATGAAATTTGGAATGGAGATAGCTTGGGACCCTAGAAAGGACATATTTTTTTATCCTGGGAAAATATAAAGCGGGTGTTTTATCTCGGAAAAACTTGTTCACGCGGGCGGAGCCGCGGGCAAAAGCTAGTAACACATAATTCACAAATAATAAATATGGAGAATCGCAATACACGAAATGGCGTGAGGCTCAACTAAAGCACCCACTTTTCGCACTTTCCCTCCCAAAAAAAAAACAAATCTTTCACGAATTTCCGATATAAACAAATAAGTCGCTCACAACAAAATCATCCATCACTGTTTAGTTCTATAATGTATTTTAAAAACTTCACCATTGTCATAAATTAAAGCTGTGGCCCCATTTACAGTCTGTTCAGATACAGGATTTTTTTTTGTAATACTCCCTAATTTGTTTTACGGGAGCATCATCAGGTAATATGAAAATATCTTGGTCCTTGCTCGCTTCATTATTTGAGTTCTCCAGTGAATTCATTTTATCTTCATTTACAAACTTATTCAGCTGCGAATCAGTTTTGAACACTACTCTCGCGGTCTGTTCCAGCTCTTCTTTAGTTAATGTTGGCAATTTTTTGAAGAACATCTGTAGATATAAAAATTGGTTTAAAGGAGTTGAATGTATGAAACCACTGAACATAAACAAGTCTGCAAATAATAGGCGAAATATTTTGATTAATTATATACCTAGATAGAAACTGAGCGTTTCAAACGCGTCGAAGACAATAGAGGCGAACTGTTCCCCACTAAATGAGTTCCAGTGAATTAATTTTGGTTGCTTTTCATGGATATAATTTTCTCCCTGTTTTACTAGAAACCATGTAATAACTGGTATCATTATGCGCGCACACAAGTATACGCAGAATGACGCAGCGATAGCGTATGACATAGCTGTCACGCACATTAGCTTAAGAAAAGTTGGCCTGTTTGTTTTAGTTCCATTGCAGCGCGTCACTCTATCTAGGTATATAATTAATCAAAGGCGAAATATAATGTCAGAATTTACTGCATAAGAATATAAATTAAAACTTATACAATAATCACAGTCAACATAATACAATACCTTTGGCGTCATTAGGGTAAGTCCATGTTCTTTTTTCATATGAGTTTTGAGTAGCGACATTCGTGGATACCTGTAAAAAAATATTATTAAATTTGTAACACTATAAAGGCTCCGGAATACTAGACGCTGCATCTGACAACTGCAACACTTTTATGAAGTTATAAATTACTAGACTTCTGCTCGCGACTCCGCCCGCGGGAAAAAGCTTTACCGAGATGAAAAAGAATCCCTGGATAAAAAGTAGCCTATAGCACTCAGGAGTAATGTAGCTTCCTATTAGTGAAAGAATTTTCAAAATCGGTCCATTATTTTATCCATTACAAACAAACAAACAATCAAATCTTTCCTCTTTACTATATTAGTATAGATTATCTTTTAATATTGTTTAAAAGCAAGGGTTTGGTTTAATATAATATAAATTCAAAGAAGTCATCAATAAACTCTGGCGTCCCATTTCCTCTTGGATATCCATACCAAATATATAAACGTTTACAAACTGTATACCAACTGACAAATCTAATATTTTTTCAAAAATTTATATGTTTCTGACCTCTACTTTGATTTTCAGCAGACCTTGTATGAACGAATGAGGCAAATGTATTGCCATCGATTTCAATAAACGATCGCAATCGCTCTGTTTCGATTCATCGCGAATATAGATCAATAATAAAGAAACAATAAAGATGGGTAGCGGATGGATGCGGGCTGCTCAAGACCGGGATGGTTGGCGTTCATTTGGGGAGGCCTACGTTTAGCAGTGGATGGCGACAGGCTAATTAAATTGAATTGAATAAAGAAAGAATAATTTATTGTCGCGGTATATGTATATTTATAATAATTCTAATAATTCTATAATTCTTTTGAATATATATATTTTTCTAATTTATATATGTATACATCGATTATATGTATATATCTTTATTGTACACCACCGTTTACTTCTTTACTTTCATTTCTGTCCATCCTAAGGTTGTCTGGCAGAGATCGCTCTTAGCGATAAGACCGCCCATTGTAAAACCGTACCGTAGTTGTTAACTTATATTTACTTTTCATGTAACTTGGTTATACAATAAAGAGTTTTGTATTGTATTGTATTTATAAAGAAAAAAAAGACTAACGGCTTTATTCGTCAACAGTTTATAAACCTATTCTAGTTATCGAATATTATATCTTCTTCGAACGAATTTTGAATCGAGTTTGATGGAAGAAGACAAAACATTCAATAACCTAAATAGATTTAGAAAGTGTTTATGAATAAGGCCGAAAATCCTTAAAACATAATCAGGGTAAGGTTTTATTTGACATGCTTACAAATTACTTACTTTGACTAGCTTATTTTAGTAGATTCATGACGATTCAAAAGAGCTTTTTAAAGTCTATTTGAATAAAGAAAATTTGAGTTTCGAGTTTTTAGGTATGGGATCGAAAATTAAGATTGGGATCGTTTATAATCAGCCCTAAAACGGTTACCTTTTTGGGCATATTTGGCATGCGTGAGGCGGCGGCAGGTTATTGTGCACCCTGTCCACGTGCCGCTGCAGGGATTGCTTCTGCGCGAACCGAAGGTCGCACAGGTCACAACCGAATTTACGGATCGCTAGAACAACACAAGCCTTATTGCATTAACCTGTTATGTGATAAATTAGGACAAGATGAAGATTCTATATGGGTTAGAGGAATTAATCAACCAAGACCTAATCACCCTGAAAATCCATGATTTGCCGTTTTCAATAAACCATTCCAATCTCTTTTTTCAATCCCTCGCAAAAATGGACCGATCACAACAAAGTTTTTTTTGAGATGTTTACAAATGACTTATTTTGATTGGTTAATTTTCGGGATCGGATTGTAGATTGAGATTGGGTTCTAGACCTAGGGTTGAGGTCTCAGACCTATGGCTTTCGCCGCCTCTGCACAAGGTGGACCTCAACTGTGCAGTCTAAACCTGTCATCGTTCTCTCTGTGTACAGTCAGCAGCATAAGTAGCTGAACAAATTCAAAATTTCAAATTGCCTATATACTTTTGTGTTCTTACTAATCTTTTTTTTCTCTTCACTAAAATAAAATAAAAGAGATTTACTTTACTTCAAACGAAGAAAAAAATTTTTCAGTTTAACTTAACGCATATATAGGCAATATACAATTTTGATTTTGTACAGATACTTATGCTGCTGACTGTACATACGCCATTTAGAACAAGGCCGTCTTAACTATATTGTGCGCCGGGACGCGACAGTCAGGCTGCGCTTCCCTTGATAACAAAAAAATATGTTCCTTATTTAAAACTGAACAGTAAAAAAAAACTAATGCACTTTTTTCCGGTGGCCTTTTTTGGCGGGTAATCGGCTTGCATCCCCGTGGCAACTTTTGCACATCCAGGTAAATATGAAATTGAAAATAACTTTCTTTCTTTCTGTATTTACGTACGTCGGTGTGTGTCCATGTGCGCGATGAGGGCCACCTTCACCTTGAACGATTTCTGACAATGGTCGCAGATGAACTGAATGTCCGTGTGTTTCTTCACGTGCCTCTGTAATCACACACATTCATTTACAATTACTATAAAACCCGTTTGTTATATCTGGCGACCTGAAGTTGGAATGTGGGGGGTATCTCACGGTATTTTTAATGTAAATAAACATTTACACTATTTTAAAAAAAGTATTATATTACAACAATTTTTTCTGTCTTTCTCGCAATGAAAAATACAGACAGTAAATAAGACATGTGCATAGTGGTGGGGGCGAGGTCGCGTATGTACTATGTACAAATTGAATGAAAGTGTATAGTAACCGCGTGGCACGTGAGCCAATAGACAACGAGCATCGACTAACGGCCGTTTTAAACAAACGATAATAATCTTAATTTTCGATCCGACGCGACCCCAAGAATAAACCAATGAGAATAAGTCATTTAAAAGCTTGTCAAAAAACTTGATTCTAATTGGTGCATTTTTGCGATGGTTCGAGGAAAGCGATTGCGATCACACACACACACACACACACACACATTCCGTGTTATCTCCGAAGGGGTAGCCGGAGGCGCAACTAGTGCAACCACTTTTCGCCGTACGTATTCCGTCCCATGATATGATAGGAGGCGAGCCTATCGTCATATCGGGCACCAATTCCAGACTCCGGGCTGATACTGAATAGAAAAACCCAATATCACTTTGCCCGACCCGAGGATCGAACCCGAGACCGCAGCTTTACAGTCGTACCGTAATACAACTACGCCACCGAGATAGTCTTGCGATTTGCGATCATTTATAGAAAACGGTAAGGAACTATGTAATCGCGCTGCACAACGGCTCGTTGGACGTCAAACCGACCAATCACATGTGTACTCACGACTCGTGCCTCTAGTTCTAACTTCTTTCTCTTCAGTATTTGGATGTCCATAGCTGAACATAGGCCTCCCTAAAGATTTCCAGACCAAACTGTTAACGTCCTGCATCCAACGGGTTCCTGCGACCTTTACAAGGTCGTCTGTCCATTTTGTAGGAGGACGTCCCCCACTGCGCTTGCCAGTACGTGGTCTTCAGTCGAGAACTTCTCTATCCCATCTGTTATCAGTTCTACGAGCTATGGTAAACAAAACATACTGCATGATGGCACTACACATATTTTCTGTTATAACAAGCTAATTTTATTACCGCTAACGCCGAGTAGGATGTGTAAGCGGCAGGACACTCATGACACTGGAACTGCCTCTCCCCACGGTGCAAGCTGATGTGTGACATTAGAGAACTTTTCAATCGAAATTTCTTTGAACACTCGTTGCATTGGAACCTGTCGAGAAATAAAACTTACATCACTACAGTCAAATATTTTTTCTTGGATTCTTGTATATAGCTCATGTAACAAAATGTGTGTGAATAATATAATGGATACTGCTAGACTTTTCCATCATCATCGACAATCTCTGACGGACTGTACTCTATGTAACTGACTGATTGATGTCACTGATTTGGAAAAGCTGTATTAATTATATCTGGTGTACAGTTGGACTGCCTCGGTGGCGTAGTTGTATTACGGTATGACTGCATTGCTGAGGTCTTGGGTTCGATTCCCGGGTCGGGCACAGTGATATTGGGTTTTTTAAATTCAGTGTCAGCCCGGAGTGTGGAATTTGTGTCCGATATGGCGATAGGCTTGCCCCTATCACATCAATGGGACGTAATACGCACGGCGAAAAGTGGGCGCACTAGTTGCGCCTCTGCCTACCCCTTCGGGGATAAAAGGCGTGAGTGTTTGTGTGTGTGTGTGTGTGGTATACAGTTTGGCAGACAATACATAAACCAATATGGAAGTCGAATAAGCACTTTGGTCACCCTTATCTGGCTAACTATACATACAGTTTGGTGCTGTGCTTGAAGTAGGGTCTGCCGCGGCCCTTATTGCCGAGAATGGCTGCGCGAGCCAACAGCACTATACGCTGGTCCCGAGATACGCACCGCTTTTCATGCTTATACAGGTTTGTCGTACTAAAATAAAAAAAGGCGTTTTATTACCAGACTACAAAAAAGCTAGTCAATATCTAACACATACTTTTTGGGAAATTAAAGGAGATGTCCGCTTTTTGTATGGGTGCTGGGCCTCAAAATCTAACAAGGCTCAAACTTTATGGATTGATGAAGGACTTAAAAATTATACGATTTATTGCTAAGGCCTTGTTTTTAGGAGTACTATCCAAATATATCGCACCTTTAGGACGAAAACGACACAATTAAAAAAAATCGAATATGGCTATCGTCATAAAATTACTTAAAACGATTTTTTCAACACAACAATAGTTCAAGCATCGCCATATTCAAGCGGGAAAAGGACAAAACTATTATATCGGTCCCTTTTTTATTATATTTTCATGAAAAAGGGACCAGTTTTAAGTCATTTCATGACGATAACCCAATTATTGTTTTTTTTTTAATTGCGTCGTTTCCGTCCTAAAGGTGCGATGTATAAAGTATCTAGGTTAGAATTTTGGACATGTCCTTTCTAAGCAAATATTGTTTCTTACCTTCTAAAATCAACTCCGCAAGCATAGCACACTAGGTACCGTGGTCCATGTTTCTCCAGGTAGTGCCGACTGGCTGCTGGTAATGTCGCTGACTGGTGGCCACATTGAGGACAACTGATAACCATATTAATGGGTGATACAAACATCAATAAATGTTAAATAACTATAGAATGAACACAAGTTTTGTATTTTTTGATACTCTCAGGGGTTTCTAAAGTATTTTTGCTGCCTAAAATTGAAATGCCTACGCCCCCCTTCGCTTCAATGCAAAAGAAAAGGGAGCCGGGGCGATCACCCAGTATCCAAACTAATGTTATCAATATGAGTTTGATACACTTTCACACTTTAATTACCCAGCTGAACATGACGAAATTTTGAATATACAGATGTACAGTCAACAGCATAAATATCTGTACAAAATCTAAATTTCAAATCGCCTGTAGAAGCGTTAAGTTAAACTGAAATATTTTTTTCTTCGTTTTAAGTAAAGTAAATACCTTTTATTTTATTTTTGTGAAGAGAAAAACAAGATTAGTAAGAACACAAAAGATTGTAGGCAATTTGAAATTTTCAATTTGTTCATCTACTTATGCTGCTGACTGTACATAGTGTACATTTCATCCAGAAATAACATTACATACTCGAAAGTTATACCACACTGAACAAAGTAATGCTTTGGCAATGGTGGACTTTTCACATTCCTCATTATGTCGCTCAATGTCTTCACCAACAGCAAGGTGTCGTTCTTAAGCTCAGGATTCTGGTTTCTTAACTCCTCAACAAAAGACTTTTGTTTGTCTGGACTGACCATGGACGTGCGTTTATCATTTTTAAATGCTTTAGATTGCTTCTTTTTTTTGCTCTTTGGTTTAAGATGATGATCTTTCAAGTCTTCTCCATTTGACTCATATTCGTCAAGATCAAACATAGATCCACTTTTCATTTTAGATGCTTTCTTTTCTTTTTCTTCAGCATCTTTGGATGAATATTCATTGTCAGAAGAGATTTGATCTGACTCCGAATAATCTGGATCTTCTATCTTGATTGTGTTTAGGTAATGTGTGAACTGAAAAAAACATTCAGCCATTCAGAGATCTTGCATTTATATGGAACTAGTATTCTAGTCTGTATGAAGTATGATATATACAGCCAGCGTCCAAAGTGTGACAGTCACATATGGCTGGTTTTACATCCTGTGTATGATGGTTACTATTTATTTATATTACATTACCAGTTTGAAGTGAATCTCTCTTATAATGACATTAAAGGGAAATGAAAATTGTGTCATACAAATCATACAGATTTTTTAAATCATCAATATATGATATGCAATGCAATGCTATCAGACCTGTATTATATACTGCGCACTGGTGAGCACGGGCCTCCGCTACTACAAAGAGGGGTCAGGCCTTAGTCCTACACGCTGGCCTAGTGCGGGTTGGCAGATATATTAAGATATTATTTGTATTAGTTGTATACTGACATGATTTGAACAAAAAAACTGAACAGATTTATGTATATAGTAAAACAATTGACTGTTATTATTGTTCATTCACTCAAACCCTCCATATTGGACCACAGTTTTTGGCATGAATAATGGGGAAGTGTATGGAGTTGTCTGTGAGCATAAAATTCGTCTGCTAACAAGTTTAAAAACAGAATTGATTATCTTCTACATAAAAACATGTGAAAGTGAAGTGGCTAAAAAATTACATGGACTAGCACTACCTACTAACTAGCATGTTTCTACTTATGAAAAATAAAGGAATACATTTCCAATATTTCTATTGAAAAAGCTATGTAATACCTGTGATTTGTCGTCGTCAATACTCTCAAATTCGGTTTTCGGTTGGGTTTCAAGTTTTAAGTATTGACCATGTTTTTCAGCCTTCTCTATTAATTCTTCTACCGAGAGACTTTCGTCCAATTCTATACATTCTTCTTTTATTTGTATCTGCGATGGAATCTGCAGTTCTTCTGAATCGTCGCCCACAATAACCAAAAACATGTCATTATTATCCATCATAAATTATTTAATTGAATGTAAAAAATATATACTTCTTTAGCATGATTCGACTGCTAAGATCTAGATATAAAATAAAATATGCTTCCAATTCCAATTTGTGATGAAAAGCAGGAAAAATAAGCTTCATACTCAGAAATTATTTTTGACATAATATTAGGAGATTTCTCCAATGTTTCTACCAAAAAGCTTATTGTTTCTTCTCAGTTCTCACTATTTTGATTTTACCTTAGATTTTACAAGAAAAATCTCTAAAAATCCCTCAAAGATCGTAAAAAAAAACCTAATTTGTTGGAAAATTATTACCAACAGCTTTTATGTATTAAAAAAAAACACCAAAAAAATCTCTTGGCTTCTGATTTGGCTAATTCGCCCCGAAAAAGGGATAAATCTCTCACTTCACTCCCTTTCTCAAAGTTGAGGCAACTGGATTTTTGTGAGTTGACAACATTGTCGCTTCAAATTTTTTCATTCTTGCGGAAAGGCTGAAGCAGCTAAGGTCTCAAAGACTATACTTCCAAGTTATAAGTTTGTAGTTTGACCAATATGTCTATTTTTGCCGCCCAGCAGTAGTATACATGCACTATTGTCTTCCTGTTTGAAGGACATTGTAGCCAACGTAATTACTGGGCATCATAAGACTTAACATCTTATGACTTAGGATGATAAGCACAGTGGAATGCCACGCAGTGCTTTATAATTCATAATTCTGTTTCATGTTGGTACTTTTAAGACGATTATTTTATTTACAATCATCATCCAAACAACATTATATTAGATTCATAAAATTTAGGCGAAAGGATTGCGTGCCTTGTCATTCAATTTTATGAAAAAAAATTATGGCAAGCAATAAATATTCCTCGAGTATAGGCGTGAGTCATAACAGGCAAAATTAGATACTTGTTACATCTGTTCCAGTTACATTGAAATAGCAGTTCCAAAATCCTGTTACAAAATAACAGGTTGTTACTTATTACTATATAGTGACTATTAGAACTTGTTACCGTTTGTGTTGTGATTGTACCAAAAAAGTAGTTAACAGGTTATTATTGGAAACTGGTTATCTCTTTCTTACTCATAGGAATATCGCATGAGAGACTAGACAGAAGCTTCAAAACTGTAAATCAAAATCCGTCTGCCGAGCCGCGGTCGCAGCTCAACTCGAAAATTAAACAAAATGAACGCAGCACCAGTGGTTTCACCTTGTCATTTGGAGTTTACCCTAAATATTAGTAGAGATATCCTGAAATTCCTCAGATTAAAAAAAAACCTATATGAGCGAACATTATTATAAAAATGGCGTTTCACGTATTTAATAACGGAAAATAGGTACTTAAGTACGAATAAAACTTGTTCTATAGGGTCTCTTACTTAACCTGGATCAACTTTTATATCGTCTAAAAACGATCCTTGCAACAGAAAAATTAACATGATAAATTTGATTTAATAGATAACATTTACAACAAATCGATTGAATTTCCTTCAAAACATATAAATAGGGTGGTGTCTATTAGTCATTTTTTTAAACTTTTAGCTTGATTTTTCCCCAAATTTCCCTAAATCCCTTACTATGACAAAAAATCCCTTACAAAATTAGGCCATTTCCCCTCAAAAAGGGATAAATCCCTCAAAGTGGAAACACTGACAACTACGCAAAAATGCTCGCCACACTGTTGCGGTCCAATCCGCCTATAATCGATGCTGAGCATAACTGGCTGTCACTTTAACATATGTTATCTCTTTCTTACTAAGACGAATGTCGCAAGTAAGACTATAGAGAAGCTTGTGACAAAAGGTATACAACGTTTTGTTATCATAAAACTGGAACATATGGAACTGTCTATAACAGATTGTCACTAGTAACAGATGTTATCCCTTTCTTATTAATGAAAATATCATAAGCAAGAATAAAGAGAAGCTTGTTATTTTGTGTAAAGGAACTTTTGGACCGAGAGTTTTGGTCACTTTGCGAGGTGTGGAACTGGAACTGTTTTTTTCAATTTGTTCGAAACAGTTATCGATTGCTATTTGTTTATACCTGTTATAAATAACTGTTACGATAAATACGCCTCACTCCTACTCGAGTAATGTAAATTTGCAAGAAGTTGCGCAAGTTAATTTGGTGGACAATTTGCAAAAGCGTGTTGCGAAAGAAATATTGCCGCTAGTGTAAACGCATCTATAGTTATTGCGCAACATATTGCTGAGAGAACTTGCTAAACTCTTTGTTTCGAACTTTCATACGTCGTTTTGGCGCTATCACGTTTGACGTTAGTGTCAAATTGACAATTTAGTGTCAATAACCTGTCAAAAAAGTGGATTGTTGAATTTTATTTAGCTTAATATTTACTCAAAAAAATATAAATATGAGTTATTGTAATAGTAATAGTTCTAACTTTTCTATGAAATCGAATAATACAAAAATACAAGGTCTTGAATCTACGTTACAACAAAGTATGGTGTATTTTAAAGGTAATTAGTTTTTATACATGTTTTTGTTTCTTTCAAGGAAACAATGTTTAAAAACGTGTCGTATAGGAAACTATGATTTCTCTCAGATAGTTTATAACATTTAATAATATTTTTCTCACAAGATCCAAGTGCTCTCACAGAGGGTAATTTTCTTTTATTATAGCCTAAAAAATGTAATATATTATTTCAATATACGTCAATGATTATTTCATGTTTTGTGTGAAGAGTGAAATTAAGCACTTCACTCCGCCAGGATCGACAACTGTATCAAAAATAAGCCCCATAGAAATTTAGATTTTATTTTTGACTTGTAGTTGAATTCAGTAAACCCTTTCATTGCATATAAATTTAATTTTGTCAGGAGACTAAATTCTATAATTATTACATTTTTCAGAAATGGTACTGGATTTTGAACAGCTTTATATTGAGTCTGAAAATTTTAAATCACAGTTTCAATTGCAGAAAGAAATGTGCGAAAGGTAATTTATTTAAAATATACACACAAAGTCACATATTAAAATCAAAAACAAATATTTGAAATCCACTTATTAAATTGTGTTTTTGTTTTAATGCTTTTTAGTAAAACCTGTAGAAGCTCTGATGAGTTAAAGAAAGATCTAAATACTAAAAACAACATTTTACGAGCACTTGGTAAGTATATGCACAATTTAACCCGTCAACGCCCGCTTATATATAGCTATAAGCTAATTTCCTTATATAAATGGACACCGGTGTCCACCGCGGGCGTCCAAGGATTAAGAAAATAAACAAAATGTTTTTTAATGTGGTGAACTTGAGCACCTAATCTAGATGCTGGCATCCGCCGCGGGCTTTGATGGTTTAATTTTATAAGTATTCATCACCTTTTAAAACCTGATTGTTTTTATTACAGCCTCGAAATTAACACTACTTTATGAAACAAAAGACTTCAATTTAATCAATGAAGCATTTCAAATCATTTGCAGTGATTTGAATGTACCCCAACCAATTTTAAAAACAACTCCGAAGAGCCAGAATGATGATATGGTTACATCAAATGAAGAAGTACATGATGAGACATTAAATGAAATAGAGGGAACACCAACTGGAAGGACCAGTCCAATAATACAGACTAAGAAAACAAGAATGTTTGCAACAGTCAAGTCCTCTGATTTTCGAGATAAGAAGAAATGTCCAGACATTTGGTAATGTCACACTTGTAACTTTGGTAAATTTTGACCTTTTTCCTGTCAACTTTGATCAACCATTGCTTATTGAAAGACAATCTCTATCTATGTTAGATATTGTGCACAGACATAAATAATCTTAAGTTGACAAAAATAGGCACAATGTTGCAAAACCATCAATATTTTGTTGTTGTGCATCATGTTTGTGCATTTTTTTAAAATACATATAGACATTAAAATATTTTTTACCCCATGCTTTCTCTGGGATATGTGCCATGGTTCATCAAAAGTAAGTTTTATTTTTATTAAGATTTAGTCAAATTAGCATAGTATGATCATAATATGAGTGTACACACGGCAAATAATACACACATACACATTTTCACACCATTATCCTCGAAGAGGAATGCGTTGCACCCAAATTTCACCATATGTATTCTGTCCCATGATGTGATAAGTTGCGAGTCCGGAATTTGTGTCCAATATGGCGATCCATCATCATCATCATCGTCAGCCACACGACGTCCACTGCTGAACATAGGCCTCCCCTAAAGATTACCAGACGGACCTGTCAAAAGTGATCCATATTGGGCACTAATTCCAGACGCCGGCCTGACACTGACCATCAAAATCACTTTTCCGAAGACCTCAGAGCGGTGTTGTACAGCGCACGCAATATCACTTCGACACAGGCAGTCTCAAACAACACAAATAATAGACAAAGTACACCACTTAAAACCGCAGTATGATTTTTTAGCCATGTGCTCTTTTTATAATCTACTAGCTTTTGCCCGCGGCTCCGCCCGCGTGAATGAGTTTTCCCGGTATAAAAGTCCCGCTTAAAATGTAGCTTATATGACACGTTCGTAGATTTACCATAGCAGCGCCATCTATTGATTACTTACTCAACCCAGTCGAAAGGTATCGACATCTGTTAGAATCATTTGGAGTTAAGATAATTGTGACTGTCAAATAATAACAGACAAATAATTAGCAATAAATTAAAATTGCGACTATAATTTGAGATTTAAACAATCCTATCTCTCAAGTTGGATCGAACTGCACATGGTGTGCGAATTTTATTATAATCGGTTAAGTGGTTTAGGAGTCCATTGAGGACAAACATTGTGACACGAGATTTATATATATTAAAATTACCCTTTCATCATTTCCCCGTTTCTGCCCTACAGGCCCACCCCAGACACAAAAACAATAAAATTAACATTCACAAACCAATGCACGACGCCGACTCGTGCAAAACCTGGCGGGAGGATGAAACAAGCTCGACTGAACCTGGTCAAAGTGAAACAGACAAATATAGTCGACCTTACTTGTTCCCCTGAGTTCGCTGGGGGGCTAAGAACTGCTAAAACTGAAAGTGATATAGGACATGTAAGTTTAACATAAAATATTTCAGTTAATGAAAATGAAGCATACTATGCTAGCATCTAACAGGTAGGCAGATGCGTAATTAGTACATTCACTGTTTGCCATGCTTATATGTATGTATAGATGGAGAGACTAATGTGACATTAACCATTACATACACACTCACGACTTTTATCTCCGAAGGGGTAGGCAGAGGGGCAACTAGTGCTCCCACTTTTCGCCGTGAGTATTCCGCCCTATGATTTGATAGGGGGCGAGCTTATTGACATATCGGGCACAATTTCCAGACTCCTGCCTAACCCAGGGATCGAACCCGAGACCTCAGCATTGTAGTCGTACCGTAATACAACAACCAAGGCAGTCTTATTAGTATTTATTAACCATTACCGTCCTTCGAAAGCTGTATATTTTGTTTCTAGAATAAATAAATAAATAACCCTTAAAAAAATATTCCACAACAAGAGATTTAACCCAAGAACGCCTTAACATTTAAAATGGCATTAAACTATAATGGCAAAAGTATATAATAACTAAGTAATATTGGAATGAAAATTGCGCAAAATATAAATACAAATACAATAACTGTATAATTCACAAACAAATGTATAATTAATATTTTTAACAGACTTCAAAAAAAAGAAGGAGGTTGTCAATTCGTGTTTGTATTTTTTTATTGTTTTAGACTCAAATAAAAAGAGAACTCATTGATACTGATGACACAATACTGCCTTCTCCCACAAGTGCACCAGAGTACACTTTGTAAGTACTTTGTGGTTTGTCGTTTTGTCAAAAAAATACTTTATTTTATACCAAAAATATAATTCATCCCATTAGATAACCACAACATACTTTATTATAACTTATTTTTTTTTGTAGATTTAAATCGCTTGCAAAACCTAGTCCAGTGAAATTTAAAAAACCCCTATCACTTAAAAGTAAAACTGAAAATAGTCGATTGAAATTTGAAGATGTGGAAAATAAACCATTGATTTATAAACATGATCCGAATGAGAGGGAGGAATCTAAAAACATTTTGCAGCATTTACACACAAGGTATGCTACATACAGTAAGTTTTGAAGTTATACTTCTTTTGGCGCGTTAGGGAAAAATGATGAGAGTCAATTGTTACGACGCGCGCGCACACCGTCACGAAAAACCGACACCCTGAAGTTAGCTATAGTCAACATTTTAGTTTTGAATTGTGAACGTAGAACAAGGCGAAAGATATTGAAGTTATATTTCTTTTGGCGCGTTATTTAATTTTTTTATCTTGTTACGCCAAAGTAGTATAACTTCTAACGCGTGTACATAAGTACACACACACTTTTTTTATTACAGGGATCTAAAAACATACTAGGTGCTCCACGTGGCTTCATCCGCGTGAAAAGCCTTTCCGCTACAAAAGTCGCCTAAAACAGTACGACGCGACGCCAGCGCCATCTACATAAATAATCAGATTAAAAATGTTCATAATTTCCCATGGGAGGAAATTACAGGGATAAATAGAAAAGTAGTTATCTAAATATCTTAAAATTCTACTATTTGTTTGAAAAAAAGTTCTGTGTAATGTAAAGTTGTAAATAGATGGATGGACAAAAAATATTAAATTAATCTCTAAACGTTTGGTACCACTTGGCAGGCACAGCCATAGCGTGATATCCCCACCACATCTCCATAGTTTCAAATATGCATAACTGCTTTATTTTTCAACCAATTTTGATGCTGATTTCACAGAAGAATTTCTTTTTCGTATTATTTTCTGTTGCATAAAAAATAATGTTCAAAATCAAACATAGAAAACTACCCTATTGTACAATAATTGCTCCGCCTACGTGTGGCTTTAGTGTTTTATCTTTTCATCCTCCCCATATTCCATGGTTTTTCAACATTGGTTTAAGCCGGAAATTGATTGTGGTTGCTCATAGGTTGCGCTCCGGACACATTCCTTTAAATAAATTTAAATTTTTGATGAGGCAAACAGATTCGCCAAATTGTCCACTGTGCAATAATGTTGCGGAGGATATTCAGCATTTTTTAACAGAGTGTGTACGGAGTGTAGCCATGAGACAAGAAGTATTTGAATCTTTGAATGTAAATTCTTATGATGTGGGTATTTTTCAAACTATTTTATCTTCGCCAAGATCGGAAGCAGCTAGATTGATTTATGTACATGTACATAGACTTCTTAGAAGTTAAGAATATTATGTTTTAAATACAATTTGTAATTACTATAAGACTGACATAGTCAGAATTGACTCAAAGTCTCTTAAATAAAAAAAAGAATAAAAAAAAAAAAAAAAAATCTTTTCATGATGAACTTTTAACTTCAGAGAAAACGAGACAAAACATTGCATTACTATGACATACATATGCAATCTAAGCCCATAAATGGCAATTATTAACACGCTTTTATAGAAAATCCAACTAAAAAATTAATAAATAATAGTTTATTTATTTTTAGTGACATCTGTTGGACTATAGTAGAATTATAATTAAACTGGCTACTCTTATGTAAAAAAAAATCCTACTTGTCACAAGATGGCGCTTTCGTTTTCTTGTTTTGTGACGTCTGTTGGACTATAGTAGAAAAGAACTAAAAAATGAAAAATAAATAATGGTTTAAAAAAAACTAAAAAATACGCTTTATAGAAAATCTAACTAAAAATAGAAAATAAATTTTAATAAAGAATTAAGAATAGTGTAAATAAGAGAAAAATGTATTTTATTGTAATAAAAGCGTGGGGTGCATGGTGTCAATAGTTATAAATATCTAGTTTTTTAACCGACTTCCAAAAGAAGGAGGTTATCAATTCGTGTGTTTGTATTTTTTTTTATGTATGTACACTGATTTCTCTGAAAATTGGGAGCGTATTTCCTTGATTCCTTCTTTATTATATAAATTAGGCTCATGATGTTGACTAAAATATGATTGCGCCGCAGTACACCATTACACAATGTGCACATTTAACATTTCAGATCCGCAGATACTCATAAAAAACAAGCAAAAATTGAACCATTGGGTAACGACACAACATACTGTGAGCAGGATAATAGCATATCCCTACTGCAAAATGTGAACAATTTGAACGCACTGCAGAACAATCATTGCAGGTACAATAATTTTAATAAATAAACCCAACAACTATACAGAAGAATAGTGAAATTTCAGTTTAAACAAGATGTTTTTTCTTTGATTTTTTGCTATTATTATTTTAACGGTGAAGAAAAACATCGTGAGGAAACTTTCATATCTGAGAAGTTCTCTATAAAAATTTCAAAGGTGTGTGAAGTCTGCCAACCCGCACTAGGCCAGCGTGGTGGACTAAGGCCTAAACCCTCCCAGTTGTAGAGGAGGCCCGTGCTCAGCAGTGGGCAGTATATATAGGGCTGGTATGGTATGGTATTATTATATTTTATACGGGCTCGGTAAAGCGACCTCACTGCACCTGGTGGTAAATTGAAAGTGATCTAGGGCGGTATTAATAAATCAATCTCATGTTTGAGTAAAATCTCAAGTAGACATTTAATGTATTGAACTATTTAATAAACCTAGCTTAAGCTGTCATTTGAGAGTTTGTTCTCAGCTGAGTAAGCGCTGTTAAATAAACAAAACTGCTGTCAAAATCCGTCACATATTGTCACCTAAGATGTCACTTGAGCTGCTGTTAATTTGGATTCATTAAATGGCCACTATCTTAAGATGCCGACCGTACTTTAAGAGCGTCTCAGCTGATATTGCACTTCAGAGCGATATTGAGTTGCATCTATTAATCCGGCCGCTAGATAGAGAGTCATCTGATGAGCGAGGATTATCACAGGTTGACACCGGAACGCGGTACACTTACGTGGGCCACTATGGCGGGTTTTTTTTCAACTTGTGTACGATGGTCACTATCCGGGCGGATACAAGATATCCTACCACCAAAACTACTACCATTAGCATTCGTACTTGAAAATGGGTTCTGTTTGTGCAGAACTAATGATATACTGAATTTATAACGTATAAAAACTTCTATAAAACTTATAAAAAGTCGCACATTTCCATTTATGCACATTATTTATCAGCCCGGAGTCTGGAATTTGTGCCCGATAAGGCGGTAGGCTCGCCCCCTATCACATCATAGGACAGAATACGCACGGCGAAAAGTGGGTGCACTAGTTGCATCTCTGCCTTCCCTACCTTCGTGGATAAAAGGCGTGATGTATGTGTCCATTTATGCAACAGTGAAATAATTTTAGCTAATAACGGTCAAGGGTGCTTCATGCGCGACTCTCGTAAGTCGGCCACAATATTATATTTAGACTGAACTGTACTTGCTTTAATATTTGTTATATAATAAAACTGCAAACCAGGGAAAATAATTCTGCATACATTTTCTGGATTAAAGCATAAATAATGTTTATCGAGGACACAGTCTATCTCTTGGCTAATTTTCATCTTAATGCATTCAGCAGTTTGCAAATTAACTTGTAACAAACTTGCAAACTTCTTTAGTAACTTCTCCGTTCATAAAATTATTAAGAGTAATAAGATTCATCGATCTATCAGTTTTTACTCCAAAACGACTTAATTAATTAGTAAGAATTACTAAAATTGTAGTTTATTTTCAGTCCCCAAAAACGCCCTCTCGCCGAGAACAAGAACATAGTGAACACACCGCCGAAGGTCGATGCGGGGTCAACCTACCTTAGGACATCCGATCTTGAAAGTATCAAAAGGTATTCTGCAGTTTTTTATAGCTGTTTACATTCACCTCCTTATCATGTAATTTCCTACTTATATTTCTGAACTAACCCATCAGGTTGACTGGTAGAGAATGCCTATGCTATGAAGTTCACCTATACCTACAGTCTACACCATGTATAAAGCTTTGAATAATTAAATAATTTATATAATTAGGTTCTTATTGACATAAGACAGAACCACAGAAACTATCAGAAATTTAAGTTAGCACTAAGATAGTATCTACTAAAATGATTTTAGTATTTGAGAAACCCACCATTAACTCATTTAATAAATTACAGATGTCTTCCTGAATTAGTAGAAACACTGTACAAAGAACCAACGGTGAGAAAGAAAGCTGAGAAACGGGCATTGCCTGGTTGGTGCTGCGATGATTGTAAACGAGTAAGTATGTTTTACAAAATGATGTTGATTATCTCAGCTGGTTTCAATAAATGATCCCAATCCTTAACTGTGGATTATTGATAAGAATAAACCAATCAGAATGACTCATTTGTGTCAAAAAGCTTTATTCTAATTGGTCCATTTTCGCTATGGATCTGAAGGTAGACATTGTTTATTGTAATCAGCTGTTAGGCAACCTGTCAAAACTCTACCAGGTTATTCACCTTGCTAATGGAACCTTTTCTACACTTTGCGTAGTTGTCAAACTGTGTCTTTTTGGCAAAACAATATCGACTTAGCTGGCCTTATGTACAAAGTTGATTTTGGCAAAATAACGCAAATATGACAAATAAACGTCCCTGTACTTGAGGTTAAATTACCTCCTTAGTTCGTTATTTTGTCTCCCGCTTTTCTATGGAGTGAAGTAGAAAAACAATATTTCCATCTCCCTATCTTTCTAATTGATTAATTTCGTTGCGGGTTAAAGACAAATTAGTGTTCGCTGAGCTTCATCGCTCGGTGTCACAAGATGCGTGCCACTGCTGATCCTGGCTTACAGGAGTTGCAGTGGTGGGTGTGAGGACGGGATAGTCTCTAGAAATACGCCAAATGTGGTGCCATTAACTGATTGTATAAATGTCCAATGTCTCCAGTTCTACGGAGCTCTATACAGCGATGATCCTGTAATGATGGCTCGTAAGATCGAAGAGTGCTCCAAGCATCGCGGCCGGAACAACCCTGCCAGGCCAAAGACTCCGCCAAACTTCTGGAATCCGAGGTGGAACGTGCCTGAGGATACCGAAGAACTTAACAGGATGAATAATGCCGAGTGATATTTAAAATGAACTTAGTACTCTCAGAGCCGATTTCACCTCATGCTGATAAAGTCCCTGATAACCTATTTGGAACTTATCCGCCATTTAACTACAACTTTTGGCTTTACAAGTGTCGAATAGAAATATCTTGCAGAAAAAGTCACGGTGCCACATTTATACATGTCGCACCTTTAGAACGAAAACGACACAATACAAAAAAATCGAAAATTGAGTTTCTTCATATAATGACTTAAAACGAAGTTCTCAATACAACAATAGTTCAAACACAGCCATATTCAAATGGGGAAAGGACCAAACTAGTATATCGGGACTTTTTTTATTATATTTTTATAAAAAAGGGACCAGTTTTAAGTCATTTTATGACGATAACTCAATTTTTGGTTGTTTCGAATTGTGTCGTTTTCGTTCTAAAGGTGCGATGTGTCAACTTTAGTTTAAGGTTTAAACATGTGTCATCTTTATTTGTTAGATAGCGTTATATGTCAGATAGTTATCTGAAACTTTATCAGGAATCAATGAATCTGACCCACTTGGATACTGTAGACTATTGTGTTAGTGGTCGTAATATAGTAACAAAAACAGTGTAATGTTATGTCTCTCTAAATAGGGTAAGCCAGGTAGCCTTAGCTTTTGCCAGGGCTATAATTTTCGTAGCTATTTTAATTAAGAACATTTACGGGAACCTGCCATATTGCATTTATTTTACTTTAACCAGTAAATAGTTAATTATATCAATATGGGTAATTAACACAGTTAGTGGATACATTTTGAATTTCTAAATGAAGACTAGCGAAATTGTGTTTTAACAAAAATAGACCATTTTTACCCGACTACGGCGAAGCCAGGAAGGGTAATGATTTAACATCACCCTATGTATGTATGTATGTATGTATGTATCCTTTTTATGTTCCACTCTAAAGTCGCTCCTATTGAACCGATGGTGTCTATCGATTCGTATTTATTGTGCGATGGTTATAGGCTATATATTTTCCATATTTTTTTTCATAGTTGCTGACTTAAATTATGAAATAGAAAAGACTTTTTATTCTACTTAAAGCTACACTAAATTCATTTAATTTGTTTTACCTATAACTTTGAATGTATTGTTAGTATAAATATTGATTCCAAACAATATTTTTAAAAGAGTATAATTTTCAAAAAAGCGCAGTGTTACCATGTATTTTATTGATCTACTTTAAATATTATTTAATTAGCAATAGAAATAGCTAGATATACAATGACCAATTAAATGTAAAGTGATTTGAATGTACAAAATAAATAAAAATATTCACATTGCAATGTGTTTTACATAGCTTCACGGCTATATTTCTAAAGATAGTCCTGGTTCTATTATTTTTTATAATGATCCAAAATACTTAAAATGTAGAGAACTATAAAAACACGCTCAGAAATATATAACTTGAAGCTTTATAAATCTGCTGGAAGAATTTTTAAATGAGGACCATGGCTGTCCCCGTGACGTCACTTCCTAGCCAAGCGGGCTTGAGAAAGAGATAGCTAGATAACATAAAATATTTTTTGTTCTATTCCATCCACTGAGATGCTTTTTGATAGAAAGGTCCCTTTCTATGTCTGTGTATATACATTGTACATTATAAAAAAGAATACCTCGTGATTTTAGTATGTCCATGAAATTTAGATGTTTTACCTAACTCCCCATAGATGGCGTTAGTCAATTATTGTTTTCTTAATAAAATATTTCATTCGTTTTCAAGGCTTCAAGACATCTATTCGTTTTATCTCATACAAGTCTCATACCGAATAAAGTTGCATATATAATGTAATAGGAAGTAAACATTACAAAAACTGGACTTTTAAAAAAAGTTGTTTTGACTTAGGTCATTGCCTTTAAACATTGCGACGTAAATGTGTTTACCGCTACCTATTCTATTTAAATATTCTCTAAGTACTCACAGTCTATTAAAGTAGCGTTGCTGATTAGACTTGAAAACGTTTGAAATGTCCTGTATGTAATAAAAAAGAAATCGTATTTTTTTTTGTTATCTTTTTAATACCGAGTAAAGTCGTGTAAAAATAGTGACGAATATTATCACGTTACCTAATTCTAGAGACATATTTAAAATAACAACGACGACGTTACCATTTTCTCAACTTATGTTTTACCGCCTTTATTCGTGGCAGCAGTTCGCATCCAGTGAATTCATTGTACATTCATAATCTCACGGAACATGACGTCATCTCTAAATTTAAATCTATGAATCCATCAAAATAATTTACGTCATAAACACACTTGCGTTATTTTGGGTGCATGTCCTGACCTTATCATCATTGGCGTTCTTAAGGAATTCGGTGCAAAACAAGGTTCAGGCAATATCATAATATCTTAAAGTCGGGCAGGTGGAAAGGCTTATACGAGTAGCCGAACGGCTGGGTTAAACTCAGGAATTTCCCATAGGGAAAGTGCACGTCGTAAGCTCTGCCATCTGGTGGCGCAATCTGATCGTTTTCAGCCCATCGATACTTTGCATTGACATAAAATATTCATATTAAAAGGATGAAAAATTAAATTTTATTTGTTGGTAATGTATTGCTGTGTTTCTGGATGCTCCAAAACATAAAAATAAACCAATCAAATGGTGTGAAATTCTATTATGTTGCCAAGAATATTACCTAAGTACTTACTTACATTTCATTAATCCATTCATCCATCTCCAAATCCCATTAATTACATTCCAAATGATAAAATCTGTATTATCATACATAATTATGAGTTACCAAAGCATTTAGAAATGTCTCATTACGTCTATACTAATAGTAAAGAGGAAAGATTTGATTGTTTGTTTGTAATGGATAAACTCAAAAACTACTGGACCGATTTTGAAAATTCTTTCACTGATAGGAAGCTACAATACTCCTGAGTGCTTTAGGCCTTTTATCCCAGAAAAACTTTTTCACGCGGCCGGAGCCGCGAGCAGAAGTCTAGTAATTTATAAAAATAAAGAAGTTTTAAAGATAATATTCAATACAAACAAATCTGTAATTAAGGGAACAACCTCCTAATTTTGATTCAATAACATCAAAATAACTACCTCCAATCTAAAAAAAAGCTTATTCTGGCTACGCTAGGTATCAATAATATTCAGCCGGGACCCATATTTTATAATTTTTGACATACTTAATGAAAGAATCCAATAAAAATAAATTATAGCTTTGAAAAGTTTCTATTTTATCCACATGTGGCTCTTGTGCATTTTGTGCTGCCCCCTATAGTTCGTGCACGTTCCTCATACAACAGGCGAGAATGTTACATAGTACCTACAATGTTGTTTTAAGACTAACAACTTACTCCCAGTAGGTACCACTGACCACAAACGTTATTAAGATTGGGCTTCTTGGACAACTGGTACTGGTTACTGGTGTTACTGGTGGTAGGTCTCTCATTATGTAAGAGGCCGTCTGGGTGGGTACCACCGCAATGTCTATTTCTACCGGCAAGCAACAGTGTGCATGCACTGTTGTGTTTCGGTTTGAAGGATATTGTAGCCAGTATAACTACCGGACATAATATAGATTTTAGAAGTCACTCTTCGATTTTAATTATTATGTTTACCTGATGACAAATAAAAAAAAACTAAAGCCTATCTTTCAGACTACATAAAACGAAAAGTGAATTTAAAACAGTGAATTTATTATGATAAATGCTTATTAAAGAGTGAATGGAAGGTCTGAAGCAGTCAATGTGCAGCTAACTGCATCTTGAATCGTGACTCAATCACAATGCGCTTGCCAATGAATTCAGCAACGTGACTTGCCAAATAAACGCGTAGGCGGCGCGGCCGGCGCGAACATGGCGCGAACAAAACAAAAATATTTGGAGAACACCTTTTATTTCTTCTCAATAAAACAGAATATTATAATTTTTCACTAGCTTATGTTAAAACGAAATGTAAAAACAAATTAAGAATTAGTATAATTATTTTCATAATGCTGCGTTACTGTAACTTCATGCTATGGTGAAAAAAAACCACCATACAAGGTGGGCCTATAGCATACATGAAAATTCCCCACTTTCTAGACAATGTTTTTAATTTTTTTTAAAATATATTTTTCAGTTATTGCTCAGCTTGTAACAAATGTGGTACAAATAATTAAATTTTGAATCCATTCAAAAAATAGGTTTCATTTACAAATAGTATGAACTGAAAATTTATGGTTACTTTGATATACATTCTTTAATGCTACAACAAATTTACATGTGAGGTCTATGAAAGTTTCTTAGCTTTCTGATAGAGAGTATCAACAACCTTGCTCATATGGTGGATGGTCTCCAGGACTGTCTCATAGGTCTTATCCAGGGGTGACTCGTCGAACACTATCAACACACCTTCACCTTGGTCCAAGATGCCATTCAATTTCTTGTCCAAAATCATCTGGGACAGTTTCTTTTCTACTTGTACTACAGGCAGACGGATTGATCGGGCCACATGGTCTACTTGGACACGCATGTAAGGCTCTACAATACGACATAAGTTTTGTTCCAACATAGTATCATATAAGGCTCCAAGGTGAGCTCTGACTACCGCATCCTCTTCCAACTCTGGTTTGTACGTTTTGAGGGCTGCTTGGAAGTCAGCTAGTGATCTCTTGTGGGAGGCAGTCGCGACTGCTCTCATCGCTTCCAACTCCTTACCTGCATACTTGAGTGCGGCTTTACTGCCACAAACGGTACCCACCTCTTCAGCTTGGTTCAGCATAATCTTCGACAGCAACATGTACTTCAGTGCTGTTAGCGCCTTAGGACTGTCTGCACCATCATACCCTTCAAATGCTTCGTAAAAATATGAGTAGGCTGTTTTAAAATCTCGTTCATCTGCAGCATGCAATATGCCAGACTGCAGGTCGAGTGCGGCCTGCATTTTTGGAGGGCAGTAAATGGCATTGGCGGTGGTCCTGGCGGACGTCAAAGAGGCACGAGCTTTAGGTAAATTGCTAAGAGCATGGTAGGTCTTACTTTCTAAAAGAAGTACTTCTACTAGTAAGTTCTTATCGTCTAGCTTCTTGAGTTCCCTCAGGAGCGCGGTGGCGAGGTCCAGCGCCTCCGTGTACATGCCAGTGTCGAAGTACAGCGCGATCAGTCTCGCCTCGAGCGACTGGCGCAGAAACGTGCGCCGCTCCTCCTTGGCCCATTCTATACACTCTTTACACAGCTGTACCTCGATACCGATGCCCGCCTCCAAATCTAAGAAGAAATCCACCAATGAACGCACCAGTTTTGCCGCCTTCGCTTTGCTTATCAAGCTGAGGAAGGGTCTTGTTGCTTTGATCAAATCCGCTAATTCCTTAGCCTTTCCTTCCTTCTTGTACTTCTCGCCGAGGTTCAGGATGCCCTGCTCCTTGGCCCTTATGTTTTCTTCGTCATCTTCAGGTAGCTCGCCAGTGCTAACCATTTTGTCGGTCATGCGGACGTCTTCGTCTCTGTTAGTGGACGACGACACGCGCGATCTCTCGAATAACATCGCTCCGGCCATGTTGTGTTGTATTTATATGCTTACACTATAAAACGTATTAGATAAACAGTAATAATGTACTACAACGGAACACTTTTTCTTTGTAATTTTGTTGTAATTCGCAAAGTCATCGACGACCCCTTCAGAAACAAATCGTAGACGCGGTCGGGTTACGGGAGTTAAGATTTCAAAAACTACTGCACGTATGGTAGAAAATGTAGTGTTGTGATTGTACAATGTACAGTTTCCTTATTCAGATATTAAATATTGTTACGTAGACTTTCCTTTAAATACGCTCGAGTCGGTGGGTATTTAATTTTTTGGACATTATTGGCATTGATGACATTGATGTCAATTTACCATCAAATTTATTTTTAAAATCATAATATTTTCTCGTAAGCTATGTAGAAAAGAGGTAGGTACAACAATATGTCGGAACAAATAAGTATGATTTATTTTATTTCAATTCAATGAGAATGGGCCAATGATTTTTTGGAACGAAGTTCCTTATTGCGCGTTGTGAAAGGGGGCTGGACGGAAAAGTTGTCACGACACTTTTTTCTTTTATCTTACTAATATGAACCTTAAATACAATGCGTAGAAGCTATAATTCTTGAAACGAGTATATTTGTATTTATTTTATTTATTAAAGTCATTAAAACCATTTCTTACTAATCTAAAATGAACCTTAAATACATTGCGTAGAAGCTATTTCCCCAGCGTTGGCACGGAAAGAGTACAAAAGAATCGAACGTAACATTATTTTTTCAAATTTTGTTGATTTATTCTACTTTGGTTACTGACATTTATCAATAACAAGACTAAACGTGCTTTGCTCGCGTTTAAAAATCTACTTTATGTGGTAAGCGTAAGATCGAATTTGTGTTTAGTCAATCAAAATTTGTGATAAAAATGCTATGCAATAGCTTTACCGCGGTAGTCTCCGAGTGCCACACGTATATATTTATTTTTTTCTCTAGAAACTTATGTATTGGAACGGAAATAGGAAAAAAATTATATATTTATATATATACACACTCTGTTATATAAATAAAATTTTATTACAATTCCTTCACTAATTAATCGAAAGGAACTTCGTTCCATCCGGGTGTCCCTTGACACCTCTCATTGCTTTTTTATTTAAATATAGATACGCCATATCCTAAAAAAATCAATGAAAAAAAGTGTTCCGCATGCAAATTCTTCACATTACATATGTGAAAGAGATGGTGTATTTAAACCTCAGACCAATAACGAAAGCAAATTTAAACCAGTATGAATATTAAAGACAGTTAGTATTTGTCATTTAAGTGTAGTGTATAAAACTATCCAAATCGGATTACATTCTAGTCTTCAGATTGCGATTGCTAATATCATGTCTATGTTTTTGAAATATCATTGGTATGGGCACAGACGTATATATTTTTTGGGGAACACATTTTATTCGTACAAGGTACATTCACCCACATAAGTAACTGAACAATAAAAATTCAAAACTTTAAATCGCATGTACACTCTTATTTTTTTACCATAGGTATTTTTCTTCGCAAAAGCCATTTACTTTAATTGACATCAAGAAAAAATTATGTTTCAATTAAGCTTCACGTGTAAAGGTGATTTGAAGATATAAGTTTGTCCAGCTACCAGCTTTTTTTTACTATTAGTTATTTTATTTTCATAATAATAGATACTCTTTTATATGTAGATTTTAAAACAATTGTATATTCACTTTTTTTTACTGTCATAATAACAATAATATCTGATAATATCTTTTAGGTCTCAACTCTCATATTTTATAATATTCACAAGAAAACTGAAAACCGCTGTTTATTCTTAAAATGGAGACAGATGATGATGATGTTTCATTTTTATTTGATATTTCAAAAGAAGTAAAACAATTTTACGAAATTCCAGTGATATTTCTTACTAAAAAAGATTACTCGGAAACTATATTTGACGCTATGTGCTCTATTCGTTTGGCTTTACAAAACCAATCAAAGAATGAAGTAATTGAAACGATTGTTGATTTTCATATACAATGGCTGCATGCTGTAAATGACATAGAAAATTTTACTAAAGCCATTAATGAACTTCCGAGAGAAAACGTATATCAAGCCATCAGTTTTACTATCGACGCCATGTCTTTACGTTTAAAGCATTATCAAAGGTACATGGAGAAGCACCGGTCTTCATTATCCAATGCTAATCAAGCTAATCTTCTAGCAGATTTAGAAATTGTGGAAGACATGCACAAGGAAGTTACTCTTGCTCTTTTAGAAAAGTTAAAATGTTTTAGAAATTTTTGTGGAAACGAAGAATTTAAAGTCAAGGTAAAACTAGCTATTGACGATCTTTTTCAATGGTTAGATAAAATAAATGATAGCTTAGCGATCGTACTGAGTAAGTATATAAATGTTCACGCACCACGTTTGTCTGCTGATTTGACTAAAACGTTGCAACAAATTGTCGACGATTTTCATACATCGCAAAGTCATTCAGCTCTAAAAATGCTTGAAGATTTAAAGGAAAAAGGAAGAGAACTTAGCACAATGATACGCTGTACAGCGGGACATTATTTAGAAATCAGTAAAGTTTTAGAAAAAATAAACATATTAGATGACCGCATTAAAAGATTGGAGAGTGAACCAACTTCCGCAGCCGTCATGGCACTAACACGTAAAAAGGAATATTTAGAGCAGAGACTTTCGTCCTTGGAAAATCTAAAAACAACATTAAGAAGCATTCACGGGATTACAGAGGTTCAATTAGAAGAAATGGATGAAGAGGACGTTTGTCCTTGTGAAGATTTCTATCGCTTAAGAATTTTTAATCATGTCCTGCCCATGGAGGAACGAGAGAAACTAATTACAGAGTTGTGTTATTTGTGGGATATGGCAATTTTTGGAGAACACAGTCGCAAATCTATAATTTCTATTCTCAGTGCTGTAGATGCTAAAGAGGAATTCACGGATGAACTTGGAACTTATTACATAGATGAGCATAGCAGGAAAATATACAAAATTCCTGACGACAATACTCTATATCAGCCTAATGAAAATAATGAACTTGTAGCACTAACTGATGACAAAGAACATATTTATTTCTATGATGAATGCAGTCGATATTTTATTGATGTAAATTCAAGACTACGTGTTTATAAGGCTCATGCCACTGCCAGCGAATACATGATGGATTCTTCAGGAGCTCTATTGAAAATAAAAGAGATCCGCGATGGGATCACATATTATTATGATAATTACGGTCGCTATTATATAGACGGTACAGGTAAACATATTTATCGTGAACCTGATACTGTGAGTGAATATGAAAATGATGGCTTAGGAAATTTAGTTCGCATACGTAGTCACCTAGATATTTTCGAACCATGTCCCGATGATGCAAATGTCACTGAAGATTTTAATTATTTGAAACAAACTGTCGGCCCAGCTTTGCGGGAGTGCATAGCCGAAGTAATTTTACATCAACCAACTGATCCAATTAAATTTCTATCAATGCGAATCCTAAAGTATAGAGAAAATATGGAAATAAGAGAAAAACGAGCAAGGGAACAAGAGGAGCTGGATGTCGAAAGGGAAATTGCTCTTGCTGATGAACGAGCGGCAGCTGAGAGAGCTGCATTAGAATCTGCGTTATTAATTCAGGGGGGAAGCGAAGCAAGCTTTGACTCTAATTTATTAAAATATACGTCTCTTCGTGCCGAAGAGTCTGTGTCAGTCGGCGCAAGTTCTAAGTAATAGTTTGAGTTAATTTTTATTTTGTCAAGAAGATACTGATATATAGATTTATGAATGTCCTATTTTGGTTGTTACATTATATTATTTTAATTAAATATATAACTACCTACACTATGGCAGTAAGTTAAAGTTAGGCTTAGCTATTGAAACACTTGCTTAGTTGAGGTAACTAAGCTATAATATATTCCGTCATGAGAATGCTGATAAGTTATGTTACTTTGTTTTAAAATATATCATTTATATTCTTATTTTTTTTATTGAGAATATTAAAGCGCATAAAAAACCATTGCCATTGTGTTAGGTTTTTGAAGTTATACTTCTTTAGGCGCGTCATGAAAAAATTATGAGAGTGAAATTTTTAAGATGCGCGCTCATCACTATAACACAAAAGTAACAGGTTGAATGAACTTTATTAGGAATCGGTGAAACTAGCTAGGTTAATCAAAAACGGATGAATTTAATATTCATAATTCATGCACTAATTATTAATAAAAATTCTTACGACTAAAATAAAAAGTAAGTATTACATTGAGAAAATAATTAATATTTTAAAAATGAGTAATTTATTTAATTTTTCAAATTTAAACTGAACTTTATTGACTGTTGGCTATCCTTTTACAATTCTTTTATTATTTTACTAGCTGACCCGGCGAACTCTGTTCCGCCTTAGAGGCAATAAATAAGCAGATTTTCGATTTTATTAGGTTCAATTTTATATAAGGAACTACAAATAAAAAATTACGTTTTTTAATGATTCTTTATTGTTCATGTATTGTGGTGCATAGGTCGCACTCTTCAGTTTGCCAAAACATCACTGGGTATTGCAATGTGTCATATGAACTATATATTTTTCCCGGGATAAAAAGTATCCTATGTCCGTCTCCTGGTTCTAAGCTACCTCCCCCCCAATTTTCAGCCAAATCGGTTCAGCCGTTCTTGAGTTATAAATAGTGTAACTAACACGACTTTCTTTTATATATATATAAGATTGTAGTTAATTATTTTCCTGTAATTAAAAACTGATTCCAAAGAAGTATAACTTCTCACACGCGTACATAAGTACAAGCACCCACTTTTTTAAATTAAAGGAAAACTTCATGTTTTTCCAATAGTGATTACAGAAGTGTGTCATATATTGTTTTTTGTATATTTATGTTGTGTAATTAGAGAAGGAAATAATCTAAAATATTTGAATTACTATATTGCTACATTATTTTCAGCATATTATTTTTAGACTTGTGATATTTAATTGAATTCGTGCTTTCATGTTTTACAATTCACATGAAAGTGTTTAGTGTTTAGAAGAACCACCAAATCCTACTAATATTATAAACGCGTAAGTTTGTAAGAATGTATGGATGTATGTTTGTTACTTTTTCACGCAAAAACTACTGAACGGATTTCGATGAAATTTGGCCCACGGGTACATCATGTCCTGGATTAACACATAGTATACTTTTTATCCTGGGAAAATATAAAGCAGTACTTTTATACCGGAAAAACTTTTTAACGCGGGCGGAGCCGCGGGCAAAGGCTAGTAAAATTTATAATACTACTGAAAAGAACCACCACGGAAATTCTACTTGAAGGTTATGTATTTTTTTGGTCTGGCAGCTTTGATTTTCTGTATGCTGTGCAAGATTTCTGACAGCTGTTGGTCGGCCATTTGTGAATTTTACGAAATATTCGTAGACTTCATTTCGTTAATTATTAGCCCTATGTGTGGCCGGGAATAGGTTTAGTGTTAGTTATATTATTTGAACTCGTTTCTATTCATCCATAGCGTCTACAAACGAATATTAAACGACGTTCCTTAACGCGAATATGTGTTAAATATAATGAGGTGAACATAGTAAAAACAATTTCTAGTGCCTACGTACTTCCTACAATGATTAAACTTTTGGAGCAAGGTTCTTTAATATTTTATGCAAATTAGCATGGATAGTGCAGTGACTAGCTCGTCGAGTGTTGTCATCACGTGTAGCGTACGCTGAGGCTCGCCGAGGTTTCGAGTTTATTTGCAGTCACATCGGGTGCCTCGAGTAAATAATTCGGATGGCATTTTGCTGTTGTACGTGGTAGTGATCGGTGTTGAAATGGCTCCGAGGCCTCCGCCGCCGCCCGGTCCGCCGCCGCCCCCGGGGCCGCCGCCGCCACCTGTGTTCGGCAGCGCTAAGAAGGGCGGGTCAGGGGATGACAGGAATGCTTTACTAAGCTCTATAAGGCAGGGTGCTAAATTGAAGAAGACTGTGACAGTGGACAAAAGTGGACCGTATATTCCTGGGAAAGTGACTAGTGCATCGAGTGGCCCTGGGACGCCAGGAAGTGGGAACGCCGCGCGGAACCCCGCCCCGCTGCAGAATGGCGGTGGAAGCGCCCCAGGGTTGGGCGGCCTGTTCGCTGGAGGCATGCCCAAGTTGAGACCTACTGGCAAGTTGGCAGGTGAGGGTCACTGGTAGTCAAAAACAATGAGTTAACAAAGAGAATGGTAAACAAGCCTTGTTTACAATAGTTATGTTAATGATAATTATATTTATGCAGGCTTGCATAGTGATGTAAATGATAAGCATTCCTCACCTATGCTAGCTTAGTTCTAAGCAAAATCTATTTATATAGAATATTTCACCATATTCATTTAGAATTTAGTTATGTATGCATTTTACAAAGGAATAAAAATAAAAAATATTTTATCATGCAATGTTAGACTTCCTATAGGCCAGAGGATATTCTGCAGTGTTGTTTTAGCTTCACAACAGCTGTAATTAAAGAGCCTGCCCAAATATGTCCTCACAGACAAACCCATGTGTAGGCTTCATAAAAAAAGTTATGACTTGCAAATTATGCATATACCATTATATAATTTGTTTTGTAAGTTATTAAAATAATGCTTACTCTTTGTTTTCAATTACTAAAGCAGCTATTTAGGTGGCCAAGCATGGTATGTGTATGGTAACTTTGCTCCATATTACAAACTGCCTAATATAAATGGTAAAATGTGGGTGTGTTACAGCTCTACCTATCCCTGTAAATGGATAATAGTGTTATGCTAATTGACATAGTATATTAAAACTTTGGTCTTTGTTTATGAATGATGAAACAAAGGTAAACAAACCTTTTTTGAAATATAAGCTTTCAAAAGTATATAAAAAAAAATTGCCTTTACCTATGTCATTATAAGCATTATATATATTTAAAATGAAAAACTTTCCTTTAAAGTTATTTAAAAAATACATAATATAAACACAAACTTGTCTAGGTGACACATATATTGTATTTTCGGTCTAGTTGTACAGATAATAATGTTTCAAGTTATTTACAAATTTTTATATTTTATAAGAGTACCATCCGTAATTATGGTATTGGGCAACATTACATACTTGCTTGAATACAATTACTTTTATCTGCTCCACTTTAAGGGTCATTATCATTTGTCTTCCATTTTATTTTCAAGAGTAAAAAAAATTAAAATAAATTAATGAGGAACCTCTTTATATTGTATATATTATACCTTGGTGGCATATTTGGATTACGGGGTTCGATCCCCGGGTCTGGCAAAGTGGTATTGGATTTTTCTATTCAGTATCAGTCTGGACTATGGAATTTGTGCCCGATATGGCGATAGGCTCGCCCCCTATCACATCATGGGACGGAGTACGCATGGTGAAAAGTGGGTGCACTAGTTGCGCCTCTGCCTATCCCTTCGGGGCTATAAGGCGAGTGTGTGTGTGTATATATTATAACTGTATTTCAAGTTCATGTTAGTATAAGGGGCTTGCTGGCATAAATACTTTCCTAACAGTACATTGCAAATACCTTTATAAGATAGGCACACCACACCATTATCTAAGAAGTCTAAGAATACATTTTGCATGTGGTTTTGCAAAGTATAATAAAGATCACAATTAAATCATTGTATAAGTACATGTTTACCATAAAAGCTACCCAAAAGCTTTGTTTATAGAATATCTTGGTCTGTTGACGTTGTTTCACTTAGAACTATGTGAAGAATAGTGCAGAGACGAAATTCCATACCTACACTAGATACTGTTATAAAGAAGAAAGATTTGTATTTTTGTATGTTTGTGACCAATAAAGGCAATAACTACTAGACCAATGTAAAAAATTCTTGACCAATATAAAGCTACATTATCAGCTAGTAACATAGGCTACTTTTTATTCTGGGATAATGTAAAGAGAGACTTTAATTTCCGAAAAACTTGACACGGACCGAGCCAGGAGCAAAAGCTTTTAATACATATTATTGTATAATGCAGGGATAATGTCCACGGGGAATAAAATAAATAATATTATAATGGGATTTCTGATTCGGTTTTTGTTTATTGTTTATGAATCATCAGGAATACAAGGAAAGAATGATTTATGTCCTAGAATATAATGAGGAAGAACTAACATATTCTAGGTCATTGTCACAATTTCAATTTAAATATAACATACTCTAATTCCACAGAGTGTCCTTTTATGAATAATAATCAATCAACTCAGCCTATGGGTCTTTAATAAATATTCTTATCAGTGATTAATCTAATCAATATCGTTGACTGATTCCCAAATTATTTGTCGTCAGTGGTAAATATTGATTAGAATTGATGTTTCGCTGAATCAATGAAATCGTAGATTTGCCATGTCCGTACATTAAATACCTTGGATTATTTAAAAATAAATAATACATCATTATCTATACTAATATATGTATAAAGCTGAAGAGTTTGTTTGTTTGTTTGAACGCGCTAATCTCAGGAACTACTGGACCGATTTTGAAAATTCTTTCACTAATAGGAAGCTACATTACTCCTGAGTGCTATAGGCTACTTTTTATCCCGGAGAAACATTTCCACGCGGGCGGAGCCGCGCGCAATGCTAGTACTTAATAATAGCTAACTTCTGCTTTCTGTTCCGTATACTATATCCGTTTCCTGTAATAAAAAGTAACCTATACTATTTAGGGATAAGCTCAGCACCCATACAAAAAGCGGAAATCTCCTTTAGACCTGAAACAAATATTTGCAAATCATAAAACATTTGTCCATGCTAGGATTTAACCCGCGGCCTTGTTTCACGGTCGGCTCATCGCTCGTTGCGCCGCTTGCTATTGAAAAGAAACCTAAATCTCATTATGTAACGAGGTCTGTGAAAATATTATAAACAAACCAGGGTTGATTACTGTCTCATGGCATTACCTAATAGTTCATTGCATGTGTTCTTTGTTTATTATTTTCATTAGTTTCGTAAATATTATGATGAGCCTATTTTCATTAAGATAAAACGGCATGATTGTGTCGACCGTTGAGAAACGCAACGATGGTTGGCATTATTGTCCGATGAGAAACGCGGATGATCGGCGTTTTTTTTTTTTATCACCAACCAATGTACACCAATACATGAATGAAAATTAAAGCCTTGTTGTCGCACTGTGACCGCGCGGCTAATTTGAACGCGCCCTTAAACGTTTTCACCATTCGCCTCAAGTATTTAGTATGAAGTTACGATATACAAGAGCACTGTTGGAAACATCCAAAGTTTGATTGACCTAATTTCTCGTTAAATGAACATCTAGACGCGCCAAGAAACTCTTACTGATTTGGCAGTGCGCTAATAGGTGATCGCATCAACACCTGTAATAAATAAGTTGATTCACATAGTGCTACGTTTTCTCCTGGAGATAATGATTATTCACTCATACATTCCCCTGCAACTCCTGCAAGTCAAAATCGACAGTACGTACACATTTTATGAAGTCGACCAGTGAGTCTTTGAGATAACTTATTTGCCTTTAACTCATGATGAAAGTAATTGATTCATTCTCACTTAATTTGCCGAAAGTTTGCGCCTCTGGGAGTACTTATCTGTCTTTAAGCTGTCAGCAAACTCAAGCAAGTCATTGAGTTTGCCGAAAGTTTAAAAAAATAATAATTCAGAAAAACATATGGGATAATAATTTATGTATTTTAGACTTAAATGTTCCCATTAGGTGTTAAACGATTTGTTTTCTGACCCTATGTCGATTTATTGTCAAATTGAAAATAACTCGTTGACTATAAAAATATAAAAAAGTTATATAATTTCATTTGTAAAAACATAATGCTACTGTTATGGTCACTATGCTCCTAAATAAATGTTGATCAAATGAGTACTATCGAAATTAGCTGTCTAATACCTACACTAACTAGAGGATATCTTTTACTTAAATATGTGAATCAGACCCTGATAAACAACAGTCTGTTAAGGGCGTCTAATCAAAGAACTTATGTAAATAAAAAGTTTTCGAAACTTAGACCACCGCCGTACGTGCCAAACAACCATTGCGTAACCTTCGTGTGGTTGGAATGATAATTGTGATGTGCAATTTGTGTCCTGCCTGACTGTGCCCTCTTTTATTTGGCTGTAATAGACATGGCATCAGCCTTTTTGTGGTTTAAACAAAAAGCGTACGAGTTACCTGAGAGAAAATAGTCATTCCCATTCACGGGCGTAGCTATAGTATTCACAATGGGGTCCTACGATATACAAATTTTAGTGGCGTGTAATATATTACAGTGTGGACATGTATGGTAGCCCGATCGCTTTAAGCTAAGGAGTTGCGGGTCCGGATCCCCAAAAAAGTCAGCGGTCAGTGGCGTAGCGTGGTTTATTGTAAGCTAAGGGGGGTTCCGGACCCCCTGAACCCCCACTTATATACGTCCATGTTCCCATTCATAACAATGCAGATTCGTTGATGCGTTGCTAATTTGACGGTTCCTCAGGTTCAGTTGAATAAAAAAAATATATTTCGAAGTACTTAGTTTATGTTTCTTGAATTGCTTATTACCTATTATCAATACAACCTGATTTCATATCGACAGCCATATAACATAAGTGCCGATATAATTGTGTACTGCGGAGAATAATGTGATTTCATAATGTAAATACAACACGAGTTCATGGATATTGGTATCATCCTCGCTGGATAGTGTTTCAATACACGATAAGCAAACACAGGCTCATATTTGATGACAAAAATGTAAATCTTTAGAAAGCAATGAAAAAATAAGTAGAATGAAATTTTATGATGTTTATTTATTATACGCTACTTGATTCCGCTGATTATAGAAAAGAGTAGCGAATCGATTATTTTATTAATCAACATTAAGCTAAAAAATAATACATATCCCATGAAGAAGCTCCATATTATTTGTAAGTGGTACCTGTAATATAGTATGTTTTTGCTGGCAAAAAATAAATAAAAAAATTAAAAAGCACTACTACAAGTCCTATAAGTCTAAGTCGATAATGCAGTGCAGAATCGAAATTTGCCACTCTAAAAATGACGTCAAAACATAATTTGTAAAAATGTGTTGCCAGGCCAAACGCCCAATGGTCAATTGAAGACGGAAGCGCCGCGGTACCCGCCGCCGCAGCCACAGCAACCTCCTCAAAGAAACTCCCCAGAGAAAGTAAGACCGGCAATGCCAGCTCCAGCGCCCGTCGCTAACGTGAGCGCGCTCTCCGCTGCGTTGTCAGGGGCCTTAGCTGCCAGGGAACTGGCGAACAGAGATAGAGAGCCAAGGGAGCCGCCTGCCCATCCTGTGGTCAGGAGGCAACCGAGCGACATCAAGGCCAGGGGACCGCCTCCTCAGCCCCCTGTGCAAAAACCTGCCATGCCTTTGGTGAGTGCTTTTTCTGTATACAACGGTGTTGGCAATAGATGATGCTTGTTATTGTATGGAGCTCTGGTCCTTGAGATTACTGGCAGAGTGGATCGTACTATTTTCATAAAGGTTAATTTAAAGTAAAATTTTGAAAAGTGGATGGCAAATAACTTCCTATTGTTTCTTAGGATGCAACTGATATGACAATATTAAGCAGGATAGCATTTTTTTTTTTTTAATGGCACTTGTGTTCACATTTTGCCAATGTCAAGTTTGGGTTGTCTTTTTTTGTTATCTGTAGTATGTCGAAGTAAAGCAGTGGCTACCTTACCAAGACTTTGTTAAGGAGTTTTGGCGGCAACAAAAAAAAACACTTGATTAGCACGATTATTTCAATTCACTTCATTTGAGCTCTTTAATAGAACTATATTGGATAATATACCACCATAATTATGCAATATAACACTAAGTATCACCAAAATAATGAATTAAAACAAGAGCACCTCATGACACTTCCAAGTTCCCGCCAAAACTCCAGGATACCATTTTTAATATCGACGAGGCATCTCAGCATGGTATTAGGACATTTGGATATTCCACTAAACATTCAGGCACAAACTGTTTTAACCCGTCAACGCCTGCGGTGGACACCGGTGTCCATTTATATAAGGAAATTAGCTTATCTATACTAATATTATAAAGCTGAAGAGTTTGTTTGTTTGAACGCGCTAATCTCAGGAACTACTCGACCGATTTTGAAAATTCTTTCACTAATAGGAAGACATTACTCCTGTGTGCTATAGGCTACTTTTTATCCCGGAAAAACTTTTCCCCGCGAGCGGAGCCGCGCGCAATGCTATAGCTATATATAAGCGGGCGTTGACGGATTAATATAGTTGTTACCCGACCGTTACCTATTTCGTCGAATTATATTGCGCTTCCTTTGTTCTCGTGTAGGTCGTTAGACATATTAGGTTATGAAACAAATTATATCAATATACTTCTTTAATTATCTTTAACCATATTCCATTGGATTGTTCAAATTCTTCGATATTTTTCATCAGAATTCGTCAATTAAAGATGTGATTATCTTAATTTGTATCCTCTCATTACGGACGCTTTTGTTTTTAAATTTCAGCCAGCGTTAAAAGGATGAGCGTTTTCTTTTATTGCGCATCGCTATTGTTTTTTCGGTAGCTTTCTTCCTCGTCCCTCCCACTTCCTTAGTGTGTAGGTACACACTGAAATCCGCCTCGGTAAAAAAGTGCACTTAAGCTTTTGTGTCTTAAGTGTACACTATACGAGCTTGCACGTGTAAGGGGGAAGAAATAAACGTAATACGTGTAGCTAGGCTTACATTTTTGTTTTGTTTTTGAATGGGATTTATCTATTGTGATAAGGATCGTAATTCAATGGCAATAGAGTTGTAATTGAAATGTCTGAGCGGCGTTTTTATGAGCAGTCGTGATGTTAGGTATTAAGGAAGTTGTCTGCTGGTGTTGTAATGTACTTATTCAGTAAATCGAATGCTCAGCTAATGCAGTACCACATTTAGGTTAATTTCATAGACTTAGACTGAGAAATTTCAAAGAGTTCATTTTTAGTCTTACTAACACAAATAATGATTAGTCCCTGATGTAAGAAAGTGGATTAATAAAAAGGGCGTAGAACTGACAAGGGTGCGGTGACTTGGGAAAGGCCTGTGCCCTGCAGTTAACGAATACAGGTCATGGAATGATGGATGGAACAAGGAAATTAGGTAATTCGACGCGTTCCCTTTTGAACTTCCGCCCCTTGCTAGTAAAAGTATTAATCTGTGTTCTAACCATATCGTATACAGGAAGGAAAAAAATGTGTACATACCTTTTTGACAAATAAATATTTAGTTTTAATAAAACCGAAGAGGATTGAGATATTTATATCCACCGAAAACATTTTCATGTAAAATGTAGATCATAATATGGATCGCACTGTCAAAAAGTTAACAGATCTCATGTAGAGGCGAGCTTCTAACTCTACAAGCTCTAACTTCACAAACTCTACACCTTGTCACAATATATGGCTTGGCCGTTTCGCTACCGTCACATGGGCGTAAGGTGAAAAATGTATTCACAGTTCATTACTTTTCTGTTATACAATAGTTCTTGTAGTAAGGAAACGGCCAAGCCGTAAACGCGAAAGTAATTCTGTCTGTCTGTCTGTCGCGCTTTCACGTCAAAACTACCGGACGAATTTAAATGAAATTTGGTACACAGGTAGTCTAGAGATTGAGAAAGGGCATAGGCTGCTTTTTATCTCAGGAAAATATAAAGCAGGACTTTTATCCCGGAAAAAACCTTTTTACGCGGGCGGAGCCGCGAGCAAAAGCTAGTTGGTTTATATTTAAGTTATTCGTTCCCTGAATATTGTTTCGAGTTTTGGTAATTGTTTCCTTTCTTCAAATTATGCGAGTCAAAGAAAAATCATGAATATACTCCAAGCCCCAAGGGTTTCATTTGTAATAAGGTAAAAAATGTAATATCCAAGTGTAGTTCACGATAACACGAAAGTAGAAACTCGTATGTGTATATTGTACGTATAATATTAAAAAAGAAATTCTCTTAAGTAATACAAGACACGGGGAAATTTCGAAGCCAACGCTCTCGCGTATGTTTGCGAGCGAGCAGTTTTAATATTGTTTTAAGATATGAAAAAGTGCAAAGACGGTCGTAAAAAGTAACTTAAGCTAATTACCTTGCACGCTACGGTTTCGGAAGGGAAACGGGATTGAGGCCATCTGTCGATATTTATTCGTGTAGGTGACTCGAGAACCAAATGTCGATTTTGTTCCAGGGTAGTTAATTTAATTTGGGTCCATATATGCGATATTAAAATATTGAACAAAAAAGCGTGGATTGTGGAATGACCTTGAATGTAAAAAAAAAATTACACTTATAATGAAATTAGCTTTGCTAGCGACTGCATCTGCATGAGAGATTTCCCCTAGCAAAATAGGGTCATTAAAATATTATATGGTCCATGTTGCTAAACGGCAATAACTCTTTATTAGCGAAAACACTTTGAAAATTGATTCATTAGTTGCATAGATTACAAACAAACAAATTGAAATACATATAGAAGTCCCAGATATACTTAATAATGTAAACAAACTCACATACCTACAAGATATAGTTACTTTTATAGTATTAGCGTAGATGAATATGGCACATTCTTAATGAATATAACACAGTTTCTGTATAATCGATTATCATACAATTAGATAACGGCTAATTTTATGTCATACACATTGTAAACGTAACGTAGAACGTATTATATAACACGGTAATATTAGAAATACGTTTTTTTTTTTTATTAAAAAGGCTTTTTTTATGTGTTAATCAGAAATATACCGCCTAGATGGCGTAGTTGCATTGCGCACGCGGTACGACTATCGCGCGGAGGTGTTACGCCTCTGCCTACCCCTGAAAAGGGAAAGAAGTGTAATATTATGTATATATATTTATGTATGTGTGTGTGTAAATAATAGGCCGAATAAAACCCAACGCAAAAGCACCACTGAAAAAGTCACAGGGAAGTAAAATTGGCAATTTCATATACTTGGACGACACACTTTTCAAGTTATTTTACTTTTAAAACCAAACTACTCAACCGATTTTGATACAAAATCTATGGGACCAATCTGGAAGTATATTATTTATAATGAAAAAAGAACTTTCCAAATCGGTCAATAAATGATGGAGTTCTGAGGTAACACACATGGAATTTTGAACTCGGTTAAAGATAAAAAATGGAATCTGAAGAAAAAATAAATAAAAGCAATAAAATGAACGCCTTAAAAAGAAAAAAAAATAACATCAAAAATTCTGTTCATTTTTAATTAATTTAGTCAGTTGTTAATTGATTAGCAACAACACATTTTTAGATATCCATCCGAATCATATACGGTTCGCGATCCCTGTCCCAGCAAATTGCCGTGTGACTCGACAACGGAAATACCACTTCGCCCACTCTTTACCAAAATATCCTTTGCAGGGATACGACACGTGTTGTGTGAAAATAAAACTTGCCGTGGGGTGCCGCGGTGGCCGTCAGGTTAATTTTTAACCTGATTTACGCTTGCTGTGGTTTACCCGAATCTATAAATAACTTGCGAGGAAACGGGGGTTTGTGGCAACGATTTTTTTATTGCTATACGGGTTGGGTCGTTATGGCGTGTTTGGTATGGATTTTAGGGTTGTTTGTGATTTTTTCTGGGTATTTTTTCTTGGTAACGTTGCTATTGTTTGTATAGTAGAGAGCGAACGTGTAAGAAATGTGTATGCTCGTTTGCCCCCTATATCATAAAAAAAAGAAAGTTTACCTATTTCGTGCTGTGCTCTTTAATACAAGTATGTATGTATTTTTAAACAACCTTAGTATTTAATGTGAATATATTTTAGTAGATATTCTCTAAGAGCACTTTCCAAGGATGAAAGTGGGTAATTTCGTTGATACAGGTTTTTGTTTGTGATCTTGTGTTTAAAATCAAGTTCGGTGTAAATATTTTATTAATTTGCTATAAAAGTTAATCTATTAAGTTGCACCTATTAAAAATCAATTTGGATAGGTATTTCGGGTTGATTATTAAGGTTTAGTAATTTTATGATCGTTCACAAGTTTTCGATAGTAATTTTTAGGCCAACATAAGATGTCTTGATTTAGTGAGCGACACCTTGGGGTCGTCCATTAATTACGTGTTTTTTTAGGCAATATTTAACTTTTCGAAACTAATGTCTGACTATCGCATTCTAATATTTGTAGTGTTTACAAATTACTTTGAAAACAGAAGTCTATTTCTGCCGCACCTCCCTAAGCTGCTGGATTTAGTAAAGCCCAACGCGATAATCCGTTATTAGCATACAACATTCCGAAATATCCACATAGTATTGTGACTTGTGGGCCTTTCTAGTTGGGCTTCGGTACTCATAACAGTAATTATTAAAAGTTTTTATTTTCTCTGTAATCCTCTAATTCCTCTTTATAATACTAAAAAAGAAAGATTTGTATTTTTGTAACGAATAAACTCAAAAAGTACTGGACCGATTTTAAAAACTTTTTCATCAATATAAAGCTACATTATCAGCAAGCAATCAGGCTACTTTTTATCCCAGTAAAAAGTGGGACTGGATATGGTGGGGAGATGTTTCATATACAACTTCGCAAAGACTGTATATTCGATCATCAAAGGATAATGTAGGAATATTTATACAATATTATTTATATCAACCATCGCAGGGAATTAACTTACGTACTTGATGTACAGTCAGCAGCATAAATATCTGTACAAAATCAAAATTTCAAATCGCCTATATTAAACTGAAACATTTTTTTATTCGTTTGAAGTAAAGTAAATCTCTTTTATTTTATTCTTGTAAAGAGAAAAAAAGATTAGTAAGAACACAAAAGTGTGTAGGCGATTTGAAGTTTTGAACTTGTTCATCTACTTATGCTGCTGACTGTACAGTGAAGTCTTAATATAATCTAGACCAACGGTGAAACGTTGCGTCTCTCGCCAGTCGATCAATTTGTGCCGGTCTATCTTATTCTATATAACAAAGTGGCCTAGGAACGCGACTGGGGCGTTAGACAAGATGCCTTTGTACAATCGCGTGCCATAGTAAAAAAAAAATGTATGAGAATGACATATCCTACTAAGACACGTGGTCATAGCGAACGAAAACTAAGAAAAAAGAGAATACATAAGAAACGTGAAATGCCACACAGTACTTTGTAACTCAAGGTGCTGGATGGTGTTGCTACTGTTTATGGGTGGTCGTATCGCTTACCATCAGGCGAACGGCATACTCGTCTCGTCATTCAATGCCATAAAAAAAAACTTTTGTGACTTGTCTAAGGCCTCCGTTCAGAAAGATGTTATGGCGGTTTTAAAGTCCATGTGAACAGTGGTCGCTATCCTTTCAGGAATAAATACGGTGCGCATTGGCGACTCTTCGTCGGGTTGGTATGATATTGGCTCTGGGGTCCCTCAAGGCGGCATACTTTCTCCATTATTATTTTCTATCTTTATTAACCTCATTACTCATAACCTTCAATGTGCGTACCATCTGTATGCTGATGACCTGCAAATATACTCTCAGGATGGAGTGGATTGTATATCCGCAGCTGTAGATAGGGTGAACAGGGACCTCGAATCTATTAAAGGCTTGTCTGATAGTTTTGTCCTATCAGTTAATCCTCTAAAATGTCAGGCCATCATTGTAGGCAGCTCAAGAATGATCAGTAAGTTGGACCCAACGAATATTCCTCCCGTAATTTGTAATGGCACCATCATTCCTTGGAGCTCTTGCGTTAAAGATCTCGGTCTACATATCGACTCCACCCTGAGCTGGAGGCCCCAGGTAACCTCTGTCTGTCAGAGAGTCACTGGTACTCTCCGCGCTCTGTACCGCCTGAAGAATTTTCTTCCGCCTAAGACCATGACAATGCTAGTACAAACCTTAATCCTCCCTGTTATTGACTATGGTGATGTGTGCTATTTTGATCTGAATGCAGATCAACTCAATAAACTGGACCGACTTCTTAATAACTGCATTCGATTCGTGTTTAATCTTCGTAAATATGACCACATTTCCTCTTATCGTTTGCAATTAATATGGCTACCTATTCATCAACGCCACTCTTTGCGTGTACTTACCACCCTTTTCTCTCTGCTTATGTCTCCTACCCCTCCTACATATTTATCTTCAAACTTCCAATATCTTTGTGGTAGCCATAATAGAAACCTTCGCTCATCTAATAATCATCTTCTCACATGTCCCCCTCATAGCTCTGACTTCACTCATTCCTCTTTCGCTATCCAATCTATTCTCCTATGGAATTCGCTCCCTCTCGAAATCAGGGCGTCTAACACACGGCTAGCGTTCAAAGTGAGAGTTCGGCAACTACTTTCGAATGAAGCGTACGAGTCACCACTTTAATTATAATATATTATATATTATATGGTATGTATTTTATATACTTATTTATTTTTATTCCTCATATGTGTACCTATATATATATATTTTTTATACTTATTATGTATTATTGTTTGTGTATGTGTCTTGTATTTATGTTTATATGTCTTATTTATGAAGTTAAACTCTGTATTTTTAATATACCGTTTGATGCACCTACCATGATTATCTCTGCACCACCTTAAGGTTGATTGGTAGAGAATGCCTACGGCATTAAGTCCGCCTGTACATTAGTTGTATAAAGTGCTAATAAATAAATAAATACACCGTGGTCCAAAATAACATTAACAAAATTAAAAAGTTATAACTTCGAAATTCAAATATTAAAAAATACATTATTCATTGTTTTACTTTTTAATTACATATCAGATATTTACCCGCCATTTTTAGGTGCAATGTATTTTTTAATAAAAATGATTATAATTATATTTTTCCATGCCTAAAATACGTGAAGCCATAATTTCTTTACATTAGTCTGGAAAAATGCAGTGTGAGATCACGGCGTCAGTCGCCAATTAGTTTCATAAGTTCGGACCACCTGTATATTGAGTACCATCCCACCGAACACAGGTAAATTGTGGGTATTGACTTCTATCTATTGGAGATTTCGTTTATGATTACACTGGCTATTTGCTTAACGTTAATATTCCGAGGGAAAAATAATGAAATAAATTAATGTAATGTATAGGGAATACATTATTACTATCCTTTTATGTTTAATTGATATTAAAAGTTGTTTTTGTTATATTAATGGAATTACTATTGCGTCAATAGTGATTGATCTTAATTTAATATGTCTCAAGGAAAACAATATTTCAGGAAAAATATTACTACATAATATTATTAATCGTACGTAAATCCTAAACTGAATCTTCTTCTAAATGGAATGTCCAGGAAAATGTATAACACATAATGTTATTCGAATAAAGAATAAATAAATAAATAAATAAATTCCTAAAACCCTAAAAATGTAAAAGAAGCTGTAATATAATACTGTAAAATATGGAATGTGCTAGAATTTCCACTGTTTTATATTATGGATTGATCCTATTAAAAGAATAGACTAACTTTCGTTGGAAATTATTGTGAACGAGCTTTTGCCCGCGGCTCCGCCCGCGTGAATGAGTTTTCCCGGGATAAAAGTCCCGCTTTATATTTTCCAGGGATAAAAGTCCCGCTTTATATTTTCCCGGGATAAAAAGTAGCCTATGTGTTAATCCAGGACATAGTCTACCCGTGTGCCAAATTTCACCGAAATCCGTTCAGTAGTTTTTGCGTGAAAGAGCAACAAACATCAGTAGGATAATATTGGGCATTCTAGACCACCTGTCGCTCGGCGAAACAAGTTCGCCATCGCTCCGGACGGTGGTCTAGAATACCCAATATGGAATGATCGACTCAAAATATGAATTCACACCACAATTTTATACTCTGACAAGTTCGCCATCGCTCCGGACGGTGGTCTAGACTGCCCAATATGGAATGATCGACTCAGAATATGAATTCACACCACAATTGTATACTCTGACAACGGGCAATCAATGAGTGTCGAAGGAAAAATAAAGTTTTTGTAATGTGTTTTATACGAATTCATCAAATTATGATTGAAACTCATATGAAATGTTATGTGTATTATGAATGTGAAAGCTTTGGTTGAGTAAAATAACTGTGACGTTTTCGAATTATTAATTTTTTATTTAACATTATTATATGTTTTCGGTTGTTCTTCGAACAATAAATCGGATAAACGCACGAACTCTTGTAATTTTCGCCACTGAGGGGAATCGGTGTCGGTTTGGAACTTGATACGGATGAGCGCCTTCTTCCACATGTCCAATGGTTCGGTGTCGTGCGCGTCGCTCGACTTGTACACCTTGCAGTCGATGTAGTATTCACCGCTGGTGCTCGCTGTTCGCCGCTCGCTGCCGTTGGCCACTCGGTTCACAAAATATGACGAGAGCCGACTAATACTTTCAGTTTGCTCTGTGTCCGTTGCATAGTTGCGACTTATACCAAATATATCAATAGTTTTCTTTGTTTTTTTACTGAAACAATATATGAAACATAAATATTAATTTTCAACTTATTGTCACTGAAGTTTCTCCTAAAACGTTTTTAAATTGATACACATACATTATCTCTACCAGTCGTATTAGTAACAAATTATATAGAAACAAATTTATAACTACCACCCAAACTAATATTTTGATACATTGAAGTTTCTTTTGTTGAGGTGTTTTAGTATCGTTCTCCGAAGAGCAGATCTCTATAAATTTGTAAGGATCATATTCGAAATTATAGGTACTCTTTTAAACAGAAAATATGGTTTGAAACAATGCCTATTACCTCGGAGATATATGCGGTAGTTTGTGAACACTGAACACACCTCTCTAAATATATTACTTGTTATAAACAAATTCTACCGCAAGGTACAGAAAACATTCTTCCTACGAAGTCCGTAAAAATATTTAAATTTCTTACCTTGTTCGTGTTGAATTCGTCGTTGAGACTGGCTTGCGCTTCCCGACGTTGTCCGCCGACAGGCTGCGGTTGGGTTTCTTTTTTTGTTCAGAAACTGGAGCTGGTTGATAGTACTCGCATTCTGATTCAGACCTGAATTTCATATAAATTTTAAAACAATTAATTTAAATATACAAATTTAAGAAATCAGTACGTCAGAGTGATTTTAAAATAATTTATACTCACATTTTTCCGTTTGAAACAGCTGTTTGAATATACCTGCACAATAAGCTTGGTGAGTCGGTGGCAGCAGGCACGGCAAGTGTCAGCAGCTCGGCAGCGGGTTCGGTTATTCGCAGATTACTTCTTCAAGAGTACTTCCAGTCTTGTAGAGTTGATTTTGTTATGTCGTTTCCATCAAAACCAGTTGTTTATAAGCGAAAAACGTGTGATAATTGACAACATTAAAAATGTTGCATGTGCTATGGTATAATGTATTTTACGTTACTTTTTTCCGTGTACGTATTATACTCATGTAAAATGCGCATTCAGAGTTCGAGTAACATTAAACGTCGATGCAGCAAAAATGCTTAGGGTTGGGAAACGTACATTACATTGTAAATATTTAAGTAACCATAAATTATGTTATCACAGATTATTTCAAATAATATATTAATAACATCAAACTTTACAAGTAATTTCTTTATTTATGATGATAGTGACCAACATTTATTTCCTATTTTTTTCCATTTTGTTTTATCGTAATGATTACAATATATTGTGTATAATATTATAATGTTATTGTAACTATAGTTATTGTAAGAAATTATTTCATTTGAATGAATATCGTAACCAAAAAAAAAACTTAAAATTGAATACGTGCCATCCTTACTTGAATGACGCAAATTTGATTTTGCTGACTGGAAATTAATACATAGGTTGAGCGCACGTGTCACGATATGAACTATGTTATTTACTTGATATTTGAGTATATCCTTCTAATGGAAGAAGATCGTATGAACAGTAACCATAATATGACTCTTATGATTAATAGTTATTTTAATATTGAATTTGAAATTACTATAAAAGCTGATTTTTTCTTTTTCAAAGTTCATTACCACAAAATGTTGAAGTGACATAGCAGCATTTATAAAAAAAATAATCGATAAATATATTTTTATAAGAAGTAATCGGTATATTACATACAAATTGATATACCAACAACTGAGTTTTATATGGAGCTACAGAATATAGAAATATTAACTATAATAGAAAAACGGCAAAAATTCAGGTAACTATAAACATAAAAATTCTTAAGATATTGTTGATTGTACCTTAAAAATACATTTAATATTCGACTAATATTATGCATTACTCTTTCAGAAATGTTTTAAAAGACAAGTTACTTTCGTGAATAAGAACGAGAAGCACAAACGACAACTGAATTTCAACGGGGCACAGGCATTTGTCTTATGGTATTGGATAAGCCACTTCATTCAATTTAAAATCCGGCTTGAAATTTATAGATGTGGATTTTATACTTACTGTATATTTTGTAAGTATTTAACAATTATAACTTTTGTTCTAGTTTATAAGCACGCTTGGTGCTTTTGTAATTTAAAATAGTATAAAGCATTGTAAATTATAATTAGATAGATACTATAATATAAATAATGCCATACTGTTCGGTTTGCAAAGTGTCCGTAGATAGTCGTCGATGGTCGGGTCATTCAAGGAGCAATGCACATAAAAACAATAGCGCAACCCCATTTTACGGCAATGTTTCAATTATCAATACTTCGTTTAAAGGACGTATCGTAAGTTATAGGATAACCGCAACTGACGAGCAAGTAAATAATTTCCCAGAGATGTTTCTGAATAGTATTAGTGATCAAGTAAAATATTTAATAGATCGATCACTTCACATACATACATCTGTTAAAATTAATTTTGAACTCTTTTCTGTTTTTCTTTTATATAAAAGTGATCAAAGGGAAATTAAATCATTCGGTACAAAAAATTATATAGTTCATGTTAATTACGAGTTCGATTCAATTTATAAATCTGCGATTGCATTACTTTTAAAAAAAATAGAAGAATTTCAGGAGAGAGATAGCGGTTGGACCTTTTTGAATAATTCACATTTAGAAATAAACATTAATAAATATCAGCCTCTCGGCGGAAGCGGATTTATAGATTTACCAAAATTCATAAAAAATAAAAAAGCTTGTTTGAATATTCGAAACAAAGACAAATATTGCTTTTTGTGGTGTGTTGTGGCAGCCTTGTGCCCTGCAACCCGACATTCGGACAGAGTTTCGTCTTATCCGCACTTTCAGAACATTTTAAATATTAATGACTTGTCGTTTCCCATAACTTTTTCTGATATAGTGATTTTTGAGAAAAATAATCCTTTTCTGAATATTTTCGTGTATGGGTTGAAAAATAATAAGATTATTATAGGCCCCTTGTATAAATCTATGAACAACAATAAATCTAAAAGCATTCACTTTTTATTTTTAGAAAATAATACAAATTCCCACTATTGCCTTATCAAGGACTTGCCACGTCTCGTTAGACATCAGATCACCAAACACCATGGTAAATTATATTTCTGTGAAACGTGCTTGTTATTTTTTTCGACTCTCAGTCAAATTAATACACATTTATGTGGAGGGGTAGTTACAGTTTTGCCAGAAAAAGGATCATTTTTAAAATTCAAAAATTATGATAGGAAACAAAACATTCCATTTGTGATATATGCGGATTTTGAAACGTTGCTTGAACCGATTGGTGACGGTGAATCGAACACCACCGCTAACACGTCATACTCACAACGGCACGTGCCGGCTGCGTTCGCCTACAATATAGTATCATCTTTCGAGGATTCATTTGAAGGTTATAGAACTTATCGCGGTAAAGACTGTGTTTTGAAATTTGTTGAATTTTTGATAGATGATGTTAAAGTAATATACAAAATTCTGTCTAAAAATGAACCTATGATATTCACAGAAAAAGATGTCTTTGATTTTACCAATGCCATAAAGTGTTACATATGTGAAAACTTATTATGGTGCGATAAAGTAAGAGATCACTGCCATATTACAGGTCGATATCGTGGCGCGGCTCATCGACATTGTAATCTACAACATAAAGTTCCAAAATTTATTCCAGTATTTTTTCATAATTTATCAGGTTATGATTGTCATTTATTTATAAAAAAATTGGCTGAAATTCCCGGGCAAATAAAGATTATACCTAAGACCAAAGAAAAATATACATCATTTTCTAAATTTATACATATTACTGATAATGAGTACATACAAATAAGGTTTTTAGATTCTTTCAATTTTTTAGGAACGAGTTTAGACAAACTTGCCAAAACAATGCATTCCGAAGATTTTGTTAATCTGAAATCGCATTTTTCTGATAGAAGAAAATTTAATTTATTGACACGGAAAGGTATTTATCCATATGACTACATGACTGATTGGAAACGATACGAACAGAAATCGTTACCACTCAAGAGCGAGTTTTATAATTCATTGACCAACGAAAATATAAGCGATGATGATTATAATCATGCCAAAACGGTTTGGAACGAATTTAGTATAAAAAATTTAGGCGAATACACGGATCTGTACTTGAAAACAGATGTACTTTTATTGACAGACATATTCCAAAAATTTCGAAAAACATGTAAACAACATTATAAACTGGACCCTGCCTTTTACATCACCGCTCCTAGTTTATCTTTTGACGCCATGTTGCTTAAAACAGACGTTCATTTGGAACTCTTGTCGGACTTGGCAATCGTAAGAATGATTCAAAGAGGTATAAGAGGAGGTTTGTGCATGTGTTCCCATCGGCATGCAAAAGCCAATCACATGTACATGTCTGAATATAATGCGTCAAACCCTTCCTGTTTCATAGCATATCTCGATTGTAATAATCTTTATGGTTTTAGTATGTGTCAGTATTTACCCTATTCTAGTTTTAGATTTCTTAATGAAAGTGAATTAGCTAATTTACATGTAGAAAATGTTGAGGACAACGCCGAGTGGGGCTTTATATTAGAAGTTGATCTTTTGTATCCCGAACATTTGCACGAATATCATAATGATTTACCATTTTGTCCAGAAAAATGTGTGCCTCCAGGAGGTAAAACAAATAAACTTATTGCTAATTTATATAATAAATATAATTATATAATACACTACATTTATTTGAAAAAATGCATAGAACACGGTTTAATATTACGTAAAATTCATAAAGCTATAACTTTTAAACAGTGTCCATATTTAAAAAAATATATAGAATTGAACACTTTGTTGAGACAAAAGGCTAAAAGTAGTTTTGAGCAAGACTTTTTTAAGTTATTAAATAACAGTGTTTTTGGGAAAACTTTAGAAAACACTGAAAAAAGAGTAACTGTTCATTTAGTTAATCAATGGAGTGATAAAAATAATAAAACTAAAAAATCAATATCCGCTGAGAGGCTAATAGCCAACCCCTATTTCCATAGTGCTTCGATTTTATCTGATAATTTGGTGGCAATACAAATGAAACCCAATCAAATTATTTTAGACAAGCCTATTTATATAGGATTTACGGTATTAGAACTTTCTAAGTCACATATGTATAACTTTCATTACAATATTGTAAAGAATTTTTACGGAGATAGAGTGAAACTATGTTATACAGATACTGATTCTCTTGTGTATGAAATATATACGAATGACTTTTATCGTGACTTAAAATGCCAGTTTTTGCAATATTTTGACACAAGTAACTATGATGATGTTAATGTATATAAGTTACCATTAATAAATAAAAAAGTTCCAGGTCTTTTCAAAGATGAAATGGGAGGAAATTATATAACGGATTTCGTTGGTTTGAGATCCAAACTTTATTCTATAAAAACTCCCAATAACATTATTAAAAAAGCAAAGGGAGTAAAATCATGCGTGGTAAGAGGATTAAGTATCTCAGATTATGAAAAAGTATTATTTCAGGGTGGAGTCATTCGTATCAAAAATATTATGTTTAAATCAATTAAGCATGAAATATTTACACAAAGTGTTAACAAAATTGCATTATCTAGCAATGACGATAAACGAGCAATATCTGTAGACAAAATATCTACGCGAGCCTGGGGTCATGCGCATTTTTTTAAAGAATGATAATTTAATACTATCTACCTATTAACTTATAAAATTGTAACTGTAGTATTAAGTACTTTTAACAGCTTATTGTCTATTCTTTATTTTTTTTGGAAAAATATAAATAAATATGTGTTGAATTGTAATAACTTGTTTTATTTACGAACCTGACTGACATATTTACCATCACAGGAATAATATTAGTATGGATTATAATACATATAATTCAACCATCACACTATAGGAAGGTACTTAGCTGATATACAATATGATACTTCAGATTGCCTTCTATCCAGTTCAACATACATACACACACGCAATCAAACCTTGTACTAATGAAGGGTAGGTCACACCATTACCATATCGAACGAACACTCAGGACTGATACTGAGTAGAAAAACTCAATATCACTTTGCCCGACCCGGGATTCGAACCCGACACCTCAAAGCGGTAGTCGTACCGCGCTCGCTTTACCACTACGCTACTGAAGCATTCAGTTCAATGTATTATAAAATGTTAAATAAGCATTAAATATATGACGTATCGTTTTGTTTCTAATGAATAAAATATTATGCTTATTTAACGTTTTATAGTAAACGTGTTCTAACATGTATAATACCGTTGTTTGTTTCGGGGGAGATATATAATTTTTGGTCACTTGTCACATATTACTGGTTCGAATAGGTACTGAAACTACATTGCAAAATCATCAAACATCAACAGCATGTCGTTGGTATGTATTTTATTAAATTATATTTTATTAACTTTGTATTAATTATAATAGATTGTATTACCATAATACCATTAGTAATGATTTAATTTGTTTTGTTACAGATTTCTGATGCAGATATTATATTTAACCAGTATGCGCAAGATCCCTTCGAAGGATTCTCCGAGATTCTACGCAACGAGCCCGAAATTTGCAATCAACAAACGAAAGAAAAGAAATCCAAACGACGTCGGGAAAAGTCAAGACACAATAATATAACGAAACAGAAAGAGAACACGTCTTTTGTAATGAGCAGATTACAGCGACGCGGCATCAAATTGATAAAAATTTTCGTTATAGACCTTTGTAACAACAGTACTCAAACCAGTGACAGTGATAGTGATAGAGAAAATGTAATTTTAAATGCACAATACATAGTTAAAGACGCTATTGATAGCGTCATGGACGATACTGAATCATTGGTCAAGAAAATTTCTAAGTCCTTAATAGATAGTGATTTTTAAGAAACTTTATGTTAAAAATTGTGAGTATAATGATGTTTTTATTTAAACATGAACTTTTAACTTGTCTGTATTAGATATATCAGATGTTATTATGGATTATGTAATAAAATATATTTATATTAAAAAGATTTTTATTTAATGAAACTTAAAATATACAATTTATTACCACTTCAGATATTTCTTAATACATAATACATTTTTTAGAGCACAATGTTTGAAATGATGAGTACAATTTAGATTTGTTTTTTCATCGCAATATTTTTTATGTAACACTGTAAAACTAGGACACTTTTCTTCACCGAGGTCCGACACTTTGCAATTTACACAAAGATCTTGTACCCATTTCACCTTCTCTAATCCTTTGACAATGATTTCTTTATTTTCTAAATATGGAACGATTATACGTTGAAATTCTCTAAAGTCAATATATCCTTCGTTCCAGTAAATGCCTCTGTTTTTCTCCAACCATTTAACCTGTCTCTTTTCTTCATCTGACAAGTTCTTAAAAAGATACGGTGGTTTTATTAAAAACGTTTGCGTATAATTACGAGTTGCAAAAGATAATTCCTTTAATATAAAATTGTTATGTATGTCTTTAAATCCTTGAACGTCCAATATTATACTATTAGAATTCATGATATTTTTCTCACAGTACTGCTTAGGGGTTTATATTCAATTATACAGTCATTCAATATAAGACAGTAAGCAGAAGTTTGATCAGGTATTTCAACAATACTCTCCAACTCTACTCTCACGTCAACTACTGGACCTGATATAAGATTATCTATTTGTCGAGAACAATCTATCACACATAACGGAGCAATGTCCTTAAATTCTTTAGCACTCAACAAAGGCTCTGGTCTACGTCCGTAATAAGACTGTTGAAATCGAGCGTACTGTTCGTATAATAAAGCATATTGATTGTTTATAAAATCAGTATTTAGATTTTCGTACGGATAATAAGTTGAATTTAAGTAAACTTTTACTTCACGTAGGTTACAGTGATCAAATCTAGACATGTCAGCCCCAGATTTGTTTTTCCTGTTGGTTTGCAGTCCTATAACAACGTATCGTGGTTTTTCGATTTGCGATGAGGTTTTAATAGACCACGTATGCTTTGTTGTTTTAGGTAATAAAGGATATTCATATAAATCCCAGTTTCTAAAAATTAATTGAAGTGCACGGTCTTTTTCTAAAATTTTTATGAAGTTCAATTTTTCTTTGTCGGACACTTTCACATGTGGCATTCTCCATACAATTTTATTAATTTCAACACTTTGTATGACTTCTCCACTATTCAGTTTCAAAGCATTCAAGTCTGTATTACTTCTTAGCAAAATCAGTTCGTGTTTACAATTTATGATAACTTTTTTGTAATCTTCACCAAATCCTAAGATATTACTTAGCGGTATTGATACTGAAAAAAATCCATTCTCACTTTTCGTGCCATGTATATCCCATCTCCAGGCTTGGGATGTTTTAGATTCACTTTCGTTCATAGATATCAATGATTTGATGGTAGTAGTTACACCCGCATTTTTTATTTTATCTATCTCCACTCCGTTCAATTCATACCTGATATCTTGAAAAAGGTACATCAACGGATTATTTGTAAATTCTACGCTTGTTTTTTCTTTGGTATCTCTTTTCGTAACATTCACAAATCCTTCTAAATGTAAAGTACTCGCTGATGGCAGAACATACAAATCTTTTTGATTAATAGGTATACGAATTTCATCATTTCTATTAAAACTAGTGACGTAGGGTTTATACGAATGAAATTCAATACCTTCGATGGTATTATCGTATAATGGAGTAGTTAAAAGATCTAGTATATTCATTTTAGTAAACCTATTGTTTTAAGAAAATTGAGATTTTCTTTGTTTAGCTTTTGTCTCTTATTAGAATGCAATGCAGCTTTGGAGATGGTTCGTGCCTTACTAACGTTTTTGGTATCTGCACTGCTATATTTATGTAGTGGGTAATAATCAATCATTTTCTTTTTAGGTGTAAATATAACTGTACTTCTTCGCCACGTAGATTAAGCAAATTGTTGTTAATATCTAATAACCTTATATTAACACTATTTATAATATTTTGATTGACCGGAAAGTATATTATATTCTTCGGAATTTCAATAATTCTGTAACCTGGAGGCACGTTAGGAGCAAACTCGTGAATAATATGACTAGGTCTACCATTCACATAAGATCCGCTAATAATATCACATTCAACCCTCACCACGGTCGTTGATAAAATGTCGACTGGAAACTGTGACACGTGTAATATATTAGCTTCAAGAATTTTCTTGTCGAATCCTAATAGTCTACCAATAGAATCTTCTTTTATAAAATTTAACTTTTTCGTGCAATATATATTTGTCTTTAAAGTATTGTTGTTGCACTGTAGTTGAAATCTTGTATTTTTTATTTGTGATTTAATGTAATCGTTGATATCTTGCAGTTCATATGCACCTTCAGGTATTTCAATAAATTCGTTGTAATCACCATAATACAATTTATTATTTTTTTCATCAATATTCGGAATCGAATTAAATGTAGACAAATGTAATAATGCACATTCATATTCTCCTTCAAGTTGCAAATTTGGTGAATAATATGTGGAAAGTATTGACGAGGTGCCTGTTATAGACAGCGTGAAAGACATCTTGCGATTGCTGACAATAAAACAAGTTGATTTATTTTATACTTTTATTCCAAAATTTAAACAAAAAATTCAAACACAATTGACCACAGTTTACAGAATTATATGTTTGATACCTTGTATAGTTATAATGTATATTACAATGTTTAAAATAATTTACTAATTCTATAGGTGGTTTTAAATCACCAAAGCTGTCAAAATATTCACAGTATTTATCTATTTTAACATAGGCTACCCAATGAGTTCCTTCGTTGACAGAGTTATCCAAATTGACAATACCACATTCGAGAGGGTTCGATTTCTTAGGTAATTGGTCTTTCATAAATACTCCTCGAAAATATGGTATATTTTGTGCGTAACGCATGATTTCGATATTACTTAGAGCATGATTAGGTAACCTCATATTTAGTTTTTTGAACGCTTTACAAACAATCCTTTACCATTCTTGTAAGGCTTGATATACAAACCTTTACCGATTGCTATGGATTCCATAACCTTATTATGGCGTTCAGATTCCCTTAAATTTTTTTGAGCATTTTTATAATCATTAACAGTTTTTGCAATTCCAGCCGCACCTCCGGCTAATGAACCTAACGCAGACAACCCAGCAAATATAGGTATTAAAGGCAAAACTCCACCAGTTTTTGGTAACGATATAACTCTTGGCAAACAAATCTTATTATTTGAATTTAATGGATATAATTTCTTCGCTGCCAGATAGGCATACTTTATTAAATTTGTTTTATTAGGCTTGGACTTTTTAATATGTGCGCGAATTTTTGATACTAAGGACCCGAATGATTTCAATCCTGACCCGGTTTTCAGTTTCGCCTTCATAACTTTGCTAACAATCCAAGAAGCCAATTTTTCTCCTTTTCCCGCATCTTGAGCATTTAAACGCCGTTTAGCCATATTTATCAACTGTAAATCTGCTTTATGCCGATTGGGTAAATCTGAGAATGTTGAATATGCGATATCGTGTTCTTTACAAGCTTCATCCAACTTATTTATGCCTTTGTCACCGCGCAACAAGCGCCTTTCAAGTTTTGTTCCTGGACCGCAATAGTTATAACCAGGTAAGTGTAGTTCGATCGGTAAATTGTTTATCAAACTATTTACCAGTCCGCCTCCGTTCATTGTTTGTAATTGAATGTACTGTTGTCATGAAGAAAAAAGATTAATATATGATATCTCATCAGTTAACAACTTTAGACTTATCAATCCAACTGTTTTCACTTTCTTGTAGACCCAACCATTTTACAAATAACTTATTACCTTTCTTTTTTATAACCTTTTCAATTAAGTAAACATCGGGGTAGCTTGTTTTCTGAATTTCTTGTTCATAAAAAGATCCTAAAATCGGTTGTTTGCGTTGATCTTCTATATTATATGTAACAGGATTTGTGTCGTTTACTTTAACAATATTAAAAATTTCTGTTGACCAGTTAGGAGTGTAACCCTTTCGAAAACAGTTTTTATATTTACTAATACGAACAGGGTCACCTATACTGAACTTATTCCGTCTAAATGCTAACGGTTTTCGTGACTGTAAAATAAGTTGTTTTATTTTTTGTTCATTATTAAAATCCACTTCATTCGGTTTGTGGCCAATCGTTCTATGTTTTGTATTATTGTAGTCTGCTACAATACTATCCAATGACTTTCCTATCCATTTATAGCTGCCATTTATGTTGAATAATTTAAAAAGTTTATTTTTTAAAGTTTTTATTAATCGTTCAACTATTGATGCTTTTTTTGTTGAAAACGAGGAATAATGATTTATATTAAATGATTTAATTAATTTTGAAAACGTTTCATTGTAAAATTCAGTACCTAAATCAGTTTGCAAATTTACTGGGGTGCGACCGCTTTGTTTAAGTACTTTTTCAAAAGCGTGTGATACTTCTATTTTTGTTTTTAACTTTAAAGGGACTGCCCAAGAATACTTAGTAAAACAGTCAATTATAACTAATATATAACTAAATCCCTTGTTGTATTTTTTTATGTTTCTTAAATCAATTAGATCTGCTTGCCATAAGTCATCTATGCCTTTAAGGATCACTGAGCGACGAATAAAATTCTTACGAGCCGATCGATGCAATTCATTGACGACTTGATGTTTTATCATTTTGAACGGCTTTACTGGTCTTTTTAGTTGAAGAGTTTGAATTATTCTGATTAATAAATGAAAATATATTTTCTTTTAAATGCTCTATAGAATTATGTACCTCGCTTATAATTTCTTGCTTAGATTTATCTATTAATGTTTGTACGTAATTTTTATTGCACAAATTTTGAATTTTGTTGTCAACGTACTGCTTATTTGAAACATGATCAGCTTGCGTAGGATCAATCACACCAGAAATTCGATTCTGTTGTAAATCAAATTCTCCATTTATTGATTTGGTAATTGTTTTGTCAGCTATATCAAAAATATCAGATATTCGCATCCGTTTGTGGATGTGATGACCAAACTTATCAACATTCATTGCGTCCGATATTGTTTTAAGTTAAATTTAAAATGAAATAAATTGCTGAAGGTCAAAGTATTTATTGATTTATGATTCCATTTTCTCGTAGTTCTTCTATAATCGACAAAATTTCATTGTCTACACCAGTATTCCCAGCATCTCGAGACGCAATTAATAACTTTAACCTATCAACTAACTCATTAGGATCATCCCAATAAACATAATCAACAAACTTATTCCACTTCTTTAAAATTGGCAAACCCTTACCTTTAGGTATTTGTTTACAACTTATATCCTCGGTTAGTTTAAATAGTGGTTTAATTATATACATATACTTTCTACCTTTATTACTCTTTATAGGCTTTTTAGGATCGAAATCTCGTCTATGAGCATTGGTTTCTAACAGCATTAATTTATAATTCTGTTTGTCTACTTCCGTTACTAAGTTTAAATTAGGATCTTTTTTTAACAAGAGTTCTCTTAAACCTGGTGTATTTTTATACGACGTTTCACCAACATTGATGGTTTTATTGTTAACCATTACGTTCGACGTACCTAACATTAATTTTCCTTTATCTATTCTTACCCCGAAAGTAACATCTTCGTACATTCCGGGTGATAGTGACCATGATATTGTATTTTGATTTACACTAGGGTTCGAATCTAATGTTTTATATGAATCACCACTATTTTCGAAATCATTATCAGAAACTTCAGCCTCTCCTTTTTCATCTTCAATGTGATCATTATCATTAAATTCCGAATGAACCTTAATATTACCCCAATAATTTTCGATTTTCGTATTCTCATCTTCAGGTAAACTAGTATCTTGACGCCCATTGTAGTCATACTTTAAATAAGGTTCTTGTTTTAAATCATTTTTAGATGCTATTTGATTCAAAGGGGTAATCAGTGGTTTAAATACGGTTTGCAAGGTCTTTTCATTATCTACTTCAATATTTCTCATTTTACGAACTTTCTTTTTTACGACTTCAGCAGCGTTAATAATTTGTCGTTTGAATGATTGATCCATTTATGAAGTACTTCGTTCTTCTGTTAATGTTTCAAATAGAATAAAAAAATATTGTAAGAATGACGATATTTATAGAAATTCTTAATCGAAAACTACAAATCTGTCAAATTTATTTCGATAACATCCTTCGTTTTTTCGACAATCTTTATTTATAACCAAATAACTATATGGTTCTATCCATATTTGTGAACACATTTCACGAAACTCATGCCATTTCATGTCTGTGTTAACATGTTCATCATAGACATGTCTCATATTAATATCATCTTGTTTAAAAAGAATAATGAGATTTGCATTATCCCTAACAAGTTGTTTTGGTACTTTACTATATGTTTGATTCAAATAAAAGCAATCTATATTTTTATGTCGACCCATTGCGAAATAATCCCGCATATTATTTTGATTTTCACATTTTATTTTTGATAGTAGGATTTTTGCGACGTCTTTTATATCGCTTGATGGTAAACGCTACTTACGTAAGACTGGCCGTAAACAGTAGTAGCACCAACCAGAATTTTGAATTACGGAGTGTATGGCTCTAAACTACGCTCATCATCTCGAGGCATGACTCGTAGATAACGCCCAGTAATTAATTACATTGGCTACAGTAGCTTTCAAACCGGAACACATTACTAAGGGCTGCATTAATAGATGCAAATCAATTTCGCTCTGAAGTGCGATATCAGCTATGAAGCTGTCAAATTAAGGTCAGCATCTTAAGATAGTTGCTATTTAATAAACCCATATAAACATCAGCTCAAATGGCATCTTAAGTTAATGTGACGGATTTAGACAGCTAAGTTTTGTTTGTGTAATAGCGCTTTAGTTTGTGAAAAAGCGGCGATAGCCTAGTTGGGAGTGGAACGGACTGCCGAGACGAATGTTCAAACCCAAGGGCACACACCTCTGACTTTTCTAAAAAAAAATGGTTATGTGTGTATTCTGAGTGAATTATCGCTCGCTTTAACGGTGAAGGAAAACATCTTGAGGAAGCCTGCATACCTGAGTTCTCTGAATTTCGAAGGTATGTGAAATCTGCCAACCCGCACTAGGCCAGCGTGGTGGACTAAGGCCTTAACCCTCTCAGTAGTAGAGGAGGCCCGTGCTCAGCAGTGGGCAGTATATACAGGGCTGGTATGGTGGTGGTATGGTATAATAACGCTTACTCAGCTGAGAACAAGCTCTTAAATGATAGCCTAAGCTTGGTTTATTAAATAGATAAATATATTAAATGCCTACTTGAGATTTTCCTCAAACGTGAGATTACTACAATTTCGTGAAATTATTACGTGAAATTATTACGTGTTATTATTTAGTGAAATTACGCTTACAATTTTAATGCCATCATATTTAAACAAAGGAAAATCAGAATCTATTAAGACTAACTGCGCTACTACAGGGCATGACCCAAGGCCTTTTAATTACAGGCGACCAATCGTTAAGCCATTGTCATTATCTCAGAGTGTTTGATGACGTCGCCTTGTTGACAACGAGAGGACGATTGTGTTTAAATACAATGCCTCCATTAATATTAAAATCATAGAAATGGCGTGTTTATAAAACGTGTTCGAAATGACAGAGTTCATGGCGTATGATGAGAATTACATGCTGCGGATGCCATGTCTGCTCAGAGAGAAAGATTCGTTGGTCGACAAATGTTTGTTTAAGGTATAGTTATTCTTGGTCCGCCATCTTTGTTTCCCATATCTATGACACATTACTTGCATTTTAGTGTAAAGTGGATATAAATACCCCCAACAGTTAAAACATAACCTATCCCCAATACGATACAAATATTTGCAAATCATACAAACATTTGCCTGTATAATCTGGAGTTTACCGTAGAAAAATTGAATTTTACTACATTGTTATCAACATGCGCTCCGTAATCTATTCTACGCAATTTCCTCTATTTATATTGATATGAACACCAGTTATATCGCAGTGAATAATTTCTCATTGTTATCGAAAATCGTGCCTTATCGCTTATTTTGCCGAGCTGTGTATCAACCGGTATAATCAAGAATAAATCGCGCAAAAGCCAGGTTACAGTGTTATTTTTAAAATGTCCACCGAAAATATCTACACAGTGTTGGACGAATTGCACCAATACTATTGGAATAAACAACGGGTGAGCTGAAAGTGTGCAAAACTATGTGTTTCTATTGTCATCTTGTCGTTTCGTGGCTTATCTTTGCTTTATCTGTGCGATAGTACGAATAGTTTCCTATTTGTGACGCTGTTTCGTTATGGCGCTGGTGTGTTTGACGCCATATTGGGGATATGTCAAGTGAGACCGGATGTAAAAATTTAAATGCTCATGAAGCTGACTTTTTAAAATATTTTTTTGTTGCAAATACTGGTGGATACTTGGTTTATTTAAAGTTAAAATGAATCGCTCTCATGTGTTCATTTTTAAAATTTGCTTTACGTCATATAGATAATCGTAGATAAGAGTACGGTATGCTTAGCTTCGTTTGAGCATTATCTGGTGTAGTCAATATCAGCGAATTGAATTATGAAAATTAATTACAGAAGGCAAAAGTCAAAACTATGAGCTGAGTCTTTTTGTGTCGTCGAAACTCATTTCAGAGCTAGGAAGAGTTCAGCAAGAAATTTAAATGTTTTGGTTTCTTATTGCCGTTCCAAATTCGTTATCTATGTAATGGAATACACTGCTAAAGCCGTTATATGCCAGCATCATAAGTTATGCTCGATCCTAACTCTGTCTGACGGTTGATTACATTTCAGGACGCATTGTGACCCAGTTTAGCGAGTATTATTTTTATACGCTATGGTCTGTTCAATTTACACTCGGCGGTTATTTACGAGAATCTGCAATTTTAACTGCACAACACGTGTTCATATTTTTTATGAAATCCTGGTTAAACACTAAAATTGGTAGCATCATAGTATCAAAAACTACAGGTGAATTTAGTTCAGAAATCCATATTTGCAGCTACATAAGGGCTCAGCGAAACGGATTAAGTGGAGGGTGTAAAGAACCGATAGAAACGACGACCTTCCTCGAGATCGAACAGCCTCGATACGACAAGATAAAACATGGCGTGTAGCACGTTATGTAGTTTGAATTTTAACCAAGAAGCTGGTCACATTTTATTACTGCTATGTTTCAAGCATTATATATACATTATGATTTATGAAGATATGTTAGATTTACAAAAGCATCCATAGACTGCCCAAAAACTGACTGCTGGTTTTTCTTAAAAATGAAATCATAGTAATTTGGTAGGAATGTGAGCGCGCATTGCCTACAAAACGTCACGGATAAATGAGGAACCAAACGAGCAAGCTTTTCACCTGACACTGTAAACGATCTTTGTTGCCCATTAACATCCTTAATGCTAAGATACTCATTGATCGAAGTGATGGCGTCCTTAGACATAGAAAAGGCTTCTTTCTCTCTTAACATTTTTCAATAAGAAGCGGAAATTGTAGTAAAAGCGGTCAAGCGTACCAACAGATAAGGTCATGGAGTCCTCGCACTGCATCCTCCCAATGTCGCAGATAAGTGATACGATACAAAACGGTACAGCAGATACGCAGTATACTCACGCGGCGTTTAAAATGCAGTTTATTTTTATCGCAGTTGTGTTATTTTAAAGAGAATGTACGCGTTGGTGTTTCGTGTTTTGATTTGTTAAAATGTCGAGTCAACGTCCTTGTATTGTTACGTACAGATTGGTATTAAATATTTTCGATTTTAATGGAATATGCTATTGGAATATAATATGTGACGTAAGATTAAGGATTATCGGCGTCGATTTTTAGGTCGGATTTTGTTTTTTTATGCAGGCACGTCAATGCGACCTCACTGCACCTTATGTTTAGCGGAGAGGGGTCCATATAGAGTGTCGACTGATGTGCGATGATTAATTATCCCTCATAGATTGATTTGTTGCTAAGGGTATTTTAAGCTTTCTTTTCTCCTTAGAACTAGCATCTAATGTATCCTATAGCACATAATTCTCTTCCGTTATTACAATGATTCAACAGTCATTACGCTTATGATCAGGTTCGTCACTTCCTCGTCCTATCATTACATTTTAGAAAAAAGTCGTTAACTTTCTGTCCACATTTTTTTTGTAAATCTCGTATCTTTAATCGTATCTTTTACCCAATCCAATGTGGAGAGGAGGCAACACACATACTTTTACGGCCGGCAACTGACGTAAACCTACTCTAGAGTTTCTAAGGCTGGAAAAAAGGAATAAAAAGAAAAATCTCTGTTCTCTGATGATTTACAAAAAAATTATTGATGTCCGAGTGTACAAGCAAATCTTTACGAAATTAACTCCGTTTGCTATAGAATGCATTTCATGAATAAATAAGACTGATACTAAAATGTTTCAAAGGCGACGCTCCCTCGTGAATTCTCCTTTGAGGTTGAGATGTTCTTCAATTATGTACGCAGGCGGACGGGTAATTGTGTCCCTAATAATTTTAGGTTAAGTAAACCCGACGTGCAAGCGTAGCGCCCTACTTACTCTCTCAAAAGGTGTAAGAAAATTTTCCTAGAGTATTTAATACTTCACAGTGTTTCTTTATGGCTTGTTGGGAACTTATCAGTGAGTTCTCAGTCCTACTTTCTTCTGAAATTTAAACGTGAAATTTGAAGATGTTCGGATGTTATCTCATAATTCTCTGAATGAATTTGGTAGGGTATACCTTCATCTGTACTACCATATAGACTACTTTTTACCGCGGAAAATATTTTTAGGCCGCCGAACCGCGGTCCGCGATCAAAAGTTATTGTAGCAAATTTTTAAGATGTTTAACGTAGCTTATGGTATTCTTGCAGCTCTCATCCTGCACGTCCATGACTCATGAGTATCCAAAGCATTAATTAATTATGTCGTTTGCGTGACTCCTCCATTTTCTGGATCACAATTGACAATTTGTAATTTTAGCCGTGAACGTCTGCTGTCCGGAGACGCGACAGGGGCCTTTGTACTAAACGGGATGTTAATAAAGTAAAAAATTGCCGCCACAACCAGTCATTCCACATTCGTCTGCGGCGATGATGCGGCGAGATGTGGTTTCATTGTGACGTTTAGGGTTCATATTGTTTTTATCGTGGTCAAATGTCTGCCCGACATGAATATCGATTCATGAGATATGTTTCCCGATTGTCTGAATTATGGTGTCTTGATATATTGGACATAGTTATAGGTACTATTATTTTTAGAACGACCCATTATGGCGTGCTATCTTCGGATTTAGATCAAAAATTTTCGTATGTAGTTTTATGAGTGTGAATTTCGTTTCTTAATAATACGTCTGATGAATCATCTACGATAATATTTCTTGTAAATATTTCAATGTTAGAATTAAAGTTCGATAAATGTACGAATATATTTTTTATCCGTAAGTGTTGTCGTACATCACTGACTTAATTACATACACACTCAAGTTTTAGAATATTTTTTAATAAATAGATCAGAAATACCGTAATCGATTTCTCAATCGCTGATTCTTGGAAACAAACCTAATATCAAACCAGATGTTTCTTTATCTCTCAAGCCCGAAGTGGATTAGCGGATATTTTAAAAAGCTGCGTGTGTTTATTTGTTCGCGTATTACTCAGTTTCTCACTTCGATATATAGTATTAAATAAGAAATATGTACTGGACTTCCAAAGATGACTAATGTCCGTTATCATACAACCTTCACGTATCTTGAATTATAACGCCCGTCGCATCGAAGGTGTGTGACGTCTGTCTGTCTTTACGATGCGGTTCGTCCGTCAGCATATTTTTTACGTTACATCCTATCGCTTTTAGTGTATTCGTCGGCAGGAGTCAATTTAAGATATGCAAAGGTCGGAGAAAGTGGTCATAAATTAAGTAAATGTTCTTAAAGAGAATTGACGATGATCGTTGGAGTTGAATACTGAGTTTTGTTTCGGCTTGTAAATATGCTGAGTGTGTGGGAATCCCACGCTATCGCCTTAGCATGGTGGTAGGTCAGTTGATTTACTATTGATCATAGTGAAAAACCCACATACGACTATGTTAATGCAAATCCTGGTACTTTGAAAGTCGACAAACCAAATGCACCCTTCGAGTGTCGCTTAGACTTAAGTGGTCCTATTTCTTTAATAACTTTGCTTTCATGCCTGGAACTGGTGATGGGACAAATGTTGGCGAGGGTCTATTCCAGTAGGTACCACAGATGTTATTACTGCTATCAAGCAGCAAAATGGAGGCGATTTATGTTCTGATTTAAACGACATTGTTACAATGTAGCTTCTTGGCACTGCGAGACTTTCATCTAATATCTCAAGGTATCGAGTAATAGGGCAGACGTCGCACTTATCATAAAGTGACCTCGGCTCGTCACACAATTGAAAATACACTGTTAGGTTACAATAAAAACAAACTTGAGATAACACCAGAGTTCTTAAAAGTGTTTATATCTTGTTTAAACTAGTGACGCAAAACGTTCATCTGTTTAGTTTACGAGATGTATTAACTCGCTATCTGATAATCTGTTAGGTTATGCGTCCGCTGGTTCTGTAAAGTTAGATTGTCCTGGGTAGGTTATAGTGTAGATAAAGCCTATAACTTTTCAGTATCCCTTACACAAATATCAAATGTGTAGACACAAAGCTTACTACAGTATGTAGTACATAACATTTGTTACTTATTTACTTTCTGATGCATTTCTGCTATTTTTTTAATATTTTTGTTATCTAGCCCTTCATCAATGTTTACAAACCTATAGTATACAATTTTATGGAATTTCAGGCAATTCCATAATCTATACAACTTACGTGCCACTTATATGTTTCTCCGACTTATCTAAAAAGATATGTGTGTATTCTTTGTGAATTATCGCTCGCTTTAACGGTGAAGGAAAACATCGTGAGGAAACCTGCATATCTGAGAAGTTCTCTATAAGAATTTCGAAGGTATGTGAAGTTTGCCAACCCGCACTAGGCCAGCGTGGTGGACTAAGGCCTAAAACCCTCTCAGTTGTAGAGGAGGCCCGTGCTCAGCAGTGGGCAGTATATAATACAGGACTTGTATGGTGGTATATGTTTCACCGTTTCGGAGCTTTTATCTTTTATAATATTTTTATGTATGCTGTAATTGATATCGAAATTTGCATGACCATTTGCACGTGACTGGAACTTTCAAAGACATCAAGTAGGCGGCAGATCGTCAAATAAACGCAAAGCAATTCTGCAACATGCATGAAAAAATGTAGCATCGACCCCACTTTGGAGTGGGGTAACATGGAAGAATAAGAATTATTGGGACTGAGATCGAAATTCAAAGTCAATCTATGCTATTCATCAGCTGATGTATTCAATATTGTGTACAACATGAACATTAAAAAATAAACAGGACAGTTCTTATGGAGGAAAACAATACGTTAAATTCGTACCATCCCACCACGAAGACGCGGGTAACAATGGCTGTTAGATAATGCAGAGAAGGAAACGGTTATGGGGTTTTTGTCTGTTTGTTTTACATATATCTCTTTGCAAATATTACGTCAAAACATATTGCTGTTATAGTGACTGTGGTAAATAAATTGGTGTCAACAGAAAGGTACATGGTTTACGGTTAAGGAAATTGTAATATAAGCCTAGAGTGAAACTGTTAATGCGAATTATTTAAGTAAATGATGACGAGCATTTTGCTCGCCTGGTCGTTATTACCGCGTTTGTCTACACCACCCAGGTATTTGAATTATAGAGCGTAGTATGGCTTGCGTCACCCGGGACTAAGAAGATGGAAGATGATTGATTATGAGCATCTGGATGGCGCATTGACCATATGAAATGAAACTGTAAACAGTACCTTTACGTTAGTTTTCTATGGTAATAATTAGGACTGACACACAGCAAGTAGATAATGTACTATAAAAAAAAACCAGAGTAGCATGCTCGCAATAAATCCAAGTTCCATTGTACAACACTAATGAAATGAAATGAAATGAAATGAAATAATTTATTCGAACCCATAAAATGTTATACATTATTTAGATTCCGTCAATATTAACTCTACCACCAGTTCGGAAAGCAGTTCTCACTAGAGAAGAACGGGCAAGAAACTCTAGTGTTGCTCTTTTCAAAATCAGTTCAAGGTATAAAATACAATGCATTATGTAGAGAAAAAAAAATACAATTCAGTATTTGTTAAGTTTTGTTTAGAGCAGCTCATTTATATACTCGCAAAATAGGTAATAAATTTTTAAATTCCAACACTAGTGCATAACTATCTCAGGAATCATGTAATAATTTGATCTGAAATGTTCAAGATGTCGCTATTAATCTAAGTTCAAGATATACCCCTAATACTTAGATGTAGCTTCTTACCAGAGTCAACAAGTAATAAATTATTCAAGCATAGCTACCGCCAGCACGTCTTGATAGTATTAGATACTCAGCATCTGTTTAATTGAGTTTCCAGAACTTTCCATTAACATGTGCTATTGCCAGCTCCAGCAAATACATTGGAGCGAGCACTCTGCGAATTTATAACAACCACCTCGGGTAAAACGGAGTGTCAGTTAATTTCGAGCAAGTTTCGATCGACTTCGTTATCGAAGTTTGTACTCTGTTAGATCACTTCGTCGCTGTAAACTATTTTATGGCTCAGCAATATCGGCCTTTATAGGTTTTGCAGCTGTAGGCATTAAAATTCTAATATCAGACAGAAAAGCAGGCTGTATCGGTCGAACTGGTGCGAATACTAGAGATTTACCTATGTGTATCTTTGCTTAAAGGTTGTTTAGCAGGCTTTTAGGAATTTACTGCAGTTGCCTTTGCACATAAGCGCACTCGCGGGCTCATAACGAAGGGCAGGACATGCCGCGGGTTTAAGTCGGATGACAATTTAGGCCTGCGAGTTCCTCTAAAATAGACGTAAATGATTTCCCAGGATTAAAATGTAGCAAGGGTTTGGTCAAGTAATCATCTCAAAGAATTACAATAAAATGTTCAGTATTTATAATAGACTATACCTGAACACTTAATTTCGAGGTTCTTGAAGTTGTGACTAATCTAATAAGTATTCCAAATACTACATTCTTACGTAGCGTATCTAGAAGGATTTTCCGTGTAAATAACGAATAATGAAATCATTACTCATTATGCGGAGGTCATTTATGTGGATCTGTTTAAATGAATCATATAAATACGTAGTGTTCATCTGTCGTTAATTTGTATGGTTTTGGTACCAATAAACCCAGATTTTTTTATTTTGATATATTGAAATTTATAGACTAGATACTAGATAGTAGTTCATCGTTGGTCTATTTATTCTGTCATTCTGGTATAGTAAAATGGTCTTGATGATAAAGATCTATCATGCCATTATAATTTGGTCCTATGCACTAGTTCTCCATATTGCTAAATTTAACGATAACAGCATCAAGCTCTATTTAGAAAAGGCCAACAGATATTTTTCCGAAACTATTTTAATAAATAAAACCGTGAATTTTCAACACTAAATACCTATATGCAATGAATGTGCATCGATTTTCGATGAAAGTTTCAATTGCAAGGCGAACGGGGCCGTCGCTTTGCGTCGTCGCGTCGGGCGGTAGTCAGCGACGCGACAAAACTTTGTTTCCGTTGCGAAACGTTTTCCCAATCTAGACCGATACAACGATAACGTTAACGCACGCGTCTTATAAGGAGCTGCAGATGACTTTATGCTTGCGTAAACAACTTTCGTCCGTGGCTTTGTCTGGATGATGACAGCTACGTTTATTTAATTGGTTCAAGAGTCAATACAGTGTACATACGGTGTGTGTGTACGGCAGTCAGTATAATATATCAATAAACTTGAAGTTGCGAGTTGTGACACAGCGATCGAAAAAATTATGGGCACCTGACATACTTTTGTTTTGTTTCATTTAAATTCCAGACCGTAGTCTTTCTTTATGATGGGATGGGTATTGGAGTTCAATAAAGTAAACAGTTTTGGCACGTTCTTTATAAGACCAATAAGTTGACGTACCTTTAAAGTTGGATACGAGGTAAATAAAATAAGTACTTGCAATACATTTTATTACTCTTATTACCTACTTGGAATTGCAATGAGATATGGATAGTATGAGTCTTATTAATTTACACGGAAGTTGGACAAAGTCTGATTTACTAGTAAAGAGCTTAGTTTAAACCATTAAACATAAGTAAACAAAGGTTTTCTTAGAACTGTACGCAACGAGCATACGGACATACGAACAGAGTTGGCACCAAGCTAGATTTCCTTTGCCGCCCAATGAATCACAACATTAGCACATAAAGACACCTTAGCGCTCCCTTCGCGGGTTTGCGGTCGGTAATGACACTTGAGTCATCAGAACTGACTCATTCCCGATGACCCGAGTCGATTCGCGACACTGATTCATCGGTCATCTCGTTTCACTTAAAAACTGATAATGACGGGACGTGGTTACTCTTGAAGCGTATAGCGATAATAAATTTTGTGAACGGATGTTGTAAATATATTTTAGATTTGATGAATCAGGCGTGCCGTTTTTTATTGTTTACGACATTGAATGACGAGACGAGCATGCCGTTCGCCTGATGGTAAGCGATACGATTTATGGGTGTAAACAGTAGCAACACCATCCAGCACCTTGACTTACAAAGTACTGTGTGGCATTCCACTGCGCTCGTCATCCTGAGAAATAAGATGTTACGTCTCATTATGTCCAGTAGTTACACTGGCTACAATGTCCTTCAAACCGAAACTCAACAGTGCATGCACACTGCTTCTTGGCGGTAGAAATAGACATTGCGGTGGTACCCACCCAGACGGACTCTTACATATGAGAGACCTACCACCAGTAAAATTATAATTACGACCATCATTGAAGAATACTCAATTGAGTCTTTCTTTGATTGATATTTATTTGTCGAACGATGCAGTCAATTGCTACAACATTAAAAAGAAAATGTATAATGTGTTGGGCTAACTTTGTCTTATGTGTAGTGACATAAGTATGAAATTTTAATGTTGATATTACCTCAAACCACGTAACAGATCGTTAATCGGAACTCGAGTGACATCCCTAAACACTTTCTCGTTTATTAATGAGCGAGTGTAACAAGAACCGGTCTTCTCGACTATCCATTAGCGTCCTTGGCTTTTTGGAATTTTCATTTACATGTTTGGTAAATGATTAATGATTATGTGATTAATTTCAAACCAATGTTTGTGTTAGAGAGAAATATTTTTATATGATTAGTGTCATCTATCATTTTTATAATGTTAATAAGTTTATCTTGATGTATATAGCTAACCAAGTAACCATTGACAATATTTCATGTTATTTTATATTTATTTGCCGTCAAAATATTGTTTCGTAGAAATATTTGTTGTTAATTTAAGACTTGAATGCATGTATTAACTATTCATTTGATTAATAACGTTTCATCTAATTGAAATGTATGATTCGAGAAATGGCTTATATTATGTGCAATGAAATACTCTAAATTTAATAGTAAGATAAGTGATAGGCGCTATATCCATTTGGTTAAAAAATCTTCTGAAATAGTAAAACTTGCGAGGTGGGTGGTAGAATTAAATAAAAAAATGGATAATGGGGTAGATGTTGCTGCCAAAAATTTCCCACTGAGCGTAAAAAGTCTGCGACATTTCCTAGATTTTAGTTTGTCTGGCTCGTAGTTGAAAATAAGCGTCGATCGATTGTGTAAAAAATAGATATAGGTAGTAAATAGACATAAGTCTAGGTAAAAACCAAATTTCTAACTATTCCATAAAAAATGCTAACACAGGTAAATCGCTAGCTTAATTTAATATGCGTACAAAGTTATACAAACCGCCAATGACGAAGACGGTCCGCTAATATCATAACCACAGCCGTATTGTTTGCTGGCGATCCTGCACTGACTCACTGATAATCATTATATCAGCGTTCGAATGAGTCTTATAATCGATCATTGTTTTAACACTAATGTTTATGTTATCATGGGGTATTATGCTAGGCGACAAAAAGCCATGGGTTATGGTGAAATGGTGTGAAATTGTTATTTAGAAAATAAGCATTGCCTTTCGAAGTAATCCTTTGCTTAGATTTGTAAATTACGCCGAATGCAATAGTAGTTGAAAAGTGGGTAGATTGTTAATTTTTGTTCCACCAATATGACATATACATGGTGACTTTCTGCCAAATGTAGTGGGTACCCATAATATACGATATTATGGGTACCCACTACGATATACGATAACTACAAAGTTAGATCATAGTAAAATTATCTTAAGTCCTGTGGTTAGATTGAGGATAGACAATTGATTACAAAACAACAAAGCGTTTCCATGAACATGGATAAATACGAATAACGCAAATTGGATCGGTTGCCAATCCCATTAATTTGCATATTAATTGAATTAACATGTCACATAAGCCACTCGAGAGTAATTTAAACTATGTTTTTATAGTGACTAGTTTTTTTTTTTTTTTTTTTCTTCTGTAACCTGGCAATCTGTTTGTCAACAATAAGCCATTATTTTGTCTGGTTTTGGTCATTTAGCGTTGAAATTCAGAAGAAAAGGTTTTCTATTCTTTAGGTGACTAGGAATCTGTCCTTGAGTGACTAGTGAGTGGATCACTACTCACCTCCTATGAACACCCACAATATTAGTGCGTCACTGACCTTTAATGAGGAAGAAGGGGGATTTGGTGGACCTCCAGTAAATTTACTGATTGTATGTATTGTATGCGAGTCGGCAAGCGTAGTGTGGGACGCCCTCCAGCCAGGTGGAGTGACGATTTGCGAAAGGTCGCTGGCAGAAACTGGATGCGACAGGCCGAAGACCGGGTAAAATGGCGCGTATTGGAGGAGGCCTATGTCCAGCAGTGGACCAAAATATAGGCTGATGATGATGATGATGATGATGTATGAAACAATATTTGTCTACCACAGTCAATTAGTTTGCTGTAGACTTGGTCATGCTGATTACAACTTACTTTTATCTCAAACATAAAGCGCTCAATTAAAAATTTATCTACATGACTATCGCGCTAACAACTCAAATTGGGAAATGTCCTCTACAGAGTTCATCAGACTCGGTGCTGACGACCGGCTCGATATCGGAGCGCATCAATAGCCGGCAACAGCAGCAGTCCACCGAACAGCAGACGCCGCCGCACGTCGCGTCCACGCTGCACAGGAACAAAAGCTCGCTGCATGGATCTTCCAGCTCGACGCTGGGTAATTATTGCACAATTTTGTTGATATTTTGTCATGTTGTGTTAAACCTTTTTATGTTAATAGGTTTGGAGATACTACTTAGTCCTCATACGCATGTGAAGTCATTGAACAACATGACTCAACCAACCAACTCATAACCCGTTCATTTCCTGGCACCCTCTCTTTCCGCCCATCCTGGGAACCTTCCTCCCTTCCCCCCACCTTTCCTTCCATATTCCTCCTCCACTCCCCTCCCAGGCCCCTACAGTCGTTAAGCCGGGGGACTCCAGTATCCCATTCGCAGGTTTCCCCCGGTGTAGACTGCAGGATCGCCTATCTAAAAAAAAACTCCTAACCCGTCTCAAAATCATTGATGGGTTTTATCCCCGAAGGTGTCCTTTTATCTATTTTATTATGTACCTAATGGGAGACGGGGTTATCGCTATATCGGACACAAATTTTTATTGTGTATATTTTGTTGTGTTGAAATGGACAGATTTTATTCAATTATAGTAAACATTTTTGAGGCACTTAAAAGGTTTCCGATTTAGCTTATGTGTGGCATCGATGGATTTAATTAAAATTACATAACATCTGTTTATATGTCACGGCGCAGTTTAATTAGACGTTGACATTACATTAGTAAAACTAGGTTAGAATATAAATAACACCCAACATTGATGCACTGGATATGGACTCCAAGTTACAGAATGCCTTTCCAACTACAACAAGGATCAAATCTTTTACAGGAGGCAGCATGACGTCCTTAACGTCAGCGCCACCGCCCCCCGCGCCGGCGTCGTCCCTCTCCACATCAGACCTGCCGGAGCGGGTGCGGGTGAGCCACGGCAAGCCGCACCTGGCTCCGAAGCCGCCCACCATGAACGCGCCAGACACCAGGCCCTCGCCGCCGCCCAAGAAACTCATGGTTAATGGAAAGATAGCATCGAGGACGCAGAGTATGAGGATGCCCAAGTGAGTAACTTTTTTAGGCCAGTACGCATTTCTAATCATTTCCGCGTGGTATAAAAATGAGCTTGTCAGAATTTAGTTAATGGCTTGCAACACTGTATTCAGTTCTTACGACTTAAGATAGGAGAATAAGTGACAAGACAGTTTCAGTAATCTCAGACTCTGGCACAAAGTAAAACTAACAGATTTTCATCCTTGTTAGAGAAGATAGTGCAAACCAATAATGCACTTTGATTTTGAGGTATTCCGATTTAACCCATCATTGTAGGTTTTTGTCGCTTACGTCAGTAGATATTGAGTTGGGCTTAAAGTACACTAGGTATCCTTCTAACGGAAATATTTCATATTTCGAAATGCACCAACTGATATGTCCATAACAATGTTTTATATTGGGCGAGCGATTAGCGATCTAGTTGAGACAAGAAGGGGAGCAAATAGCACAAGGGCATCTGTATTAGGTGCCCGGCGCGTGGGAGCGACATTCGTGTTGTGAATCATTTAGAGAGAATTTGACGGATCAAGATGGTAGTTCCTAAATGAGAATAATTTTTAAATTGTATCGCATGCGAAGTAAAAATTGGTTGCAGAAGCCGTTTTTTGCAAGTTTTGTTGTTAATCAAAATCTTTCTTTAGACGTAGTGATGCAATTATTGATTTTGCAATTTAAGGAGGTTTTTTACGTGAAATGTTAAAATGTTCAACAAAAAAGTAGGAGTTATTTTACTGAGCGTAAATTAAAAAAATGGCTTGATGAAAAAGTTTATTTTATGAACGTCGTTCAATTTATAAAACTATTGGCGTTAGTGGGCATTTTAAAATCAAATACAAATTAACAATTTACCTTTGATAGTTTACTAGATACTTACCAGGTATCAAAGGTTGCTTACGCGCAAAAAAAATATATCCCCTCATGACGTAACGCGTGTGTGACTATTTCGCTCTTTAGAAATGCATTAGTCTACTGAATACTAAAAAAAGTTTTCAATATTATGATCTATAAAGGATTAACTATATCGATTCCACAACACGTAGCTAGTATTGCCGTCCAAAAAAACATTTGTATGTCCTGGTGGCATACAACTGTTTTCAATACATGATGCCTATCGCTTTTTTCGATCAATCTCGAAAATGGCACAATTAATATGCTTACAAATGACTTATTTTCGAATGATTTTTTCTCAGGATCGGATCGAAGATTGTCGATAGTCGAAGATTGATGTCGTTACGGTGTTACGGTCCACTCATCGCTCATAGATGCTGTATTGTTGTTTCAGATCGCCGGTGTCGCCTCAAACGGGCGGCTCGCGACCCTTCAACTTGCCGCCCGCGCCCCTCAACCCGCCCATCGGCACCAAGAACCCCGCTTCACACTTTGGTAAGTACTTACCGCAGTAGTAAGGGATTCACCGATACTGGAGCAGGTTCGACGGCCGGTCCGCGGCGCTCCGGCGGCTAATGGCCGACGTTTTTGATTGCTCCAGATTCGGCCCGCGGAACCCGCGAATAAATCCGCGGATTACTTTAATACCTACCGCGAATTAATTTGATACCTACCGCGGATTAATTTGATACCTACCGCGGATTAACTTGATGCCTACCGCGGATTAATTTGATATCACCCGCGAATAAAAATTATATCGTCCGCGGAATCCGTATCATATCACCCGCGAGGTAGGTATGAACCACGAATTTGTTCATGGTCTACGGTTCCCTTAAGCTTGTACTTTTTCCCTGTTCGTTGTGCTTTTAACTTTCTACTTTCTATCGGCGATCCTTTTTTTTATTTGAAGGATGCAAAGGTCTTTGTCGCGTATTTCTATTAACTCGTGTTTCTACGCAAAAGCCGTTTAAAATTACTTAATAGTTACCCTTTACGCATTACGAGCATTGTTTATGATAGATAAAGCAACATTTTCCCTGTTTCGTTGTGTTATTGACTTTCTACTTTCTATCGGCGACCCTTTTTTATTTTTAGGATGCAAAGGTCTTTGTCTCGTATTTCTATTAACTCGTGTTTCTACTTAAAAGCCGTTTAAAATTACTTAATAGTCGCCCTTTACGCATTACGGGCATTGTTTATTATAGATAAAGCAATCGTTACAATACACCATACCTTTCTCAAATTCTAGGTAAAACCCTTTGGGTCTTCTCATTGTCATAATAATTACGGTTCCCATTATTCACATTACCTGATATTACGTATTCAACGGAACATTTAAGGTGAAAGTCGAAACATGTTGGATCTTGTCTGCAAGGAAACAATACTCCCTCTCCATATAAAAGACCGACTCAAAATCACATGGTATCGTATTCCACTCTGTGCTCTGCTCGAAGTGTGATCTCCAGTTGTGTGTAACAGTGAAGTGATAGTAAAATTGTGAAATAGTTAAATAGTGAAAGTGTTATAAAAATGAATGTAAGTACCTTTATATACTTTGATCTAAAAGTGTTGTAACCAGATGTTTCATTAATTGTTTATGCCATGTGTTGTCCACCAGGTTAATACATTTTAGCTATCTTTGATGTCTTATTAATTTATCATTGTTACTAATGTGTACATGTATACTTCGCATACCTATAAGTATTTATCATACAGTACTTACTTAACCGATAATTAAAACAGTTTCATTTCATTTTGTTACAGTTTTCTGAAAATACTTACAAAAACTACTATTATGCTGAAGAAATCGACGAACCTAGTGATGAAGAAGGTACACTCGCTTTTAAAGTAAAAAAAGCGATAATAGCAAATAAAAGACCGATCGAATGCAACAGCATTGATGAGTTCTTCGAAAAACCAAAAAAGAAGAAGACAACAACAAGAAAGTCATCCAGTGTTGGTCGATCGACGAGCGGGGGTGTTTCATACATCCGATCAAACAGCGATGACAACAGTTCTGCATCACATCTCATAAAAATTGAGGTGTATGAAGTGAATAAAATAAAAAACATCGCACCGACGGAACATTGGAAACACGCTGATGTGCGAGTCAAATATTACGCGGAAACCGACAGTGATAAGAACTTGCAAAGTGTTAAGGACACTATATACAATATAACTAAACAGTTGGCTAGTAAGGACGATTGTGTGAAATATTTTATAGACACAGACAAATGAACAAAAGTGCCAGTGCGTGTTAATGTTTTAATATCATAACTTTAATCATATGCTTTGTACTACTATTATTGAAATAAGAAACTATTATTGTAATAACTGTACTTAAGAATCTACCTGTTTAAATTTAACTTACATTGTATTGTTTTTAAACTTTGTACTCTTTTAAGTTACATACTTAATAGATTAATTTGTTTTTGATTCTAGAACTCTTTGTGAATTGTGTTATTGCTAAGTATTATTGTAAATAGTTATAAGTCTTTTTAGTGTTTTTTCATGCTCATGCTTACGATTGTAAAGTTATTGGGAACATTCATAAATTGTTTGGAAAAAAGTGGATAGCTTAGAATGTAATTACATTGTTTTGGGTAGTATATAAGCGTTGAAATAACTTAAAATATACTGAGACATTCCTTACCATGGATACAAGCTGTGATTTATACAACATGGAACTCGTCGCACTTCTCGAAAACATCGAATCAATGGATCTGATGTCATCGCAATACGACAAAGAACTGTACGAGCTCTGTGATAAAATGGAACAAAGACAAGTCGAAACGTGAGTAAAACATTTTTTATTATGTTAAGACTAGTTGTAACATGTTTTGGGAATCCATGAAGAGGGGATACACTTAAAGTATTTATAATGGTTCGAACATCTTGCACAACCATTCAACTTGTTTCTTCCGTTTATATTTTTAACATTGAAGTGCAACCAAAATGTACCACTCACTTGATATTTCTAGTTTATCTCAGAGTGAGATTGCGAGTTTCGATAAAAAGATAATTTTACATAAATATCATCGTTTCATACGGTTTTGGTATATATTAAATGTTTTGCCAGAATCAATGTTGGGAGATCCTGATATTTCTCCTTATTATACACCATGTAGTGGGCATAAAATCTCAAAACAAACTCATTCCGATGAGGATGATATTGATGGTGTATTATCAATGAAAGCATATTGTTTGCAGTGTAAATAACAAATAATGTTAGTATCTATTTAAATAATAGAAACATAGCATATTTATTTCGTGAGATAACATTTTTTTAACAGTTTTCTTATCCATCAGATCTATGCAGAATGGAGAAGGCAGCAGGAAAAGATTAGCGCCAACTGAATTGTTTGAAGAGGATCCATTAAAGAGAAGAAAAAATATTCGTCTTGAAGCTCCTTCGACATCTACATCGTCGCTGGATAACATTTTAAATGTAAGTACAGAACAGCATAATGATAAAATTGAATGTCCTGAGTGTCACATATATGTGTCAAAAAAATATATGACCAGTCACTATAAGAGCAATAAACATAAAAATAATTTAATTAGACGAGATAATAATCTACCTAATGTTCAATTCATTGATAGTGCTTTCGGTAATAGAATTATTACATATCGAGTGAAATCTAGTTTAGTTTCTGATACACAGCTTGAATCACCTGAATTATTTTTACAAAATATTAAAAAAATAATTTATACATTACTAGAACGATCTATCTTAGAATATTCTGTTGTAAAAGTTAATTTTATTCTCAATGCGGATTTCACACAAGAAACAAAAAATCTACACAATATTTTTGATTTTCAAATTTCAAACTATCTTGTTTGTCAAGGTGATGACAAAGATATTATTTTCTCATCTATAATTACCGAAATAACAAACAAAATGACCAATTTCCAAAAAAAAGGTAGTGGATGGAGTTTAGTTAAAATAAATCACTTGGATATGAATGTCAACAAATTTAACCCATTGCGTGGATCTTCATACATAGACCTACCGTTAGATATAAAACATAAGAAAGCTGTAATCAATGTTCAAAATAACGATCATGAATGCTTTCGTTGGGCAGTTTTGTCAGGATTATTTCCAGCTACTCATAGTTCCAATAGGGTATCTTCTTATATAATACACAAAAACAAACTAAAATTTGATAACCTATCGTTTCCTATAAAAATTAATGACATCCATAAGTTTGAAAAATTAAATAGTATAAGTATTAATGTTTTTGGATTACAATATGATTCAATAAGCAAATCAAATAAAGTTGTGGGTCCATTACACTTTACGAAACACCGTAAAATTACTCACTTAAACTTATTGTATATATCTCAAGGTTCCAAAGGTCATTTCTGTTATATTAAAAACCTCTCGAGATTATTATCTAAACAGTTATCGACTTCTGAACATGCAGTTCATATTTGTGATGGGTGTTTATTAAATTTCACGTCATTAGATAATTTAAAACGACACCAAGAAAATGACTGTTTCAATGTGTGTACAAATTTACCATCGGAAAACGATAGAAAAAGAAACTGGTTTAATGAATTAATACCATCAAACCAAATTTCATTTAACAACTATGAACGTAAATTAAGAGTTCCATTCGTTGTGTATGCTGACTTTGAAGCATTTTTAAAACCAATAGAGAGTTGTTCTAACAATCCAAATCAATCATCAACTGTTAATATCCAAAAACATGAAACGTATAGTTTTGGGTATTATGTTAAATGTTCTTATGATGATAATCTTTCAGTATATAGGTCTTATACAGGGCAAGATTGTGCGCTAAAATTTATGCAATTCATTTACGCAGATTTAGAAAATATTTGTAAAAAGAATTCTTTTGTCAAATCACCATTACCGTTAACTGAAGAAAATAAAATAAATATCAATCAAAGTGAGTCTTGTTACATTTGTGCTACTAAATTAAACGTGGATAGAACAATATCATATAATTGGCATACTGGTGCATATGAAGGTGTAGCTCATAGAGTATGCTCTCAGAAATACAAAGCTCCTAATTTTGTGCCAGTGTTTTTACATAATTTAAGTAATTATGACGCTCATTTCATAGTGCATGGTCTTGATTTCGAGAAAGGTGACATTGAACTTATTCCTGAGAACAAGGAAAAATATATTTCTTTTTCTAAAGTTTTACAAATCAATAACAGAGTTATAAAATTACGATTTCTTGATTCTTTTAAATTTATGTCAAGTAGCCTTAACAAATTAGCTCAGAACTTATTACTTGAACAATTTCGTGAACTCAAATTAAAATATCCATGTGAAGAAGATTTTAAACGTTTAATAAGAAAAGGTGTTTATCCATACGAATACATGACGACATTTGATTCTTTAAAAATAACTTCTCTTCCCACTCGCGATCAATTTTATAGTTCTTTAAATGATAGTCACATTACAGAAAGTGAATACCATCATGCTCAAGACGTGTGGAATCATTTTAATTGTAAAAACATGGGTGAATATTCAGACCTGTATTTAAAAACAGATGTATTGTTGTTAGCAGATATATTTGAAAACTTTAGGGATGTCTGTCTTAAAACATACGGTTTAGATCCTGCCCACTATTATACAGCACCTGGTTTAAGTTGGGATGCTATGTTAAATTTTACCAAAATAAATTTGGAACTTTTAACAGATATCGACAAGGTTACGTTTATAGCGAATAATATTCGGGGGGGTATATCACAATGCAGCAATAGACATGCAGTGGCAAATAACATGTTTATGTCGGAATACGATTCAGATAAACCATCTTCATTTTTGATGTACTTAGACGCAAATAACCTTTATGGTTGGGCTATGTCCCAATGTCTCCCAACAGCCAAATTTGAATGGGTCGATATAAATACAGATTTTAATATAGCCGATGATGCCAAACATGGTTTAATATTGGAAGTAGATTTAGAATATTCAAAAAATTTACATGATTTTCATTCAGATTTTCCATTTTGTCCAGAAAACGTATGTTTAGGAAACAGCAAAGACAGGAAACTGATCCCAAATTTAAAAAATAAAAAAAATTACGTCATTCATTATAGAAACCTTAAGCAATGTTTAAAAAATGGTCTCCGATTGGTTAAAGTACATAGAATTTTAAAATTTGAACAATCCGCGTGGTTGAAAAGTTACATAGACTTGAATACTCATATGCGTTCATTAGCCACTTCAGATTTTGAGAAAGATTTTTTTAAACTTATGAATAATTCTGTTTTTGGTAAAACAATGGAAAATGTAAGAAAACGAGTTAATGTCAAATTAATTAATCATTGGTTAAATCGTGGCAAAACTCAAGGTGCTCAATCTTTGATAGCAAGACCAGAATTCCATAGTTTATCTATATTCTCAGAGAGCTTAGTTGCAATACAATTAAATAAAACTAACGTTTTATATAATAAACCAATTTACCTCGGTTTTTGTATTTTAGATATATCTAAAACATTACTATACGATTTCCATTACGATTATATGAAAATAAAATATCAAGATAATATTAAGTTACTATATACTGATACCGATAGCTTAATATATCAAATATTTACGCAAAATTATTATGCTGATATAAAACTTGATTTAGTCAACTACTTTGATACGTCCGACTATCCACCAAATAATCAATATGGTTTACCATTATTGAATAAAAAACGGTTAGGTTTTTTTAAAGACGAAAATAACGGTAAAATTCTTAAAGAGTTTGTAGGTCTTCGCTCTAAAATGTATGCAATGGATGTGCAGAATAAATGTATATGTAAAGCAAAAGGGATTAACAAAAGTGTAACAAAAAATTTTTGTCTTACCGATTATAAATCATGTTTATATGAAAAGAAAACGCAATACAGCGAAATGATAAGATTTAAATCAATTAAACATGCTATATATACACAAAAAATTAATAAAATATCTTTATCACACAATGACACTAAACGTTATTTAATAGAAAATTCAACAGATACTCTTGCATGGGGTCATTATAAAATAAAGGACATTTGATTTTATCAACGATTTCTGTACAACGAAAATATGTATGTTAATGTGTGTGTGTGTGTGTGTGTGTGTTTCTGTCTTTATTATGTACTATCTTTTTTTTTTTTTATTGTTTTACTATGACAACTGTTTTGTATAATATCATGAAAAATTAGATGTAAATTTTAATGTATGTAGTTAGTTATTTGTTATACCTGATTTAACTTTATTTTATAATAATTTTCTTACTGTAATATTTTTCAAAACAGCTATGAACTGTATGTGATCATTTTTCAAAGTATTTGTATATGTAATCTTTGTATGTAAAACAAAATCAAATATAATACATTCAATCGTAACTTCTGGTTTTATTCATTCCGAAACGCTTTTCGAGTTCACACGTGTATTTAAAAATGTTTCATTTTTATCATCCTTTTACTGCCATAGTTGCAGGTCCAAGTGGATGTGGAAAGTCTAATTTTGTAACAAACTTTATTAAACATATTAATGAGGTGTGCAACACCAATTTTCATCAAATTACTTGGTGTTTTGATGAAATGCAGCCCTTATATAATTTACCAAATGTAAACTATTATCAGGGTATACCAGATTTGAATATGTTTGATGGAAAGGAAGCTAACCTTATTATTATCGACGATCTCATGAGGGAATCTGATGGTCGCATTGTTGACATATTTACCAAAGGTAGTCATCATAGGAACTTGAGTGTATTTTACATTACTCAAAATTTATTTCATCAAGGTAAAGGACAAAGAGACATTTCTTTGAATTCAAACTACATAATTTATTTTAAAAACCCACGTGATAAAACTCAAATACGTTACTTAGCACGGCAAGTATCACCAGAAAATAGCAAATTCATAGAAGATGCTTACAGAGATGCTACAAAAGAAGCACATGGCTATTTGATGATAGATCTAAAACAAGACACTTTTGACATGTGTCGAATTAAATCAAAGATATTTCCATCTGATGGTCATTCTACAGTGTACATTCCCACAAAAGAGTTTAAATATGTCAAGAACCAACCAATACCCGTCATTTACAAATGATGGATCGACGCTTAAAGACGCATGAACACTTATTAAATGCTCTTTATAAACTTAAACCAAAACATCAACAAGCTCTTTTAAAAGTCTGTAACGAAAACGAAATTAATTTTATATGTGAATGTATTCATAACGTTTTACAAGGAAATATAAAACTTGAAGAAAAATCAAAGAGTAAACTAAAAAAGTATAAAAATCTACTACGAAAATTGGTACGTAAAAGTACAAATAAAATAAGAAAGAATATTATAGTTCAAAAAGGTGGTGCATTTCTTCCGATTATATTGGGTTCTATTTTGAGTGGATTGATAAGTGGACTAGTTTAAAAATGGAACACGCCAAAAAAATGCTGTTAGTTGATCCAAGCTTAATAGATAAGTTAAATCAAAAAAGAAATGAAAATCCTACCTCTCGTTTAGATAGTGAAATGGAAAAAATACTCGACAGTAATATGGATGATCGAAAAAAGTGTAAATTATACTTACAAATTTTACAAAGATATCTTCACTTTATGGAAGAAGATCGTCGTCCCATTGAACTCCCTATAATAACTTCAAATGACGATAACATTAAACCCACATCTGAAAGCTGGAAATTTTTTAATATAAATAATGATATCAAGAATAAAGATGTAGTTGTCAGTCAGACACTGAGTGATGAAGAGAAGCAACAAGAAAGTTTTACACTCGAAAAAAAACCTTCCTACTCAACAAAACAAATTTTAAATTTAATACCAAAAACATATGTAAAAAAAGGTGAGTTGTTATTGAATTCGGTGTCACTAAATAAAAACAAAATTTATTGGAATGATGCTGGCACAGTGATTGTAGATAATGAAGTGATTCCTAACAGTAACATTATCGATTTAGTAAGCGATACACTGCGACCATTAAAAAACAACGACCCACCTGGTTGGGAAAAATTTGCTAAAGCGTTAAACGATTTAAAAGTACCTTTAACATATATTGGCAATCCAAAAAGACGTGAGTACATAGCTCGACTTCAAAAAGCCATCGAAGAACAACCGCCACAAAACACAGAGGTATATTTGACGCCAACGAGCGAAGATAAACACGCAAATAAAATTAAGAAAAAGATTGATTGGGAAAAATGGACCCCTTATTAGAAATAGATCAAATTTATTATGATGTATCACACCCAGCTGGATATAGCAATATCGACAAATTATCAAAAGCTATGAAAGGTAAAATGAAAAAGGAAGAAGTTAAAAACTGGTTGCAATCCCAATCTACGTATACACTCCACAAACCAGTACATAGAAAATTCGCTCGGAACAAATACGTTCTCTCTAATCTCAATGAACTTTGGCAAGCTGACTTAAGCGACATGCGGACTTATTCTAAAGATAATAAAGGTTTCAACTACATTCTTTGTGTTATTGATGTTTTTAGCAAATATGCATATGCTAGACCCTTGAAAAAGAAAAATTCAGAAACCGTAAAAAAGTGTTTCGACAGTATATTTAATGAAGCTAATACTACACCCACTCACATTCAATCTGATAAAGGCACTGAATTTGTATCGAAAGATGTTCAAAGATACTTTAAAACAAAAAACATAAATTACTATACGACAAATAATCCAGACATCAAAGCAAGCATTGTAGAAAGATTTCAAAGAACGCTAAAAATGAAGATGTGGCGCTATTTTACACACAAGAATACACATAAATATATTGATATTTTGCAGAATTTGATACACTCTTACAATCATAGTTTCCATTCTAGTATTAAAATGTGTCCTTCAGATGTTAATTCTAATAATATAATGACAGTTTGGAGTAATTTATATGAAAAATCTGAAAAATCATCAAAAACTATACTACCTATGTTTCATGTCGGTGACCATGTCAGAATAACTAAATATAAACACGTATTCCAAAAAGGTTATGAATCTAATTGGAGCGATGAAATATTTGTGATTTCTTCTATAATAGAACGTACTCCGTGGCCCGTTTATACTATAAAAGATTTAGATGGTGAGGAGATAGTAGGAACGTTTTATGAACGAGAATTACAAAAGGTCATTTATGACCCCACCATTGAACACAAGATTGATAAAATAATTCGCTCTCGTTATTCTGGCAGCAGACAACAAGTGTTAGTTAAGTGGAAAGGTTATCCAAACAAATTTAATAGTTGGATTTTAGCTTCCAGTTTAAAAAAAATATGATTAAAGATTTTTATTTAACTTTACTTAGCAATAGTTCAATGGAATATTTTCCTGAGAACAAAACATCAATTTTTTCAACAAAATTACCCAAACCCATAATATTGGAAGGAGAATGGTGTGTAGGAATCGTTGAATTCCAATATCCATGCACCATGTTTACTGTTCAAGATCATGAGAATGTTATTTACATAACAAAAATCATGAAAATGCCCAATGAAGACAAACTATCTACAGTTTATTATAAGACTCACATACCTGCCACAAACTATGATAATATTAACCATATTTTGTCAGCATTAAATAATATAAGAGAAAAAATCAAATTCCGCTACGATAATATATCTAAATTTGTTTCTGTTTCTGTGTTAGACGAATCAATAAAATCTGTAACATTATCTCCTAAACTAGGCTTACAGTTGGGATTTGAACCAAACAGAAACCTTGTTGAAAAGAATTTAGCTAAATGTCCAGCTAATTTACATTTAGGGTTACCATCTCAACTATTCGTTTACTGTGATATAGTTGAACCTCAAATTGTAGGTGATGTAATGACACCTCTTCTGAGAGTAATACCATTAGATCCTTCAAAATACATCTATGGTGCCAATAAAATGCATGTATTTTCACCTCCTCATTACTTATCGGTAATGCGAAGAGAATTCGATACCATTGAAATAGATATAAGGTCAAGCACCGGACAAAAGATACCATTTCAATTTGGAACGGTGTGTGTTAAACTACATTTTAAAAAATTATAATGCATTTTGAACGCTCCAACATGATATGTCCTTATCAACGCTATTATTCTCATCAGGCTGGTTCAGGTATAGGGGTGGTATATAAAGGGGCGCCTTATCAAAAAGGACATGGAATTGGTAGTTTTCTTGGGGGATTGTTTAGGTCAGTTTTACCATTATTATGTAGCGGTGTTCGATCTGTTGGTAAAGAGGCATTGAGCGCTGGTGTTGGTCTATTGACAGATATGGTTAGTGCGCGACCAATGGAAGATTCAATAAAAGCACGTCTTAAAGAAGTTGGTTCCAACTTAAAACGCAAGGCTGATGAAAAAATAGATAAAATCAATATGTCTGGATCCGGATATATAACAAAACGAAAACGTCTACCTGGAGTCAGTCCGTCGTTGACCGCGAAAGTGAAAGCTCTAAAAAAATCAAAAATTACTCAAAAACAAATCAAGGACATATTTTCTAGCAATTAATCAAAATGTCTTTTTTACATAGTCATTCCTGTGAATGTATAAAGTCCGAATTGGATTTGTTTGCATTGCCGTCAACTCAAACTAGCATTGAAAGTGGAATTTGGATCCATTATAAACCAATTTCATCTCTTGCCGATGATGGTCCTATAGAATTTCAAATTCCTGGAGCAGGAGATGACTACATAGATTTATCTCATACGTTACTTCACTTGAAAGCGAAAATAGTAAATCAAGATAACACCAAACTAACCGCATCTACAGTCGTTGCTCCGGTGAATAATTGGTTGCACTCACTCTTCAGTCAACTTGATGTCTACTTAAATCAAAAACTTGTATCACCACCCAATAACACATATGCTTATCGTGCGTATATAGAAAACTTATTGAACTATGCTCCTGCAGCAAAAAAATCTCACCTCACCTGTGGTTTATGGTATGAAGATACAGCTGGAAAAATGGATTCCACCGATGATACTAATAAAGGATTTACTAAGAGGCAAGAATTATCTAGTGAAAGTAAAGAAATGGAAATGATTGGTCACTTACATGGTGATTTATTCAATCAAGAAAAATTTTTAATCAATGGTGTTGATATATGTGTTAAGTTAATTCGTTCTAGAGAAAATTTCAATCTCATGGCCTCTACAGGTGACCTTAAATTAAAGGTATCTATTACGGATGCATCTTTGATTATTCGTAGAGCACGAATCAATCCCAGCGTGTTACTTGCTCATCAAAAGGTCTTAGCTTCTACCACAGCTAAATACCCCATTACTCGAGCTGAAGTTAAAGTTTTAACAATACCATCAGGTGTTCAAGGAAAAACTCTAGATAACATTTTCTTAGGACAATTACCTAAAAGGTGTATAGTGGGATTTGTAAATAACGCTGCTTTCAATGGAAACCTCACTAAGAACCCATTTAACTTTCAAAATTACGACATCAATACTTTTAGTTTATATATAGACGGTCAACAAATACCATCAAAGGCTTTACAACCCTCATTTGAGAACAAAATTTTTACTTCAGTATATCATACATTGTTTTCTGGAACAGGTATACACTTTCTCAATGAAGGTAATGGGATATCCCGAGAACAATACGCTGAAGGGTATTGTATGTTAGCGTTTGATTTGACACCTGATTTATCAGCAAACTCTGCAAGTCATTGGAATCTTGTAAAGCATGGTAGTGTGAGATTAGAAGTGCGTTTTGAAACAGCTTTATCACAAACTATTAATTGCATTGTTTATGCGGAGTTTGATAATGTTATTGAAATAGATAAAAACCGCAATATTTCAGTAGATTATAGTAGTTAAGAACACAAAATTAACTGTTTAAGATTAGATTAAGCGTGAATAATTTAATTCAGATTTGTTGTTAGATTTAAGTTACCAATAAAACGAATTCACAAAATATTAAGTTCTTTGTTTTACTATAATCCTTGCAACCCCACAACAAGAGTCAACATGGCTTATAAGTACCATAATAGTGTCTTGTTAACCTTATATAAGACATTACCACTTTATCATTCGACCTGATAAGATTCTGCAGCGATACGGTGAATAAAAATGAATACAATAGAAATACAGAATTACTTAAAGAAAATTGATCCAAGTATTGAATATAATGTATATGCAGCCAATCGTCTACCAATATATGTGGTAACTCCTACATACGTAGTTAGCAACTTAGACTCTGATAACAAACCAGGTTCTCACTGGGTCGCCATACACATAGATAAGAATGGTTTTGGACAGTACTTTGATTCATACGGTCGACCACCTCAAGGATACCACCGAATGTTTTTAGCGAGAAATTCTAGAATGTGGAATTACAATACAAGTCGAATTCAAAATGACTTTACTATAGTTTGTGGAGAGTACTGTTTAATGTATCTGTATTATAAATACTATGGTAAGAGTCTCAAAGATTTTCAAGTATTATTTAGTGATAATACAATATGCAATGATGTGTTTTTAAATGGTTTATTTAAATCATGTTTTGAGGTGAATAAATGAAATATGAAAATGAATGAATGATTTTTCTTTATTGAAGATTAATAACCCCATACAATACTTATAATTCTTCCAAACAATTTATGAATGTTCCCAATAACTTTACAATCGTAAGCATGAGCATGAAAAACACTAAAAAGACTTATAACTATTTACAATAATACTTAGCAATAACACAATTCACAAAGAGTTCTAGAATCAAAAACAAATTAATCTATTAAGTATGTAACTTAAAAGAGTACAAAGTTTAAATACAATACAATGTAAGTTAAATTTAAACAGGTAGATTCTTAAGTACAGTTATTACAATAATAGTTTCTTATTTCAATAATAGTAGTACAAAGCATATGATTAAAGTTATGATATTAAAACATTAACACGCACTGGCACTTTTGTTCATTTGTCTGTGTCTATAAAATATTTCACACAATCGTCCTTACTAGCCAACTGTTTAGTTATATTGTATATAGTGTCCTTAACACTTTGCAAGTTCTTATCACTGTCGGTTTCCGCGTAATATTTGACTCGCACATCAGCGTGTTTCCAATGTTCCGTCGGTGCGATGTTTTTTATTTTATTCACTTCATACACCTCAATTTTTATGAGATGTGATGCAGAACTGTTGTCATCGCTGTTTGATCGGATGTATGAAACACCCCCGCTCGTCGATCGACCAACACTGGATGACTTTCTTGTTGTTGTCTTCTTCTTTTTTGGTTTTTCGAAGAACTCATCAATGCTGTTGCATTCGATCGGTCTTTTATTTGCTATTATCGCTTTTTTTACTTTAAAAGCGAGTGTACCTTCTTCATCACTAGGTTCGTCGATTTCTTCAGCATAATAGTAGTTTTTGTAAGTATTTTCAGAAAACTGTAACAAAATGAAATGAAACTGTTTTAATTATCGGTTAAGTAAGTACTGTATGATAAATACTTATAGGTATGCGAAGTATACATGTACACATTAGTAACAATGATAAATTAATAAGACATCAAAGATAGCTAAAATGTATTAACCTGGTGGACAACACATGGCATAAACAATTAATGAAACATCTGGTTACAACACTTTTAGATCAAAGTATATAAAGGTACTTACATTCATTTTTATAACACTTTCACTATTTAACTATTTCACAATTTTACTATCACTTCACTGTTACACACAACTGGAGATCACACTTCGAGCAGAGCACAGAGTGGAATACGATACCATGTGATTTTGAGTCGGTCTTTTATATGGAGAGGGAGTATTGTTTCCTTGCAGACAAGATCCAACATGTTTCGACTTTCACCTTAAATGTTCCGTTGAATACGTAATATCAGGTAATGTGAATAATGGGAACCGTAATTATTATGACAATGAGAAGACCCAAAGGGTTTTACCTAGAATTTGAGAAAGGTATGGTGTATTGTAACGATTGCTTTATCTATAATAAACAATGCCCGTAATGCGTAAAGGGCGACTATTAAGTAATTTTAAACGGCTTTTAAGTAGAAACACGAGTTAATAGAAATACGAGACAAAGACCTTTGCATCCTAAAAATAAAAAAGGGTCGCCGATAGAAAGTAGAAAGTCAATAACACAACGAAACAGGGAAAATGTTGCTTTATCTATCATAAACAATGCTCGTAATGCGTAAAGGGTAACTATTAAGTAATTTTAAACGGCTTTTGCGTAGAAACACGAGTTAATAGAAATACGCGACAAAGACCTTTGCATCCTTCAAATAAAAAAAAGGATCGCCGATAGAAAGTAGAAAGTTAAAAGCACAACGAACAGGGAAAAAGTACAAGCTTAAGGGAACCGTAGACCATGAACAAATTCGTGGTTCATACCTACCTCGCGGGTGATATGATACGGATTCCGCGGACGATATAATTTTTATTCGCGGGTGATATCAAATTAATCCGCGGTAGGCATCAAGTTAATCCGCGGTAGGTATCAAATTAATCCGCGGTAGGTATCAAATTAATTCGCGGTAGGTATTAAAGTAATCCGCGGATTTATTCGCGGGTTCCGCGGGCCGAATCTGGAGCAATCAAAAACGTCGGCCATTAGCCGCCGGAGCGCCGCGGACCGGCCGTCGAACCTGCTCCAGTATCGGTGAATCCCTTACTACTTACCGCGGTAAATGAGGGTAGATTGATGAACATCAATATGTTTACTTCGATATCAAACAATGATTTGTAAATTGAAACGTCTTGGATCTCTAATGGTTATAAAGTGTATTTCAAATGTAATATCGATTTGCGACAAACATCCAGTCACTAGGATAATTATTTTCAAAAGAGCTATTACATACACTGAACTGAAGAACCTTATTCATGTATTCTCATGTTTTCAATTAAAAACTAAATACACTTATCAAATACTCTTCATGAAGTAACATGCTGTTAATGCTATAGTATAATAGCCGGCAAACAACTTGAGCATAGTCAAAATAAAAAATCCCGCAGCACGCGATAGTTGGGTGAAGTTGTTTGGCGGCTATAATAGTGGTGGTGTGTTTGCAGGCACGATGCGTGCGCCGCGCGGCATGCGCCCGCCGGGCGTGTGTCCGCCGCCGCCGCCGGGCGCGCCCCCCCCGCCGCCGCCCGCGCGCAACGCCTCCCTCACGCACCCGCCGCCGCCCCCGCCCCCGCCACACTTCAGGCAGAACGTAAGACGCACTCTCTGGTATCCTTAAACACACACACACACATGCATGCACGCACACACACACATGCACGCACACACACACACACACACACACACACCTTATTATCTCCAAAGGGATAGGCAGAGGTGCAACTATATACACCCACTTTTCGTCCGCGTATTCGGTCCCATGATGTGATAGGGGACGAGTCTATTGCCATACCGGGCACAAATTCTAGACTCCGGGCTGATATTGAATAGAAAAACCCAATATCATTTTACCCGACCCGGGGATCGAACCCGAAACCTCAGCATTGCAGTCGTACCGTAATACAACTACGCCACCGAGGTAGTCGCTATATAAAATAGATGTAACTTAAATGAAACTAAAGAATGTTATAAAATATATCCAAATAATGTATACCTAATAAACAAGCTTTAAAACTTACCACCAATATCCACAACAAAGAAACGTTGAAACTCGTCCACATTGCAGAGCGTGAACGGCGACGACCCGTCGGCCCCGCCGCCGCCGGTGCGCGGCTCGTCGATGCGCTCGGCGGAGCTGGAGGCGCGGTTCGCGGACCTGTTCCGGCCGGTGGGCTCGTTCCCCCCACCCGATCCCTTCCTGCGCATCGCCAAGGGCTACAGCAGCGCCACCGTCGCCGGTAAGCACGCTTGAATCTACACGCGATATCGATAGTCTAATCGATTGTCGATGAATATCGATATGTTGACATTTGACACTTTCGATCGGATTGACTGAATCGATGATCGATTATAACAATACTTACAATATTCGGTGTTTGTATCATCGCATTTCGATGTCATTGTCGATGAATGGTTGTTGCCATGTTTATGCAATATAAGTCGACGAGAAATATATAGGAAGCATGGCGTTTAACGCTTTTTCAAATATGTTTCTCGTTTTCTTTAATAAAGGTTATACTTACCTCATCGAGTCATGTTGATGACAATCACGTTTGAATACTGACACTGCTTGCAAATGTCGATATCGGTTTGAGTTATAAAAAATCATCAATTCGATTTTTTTCATTTTGATTCCTTTATGAACTGGATTTCGACTATTCATATGCTTCGCGCAGTTTGTAACTTAAAAGCAATATTCATGATAATGAATTACATAAAAGTCGTAATGATGTCATAAAAAGTAATATTTTTATGAATTGCGTTTGAAGATAAGAATTTTCATACTGTGAGATATTTTGTGTGGATTTTAGAGCAAAGTAAATACGAATAATATCGTTATAAATACCGCAGTGTCAGAATTTGACTGATTATAGACGCATGTGATGTTCAGAAACAAAGTTATAGACAAGGAAAACAAATGATAACTGTATGAAGGATATTAGCACATCCATATGGTTGTCTATGGTGAACCCAGAATCATGGCATAGACTATTTTGTTTTGATAGAGCTATCACAGGCTTATCTATGGATTAGAGTCGATTACCGAATCATCGATAAACTATCAGTTTATCTTGTCTGTGACATTAATTATTTTTTTATATAGCGTTTTAGTTTGCAACAAACAATTCAAGTATAGAATAGGCTGGTTCCATGATACTGGACCATAGACAATTATAAGCACACAAGTATTTTGATAAATGGTTAGCTTATGCTAAATGTTATTCTGAAACAATTTTATTCCTATTCAAAAGCAATTGCCATGTATGCACACGGCAGTAGAATTTTCTTGTATGCAGTAGTAAATAAATTATTTTTACACATACAAGAAAACGATTTGAATATGTTTGCAAACAGAAAATTTGTGAAACAGTTTTAAATGCTTTAAAAGCCACAGGAGATTACAAAATACTACAATAGTATTATTTTTTCTAACTACATAATACATAGTATTAAATATAGGGATAAATTTGTCCCACATACACAACATATGACATCTAGACTCTTTGAAAATTTAAAAATAAGGAGTAAGTAATAAATATGTATCTTAAAATATATTATGAAGTCGATAAAATGAAGTGTCCGGTATTCGCTTCACCTGTATATGGAACAAGTTTGTCCTTACCCTTAGGCATGCATACTTTATACTAAGGGCCGATTTCACTGATTGTGCAAATGCTACTTCATCATCATCACATAAATTTATAAGCCCACCCATTACAAAAGTCACACTCTAATCTATCCTCCCAAATAATGTCAATAAAATGAGTACTTATCTACATTAGCTGTCTAATAATTGTCAAATGCCCCCCGAGGCAATTCTTGTGCTTTGGGTCTTCACACCCAATGCACGCCCATGCGCGGGGGAACATTAGTCGCGGGCCGAGGCACACAGTCAGTGTGTATACCTCTTGGTTGTATAACACATTGAGGCCTAAAAGGGCCCGCGAACATCTCCTGGCACCCTTTTCCTCTCCACCCATCCTGAGAACCTTTCTCCATTCCCCACCTTTCCTTCCATCATCCTATTCCACTTCCTTCCCAGGCCCCTGCAGTCGTCAAGCCGGGGGACTCCAGTATCCCATTCGCAGGTTTCCCCCGGTGTTGACTGCAGGATCGCCTATCCAAAAAAAAAAAAAAAATAATTGTCAAATAAAAATTACTTTACGCCTGTGAAACTGACCCTTAGCATTTAATTGCTGTTATAGCTAGATGTTGTGTGGATAACTAGAGGCACTTTTGATCTAATATTATTAATATTCTTATGCTATATTATAATCTAACTGAATGTATTATGGCTTACAGAACCGTAAGTGCTCTGCCTACCCCATTAGGGTTACAGAGTGTTTTTATATAGCATTTTCTTTTTAGATCAAAAGTGTGTCTAAAGAACTTTAAATATAATGCTTGCATCTCTATTTCAATAAAAGGGAAGTTGAAGAGTAAAATATTTTTAACTCTTTTGAATGAGGATGATGGAATAATAAAACTTAATATTATCTTAATGAGAAAACGCACAGTGCCTTGTGTTTAACTATAAAGAATTAAAATATCTATATATGATGTGTTAAATTAAGTGCAATAGGTACAAGTAAGGTCATAATAATAATTTAAGTTTTAAATAAGTTTAAGTCATATTTTAGATACCAAATTATGAAAAGCAAATATTAAGTATTACATTTTGAAAGATGATTTATATTAGATGTTACGGAGCATGGTTGCATGTCAGTTGTCTTCTATTGTATTCTTAGCATTTAGAGACTGATGTTTAAAATAATTTAATAGTATTTCTTAGATTTATTATTTTGGGTGTAGTGATACCTGCAAGGTGGACAGACGACTTGATAAAGGTCGCAGGAACACGCTGGATGCAGGCGGCTTTCGACAGGTCCGTCTGGAAATCTTTAGGGGAGGCCTATGTTCAGCAGTGGACGTCATGTGGCTGATGATATGATGATGATACTTATTAACACTGAGCCTCATTGGAATTCAAAGGGTTTATCAAAAGGACAGTTTACATACTGAACTTTCTAGATTTCAGATCTAGATCAAGTTAGAAGTTAAGGTTAAATGGTTATAGTTGAATTTATTGAGCTCCATTCAATAATTGTTTATAATTTTCTTCACAAATTTTTAATATATTTTTTGAATTGTTAATATAATATTTCTAACTTTTATTCGGCATTAGCACGTTCTATTGTATGCCTATACGATTTGCATTTAAAAATTACTGTCATTCCAAGTATAAGAGTGAGATATGAAATTTTAATTTGTTATTCATTGTCTCATTACACAATCATGACATCGGTGGGTCCGTAAAGCTGTCGCAACATTATCATCGTACTAACAATATTAATGATTTGCTTAAAATGGTTGGAGTGGAATGCGACTACGCCGTCTAGAACTCTAATGGGCTGCGCAATGTCAATACTTTTTCTTTTTTGAAAGATTTTTTTGTACGGATGTTTGTATTATTTTTTCATTCCAACAATTTTGATCATGAAACATATTTTTTCGATTATCTTTAATAATTGTTGCGATTTCAAATTATAGTTGTAATTCAGTGTTTAGATTTTTAGAATGAGGCTGTGGTCTTTAAATATCAGATTATTTGACTTTACATATAAAGATACGACACCGTTAAGTAACTTTTACGACGGATACCACCGCCTCATTTTTCTTATGGCATCGTGTCCTTTTGGATGCGTTTTTCAGTGGAGCAGTGTATTCAGTTTAATTCTCTAATTTAGCCATTACTTACTATAAGTCCTCATCTTTTGCATGAGTATTCTATGTAAAATTTAATAGTAGATGGAGCCCTTTGTGATTGTTGTAAGTAGACGTGAGGTGCCATTTAGAGTCGCCGCATATGGGTCATCAGCCGCTGGCCAAAAATGGCCGACATTTGGGACTATTTTATATATGACGGCCATTATTGACCCCGGCTTGTGGTCCGTGTGCGGGCGACATACGGCGGTCACGTACGTTGTACGTGCATCGCTTATATTCAGATTATATTTTCATAACTTTTATTTTGTCAGCTCGCTAAATGCCTTAACTGCTTGTTCACGCGGTGGTGTCAGGGTTTGATACGGTGGAAATGGTTTTCAGTGAAACGGGACTATAATATTGGTATTTGGAGTTTTTGTCGCTGACACGGACGGTCCGTGTGCTTTATTTTTTAATTGGTTTAATGATCAATACTAGTCATGGGAGAAAATTAGGAAGGTTGATCGTGGTGAAAACAGTTATTTTAAATGCTTTACGCTATGGCAGATTTATGAATGTAAGTATATTTTCCGTATACCATTTTAATTTTTAATTCTATTTTAGTTTTTATAGGTCGCAATTAGAATTTTATATTGGGAATATTTAAAATTAATTATTAAAATGTTGACAACTATAAGGGATTTGAACCAATACATCCAATAAATGTTTTCGTTTTAGATATAATAAATAGTTAACTATTTTAAGAATTCACTGTGGGTTACTTCAATTTGTATCCTAAATTGCAAGACTAGCATTCGAGTCCAGTAGTGTCTTAGATCTTTACCAATCTAAGACAGTTTAACAGCGAATAAGAGATTGCGAGAGATACACCTCTTTCAAAACTATGACTATGGGATTAGTTACTAATTATAGCTAGCTACTTCGACTAGAAACTGGCATTTGAATCATGTTGACGTTACTGCAATATCAAGTATTATGTATGTACGCCAGGATTTTTGTAAAGAAGAGATTATGTTGAGGTCAAGTGGATTTCCACCTTATCACTCTTATTTTTGGTGGATTCTAGCTTACATTATGTATGGTACTTATTTTGATTTCAGCAGCGACTATATAACCCCTAGACTCCTAATAACAGACGATCCGCTTCGGGCAACACATCTGACAAAAAGATCCAATGTAGCTTACCGTTCAAAATCTTCAAGTCAGTTGCGCCCAGAACTGTGAGCCGTAAATACTTCCGTGTTGGCGAATGAATAAATATTGCAATGGCCCCATGCACAATACGATGGTGTGGTAAAAATAGCCATAATTCAAATTTTCAAAAAAATGGCATTACATTTCACAGGTATGTCAATAATGACACATAATCATATTTTATTTAAAATTTTACGGAGTTCATCTTATACCGGCCAAGCATTGAGGCCCGCGCCATCTTATTATATTTGCATCTCTTTCCGACGAAAGTACTTTTAAATTTTCTATTTCGTTTTGTTGTTGAACATTATAAGTAAGTGATGCACCAAAAGGATTTGTCGACAGTTATATCGATAAAATTAATGTTATTAGGATTATTTTTTATTTTATTGTTTGTTGATTTTACCGATTGTTTTTAATAACTTTATTTGTGTTATTCCTACAAGCCAGCCCAAATATTCTTGTTAATATCGATGAGGCTTACTTAGCGCCATCTGTCATTCGACAACATAAATAACTTCGTACCTTTTGAAATATGAACGACAGTTACATTATTTGGATATTGTTCATATAAAAATACTAAAATCGCGATAAAAAAAATGGGATGGTGAGGGTAGGAGGGTGAAAATTTGGGAAATAGGTATTAAAATATTTAAAAAAAAACTCTGGATAGGGATACCCTAATCACCTAGCGACCAACGACCAATTCCCATACCTACAAAATTTATATAAAAAACATCATAAATATCGATCGAGTCGGAGGCGTACGACAAACACCGTGACACGAGATTTTTATATATTAGATTAACTTTAGTATACTTGATAATGGCATACATCATAGAATAAATAAAAAATAAGAAGAAGAATGCCATCAGTATTTATTTTAATTAAATAGGTTCCTTGACAGATTTTTTATTTCTTTTATGCTTTAACAGAATTATTTTTAGATTATAATATGTTACTTACTTTGAGTAAAAAGACGTTTAATAAATAATTATATTACTATAAAACCTTATTAAATAAAAGTAATATCGATAAAAACATCGTGTTTTAATTTAACTTGTTCCATCCCTAAGCTATGTTTCCAACCAATCGTAATGCAGTACCCCGCTTCCTCATACCTCAGGTAGTTGACAGAATTAATTTGAAGAGAAATATTGAACATTAGGAGTCTAGGGGTTATATAGTCGCTGGATTTCAGCAGTTAAGTAATTTAGTGAAGGCCTTTGCGCTTTTATAATTATTAAAGAGCAAGCGGTATTGTGATAGTGATGTTTACAATGCTTAATTATTTATATTATTTTTTTGAATAATAAAAGATTAATGATTATTGATTACGTTGTCGTGTATTTTCATTGTTTTAACCTTATTTGTTGTAATTGTTGCTTTTGTGAAGTCCATTAGTTGTTAATTATTACGAATATTTTTTGTATAGAATACAATTTTGATTGAAGCAGTATTTCACCCATAGAGGGTAGTAGTTGAAATATTTTAGTCATGAGTACGAAGTGTGAAAAAAATAGATTATCAACTTTGTATTTTAGTGGTATTGTGAACGACAGTCTGAATACCGCATGTCATGGGTAAGTGTTCGTTATATTATTTCATGCATGTACTAACGATTGAACGCATCACTAACACTGCATGCGCATCGCCTACATCATAGATGCATGTACTAGAGTGCATGAAAATATTGAAATCTACGACACGACACTAATATAAAACTAAAAATGTTAAAACTAGATTTAATAATGAAAAAATGTAATTATAGAAATAATTATGCTATTACTACCAATTAACTTAAGTGATAATGAATTGTATAATACACCATGTCTTTATTGTGATCCTCGTGAGATTTTGACTCGTTAGTAAGAACATGTAGTTGAGTTAAAGTTTCCAGGGGAGAGTGGGATGGATGAGGGTAGGTATGTGAGCTGTGTGTAATGTTGCAGTGGGCAAGGCGCAGGCGCCCGCGCCGCCGCTGCGGCTCCCGCTCCAGGGCTGGGCGCGCACCTCCAGCGCCTGCTAGCGACCGCGGGGGGCGGCGCCCCCCACCGCCCCCACTACCGCCCCCACCACCGCGCACCTGCCGCCCGACTCGCACCCGGCGCACGCGCTGCTCTCCGCCGCGCACGCGCTGCTGTGCCCCGCCAGCGCCGTCGCGCAACGCACGGACCCCACGCCCGAACACATCGACCTCACGGTGCTGCCCATAGAAGAACTACTCATGCCCACAGAGGACGTGAGCGATCTTAAAGACGTCGTCGAAGCGATCAACCGCCTCTGCGAGACTATGAAGGCGTCGGACTACGACGACGCGGACATGTATGAAGACTGCGCGCCGGCGGACGAGCCGGTGGACGAGCTGGTCGCAGCGCCGGCGTACGTGGAGTGCTCGCCGGAGCTGGTGAGCCCCGAGGAGGTGACGGTGCGAGCGGTGGAGACGCACCGAGCGGAGCGCTGGAGTGACGCGCCCTGCGACCCGCCCAGCGAGATGTACTACACGGCCTCTTCGGAGGTGTCGCTCCTCTCCGATTTAGACTTACCGGACAGGGGCCAGGACGACGAGCGGGAGGAGAAGGAGTGCGTGATGGCGGGTCACGTGGCCGCCATGCGCGAGCGGTTCGAGAGCCTGACGCGGACCAACACGCCGTGCCCCGACCTCGCGCGGTCCTCGTCGCCGTCGCTCGACGTGTTCCGGAACATCACGCCCTCGCCCGACCGCTTGGGGTGATCGGGATACCGTTGTTCATAAAACCTCTCCGATTAACCAGTATTCCTTTGGTATTATGCAGTCTAGTCGCGTCCAGCATTTGTAATAGAACGAACGTCGACGCGTTCACTTGACCCGGTTGTGATTCATTTCGAACAGATTGCAACACAAAACAGTTACATATCTTAAAATATTGGTTGTTTAGTTTTAGAATAGTATAATTTTCTAAGTGCAGTCAGTTATGCCGGCCAGTTGGAGCCAAATAGAATTCAAGCAAAATTGTATTTTGGAGGTATGAACTAGTATATATTGTGATCAAGGAAAGCTCAAATTTAGTAGTTTCGTAACTGAGTGTTTGATCCGACGGTGTGTTCACAAACATACTTAATAACAGTCTATTATATCGTCAGACCAAGTAGATATTAACGGCTTAGCTTAGTGTATACTTACAGACTACTATCAATTAAACTTAACTGATATAAATATTACGAATTCATAAATTTGTTTGCATTTTACATTGTTTTTTCAATGTTGCCATAAATAGCTAAATAAGTAATGTTAGGTGTTGTCAAGTTATTTTTATAAATAAATTCTGTTCTTGATACTTGCCTGTTGTGTTGTTTACCAAAAGATTTTAATTGGGTTGAAACGGAACGTATTATGGTGATACTAGTTAATGCAATATTTTTTGTAAGTTATAAGCCTGTTATACCATTTGTATGTAATTCGTGTACTATTAGGGTTTGGTATTAATATTTTCTGTAACGAGTCTAGTGTTTAGTTGTCGTGTATGATCGTGTTACGTGTACAGACAAGACTTATTATTGTAATTCAATATACGGCTTTATTGATACACAAGTTGTTTTATATACACTGAAGGCTACACACACGTACACAGTATGAAGTATACAGGTGTATATGACATCGCAATAAATGAAACCACAAGTCTGCATTCCCTTAATTTTATAAAAATTGTGTGTTCAACCAATCTGATAAATACATGATTTATACTTATTCTAGACATAAATAGCTGATATTGCAAGTAAATAAAAAAAAAAGTGATAAATTTTTCGACTTTTTTAAACATGCTGTATATTAAAAGCAATACACTTGCAAATTTTCTAATTAACCACAAAAGCGTGGGAGGTGTTTCGGCACATTTGGTTTTCTTAGTTATGCAAATTGTTTTTGTATTCGGAATAATTTGCATTAATAAAATATCGTCGATACCTCGTTTGCACGTCCATTATAGTAGGGACAAACTAATATGGCCGGTATGACATGATAGGGTTTTGAATTTTTTGGGTAGACGTTCTCACAGAGTTATAGCGTCGGGAAAAAATTGAATTGTCATACCGGCCAGCTTAGTTTGTCCGAACTATACGGTATTTGACTATTTTGAAAATATCCCTTTTTTTTCAATAAAACTGCTAAAGTTATGTTCGTCTCAGGTAACCGAAAACTTAGGCATGTTGTGACATCATAAGCATGAAACTGAATTAGCGGTATATCCTTCCATAAATTGACAAATATATAACAAAAATAAAATTAGGGAAACTAATAATAATCCCTTCCTAGCCAGTTTCGGCCACGGCGGCCAATCTCAACAGAGATCAGCCAGGTGCGCAGGAGATATTATAGTGCACAAGTGTGTGCGCAATACACAGGTGCACTCGCTATTCCTTCACTCTCATAGTCCGGTGAGAGGGCAATCCGACATGACCGGAGAGAGATCAGGCGCAGGACCGACGGCTTTACGTGCTTTCCGAGGCACGGGGCCGGGGGGGTATCACCCCGCCAACTTCCTAACTCCGAGCTGCGACTGAGTAATTTTTAAGATGGAAAAACCCAGTTACAATGTTTTTTTGGCCCGACCCAGGATTCGAACCCAGGACCTCAGCGGGCAAATCGTACTCGTAACGCGTACGCAATACAACTACGCCACCGAGGCAGTCAACTAGTGTTGCGATGGCCGATGAGCAATGTCTTTTGTATTTTTCGAAATACAAAAATAGGATTTTATTTTGCCTGTGACGTCACATGTGCCGAATGTGATTTTGATATATAACTTATTTAATTTTGTATCAACAAGGAAATGAGTAGATACGGTGATGGTAGGTGTATTTTGAGATAGAAATAGAAAAATATTTAAGATGTTAGATTTAGGAAAACCATTTTCTTTATTGACTATCTTTAGAACATAATTGTATTTAGAGGTTTAGAACACTTCTATAATCGTGTAATGAGTGATTTCATTTATAACTCGAGTGTCATATACAAGGTGTTTGTACTCTGCACCGTGTCATCAACAAGTACTAGTTTAGTGCAATGTTAGTATGAACAGCACGCGACATCACGCGGAGCAGGTCCGACAATCAAAAACATATATCCATGTCCAGAGCATTTATTGAGTAAAATAGTCAAAATTCTACAAGAGTAGGCAAACATCACAACTTCACGTGGAAATGCTTAAGAAAAAATCAAGGCATATAACATTAACGTCTCGCAATAATTCTTACACACATCGCTTAACACCAGATAATTACGAATCAAGTTCATCTACGCAAAACCGGCGCCTTGTACGAAGAGGTCTGTGCCCTGTGGTCACCGGCGGGACAGGGGGCCGCCAATCCAACAACACTCGTTGTGACAGCGGTCGCCTGCGTCGCCTCGCAGGGAACTGCCGGCCCAGCCCCGTGGGGCGACGAGCGTCACCTGTCCCGTCGCGCTTACCTGTGCCAAGGGGCCAAGGGGCCAAGGGGCCAAGGGGCCAAGGGGCCACGGGGCCACGGGGCCGCGCCAGTTAGTACTCCCACACCGCGGTTACCGACACGAGCCGACACGAGCAAGCGACCAATACTATGCGACGAGCGCCTACCTTCGCTCGGCGACGCGGCTCCACGGCTCCACGGCTAGCCGCGGCAGAGCTATCGGTAGCGCGGCTGCATCACCGGCAGGCCCGGCACGCCGCCCGGGAACATGCCCATGGGCATCATGCCGCTCATCCCGCTCATGCCGCCCATGCCGCTCATGCCGCCCATGCCGCCGGGCAGCAGCATACCTGCACATAAACACCGCGTTAGAGTAAGCCGGCGCGCGCGTGCGCAAGCAACAGGGGACCGTCGGGTCCAACACACGGCGGAGCCGTTGTGACTGCTGAACAATCGCCTGTCGCCCGGACCTCGCCCGGACCACCACCCGCCGCGTCCCGGGCTCGTGCCGTGCCCGTCCCGTGCCCGTCCCGCGCTCGTCACGGGACCGTACACCGTCCCGGGACACGGCGGAGTGTGGCGACTGATGTAAGGTGCAGTATAAGCGAAGGAACACAGGTAGGTAGGATAAATAATTCACATGAAAAATCACACTTTCAAAATACTCGGCGATGTTGTAATCGTAATCCGTAGTTCATGCATGTCTCAGTGTGATCCGAATGGTTGCTCGTAGAATCCAATTCAGCCAACGACTATTGAATCGTTCGTTCATGCACATTGTAAAGCGACAAAACTACTGTACGTAAATATAATATTAGTGTACCCACCCGTAAACCGACAAAAAGTCACATTTTATATGACACTACGAGAAAATCGAGACAGTAATAAGATAAGAGCTACTACAATAAGCAAATCCATTAAGGAATGTGAATAAAATTACCGCTTATTTTCATTCCGTTCCTCCGATAGTGCGGATGGCACATCAAAATCACAGTTAACTCGTTGTCATATTTGTACCTACAGTTCGCGACGCGGCGCCGACTGGCCACGGTTAGTGGGAGTGACTGTTACTGTACGTGGTATTGGTACTGGTACATGTTACATGTTACGTGTTACGAGTGAGCTGTGTGACAAGCTGTTAGTGTGCGACGGACCGTCGGGAGGGGGGAGTCGGGGGGCGGGGCCTACCTGCGGCGCGAGCTATACAGACAGTTCAGGTCGCAGACGAGTCCGCCCGTGGAAAATAGAAAATAAAATTATATGCAAACAACTCACAGTTTTATTTCAACGATTCAAAACTGACATTTCACTCCATTTTCCACGCTAAAATGTCGCAAAAGTCAATTTACACTGTCTTGTGTGTCGTAAAATTAACTAGCAAAATAATCATGTTCCAATTGTGAAATCTTAAAACTACAACTATCGTCAAAACAATATTATTACTAAAGAAAAACCACCCAGTCTATATTAATAACTTAACTCAATAATGCGTTATGCACTAGAAGTGTCAACACTGTTACACGACTACATTCAAGTATTGTGATCTGTGATGGCAATAGACGTTATAAAAATATGGACGACTATATTTTTCATCGGAATGCGTCAAAACACCAGTCTTAAACTCTTTTACATTGGAAAGATAATACTGTCTTTGGTTTCTACGTTGTACAAAACTTCAATGTGTCAACAACATTCAGAATTTGGACCATAGTAACATCAAAAATACATTTACAAATACAATTATGTTTAGTGTTCAATGTGCAACAATTATAATAACGAGAGATATACTTAAACCTAACCTATTTGATATGCCCTATTATATCATAGATGTATTATCAGGGAATCTCTGAAAGGACATCAATGGTTAAAAACATGGAATAAAGGACCATTCATTGGTGTGACATGTTTCATTTGACCTGATCTGAGTGGCCGAACTTTTATACAGCCGTGTGACATCATTAACATTTAAAAAGTAAAATGCACAGTTGTATTTAAGTTCTCCACCCTGTTGTGGATCATGGTGCGTTTCGAGGCATTTTGCGAGACATTTTAGTAAAAGGAGACCCATTGACGTGTAAAAACTTGACATAATTTTAAGTGTTGTTATAATTTGAGCCGATTTTAAGTTGTAATAAATATTGTGATACACAATATTTTTAATTGAATTCAGTATAATACAGGTGCTCATTTAATTAGTAGAAATCTTTAGAGAAAATTATCCATGAATCATGATGAAACCTATGGAAATTAATAGTAAAAATTAACATTCTTTTTTTGGGAATATTAATAAATGGCATATAATGTGTCAGTCACAACGTGCAATAAGTTCTCACCCTGCATACACCTTCACAATTATTCCACTATGAGTTGACCTCTTACTTGAAGAATTATTTTGTTTTTATGACACAATAATAAAAATATATGTTTATTGTATTTTATGAAATCTTTGCTACACATCATTTTAATATTCGTAGTTGTTAAATAAGCACCCTGTATACTCAGTTGTGGCTGAACTGAAAGATTTTGCATTTACTTCGCTTAGAGATTAACAGGGCATAACATTTCAGCAGAAGGTTTTATGTAAACATATTATATTATGTAGTTTATCATCACATTCAAAACATATTATAAATCTGAAAACAATAACAATTTATGATTTTATTTTGTATGTAATATTATTTTACCTATACATATTATGCAACAATTCTATTTTTTAACCCCGACAGAAAAAGAGGGGTGTTATTATTATATAGTAGGTAAATAATGACCCGCGGCTTAGGTTACTATATTAATATTAAAAGATTTTCACTATACATAGATGAAAATTGAAATCTATCGCTTGATTTTAACGTCGTGTTATCACTCGTCAATGGACATGCAATTTATACCTTATAAATCTTTCTTAAATATGACATATAAACTTCAAAGTACTCGCAAAATCCCTTACACCACAAGTCGTCTAGCGGTATTCAGCATAGTAGTAGTGTCCGGGATACTGACCGGGCTGCAGCGGGCGCATGAGGTTGAACTGCGGCATGACCGGCAGCATGCCCACCACCGGGTGCGGCATGGACACCGGCACGGGCACGCGCATGCCGGACATGCCGCCCATGCCGGTCATGCCGCCCATGCCGCCCAGCACGCCGGCCACGCCCACCACGCCGGGCAGCACGGGGCGCCGCATGGCCTGCTGGCGCGCCGCCGCCACCGCCGCCGACATGTGCGCCGCCACCTGCGCCATGCACTAACACTCACTCCACCACGGTCACGAACGCGTCTGTCGCGCACACTATATGCATTTACAGTACACCCTAAACATACGATATTATCGATACTCTAAATATCATCTCGACTGCCTCGGTGGCGTAGTTGTATTACGGTACGACTGCAAGGCTGAGGTCACGGGTTCGATCCCCGGGTCGGGCAAAGTGATATTGGATTTTTCTATTCAGTATCAGCCCGGAGTCTGGTATTTGTGCCCGGTATGGCGATAGGCTCGCCCCCTATCACATCATGGGACGGAATACGCTTGGCGAAAAGTGGGTGCACTAGTTGCGCCTCTGCCTACCCCTTCGGGGATAAAATGCGTGAGTATGCGTATGCGTGCGTAAATATCATCGATATTTATACTTTATATCAATTAAGCTAATGTATTGACTGTAGCCTTCAATGAGATATCGCACCTTTAGAACGAAAATGACATAATCCGAAAAAAAAAGAAAATTGAGTTATCGTCGTAAAATTACTTAAAACGAAGTTCTCAATACAAAAATAATTTAAACACAGCCATATTCAAGTGGGAACAGGACAAAACTATCATATCGATCCATTTTTTATTATATTTTTATGAAAAAGGGACCAGTTTTAAGTAATTTTATGACGATAACTCAATTTTCGATGTCTTCGAATTGTGTCGTTTTCGTTCTAAAGGTGCGAATTATGTTTGCCAAGAAAGGTACCAATTATAATTGCTGTATGTAGTTGTTTTTGCATAAGTTATTAAAACAACTTATGATACTCAATATTATAGCAATAGGGCCAATACTTTCCTATGATCAAAAATGAAGATTTCTGTCTGTTAGTCATTTAGTGAGATATACACAGTATTCTTAATAAAGGAGATATAATTAATAGACCACAAGTAAAGATTATACTTGGTAATAGGCATCGCATTACGGATATTACGCGACCACAAAAGTGCCACTGCATTAAGTTATTTATAATTAGAAATAATAGCTACAAATAAGTTATCAGTATAAAGTAATATGGATTCATGGAATAGGCTAGAAACGGGTGGAAATTATTTTTTGTCTATCATAAGTACATCAACTCCAATACAAATCTACACATCAAGTTATAGCAAGACACTCTAGAAGACAGTGACAAAAAATCAGTTTTGAGTGGCAATAATTATGATCTACGATGAGGAAATGAACTATATTTTTCTAAAGCCAGTGTATGATATTCATTACTAAGAGCCTATTTGACGATGTCTGAGTTATCGCTAATAGTCAAATATAATATAGAGAGACCAAATACAAAAGGCAAGTCAATAAATGGTAAGCAAATCACCATAACTAATGTCAAATGTTTTAGTTATACAGTGGGCTTAGAGTGTGACACAAAGACGTAACTCGTAAAACGATGTCGTTTAATTTTGATGTTTGTGATTGATCGAGAGACCAATACGTCAGTCACGTGTTAGTCTCTCAACCAATCCCAATAAGACGAAAGTCGTGACGTGTTTTTTGTCACATTCTAAGCCCACAGCTCTTTGCTGCAATCTGCCCACTTGACATTGGCTAAATCACTGATAAAACGGTGGAGCCATTTTTAAAAGAAGAAGAAGAGTGCATTTGGTATTACCTGACTTATACATTAACTGGTCGATAAAATATATTAGAAACATTGTGAAATGGGCCTTGAGCATTGTATCTTTTTGTATTACTTGATGTGTAATATTTATGTACTTTCAAATATGCCTACCATGAAACTATACATATAATTTAACTAATTCACCCACACCCAGATATCTGTGACAATACTAACTTCTGCCTGACTAGTGCTTGGCGTGATGATGGTGGAGACAGGTGGGGGCTGCGAGACAGGCGCGTCAGGCTTCGGCTTCGGCCGGTACTTCGGCCCGCGAGCGCGAATCTCTTCCAGCGACACGTCTTCGGGCGGGTGTACTATCTTGGACCCTGCACCGGTCGCAGTGACGAGGGGGCACGCATTCGCAGCGGGCGGCTTCACTTCTCCATTCTCTTTGGGGTCTATACTGCTTGAGGTTGTTGAGGTTGTCGGCGGAGCGCTTATTGTTGCGTTACTGGAAGATAAGGAACTTTCTAGTAGTAAATACACATACAAAGCATCACATATTTTCCCTTTATAGGTGTGGCATAGTAATTACAGATAGAATTTAGTTTGATATTTGTATGTTATGCAAAGTTGCGTAAATCAACGTGGCATAGGGACATGAGCACTATAAATATATAATTTAATTTATGATTTATGTCCAATTAAAACTTTATCTTGTCTGTTAATTAGTTCAAAGTTGTGAATAGCATAATTATAATAAATGGGTATAATTAAATTATAATAATCATTATTATGAACCTTTAGCACATTACATAAATAATACTGTTTCACAACTTCCCATATGTATTCCATTCAAATAGTAATTTTATAAATATAATATATATTATATTTATAAAATACTTTACTTTACTGGTGGTAGGTCTCTCATATGTAAGAGTCCGTCTGGGTGGGTACCACCGCAATGTCTATTTCTACAGCCAAGCATCAGTGTGCATGCACTGTTGTGTTTCGGTTTGAAGGACATTGTAGCCAGTGTAACTACAGGACATAATGAGACTTAACATCTTATGTCTCAGGATGACGAGCGCAGTGGAATGCCACACATTACTTTGTAACTCAAGGTGCTGGATGGTGTTACTACTGTTTATGGGTGGTCGTATCGCTTACCATCAGGCGAACGGCATGCTCGTCGCGTCATTAATGCAATAAAAAAAAATATATATATATTGTAATTGTCCTAGATTACAATAGATGGGTTATGAATATGCGGTACTCATAATTTGGCAATTTTTCAGCACTGACGGATGCCAGAAGTATATTTTGTAGATAAAAAATGCGTCATTGTTATATTTACGCTTCATTGAAGATTTATATTGACTTACTTGAATAAAAACAAATCTTTCATAAAGTCTACATTGATTGTGAGTAAATCATACTCTCTAACCAGCTTTAACAACCAACATACCAAAAATTATTGTACACTGCCAATATTCTAATAATTTATAGTCACTCTGAGCTTTGTTTGAACTAGCTGAAAATTTTATAAGTATTGTTCCATTAAACAGTATGCATTTAGTACCCCACTATTGACCAAATAATAGATAAAGCTAATTAATAGAATACATACCTATACGCAGGGAAGGTGGGTTTGCTGGGCGTGGACGTCGGCACACTGGCAGCAGGGAACAGCGGCCTCATACCCGGCATCATCATCCTGTAATACGAACTGAATTTCCTTTCTCATCCACTTTTCTTTTCCAATTAACAATCTTATGTCTACTTAACCTAGGATTTTAATTCAATGGCTTCAGTTTAATTGCTTTGATGTAAAGCCAATATATAATCTTGATATATTTCAGACACACTTATTGATGGATTTCATAGAATTAATAAAAAATATTAAAGATCAGTTTATCTTATAATTAAGCTCAAGCAATTAAATTAAATGTAAATACAAATAGGTAGTATATATTTACCTAGGAGCTTGCATGAACGGAGGCATCATGTGGTTCATGGACATGGGTGGAGGGTACATCCCGGGAGGCATGTGCCCCATTGGCGTTGGCAGTATACCCTGTGACACTGTCGAAGGCCCAGCACCCAGCTGCATGAAAAAAAATCATGTCTCGTAACAATACACTAAGAGGGTAGCATGGATAGTATTTATAAGATTCTTATTAAAATTAACTAGAATATCTAAGAACAAATAATCGAATTTAAATTATGTGTTACATCCTATTATGAATATTATACACAGAAATCGCAGCTGCATTAAAATAATAATTAAGTATGAATAGTCTATTGCAAATAGGTTGGTGCGTCAACAATATAAAAAAAAAACTAGTATGAATAGTAACAAAACATACACAACTATGATAAACAAGGGCCAGTTTCAGTAGTTTAAATCTGAGAGCCAGTTTGACATACCAGACTAGTTACACCATCTGTTGTAGACATGACACACAAAAATTAGCTGAGGCGCCAACTTAGTTATGTTTGACTATTATGTCGGCCTTGTTAAATGTAAGAAGATGATTAAAACAGCATCAGTGAAGTGAAGAGCCACCACAAATGCTGCATCACCTGGTACATGAATCAGATGGCATAGGCATGCCGGAGCCTACACCATCCTCTCGACCTAACCGGCAGAATCCATGGGAATAAGTCAATAATGTGGTGCCTGGCCTGTTGCAGGACCTAGCTCTTGCCTATCGGAGGCCACATTCCGAGATCGTTCTGAGTTTTCCTTCTCTGAAAGCGACGACAATGCGTGTGTAAAAATGTTTAATAGGAGCAGGTAGAGTATATACCGAAGTCGCTTTTAATATTTTGGTAAACATAATATGGAAGTTTTTTTAATTGGACATCCTACAACCATATTTTACTATGTTAATAAATATAGCATGGAAATGGTGAACTCACCAACGCTGGTGTGGCTTTTTTCTTGGCAGCTGGCTCATCGTCTTCACTGTCCGAGCCTTTGCCTCCACCACCTAAACATTATTTTCATCATTTGATAGTACCTCAACATTTCATAACACTTTGGAAACATAAATATACAAACTACACACATACATAAAGGCTAGTGTGTCCCAAGCGTGAAATAATAAGAACAAAATAAAATGTACATACATTATCCACACTGGTTGGTTCGTAGACATTATGGGTAAAAACATTTTTATACCTGATTTCTGTTTCTCATGTTCCTTCACATCTTCAGGAGGTATACCTTCCATACCATAAATTTCTATTTCTATATTTGACCTATTCGGTAATGAATTTGGTACTTTATCTATGGCTTCTTTGTGAACCTGCGAATGATAATAAATTATCAATGTTTACGGCAATCAATGACACATGAGAAATTTATAGCCTAATTAGAATGCCAGCAGATGCTAAAATTGGGCAACATTATATTTAGATTTTAATCATTATACTTAATTTTGTATGTTCAAGCAACTAATACATATGAATCTTACCAAGTGGGATATTGGTAACATTTGTGTATTACTATTATGGGAGCAGAATTAGAGTAAGTCGCGCCAAAATAACTAAGATGCGAGTTAAAAAAAGGCCAGCGCGCCGGCCGTGGGCGGGCGGGGCGCTTGCCAAATCCGTATTACTGACGCACATACCTGCATGCAGTGTATTGACAGCCCGGGCCCCGTGTACAGTTTCTTGTGACAGATGTGACATTTAAAATGTTTCGCCTTTTGATGTTGGATCAGAATCTTTTCGTCGTCAAATTCGCGGTTGCAATACCTGTGTGCTGCTAAGGAAATCTATTTTCAGTAAAACTACGACTACGTGTTACGTTTCCACCTGACCCACTTACGAAGGCCAAAGCGTAAAGCTAAAATAAATTACATTAGAAAAGGATACCAGCACCAGGGCTTCGAAGCCTTCTTCTTCTTTCTCCCCATTGTGATATATAACAAGGATAAACTTAAACAAACACAATTAACAAACAATCTACAAATGTAAAGCTTATAATTAGTGATCACAGTTTAGTACAAAACAAAACAAATTTAATTTATAACACGCAAAAGCCACGCCACTCACAAAGAGAAAAGTGATGCAAAATGGCGACTGGCACAGTGTTACCACATACGAAATTAAGGCACGTTTATTGCTGATTGATTGTAGTGATATGCTAAAATATGAATTGTACGAAATGTGACAATATACTTAAATAATCATGGATTTTTCAAAAATTACGGTTGTTTACATGTGATTAGAGTAATAATATGTAAACGTAACAGATGTAAATTGATATTTATTTACTTAATATTTCTTCTGGCAATGTTTTCTTTTACGCAAAGTAACGTCTGTTTCACATTGATTTATTCGTAGTAGGTACATAATAATTAGGTAGTGGACTACTTTTTTTTCAAATATATTTATAATAAAAATATGTCATCCTTAATCTAGCAGAATAAGAATTTTCAAAATACATACAATAATAAAGGGGTTATATAAGATATATATGATATAGATATATCGTACCTTTAGAACGAAAACGACACAATTAAAAAAGAGTTATCGTCATAAAATGACTTAAAACTGGTATATTTATCTATTAAAATATAATAAAAAAGGACCGATATAACAGTTTTGACCTGTTCCCGCTCGAATATGTCTGTGCTTGAACTATTGTTGTATTGAAAATTTCGTTTTAACTAATTTTAAGGCGATAACAAAATTTTCGATTTTTTTGAGTTGTGTTGTTTTCGTCCTAAAGGTTCGCCTAATGTTAAGTGATGACTTGCCGTAGTATTATAATGCTCTTTGGTCATGACTCTTAGAGCATTTAGTATTGTAATGATTCTGAAAATGTTTTGTGAAATTTACAATAATTTTGAGGATATTTAACAACAGTGATTTTTAAAGATATAATAAAACATGTTTGGTTATGCATTTGACTATTGTCGTTCAACGTTTTAATTTGAATGTTATTTTATAATTATATGTTTTACATTATGTTTGCATATTTAATGTTTATCAATTTTAAGAATATTAAAATAAGAATTAATGTATGATTAGTTGATCGATTGACTCGACAATTTTTAAAAAGATAAGAAGATTGTTTCCGGCGGTAGGTAGTCGATTTTATTCTGTTCTCTGCAGACATGAGATCATTCTTTGGAGAGTTGTCGATCGACTAACAAGTGGAATACCAAATTTGTGGAGTGGTGATTAAAAATAGTGACTGTATACTTGGAGTGTATAATTTCATCACAGTATGCTCTAAGCAGAGATGTTCAAGATACTACATAAAAGTATCTGAAATACAAGTTACAAGATACTTGTAAATAAAGGATTTGAGATACCAGATACAAGATACTTTTGAAAATTGTATCTAAATACTAGATACAAAATACGTATCTTCTAAATACTTTTTTCAAATAAGATACCTTTTGAAATTATTTTTTTATAGCCTTGAATGACGAGACGAGCGTGCCGTCCGCCTGATGGTAAGCGATACGACCACCCATAAACAGTAGCAACACCATCCAGCTCCTTGAGTTACAAAGTACTGTGTGGCATTCCACTGCGCTCGTCATCCTGAGTCTCATCATGGCCCGTAGTTACACTGGCTACAATGTCCTTCAAACCGAAACAAAACAGTGCATGCAAACTGCTGCTTGGCGGTAGAAATAGACATTGCGGTGGTGGTATCTCATATGTAAGAGTCCGTCTGGGTGGTTCGTCATACAATGCCATAAAAAATTCAAATGTTGAACATTTTAGATTTTAAAAAGCTACTGTGTTTATTAAAAAATATGAGTAAAAAGTATTAAAATTAGGTTCTGCTGATTTAATAAAGTTCATTGAGATTTATCGGAATCAGGCGACACACTGAAAATCAAAATTATAAGACTCAATGCCCTCATGTTTTCAAAAGAAGACAGAAACCAGTTGAATACAATGTTTGGTTAACCAATTATAGCATGTGCTTTTTACACAAACAAATCAAGAATGTTACGTGTTGATTATTGAAACCATGCAAGTCATAGATTGCTTCAATTTAATTGTATGCAACAGGCAAGAAACTTGCAACGTGTATATGGGCCTTAAATGAGCCGTTAATGTAAAAAATGCATAGATAATTAGTAAAAGTATCTTAGCAAATTAAGTATTTATAAAATACTAAGATACTAAAAAATTGTATCTAAATACAAGATACAAAATAAAAATTTAAAAAGTATCTTAGATACAAGATACTAAATACGTATTTTGTATCTTGTATCTGTATTTCTGATACTTGTATCTAGATAAATCACATCTCTGGCTCTAAGAATACGACTACCTAAACATATTCTATGGTACTATTTAGTATAATATTCTATTAACATTCATATTTTTCAATATCAGTGTTTATCATCATAATTACAACGTGGCCATAGTGTGAAACCTTCCTAAAGCTGACATAAGAAAATCGTGCATTCTTTGTTTATAGAGCCCTCTAGCGGTTTTTGTGGCAACCATACACTAGGGATTGCTTTATCGAAGTCTTGGTGTGGCTTCTAGATGGCGCACAGAAGCGATTTCAACACCTAATTTCAAAGACACCTATTAAAAAAAAAAACGACCTATACGAATTTAACATAAAATTGTTGGCTGTTGTTTTACTGCCCTAAGTGAAGATTTTTAATACAACTGACTGTTATTCACAGAAAACTACAGGTAAACCAAAATTTATATCGTTGAATTTGCCCGGTAGGTACTTAAAAGGTATCTAATATCTTACTTTTTTTATCTTACTAATATTATAAATTGCGAATGTGGTTGATAATTTCATCGTAAATGTCTATGATCTTTTTTATCCGAGTAATTTGCCCCCGTGAGAAATAGTTGAATATTTTATACTGATGTTTAAATAGATGACGTTGGCGTCGTACAGATGGCGTCATGTATCGTTACAGTGATTTAGAAACTTTTGTAGCAGGAAAGGCTTTTCAAATATCTATTATATAGAATTTTCACTCTTGGGCTATCTCTCGACTATCTCGGTTGCGTAGTTGTATTGAATATGCGGTATGATTATCGCACTGAGGTTTCGGGTTAGAATTTTGAGCCAGGCAAAGTTATGTTTGGTTATTCTGTTCTGTATCAGGCTGGAGTCTCAAAATATAAAGGTCCGTCCTCTATTACACGAGACCTAACATAGTTGACGAAATGTGGGTGTGTTACATCTCTGCCTACCTCTGAAAAGGGAAAAAGCCATGATGCTATGTATGTATGTACCTATCACAACCATGATACCTAGCATTTTCAGACGGTTACCTGCTACCTTCCTACCTGTAGGGAATTCGCAGTGCACCTGACTCTGCCAGTACTATTTTTATTTATGTACAGTCAGCAGCATAAGTAGCTGAACAAATTCAAAATTTCAAATTGCCTACATACTTTAGTTTTACTAATCTTTTCTTTCTCTTCACAAAAATATTATAAAAGAGATTTACTTTACTTCAAACAAAGAAAAAAAATGTTTCAGTTTAACTTAACGCATATACTATAGGCGATTTGAAATTTTGATTTTGTACAGATACTTATGCTGCTGACTGTACATAGCAGTTAGCTCATACGAAGCATCACACCTTTTCCTTTTTAGGCGTAGGGAGAGGTGATATCACAACCAAACACCAGCTGGGTGTATTAGGTCCCATATAATAAGGGGGAGCCTATTACCCTTCACCGGGTACAATTCCAGACTCCAGGTAAATGTGAATTAGACAAACACATAACGTTTTCGCTGAAGGGGTAGGCAATGGTGCAACCAGAGCACTTATAGCCATGCGATTCCGTCCCATGATGTGATAAGGGGCGAGCCTATTATATCGGGCACAAATTCCAAACTCCGGGCTAATGCTGAGCACAAGGGCCTAGCGTGGATTCTAGTGAACCGGGGTGGACCCCAAATTTGCTCCAAGTCACCAAAAGTTAAAATTTGTAAAAGGTTTTCTTTTACACATTTTGCTACTCCCCTAAAAGTGCCGCAATGGGCGGGACGAAACCACGCTATGCCACTGACTCAGCAGAAAAACCCAATATCAATTTGCCTGACCTGGGATTCGATCCTGGGACCTCAGTGTTATAGACGTACCGCGTATACAAAACAAAACTACAACTTAGATAGTCACTGTGTTTCATAAAGAGTGGCAATTCTTATGACTCTCTCAGCTCTCACAGTTGTTACGTTACATTATTGAGGCAAGCGCGATTTCGCCAAGGGTTGGACCGGGGAAATCAATTGTTAATCCGTAATCCGGAAATGCACTTTCTAGAGTCGGCGACCTCGGGTCGAACCTTGAGGGTCGGTACTTCAAGGTGGCTTTCCTCCCGCCACGGAAACCTTCCTCCTTCCCACTCTTTTTTCCCCAACTTACTCATTCAATTTCCCGAGCTGCTGCTGTCTTAGAGCATTTAACACGCTGCTGTTGATACGCCACGAGTCGCCAGTTTCCTATTCATTATTAGGGGCCTTAGGTGACACGGTTGCACAGAAAAAAACGGTAGGCAGGAAACTGAATATTGGACTGGTGGTAGGTCTCTCATATGTAAGAGTCCATCTGGGTGGGTACCACCGCAATGTCTATTTCTACCGCCAAGCCGCAGTGTGCATGCTCTGTTATGTTTCGGTTTGAAGGACATTGTAGCCACTAGCCAGTGTAATTACTGGACATAATGAGAGTTAACATCTTATGCCTCAGGATGACGAGCGCAGTGGAATGGTACACAGTACTTTGTAACTCAAGGTGCTGGATGGTGTTGCTACGGTTTATGGTGATCGTATCGCTTACCATCAGGCGAACGGCATGCCCGTCTTGTAATTCAATGCCATAAAAAAAAATTATAGTGCTTTATTAATTTTATTGCTGCGTTTACTCGTTCAGCCAAGCTAGAGGATTCCTTATCTTGCACTTCACTTGGATTAATTTACCTCAATCTTTATCAAAACGTATAGTCAGTACCCACTTCAGTTAATCCTTTGAGAGCTGTCATCATTCTAGCTTCCTGTGTGTGTATAGATCTGGTATTTGGGCTTGATTAGGGTGTCATCACAGTCGCATGCAGTGCAGTTTCGGCTTTAGCGTGGGTCGGGCCGGTCGGAGGCCCTGAGCGCCAGGTCTTAGGGAGGGCGCCATAGACTTTATGAGGGTGCCACAGGCATAAACGGGGGAACTAATAGGAAAATCGCCCGGATGGCTAAGGCCGGCCCTCGTCGCTTGAACAGCGGCGGTAACATTAGAATTGTCTATCGTTACAGATTGATTACCGGGGGTACTAATCCTCATTCCTCGTTGATGCGTGAGCCGACAATTCGCCCGTTTAACTTGGACGGTGTCGATCACTACTAGGTGCTAAGGCTCACCTGATAGTCTTTCTTCTTTGAAATTTACAGCCTTCATTGTCACGGGGCGGACAGGAACATGAATGTTGCAAAGATTTCGAAATGTCGGGTGCAACAATTTTACAAATTTGTCGCGAAAAAATCTGTTAGGTAAGTAGTTTTATTTCAATGTCGAACATTCGCGTAAACATAAGAAATCATTATGGCTTTCTTCTGCCATAAAATAGGGATCCACGAATATGAATGTTTCTGGAACTTGCCCTTCTCTTATAATCAAAACTATAGTAGGGACAAACTAATCTGGCCGGTATGACAGGACAGAGTTTTGAATTTTTTGGGTAGACGCTCTCACAGAGTTATCGCGTCGGGAAAAAATTTAATTGTTACACCGGCCAGAATATGATTGACACTTTCCAATCAGCTGAAGTTTGAACACAACGTCCGAGGCTAGGATCTTATCGCATAGTAGATAACTTATCGTATACTATCGACATTTCTCAATAACTTTTTACACATTACGAGTAAATGACATTTGCTAAATGTGGTTTATTGTATGATATCTGGTCCTCAGTGAGGTAGCTAGCTCGGCTGTCACTCGGGCGACTATCGATATCCATTTCTTGTCATTACGTAAATACAAATGGAAGAAAAAATAAGCAGAGTCCTTTGTCTATGATTTTCACATTACTTTTTTTTTCTAACTGCGCCAGAAGGGTAAAATTTGGATCCCCTGTTGAATTCGAGCAAGTGATCGGACAGAAGAACTAAGACATCATCATCATCAGCCTCACAAAGTCCACTGATGAACGTAGGCCTCCCCTAAAGATTTCCAGACGGAAGTATAATAAAATCGATACCTACAGAACTAAGTAAAATATGCAAAATGATTGAGCACCGACTATCGGCTTGGGATAATGGAAATAGAAGAAGATTTTCATATGGATAAGTCACAAGGAATCGTTTAATAACAATATTCAGCAATATCACATTATAAAATTAAAAAGTTAATTAATGTCTAGACATTTTAGAACAATTGAAGAATATATCTGTGTAGAATTAACATCAATCATTCAAAAATATACTTATTTTATTTAACAACAATCTTCATTAATTCTCCGGTTCCTCTAATAACATAGAGCTGTTCGTACTCACTGAAGGGGTGTGGTCAGGCATGACATCAGTGACCATTGTCCAGCACAGATCAATTGATCATATTGTACCAAAATGTTATCTTGATCGATGTATCAAATATGCGTCAGAATTAGTTAAGGCTCATATTTATTTGTTCTGTGAGAATATCAAGGCATTTTAGGTTCATAATATGTTTTTTTTATGGCATTGAATGACGAGACGAGCATGCCGTTCGCGTGATGGTAAATGATACGAGCACCCTTAAACAATAGCGTCACCATCCAGCACCTTGAGTTACAAAGTACTGTGTGCCTTTCCACTGCGCTCGTCATCCTGAGACATAAAATGTTAAGTCTCATTATGTTCCATAATTGCATTGGCTACAATGTCCTTCAATCCGAAACCCAACAGTGTGCACACTGCTGCTTGGCGGTAGAAATAGACATTGCGGTGGTACCTACCCAGACGGATTTGTACATATAAGAGACCTACCAACAGTATATATGTAAATATGTATATGGTATGGTTCTTTTATTAAAATTAATTAAAGTTGTCGTTCAAAACCCACCAAAGTCATGTTTTAAAGAAAGAAGAGTTAGAGCCGGTGCCCACTAGTGGGACGGTTTACGGTTTTCTGCGGCATCTGAATCAACCATACTGGAGCAGGAAGTGTAGTTTAGACATTCGTATATTGCACTTACAGTACGAGCTGAAACAGCAAGCTGTAATAGAACATTAATTTATGATACAGTGGTACTATACCAATCAAACTTTATAGACAAATATGACAGCATGGCTCTACCATTTTTAAAACGAAGTATGTGTTTGATATCAATTTTTTTTTTATTATTTATCGGAGAGTTTTTACGGTTGGCATTTTTAAATTGGGAACTAAAGTTGATCGTCTAATATTGATAACCATTATATTAATGATAACCATTTATTTATAATACCAGTTGACGAACACATCATTGGAAATATTTTAAAACAGGAAAAAACAGTTTTGCATATGGTGTTATTTGACTTTTAATACCATTATCTACATTAGCATGTATAGTCGTAAACACATTTGGCGTCATGTCATTTCATGATACAGCACAAGTGTGCTTGTAAAAGCTCTAAAAAGCTGTCGGCTTCATTAACACATGGCCATTTAACATCGCCAAATTGGGTTTACATAGTGTGTTGATTGTTGATTCACGTTTTTTAATCTTCTTATTAGAAATCTTTTCACTGGTGTTAAATTAATCGTGAGTAAACATCAGGACATCGTTTAGGAAGTGATGTCCAAACTCCAAGTATATTAATTCTGTAAACTTGGTTATATTTTTACCAAAGATTATAATAATAGTGTGTGGGTATAACGGACTTTATGATTTGTCGCCTTTGAATACCTAAAAATAGACGAATCTTTAATGATTTTGTTATAGAATTTTGTTTCAGGTAATTTCAGCAAATTTTTGCTATTCGGAATTTAACAGACCGTATCGAAAGGGTATAAAAAATGTTAAATAGTAATATATTTACAAAAAATACAATGCCACGGCTAAGATATGAGTATAATCCTGCTTTCTTATTAGACTAGAGTTTTCTCGCGCTCCACCTTCTTGAAAGTCCTAATGTACTTTTATTCCGGGATATTACGTATTATTTAGGATTTTCATCTGCATTTTCGTAGAGTTTTGGCCTATATGCAAAATTTCAAGCAAATCTACTTGACTCTAATTTGAAACACAGATAGATGAAGTCCCGAATTAACATGTGCGCTGTTTAATATCCCGGTAAAGTTTACAACGGGATTTAAATTTGGGAAAAAGACTGTATAATGCGAGGAAACACGAGCTAAAGAAAAGGCTAGCAAATTAAACCCAGCAATTACATCCAGCCAAACAAGAAGATATGCAACGTACAAAAACAAGTGATGTACCGCAGGAGGCACGGCACTAAATGGGATTATGTTGTATTTGCAATCGACTTAGCGAGTTCACTTATCTGTTTATCTGTGGAGTTGACACGTCTGTGAGGGAAGCATGGGCCGCACAGGACGGAGGCATGACACTCATGATACGAAGGCGTGCTCGAATCGGCGCACGCGATTGGCGCGTTCATTTACGTATGTGTTACGTTGTTGTTTCCATGTGTTTGGAAAACGCTGCGTTCTTGCAGGTTTGTGGGTTGGAAAACGCTATTCATTAATTAATTTGATATTTATTTATTCCTTAATTAGGAATAATTAAGTAATTGGTTAATTAATTAATATTTAATGTTTATTGCTTGTTTAAGACCCGATTTCATGAAACAGCGAATAACTGAGAAGGTATAGACGACATAATCCCAGGTAAAAAAAGAAAGTTCCACAATATCAATATGATTTTTTATAGCTAGTTTAACACAGATGTCTGGAAATGGCGAAAAATATGGAATGGTCCATGAACGACATAACAGGTTCCATAAGAAAGTAAGTTTCAGAATTCTTTTCTCTGGCCGAGACTATTTCATAACAAAAATCCTTAGATTTTAGAGCACGTGTGGAATTCGAAGATGATACCTCACGTGCTCTAAAAAATGAATGTTGCAGAAAATGCGTAAAAACATTTCATTGTATATTTCAATTCTTATGGAAACGCCTCTTTATATGACGTTTTAAAGTATTTTTATCATATTTTCAAGTGCCTCAAGTGGGGAATTGAAGATGGAATTAGCGCTCTTTAATAACTTTCTAGAGATTACGATATTTGCTAAAATACGTTATTTTCGCGAGCAAATAACTTTTGCTTATGATTTCGTTTGACTTAGAATTAGATTTTTATATTATGCATTTAGTTAAACTATCTTTTGCTTGTCGCTCCGACCGGGTAAAAAAGGCTGTTTCTAGATTTTTGAACTTATAAGTACTTCTTTTGGCGCGTTAGGGAAAAATGATGAGAGTAAATTTTTACGATGCGCGCGCACACCGTCACGAAAAACCGACACCCTGAAGTTAGCTATAGTCAACATTTTAGTTTTGAATTTTGACGTAGAATAAGGCGAAAGATATTGAAGTTATACTTCTTTTGGCGCGTAATTTAAAAGATTTTTATCTTGTTAAGCCAAAGAAGTATAACTTCTAACACATGTATATAAGTACACACACACTTTTTTTTAAATTTACACCTGACGCAAAAAAATCTATAAAATACTTAAATATATTTTTTTCGTACATTTTATATTTCACCATGAGGCCTCGATCATCATCTATCTAATACTTAAACAATGAGACGATGTAACAACTTATAGCAGATATGCCTTGGCAACTCGAGGTGTGTGGTGTCCCGCAGACTACTGGATACTGCAGCATTAGCTCAAGGCAGTCATGTCCTTTAAATAACACTGATGTAACAGTACGCCAAATTTCAAATCAATCAGACCTGTGAAAAGACATAGAAAATTAGTTGATGATGTTCAAACGCCTGACCCTGAACAGATCTTTATAAACCATAGCTAAAATCTCGATCACATCAGCTTTGAAACAAAAAGTCCGCATGAAAATTGGTCCATTCATTTGGGAGCTACGATGCCACAAACAGACACAGATACACACCTTAAACTTATAATAATTTTATTTTTATTTATTTATTACACTTTGTACACATGGTATACAGGCGGATGCCTACAACACTCAGAGTTGATGTGGCATTCTGTTAGTGAAAAACAAAACAAAATTACAACAGCAATACAGTGATTAGCGCATTCGAACAAACAAAAACGTGATCTTCATAACAGTAAAGACAAGCACATGGAATATAGCCATACTTTTCTTTATAGACGTTTATATATGCTTCATGTTTTAGCTCTTATAGAGTTGCGTCTTGAACTTTGCAAAAGTCGGGTATTAACCTATTCACCGCGTACCTACTCAAGATTTTTCGGTTATAAAACACAAGTAAAATCATCAAGTCGATCACAAGACTGAGTAAGTTATTATTTATGTTATTTGTGAGCGTATTTTTCAGTAATGCGATAATAGAGGCAGAAATACATAGTCATTACTATTCGTAGCACGCACTCATTCTGCGAGTGAACGACAAGTGCTGAGGGGATTAAGATTAAAAAAATCGGACAAGTGCGAGTTAGACTCGCGTACCGAGGGTTCCTACAAACTTTTAGGTAAGGTATCTAAGCATATAAGTGAAATAGTTTGCCAAAATCAGATTCAAATCGTTTGTAAATACGCTTTTTTGTTATTAAAGTACATATCTACGGATTTTTTCCTTTACATGTGCTGTAAGAACTTTCTTCTTACAATATTTCATGATTCTAGGTCAACGGGAAGTATCCTATAGGTTTTAATTCCCTTGCGAAATCGCAAAATATGCGACATAAACGGTCATATCTTTTGATCGCGTTGACTTACAAGTTTGATTTTTTCACAGATGGTAGAAACTGTAGACCTAAGTATTTGATATAAATTTCAAGATGGTATCTCTACGCGTTTCTGAAAAAAGGGCCCTGTCAGACAGACAGACAGATAGACAGACGGACAACAAAGTGATCCTATAAGGGTTCATTTTTCCTTTTTAGGTCCGGAACCCTAAAAACTGTTTCGCTGATCGCTTTTCCAAACGTTTTTGTTTTGTTTTTATAAACTTGAGACCCGCGAACCTGGGTGTACAGTTTCTACTTACAAAATGTTCCTAGTTAGGATAAAAGTAGCCTATAACTTATGTTAATGTAGGATTTAGTTTGTTGACCAAACAACGAAATCTTTGCAGTAGTTTATTTCGAACAAATATCCAAAGTACAAACATTTTCATTATTATGGTTAGGAGAAGGCAAGTAATAGTTTTGTCACTTGATAGGAAATGATCAAAGGATTTTTTAGGCTCCCGTCAACTCATATTATGAGCCCTATATTCAGCAGTGGACGTCTTGTGGCTGATGATGATTATTATTATAGTTGCACCTAATATTCATATAAACATAACTACAAATAAAATAATATGTATGCCATTGCTGTATCTATTTAAATAAAACTGTCAAAGGGTTCCTGCTAGCAGTACTTCCCCTGAGTTTGTGTTAAGTCTGTGTGGAATTATAAAAAAATGTTTGACAGTGCAATCATGTCCATGATTTCCATAGGTAGGACATGTTTCTCCGCGCGTAAGTATCATGCCTGTGAATCACATAATATTAGCATTTACAACAAGATAATTTTTTGTCTCTCTGTTTAAACAATTGTAACATTAAAAGAAATAAATGAATTGGAACTAAAGTTTCTACCAGTATAAACTATTAACTGGCACTCCGTTACAAGATAGGTTAAAATAAATCCATACTGGCTGTAAATTATTGATGGGCTTTACCCGCGGCTCCGTCCCAGTGAAAAAGTTTTTCCGGGGTAAATATTAAATCCCGGGATAAAAAGTTCCCTATAGAACTGGGGAATAATGGAGCTTTCTATTGATGAAAGAATTAATAGAAAGTATAATAGAATAACTTACTTTATTAAAAACGTTCATATAAGTGTAGTTTTTAAGCAAAATAAAATTTACATCAACCTAAAAATCGGATGACTTTAAAATTATACGATTTATTGTAAAGGCCTAGTTTTTCGGAGTACTTTTCAAATATATATAAAGTATCTTGGTTATTTTAAGCCCGTTTTTGGACATATCCTTTGTCAGCTCTTTTTTATTCAAAGTCTTAATTAACTGGAAACGTCGATTCAACCTAATAGGACAAGATAATTAATACACATTACAGTATGACAAACAACCAAACAAACCTAGCGACGCACTGCGATCGACGAAGCGAAAAGTATTTAGTTAGGTTTACTATGGTATTGGCTTTGATTAATTATATACCTAGATAGAGCGACGCGCTGCAATGAAACTAAAACAAACAACTTTTCTTAAGCTAGTATGCATTACAGCTGTGTCATACGCTGTCGTTGCATCATTCTGCGTATCCTTGTGTGCGCGCATAATGATATCAGTTATTATATGGTTTCTATTAAAACGGGGAGAATATGATATCCATGAAAAACAACAAAAATTAGTTCACTCGAACTCATTTAGTGGGTAACAGTTGGCCTCTATTTTTTTCGACGCGTTTGAAACGTTCAGTGTCTATCTAGGTATATAATTAATCAAAGGGTATTGGGAAGACTTCGAGCGAAATCAAACGCGAAGCTCAAGACCGATCGAAATGGAGAGTTACTGTAGAAGCCTTCTACCCCATCCAGGGGACATAGGACCTTAATAAATGGTGACAGTATGACAAGAATCTAAACAGGAAATTATAATTATTTGATCTGAATATGGGAAACACCTAAAGTAAAGTCATTTCTTGAATATTTTCCGTAGTACTTAATTTTGATGGAGTGCGACAATCATATCGGCTAAGATTTACAAAGTTTGGCAGATAATTATATTAATACTGATTACAGACTCTTCAATACTTATCTCTGAAACACGGACGTGTCTATATACATTTGCTTGTAGCTCCATAGCTATGAGCAAAATGATTACATAAAAAAAGACCGGAAACAACAACATTTTTAACTTATTCGTGTCATACCATAGATAAAAATGATTCAACATGTCAGGTTTCCGTAGTATATATTATACTCTTGTTTCGTAAAGACGTAACTGCTAAAACATTTTGTTTCAGAGTTTAAATATCAGTTTATTTGCTTTGCGTGTTTAATGTTTATGCAATGATATGAACAAGAGCTAATTTGTTTTGGGATTGTCTTGAGGCACAAAATAAACGGCATTCTAGTTATGCATTCGGATTGCCGTATCTCCTGCTCAGAGACCAAAATACATTGCCGAAAGACGATTCTTTACTAATAGGCCTTAGGTCAATGTGAGCGAAGGAAGCTAAACCCTGCTTATCCACCACCACCATACCAGCCTTGTATTATATACTGCCCACTGATGAGCACGGGCCTCCTGTAGAACTAAGAGGGTTAAGGCCTTAGTCCACCACGCTGGCCTAGTGCGGGTTGGCAGACTTCACATACCTTCCAAATTCTTATAGAGAACTCCACAGGTATGCAGGTTTCCTCACGGTGCTTTTCCTTCACCGTTAAAGCGAGCGATAATTCGCAAAGAATACACACATAACTTTTTAGAAAAGTCAGAGGTGCGTGCCTTTGGGTTTTGAACCTACGGACATTAGTCTCAGCAGTCCGTTCCACTCCCAATTAGGCTATCGCTGCTTCCTCCCAAAGCCTGCCTATAAAACACAACTAATATATTGATATTTGAGACTTAATCAGTCAGACTCAATCAGTCTTGACTGATTAAGTCTCAAATATCCCTGAGAGGGAGGGCGATACGGGTATAGACCTCGCTGCTGTTGCAGAGTCTTTAATGTTTGGAGATTCAGAAATTCCCTTCTAAAAATGCTCTAATTAATTATAATTGCAATAAGATATGATGTGCAGGCGGTTCCACTTGCAATGAGTGGTACTGCATTAACGTATCCTGGATTAGAATTCTAGAACAATTGAATATTAGCAGCATGATTCCTTTATCTCCCTCAAACTTCTCTGCCAATATTAATTGGATAGCTGCATTGAACGCAAAGTCCATTCTCTGTGTCGGGTTCTAAATATTCGCTGTGATGTGGCTGATTTGTTTTTTTCTTAGTAATATGGCAAATACGATGATTTGTAATTATTTATGATGTGTTTTAGTAGTAAACTCAGAATCCGCTGAATCAATTTGGGTGAAGTTTGGTAAAGTCTATCTGACTATGTCCTAGACAATTTTTTGGAAAAGTAAACATAAGGTGGGATTTTTATTCCGGGAACGGTCTTTTACGCGGGCGGGCCGGGAGTAAAACCTTGTGACAAATAATTTGAGAATCATAAAAGAACGACAAAAAATGAAAAAACATTATTAGTAAAGGTTTGCTGTTATTTGTTAACACTATTTGGACATAAAATTGTCACCATCGTCAGCTCTATTGAAAAAACCGCCAAATTACTTTGGTAAATACTCATACATCTAATGATTTATCACATTAGATATTTGTGAAGCGTTTAGTATTACCTTCAACTTTTCTGCGACAGCAATTTTATCAGGTTGTGTAAGATAATATTTAGAGAAGGAAACGTGGGGCTTTAGAAATTAACATGTTTTACTGTCTTGGTAGCGTAGTTGTATTACTGACTGCAATGCTGAGGTCTTGGGTTCGATTCCCAGGTCGGGCAAAATGATATTAGGTTTTAAGTTCAGTATCAGCCCGGAGTCTGGAATGTGTGCCCGATATGGCGATAAGCTCGCCCCCTATCACATCATGGGACGGAATACGCACGGCGAAAAGTGGGTGCACTATTTGCGCCTCTGCCTACCCTTCGGGGATAAAGGGCGTGAGTGTGTGTATTTTTAACCGACTTCAAAAAAGGAGGTTCTGTATTCGACCCCTATAGATGTATGTATGTATGTAAGTTTGTATGTCTGATTTTCACAAAAACTACTTATCCGATTTGGATGGGGTTTTCGTTATTCACATGTATATTTTTCAGGGAATGTTTTTATTCTACAATTTATTAGGATCTGATGAAGATCTTCGGAGATAGACAATGGAACTCTTCAATAACTAATAGCAGATGACCCGCGAATGCTGCAATCGTATATCTATGATGTATTATTTAGTCCATTCCATAATTAACTAGCACAAAAACAATAAATAAAAACTTTTTAACAAAAAATAAAACCGACTCCAAAAACACTACAAACCAAAAAATAATTTAACTTTATATACGTATACTTGGAGTCGGTGCCTAATTTAAATTGCCAGCTAAGCTAAGCAAATACAGGACATATACGAAAACAATGTTCAATTTAAATTAGGCACCGACTCCAAATATACGTATATAAAGTTAAATATTTTTTTGGTTTGTAGTGGTTTTGAAGTCGGTTTTTTAATGACTAAAAATAAATATCTATAGTACAGACTATGATGGATGACTGACGGGTTTCTTTTTATCTTCACGGGCCTTATCATTTTATTCATTCCTACCTTTTGATTCACTTGGTTCATTGTTCAGTTTTAGACTTCCAAGGTTTTTGTTGTAAGGAAATACAAGACCGTAATTAGCTAAATGGCACATAAACCTATATTGGATGCAGTGGACACTGAACATACAGCATCCTACTAAAATTATATACCGCTATATAATCATTGTATCAGAAATATTTAGTGGCTAGTTGGGGATGGAAAGAAATGCCGACAATGATATTTATTTATTTATTGATTTAACGATCACCAGCATGACATACATTGATATTAGTAATTACAAGTTACAATACTCTTAATTTAAATGTTGCCATAATTATAGGCGACCACGATATGCACAGAAACGAGATGAAAGCGATTTGAATTAAAACCCTAACAATATAACAATTTTAGTATGCAATATTAATTATCTTAAATTTAAGATGTATGCTAATATAACAGGGTACAACACTTATTATGAGCTATATTCGCACAGCATTGAGGTGTTTCAGAGTATTATTTTTAAAACAAGTTTTAGTGTCTGCAAAGATATCAATGTCACTAGACTTATGAAGAGCATTATATTGTCTAGTCAATCTGTTATTGAAAAATAGCTGCCGAGACAAAAGTCCGCAGGTTTAAAACCCTAGGCAAACACCTCTGACTTTTCGAAGTTGCGTGTGTATTATGAAATTAAATTTATTAATCGCTTTAACGGGGAAGGAAAACATTGTGAAGGAACCTACATATTATTATCCGAGAATTCTACATAAGAATTTCAAAAGTGAGTGGAGTCTGCCATCCCGCATTAGGCCAGCATTTTGGACTAAGGCCTAACCCCTCTCAGTAGTAGAGGAGGCCCGTGCTCAGCAGAGGGCAGTATACAATACAGAGCTGGTATTAAAAAAAAAACTTTAGGGGAGGCCTATGTTCAGCCGTGGACGTCGTGTGGCTGATGATGATGATGATTAAAAAAACACTGATTGAAGATCGTGTCACTTCTTTAGTTTCTAGAGTCCTAGTGGCCTTTGGCAGCGTATACGGGCTAGAGTGGAAAGTCCTAGATTGAATGCCAGGTTAGGACACACTTTGTTGGGGTTTTTATTTTAACGTCGATTGGATCCGCTGAGATGGTTGAGGTAGACAGTCAGTCATACTTAAAGCTTTTTATCGTTTCTGCGTAAAATAATTTACCCAAAAAATTTTTTTTTTCAAAGTTTTTGTATGATATTTAATAAAATGATTATGGGTTATGGTAGACCTAATACTCCCGAGTCTGCTGCAGAAAATATCTGATTATTTGCGCGTACAGCAACAAAACATAGGTCAAAAATGGGGATTTTTCGGAAAAACTACTAATTTCTCAATACTTCGAAAATGGTGACACTTTTATAGAGGTCATTTTTTCATGTCTGGTAGAGCACCATTCAAGCTATCTCCTCTTTAAGTTTGTCCTACCATTTGTGGGACACCTTGTATAAACTCCCTAATCGCTGATGTCTCAATCATCTTCCAACGACCGCCCTGAGCCGAGGCTCGTACCCCGCTTAGGGGGTGCCCTCAGCGTGGTCGTTTAAATGTAAAGGGTTGGAGCGCCTAAAGCGTTCGCCCGAAAGTCCGGTGTGGTCAGAAAAGCCGACTCGCGACGGGCTACTGATCGTAATGTCATAACAAAAAAAAAATGTATAAACTATCTTGGTTAATATTCCAATCCTTTGTATCTAATATAATGCTTTTTGAGGTCCGATAACGGTCCAATAGTTTGGTTTTTCCATAGTCTTTTTGAAAATAGTTAGTAGGTATATAAAACTCTTTATACATAAATAAATGTAATCTGTCACATGTCATCAAATCATGTGGTGTGTGCGTTGTGGTTTATTCGTAATAAATAATTTTCTGAGTATAATTAGTTGATCTAAATGAACTGAACTGAAATGCCCACTGGTTCGTCAGACGATCAAAAGATACGTAAGTCGTTCTTTGACTTTCTTTTACCAGAATTTTGTTTGTGTAAGTATCACTTAATATATTATTATTATTATTATTTAGGCAAACTAGGAATTATTTCCTTTAGTTTTTATAGTTGCCAAATGAAAAGACAATGTACAAAATCCTTTCATTAGGTTTCTTATTATGTACAGTCAGCCACAAAAGTAGCTGAACAAATTCAAAATTTCAAATCGCCATTTAACTTGTGTTTCCTTATCAACAATATTTTTTTCTTCGGTTAAATAAAATTCAAAGGGTTTACTTTATTTTAGACAAAGCAAAAATTATATTTCGCTTGAAGTTAATGTGTAGAAGCTTTTTGAAGTTTTGAATTTGTTCAACTACTTATGTGGCTGACTGTACTTATCAAATCTTGCTTATTATCAAATATTATCATCGAAGAACTTTGTTATAATAAAATTATTATGCGCTTTTAACCGACATCTTAAAAAGTCTATTAGCATGCTAAAATATCATGTTATTATTGAATAATAAATTATTCCTTCCGACTCTCTTACCACATGTAGTAAAATTACAATGTAAGTGAAACGATTGCCGTTTATTCAGGTAATAAACATTAGCATCCTTTTGCTGTACCGGTTCCCGGATGTAAAATCTTTAACTGCTGTAAGAACGTTAACAATCATGTAAAATTATCGGGAGCCTATGTTTTACTAAGTGCGGGTTTTAAACTGTTTGTTAACATTAAACTATGCTTCCTTCCATAGGCCTGAAACCAATGTTTTTGCATTCTACCAATGCATCGTCGTTTCTTGGTTGATATTATATCATAGGTAATGGTTGTATTTTTAAGAATAAAGTTATCTTTGACCACGACGTGCTACAAAGCTTTCAAAACGTAGGGAGAAAAATAAAATAAATAACCGTGATAAAATCTGTAATAGTACTTTAATTTCAATGTCTTAACCTTTGATTAATTATATACCTAGATAGAGTGACGCGCTGCAATGAAACTAAAACAAACAGGCCAACTTTTCTTAAGCTAGTATGCGTGTCAGCTGTGTCATACGCTATCGCTGCATTATTCTGCGTATCCTTGTGTGCGCGCATAATGATACCAGTTATTACATGGTTTCTATTAAAACGGGGAGATAATTATATCCATGAAAAACAACAAAAATTAATTCACTCAAACTCATTTAGTGGGCAACAGTTCGCCTCTATTTTTTTCGACGCGTTTGAAACGTTCAGTGTCTATCTAGGTATATGTTTAATCAAAGGTTTTAACATTCGCGTAAATGTAAGAAATCATTATCTATTCATAAGGTTCATTGAAATTATTTCGCCAAAACAACATAAAATAGAAATCCGGCCGGCTAGCGGCTCTAGGAAATCCAACTAGTTATAAATTTACCATTTGTTTTGCTATGAGACAGTCTCGGCGTAGTTGTTTTACGTACGCAATACGACACCGCTTTGAGATCCCGGTTCGTGTCCCAGGTCAGGAAAAGTGATATTAGTTTCCTGCTCAGTATCAGCTCGGAGTCTGGAATTTGTGCCCGATATAGCGATAGGCTCGCCCTCTATCACATCATGGCACACATGGCTAAAAGCGGGTGCCCTCGTTGCACCTTTGCCTACCTTTACGGGGAAGAAGTCATAAAGTGTGTTTGTTTTATTGTGAGACAGTCACAGTTTTAACCTATCAAGCTGACTTATTATGTGGCATATCAATACAAAATAAGCTAAATCGTTGCTTTAATATTTTGTCAATTTATTAACAGTTTAATAACAAGTAAAATATACCTTATTCGACTTTTATTTTGTAATAACTTCCGCGCTACCATTAGCGACATGTTCAAGTGTTCAAGTGGTCAATGTCTAACTGCTAATTAGCAGGTCTTCATAGATAAGATTTACTATGGCCAGTTGTGGTTACGAATCTATCCACTTTCACCGGAAAATAGAGCTGATAATGTCAATGTTGTTATGTGATACAAGTGTGCTTAATTAATTTTAAGGGTTACGTATTGGTGCCAAGCTCGTCGGTATTCTACTAAGCCTATGGTTCTATTTTATTGGTATATTTTTGTTGTTGTTAATTTACGAGACGAGTATGCCGCTCGTCTAATTGTATGCTTTACGACCGCCCATTAACAGTCGCAACACCATCCAGCACTTTGAGTTACAAAGTACTACGTGGCACTCTGCTGTGCTCGATAATCTGAGATGTAAGATGTTAAGCCTCACAATGCCCAGAAATTACACTGACTACAATCTCCTTCAAATCAGAAAACAACATTGCTTGGACATTGCTGTTTGGCGGTAGAAATAGACATTGCGGTGGTATCTACCCAGACGGCCCCTCGCATACGAGAGACCTGCCACCAGTACCAGGTACATGACCGACATTAAAACTCTATCTTTCGAAATTCAACCGTGAGGCGTTACACAGACACTATCAATTTCTTGCCGACACATTGCTTCAGCAACTGAGACTCCACTCGTCTACAAAAGGTAACTCGATATCTGTTTGTTTTGTGGCGGAAGTAAGTTCACCGACATGTAGATGGGTTTCTCGTACCTTCCTTCGTTACGTTCTACATTTGCCTCCTCTTCTTCTTCTTCATCCTTAAGAAATCTACTGCTGATCATAGGCCTCCCCCAAAAATTTCCAGACCAAGCTGTCAGAAGCGGCCTGCATCCACTAAATTTGCCTGCACTCTTAAATATAAAAGTTAATTAAGTGTCCGAATTTATATTAAAAAAAAACTTTTCACCTCACTCTCCAAAAGCGTTTTTGGCAATCATTCCAATAATTATATCTACATCTGTAGTTATCTCTGAGAGTTATTACCAGCTAACCTTGCTCATGTCGAAACACCGATCTATATAGATTCGATTGTACGGTGTGTCTCGCATTTACAATAAGACAATTTTTTTTTCACTTGAAGTTTAGTGTTCCGTCATAAACACCCATAAACTAGAATAATCCTGTATGGCTCTAAGCTCCCAGTCGCATCATTTAAAAATTTCAGTATACGTATGTTGACTTGACGTGCAGTGATTTTTTGCAAATTTGTAACATTGTTGTTTATACTAAGGCCCTCGGTTTTTTTACCTCAGTATCAACTTGGGTTCTGAAATGATACCCAGTACAGTAATAGACAATCTATTATATGGAACATAAAATGGTGGAAAATTCAGACTTTACGCCTAAAAATGCCAATGTGATGCTATTTATACCTAATTTCATTTAGTTATTGAGTACGCTAACGGCGATTATAATCAGCTGATGTGAGACGTTGACATTCCTTCCCTACTTTTATATAATAAAATAAACACTAGGCCCGCCTCTAGGCAATAGAAAGCGCACAACACAATGATGTTAGATACACTATCTATACGACACGACAATACGACAGAAGCCCAGTTTAACGGTATAATGTAACACCTCTCATGTTTTATGACATGACTGTATCTATGAACCGGTGTTAGTTTGCGCACCCGGCTTTGCTTGGACAGTAATTGAGGAAGTGTATTTTGCACTGATTTTATGAAAGGTTTTCTTTTCTTTTTTTATGGTATAGGTGGCAAACGAGCAAACGGTTCACCTGATGGTAAGTGACCACCGCCGCCCATGGACATCTGCAATATCATTTATTATCTATTAAGAGGCCGTATACAAAATTTCAACTATTTCAGTCAACTTTTCATCGTGATTATTCAAAACAATAAACTGATCTGATTAATTTCTAATACATCATCGGAAAGACTATTTCAACACTAATAAAACAAACGAGCCACATTTTTCATATCTTTCTTTAATTTCAATTTATACAACAAGTTCCAACGTCTGTTTCAGAAATTTTATTGTACGGAGACCCAAACATGTTGCCGTTTTCAATCAAAATCGTGCTTTAAACTGACGAACGAAAGTTACTGTTTATTGGTATAAAAGTCGCCTTAATTATGAAAGAGACAATTTCTGTATTTACAACGTAAAATCATACAAAATGAAAGTGTTAACGTAGGGAAACTTTTTTCGAGCGCCAGCCTGTGGCTAGCGCGCGAATAATCACGATGAAAAGTTGACTGAAATTGTTGAAATTTTGTATACGGCCTCTTAAGGACAATCGAGTAGCTTGCTCGATGATAAACGTAGTGACCGGTTATAAACAGTAATAGTTATTATTAATTTTCAATACAAAGTAGGTTATGTATAGAATTGCAATACCCTCATTACCTCAAGACTATACCTAAGATAGAGTATCTTAATATATCATATAATAATATCAGCCCTGTATTATATACTGCCCACTGCTGAGCACGGGCCTCCTCTACAACGGGTTTAGGCCTTAGTCCACCACGCTGGTCTATTGCGGGTGGACAGACTTCATATACCTTTGAAATTAGTATAGACGACTTCTCAGGTATGCAGGTTTCCTCACGATGTTTTCCTTCACCGTTAAAGCAAGCGATAATTCACAAAGAGAGTATCATAATACCCAGTAATTATGTTGACTGCCTCGGTGGCGTAGTTGTATTACGGTACGACTGCAAGGCTGAGGTCTCGGGTTCGATTCCCGGGTCGGTCAAAGTGATATTTGATTTTTCTATTCAGTATCAGTCCGGAGTCTGGAATTTGTGCCCGATATGGCGATAGGCTCGCCCCCTATCACATCATGGGACGGAATACGCTTGGCGAAAAGTGGGTGCACTAGTTGCGCCTCTGTCTACCCCTTCGGGGATAAAAGGCGTGAGCATGCGTCAGTAATTATGTTGGCTATAAAGTAAAAACAACAAGTTTTGTCTGTTGAAAACGTTTCACTCCAATATAACTAAAACAAATTTGATGACATTTAGTCTGGAGATAGTTGAAACTGAGGGTGATCATAGGTTACTTTTGACATCAGAATTCAGAAAACTATTTTCACGCAATGACAGCCGCTAAAGGATAGTCTGTAAAAATATCTCGTGTAGAATGAAATATAATATGTTAGAATACATAATTGTATTTAGTCAATGAATTGTAAAATTGAATGATTGGGGTCGGCCCGAGGTTGTCATAGGTCGTTGACGTGTTCTTGACGGTCTGAGTAAAGTACCTTGGTAAAGTTATTGTCTTTTTAATATCTACCCTCCTTACTTTTTTTTCTTTTTGTGTAGGTCGCTTTATGTGGTTAGTCATCTTTTTTATATTTCTATAGTAGCTTCGTTCCAATTCTTTGTTACTTTTTCTTTTTCCCCCCGTTTTAATATAGATTTCAGTGAGGACGAGCCTCCTGATGGGGGTGGTGAGTTCAACCCTGCGGCCATACCCTCCATATCCACTAACACTCTTGTTAAGAAAGCTTCTAAACGTCCTAATATGGTATCTTTAATAATATTATAAAGCTGAAGAGTTTGTTTGGTTGAACGTGCTAATCTCAGGAACTACTGAATCGATTTTGAAAATTCTTTCACTTTTATCCCGGGAACATATTTTTATCAAGGAACAACATTTTCACGCGGGCGGAGCCGCGAGCTATACTAGTTTCTAATATAATGCCAAAAATAACATCTCACCCGCTATGTCCGTCCAAGATTGTTATATATGTCCCGACTTCAATGACTTTTTTTTTTATTCCGATTTAGATAAAGGCCCTTTTTTAAACCATATTTCCAGTGAATATTTATTAACACGCTCACTTCTCATAATTTGGTTCCAGTCCCGTGTCGGCACGCATACGGGCAGGTAGTGTGTTATCGCGTCTCGGTACCTGGCACTATTATCGCCGGTGCACGGTTAGCGCAGTAATACCGCGCGTGATAGGCGTGCGCCGGAGTATCCGGCGGCAATATGCAAGCGAGTCGACAGACTAACATCGATGCAGTGAATATTGCGAATAACGAGGATAATTCACCGCGCTGTCATACACCTTTCGTGTTGAATGACGGTTTGGAGGAGATAGACGTTTGTAGCGAAAATGATGCAGAGTTGGGAAGATCATCAAAGAGGCAGCGAGGATGATGAGGGAGGGAGATGGACAGAAGTAAAAGGTAAAAAGACGTGTCGCGACAAAGACAAGGTAATAAAAGGGGACAAATATGAGGTCTATATATCCGCCAAAGAACGTCTACCTAAACAATTTGCGATGGCACGTATATTAAAGGACAATGAACTGAATAAAATAAGCCACATTAAATATTTAAACCCCTTTAAATACGGCTTCAATTCGAAAATGAGGCAGCGGCTAAAAGTATTTTTGAATGCGAGAACCTCATAACTAAAGGCTGGAGAATTCAAAAAGCAATGGAATTATCTGTCTGTTATGGGGTTATCAGAGATGTTGACCTTGATCTCACCGATGATGAAATCACACAAAATATAAGTTGTCCCCCCCCAGCGAAACTATTATCATTTAAACGTATGAATCGCCGCAATAGGGATGAAGGCGGGTGGTGTCCCAGTGAAACCATAGGGCTATGTTTTGATGGTGATTACTTACCTGCATATATCCGTGTATGTGACATAAACATAAAGGTAACTCCATATATACACCAGGTCTCGCAATGTTCCATGTGTTGGAAGTTCGGCCATACACGGAAAACGTGTCCTGGCAAAACTGTAATTTGCCCTAAGTGCAGCGGTCGTCATGAGAACTGTGATTCCACAACATTTACTTGTGTTAACTGTGGAGGGGATCATATTTCTTTGAGCAAGCTATGTCCTGTTTATTTAAAGGAGAGAAGGCTTAGGGAGATCATGGCGGAATTTAGGTGTACATACCGAAAAGCCATAGAATGTATTTTACCACCCGAGAGCCCTAACCCTCCATCACATCCGTCAGTGCTTGACAATAGCGGTAAATTTCCTCCACTTCAAGAACCAGCTCAGATCCCATTCTCGCCCGGTTTTCCTCAATGTCCCACATTCGCTGAAACGGTTCAACAGAAAACGTGCAAGGTTGGAACGTCGACTAAAGCTTCCCGTGAATCAGCCAAAAGTAATACGGAATTAAGGCAGAAAAAACGTATTGTTCAAGATGATTGGTCTTCATGGAATTTAGATTCGGTTAATAATGAAGGTACACCACCTACAAATGATCGGGACCAAAGAAGAGAATTTCCTCCTTTCTGTGACCTTTTATCTCGTCTAAAAGAAGTAATTTTCATGCAACAAATTGGTGCGACGGCTAAAATTAATTCAATTATACAGTTGTGTCTAGAATGGTTCACATTAGTGTTGCGTAAATATATATCTGATTGGCCTTGGATGAAAATGTTGATTAGTATAATGACCTATCAAAGTGATGGCTAATAAAATGATTAAGTTGAATATTGTCCAATGGAATGCCCAAAGTATTAAACCGAAAGTAATTCCTTTTTTTGAAATTTTACGACAGGAAAAGGTCCATATTGCTTGCCTTAGTGAAACGTGGCTCGAGCCTGGAAGCCACTTTAATCTAAGCGGCTATGACATTTATCGCACTGATCGATCTGACTCTTATGGCGGTGTGGCTTTAGTGGTTCACAAATCAATCAAGTCGCAAATGTCGCCTATACACATTCGCAACAGTGGTATAGAAGTGGTGTGTGTCCAGTTATTTAACTGTCATCCTATTGAGTATATAGTATCAGTCTATTGTCCATCAAGAATAGTTACCACCCACCAAGATTGGGATATTTTTTTTTCTATCTGGTCATCTAAAACTCTTATTTTAGGTGATTTTAACGCCCATCATATAAATTGGTCCTATAAAACTGACTACAGGGGTAATTTAATTCATGATTCCCTAATGGAGAGTAACTTTATCTCTTTGAATGATGGGGCACACACGCGAATTCGATTAGTAAATACTGTTCTACAGCAATCATCTCCGGATATTTCGTTGGTCTCTTTAGATATTGCTTCTAATTTTGACTGGAATGTGCTAAATGAAAATCTTGACAGTGATCATCTGATAATTAAAATATCCACAATTTCTGCGTCACACCTTTCGCCAGTAGTTAAAAGAAATTTCCGAAAAGCAGATTGGATTTCATATGGCAAATATTTAGAAACGAAATTTCATAATTTATGCTTGCCCGACGATCCTCAGGAAGCTTATGATCTTTTTTTATATTTTGTTAACGGTGCCGCTAGTAAATTTATTCCTTTACTTAAGTTTAACCAAAACCCAACTTCAAAATTTTCTCCTAGGCCATACTGGACTGCTATACTTTCTCGAGCCGTAGCTTTTCGCCGATTAGCGTTAGCCACATTTAGACGTAACCCTACTCCCCACAACTTGGATATACTCAAAAGTAAGATCCATTTAGCCCAGAGACTGATTCGTCAGGCTAAAAATGCGGATTGGCAGAATTTCTGTAGTTCAGTTAACGAATCAACAACATCCAGTGACATGTGGCGTAAAATGAAATGGCTGAAAGGTTACCGTACTCCTAGACGTTATGTGGATCCTGAATGCGGCAAAACTTTTCTTCGTTCTTTAGCGCCAGATTTTGTGTCACCGCCACCTGTTATCATTGTAAACAATAACCCTACTTTAGAATGTGAGATCTCTATTCAAGAGCTCGAAAAATGTATCAAATCGAAGGATACATCTCCTGGATACGATGATTTTTCATATTCTATGATCAGAAATCTTCCCGATGTAGCCAAACGTGTTCTGTTAAAGCTGTTTAACAAAATATTATTCAACAGCTTTGTACCCTATCAGTGGCGCGATATTTATATATCCCCAACTCCTAAACCTGGCCGCGATCCTAATGACTCTTCTTCTCTTCGCCCCATATCCTTGATGTCCTGTGTGTGTAAAATCTTCCATTATATTCTGTATAAACGGCTAGAATGGTTTCTTGAGAAACATAATATATTTTCTTCAAATATGGTAGGATTTCGCAAGTGTAGATCTTGTATAGATAGCCTAAGTTGCCTTATCTGTACGGTGCAAACAAGTTTTTCTGAAAATTGTATCACTATAGGCTGTTTTTTAGACATCGAAAATGCCTACAATAACGTGGATAATACTGCCTTGATTCAAGCTCTGGATAAACTTCAAGTTGGGTCAAGGATTTGTAATTATCTATGGAATTTTCTTCACGAACGAGTCCTTAAAATTAAAACAGACAATGGATATATTTCTAGAAGTTCAGGGCGTGGCTTAGCTCAGGGAGATCCTCTATCTCCTCTTCTCTTCAATGTTGTAACTTTAGATATTTGTAAAATACTTTCAAATGATATTAATATTTCCCAGTACGCAGATGATTTTGTTATTTATACTCGATGTGGCTCTATTAATGAAGGGCAAGTCAAGATTCAGGCAGCACTTGATCTGGCCAGCAATATGTTAAATCAAGTGGGCTTGGACATTTCGCCCTCCAAAAGTAAAATTTGTATTTTTAGTCGTGGTTTCCGTAGACAAGTTGTCGATATTCGCTTGAACGATACTTCAGTAGGTCTTGTAGATAACGTAAAATACCTAGGAATGTGGTTAGATAGGGGTCTGCGCTGGAATAAACATATAGTTCAGATTTGTCAACGGGTAGTGAAGTTCATAAACATTTTTAGGGTTTTAGTTGGTCCTGGCTGGGGTATTCACCCTGTTCACTTAAGACGGCTGTATATTGCACTAGTTCGAAGCCGTATGGACTTTGCAAGTTTTTTATTTGATAACAGTGCCGACACTAATTTAATTAAGCTGGATAGATTACAAAATATATTTTTAAGATTAATTGGTGGATTTGTAAAAAGTACTCCTATTTATGTCATGGAATCTGAATTATTTTTAGCTCCATTATTTGTTCGTCGTCGATATTTAGCCGGGAAATTTTATTTGAAATCAAAATCTTATAAATTTCCTATAATAAACATACTTGAATTGTTAAAAAATCAATGTAATAATTTTTACTGGAGACGCAAAAAGAAACCACTATTAGTAATAGTATGCGAAATTTTAAGTCATGAAAGTTTTCACTGTAGCAGTGACTTTGAAATATATACTATGAATACTTGAGTTAGTAATATGGACCTTTCAAGTTATGTTAAACCAACACTAGAACATGTTGACAAACCTAAACATCGTTATAACAATACTCATTTAAAAACCCTTTGCTGTGATTTAATTAACAAAAAATATCCTGACTTTTATCCTATTTACACAGACGGCTCTAGACATGAAAATAACGCTGGTGCAGCGTTTTTGGATTTATACTCAAACACCTTTTGTAAATTTAAGATATTATGCTCAAAATTGTCTATAATGCATTTGGAACTTATTTCTATCGCAGAGGCCTTAGGATATATTGAGTCTTTAAATGGCGAAAGATTTGTTATATTTACTGATTCAAAAAGTGCTCTTCTCCACTTACTTAAATGCACTGCATCATTTAGAGGGCTTCCATTGGCATATTCCATTATTAAAAGCATTTACAAAATTGTCGGCAAAAACAAATCAATAGTATTACAATGGATCCCATCTCACGTGGGAATCGAGGGTAATGAGGTAGTCGATAAATTAGCAAAAGAAGCCGGGTCAGATGGAGTACCTTTCATCTCTTTACCTTCGCATACAGAACTCCTACCTTTAATTAAAGGTAAATGTTTAGAATTGTGGTCAGAATATTTTGACAAAAGATCCTTGACGAAGGGAATTTGGTATAAAGTAATCCAACCAACACTACCCCGTTCCCTTTGGTTCGGCGTGAGTGGGATTAGTCGACATGAAGTTGTTACGGCTTTGAGGCTTCGATCTGGTCATATCCCACTAAACAGCTTCGCTTTCATGATGCGTAAAATAAATTCGCCTAATTGTTCGGTATGCGGAGTAGTGGAAGATGTTCACCACATTTTATTTGAATGTAGCCGCACTGAGGCCCAAAGACGACAAGCTTTTGGTGACAATAATTATAATTTAGGTTTTTATAATAGCATCTTAGCCATTCCATTGTCGGACAAGGCTAGAATGCTTTACAAATTAATAATTTCGGGTTTAAGATTGCGGGAACACTAATTCCCATAATTCTCTGATTTTGTTCTGTAGATTCGTAAGTTGTTTGTATATTACTGTTTGTATTCAATAATGGGGGTGATGTTTTCATTAATGAAAAAACCCCCTAAAGAAATAAAGAGAAAAAAAATAATAATAATAATTTGGTTGGTGATATAAGTAGAACAACAAAATCTCGGAGTGAGCAGATGCCTCCGACTGCGTTTGTGAACAATGTCAACTAAGATTATTCAAAACCAAAACAAAATATTCAAATTAAAATCTTGTTTCTATCTTTTCAGTTGTTCAATGAATTTAATAAAGATGTCAGATATTGACGCAGTCGGGTATTTTGTTTTTCTTAAAAAAATATATTAATTTCTATCTTTTTAGTTCTCAAGCACCTTTATTAGTATTTCCTATTCCAAACTCTAATAAAACATACAAGTTATATATATATATATTTATAATCACCGTTAAAAAATCTTTATTTTGATACAACACTCGATGTATTTTAAAAATATTTTTTTTTCGAGATCACTTTTTGCCACCAAAAATCCTTAATTTTGTTTATTTTTTATTCTGATGTACTGTCACTCTCACGACTAAGACGAATCTATTGATACCACTCAAATAAAAATACAACAAGCCGTTTAGGCTGTAGGGCGTGCCAAAGAAATATACAAACATACATACATACACTCGAAAAACTTAACCCTCCTTCTTTCGCAGTCGGGTAAAAATTTTAACATTTTAACATCTGCCCACTTGACATTGGCAAAATAAGCGATAAAACGGTGGAGCCATTTTTAAAAGAAAAAGAAGAAGAAGAACATTGAATGATTGTTACTTTGTACAGTCGTTTCTAAACACTTTTTTTATTAAATTAAATTAAAATTAAATTAAATTAAAAATTGTTTATTACAGCAAAACACATAAAACATGACATACAAATAAAATTAAACCTAACTTAACACAGTATAACAATGTTTTTTCTGATCACAATGTATCTGCAAACTATTTCCTTCAATTTCCTCACTAGGCAAGCCTGTATCGAGGAAATCGTCCTGCGAGAATACAATTTGAGTTCAGATAGTACTACAAATCTAAATAACTTATATAAAAATATAAAGTAAAAAAGAAAAAAAGTATGAGAATATTTCTTTTAAATAAATTAACTGAGTATCGTGGTTTACAATTTTGTGCGTGCGCTACAATTGTTAATAAATTTATGTATATATATATTGAATTATTTAAATCATACGTAATTGTCCATCTAGCATTGGAAATTTAATGTCTTCCGTTTCATTGTAAGTTAATGAAGAAAGCCATTTCTGTAGTGAACTTTTCGCTTCTTTTAACGTCTTATTTTTAAGGTCACAATATTTGGCAGCTCGGTTGTAAACATGCGCTTTTACGAAATCGCCAAATCTTTGTGCAAATCGAGTGTTGACGTATGGGGTGGTCAGTCTGTAAACCCTACGACTCGCTAACATCTCATATTGGCTAGAACATCTTACTGATTTATGTACCAAAAGCGAGGTTCTCAAGATAAAGAGCTGTCTGACACTCAGAACCCCTGCATCTTCATAGACTTTACAAGTGGGGTATCTGTAGGGCTTACGTAACATTGTTTTTAGGACTGAGCGCTGTGCCCTCTCAGCTTGGATAATATGCGTTTTGGCAGCACTTCCCCAACACGTTATGCAGTAAGTTATTAGAGATTGGCAAAGCGCGTAATAGACACTCTTTAGAGTGCTGATGCCTGCTACATTACGTAAATTACGCATAATATTTATTACCCTCCGTATGCGTGCTGAGAGAGCCTCTATATGTTTTTTAAATGTTAAGTTTTCGTCAATGTACACCCCAAGGTATTTATAGGATTTATTGCAAATTAACGAATTGCATAAACAAGTTGTATTTAAGTTGCATTTTACATCGTGAATTTTAATGATCGGGATATATTTAGGGGCAGAGGCAGAGGTCTTATGAAAACATAAATAGGTCGTCTTCATCGTATTAAGTGTCAGAAGGTTCAGTTGCAGCCACTGAGATATCACCGCCATACCACTCTCAGCCGATGAACAAACTGAGTCCCAGGAAGGGCCATGAAATACTACAGCAGTGTCATCGGCGTAACACAGGATATCGGCATTTGGAATATTCAGGTTATGAATATCGTTAATATAAATAAGAAATAATGTGTTATTAACACAAATAGTAAACAATATCCGTATGTATGTATAGCAAAAACTTATAGTTATGTTACTGTCATAATGTGCACATTAGCAACATAATAACGTATTCCTCCTAGCCAGTTTCGACCACGGCGGCCAATCTCAACAGATTTTTTTTTATTGTTATGGACATTACGGTCCGTAGCCTGACGCGAGTCGGCTTTTCTGACCACACCGGACTTTCGGGCGAACGCTTTAGGCGCTCCAACCCTTTACATTTAAATCTCAACAGAGATCAGCCAGGTACGCAGGAGATATTATAGTGCACATGTGTGTGCGCAATACACAGGTGCACTCGCTATTCCTTCACTCTCATACTCCGGTGAGACGGCAATCCGACATGACCGGAGAGAGATCAGGCGCAGGACCAACGGCTTTACGTGCTTTCTGAGGCACCGGGGTGTCACACCGTAAACTTCCTGACTCTGAGCTGCGACTGAGTAACTTTTTTTAAGACTGAAAAACCCAGTCAGAATATTTTTGACCTCAGCGCGCAAATCGTACTCGTAACGCATACGCAATACAACTAGGCCACCGAGACAGTCAGCAACCTAATATACTATGGTTAAAATACACGTTCTCTGGGTATTTTTTATGCAATATTGTTTGTATTATGCAGTTGGATATCATTATTATGGTGTGACTCAATCGTTACCCAATTTTCGAAATCTGATTAATATAGAAAAAATCCGGCCAAGTGGGTAACATTTTATGTTATTTATCGAATCGAGAAGTTTTTGGGGTTTGGGGATTGGAAGTTTGTCCAATATTGCAAAGGCCTTGACTCTTTTCATATTATAGAATGGAAATCTGGAAATAAGATTAGTGATCAATGTATTTATGTAATTTGCGGTGACATCATTTTGGAAATATGGTTCACATATTGAATGTGTGCAACTGTACAGTCAGCCACAAAAATATTTGAAGGCATCCAAAACTCAAATCAATTGTATATTTGTATGTCTTTAATCTTCAGCAACAAATTTTTCACGTAAACTGGTTCAAATGGTTAATTTTATTATAAAAAAAAAACATTTTTTTTTGTTTAGAATGGATAGATACATAATCATTAGTTTTATTGAACACATAATTATTTTTTTGTTATAGTGTACGGAGTAAATTAGTATCATACTATTAAAACAAAATATTAGGCGTAAAATTGACTTGGAAGTTCCACCATTTTCGCGGCCGACTGTAGTGTTGAATGTTGATCCTAGTTTTTCGAGTTGACGTGCTAATTCATTGGCGGCTCGTCTCGTGTCTGTTATTCGCTTACGTCAATCCGCTCTATACAAGCACTCAAGATCGAAACCTGTTATACAGGCTGCTCCAAATACTGTTTGGTGGATTTTTTACAAGATGTGAATACACAATCAGAGAGCGTCATTTTTTCAACATTCCCTTTGACGTGATTGATGTGTACGATCTTCGTTGTCTTTGACATATGTATTGTATGTACTCCAAGCTCGAATAATAAAGAATTATGCCAAATCATTCGTAGTAAGTTAACGTTTAAGTATTTCTCCATAGTCATTTGAGAATACTATACGTTAAAAAAACCTTCCCTGAAAAATATATATTTGAATAACGAAAACCACATCCAAATCGGATCAGTAGTTTTTGAGAAAATCGCGGACATAATATAAACTTACATACTAGTCGAATACAGAACTTCCTTTTTTGAAGTCGGCTAAAAAGAGGATCATACTGCCGATTCCCATACTTTTGGAGTTTACTGTTAACATTACACGATTCATTATTCGACGTTTACATGCTCCCTATTTTTGTTTATGCTTGGTTTTAGTTCCAAATACGCTCACGAGGCGCTGTTCAATTTTCTACACAAAAAATGTTACTTAACGTATACCTACTATAATTACAAAAAAAAGAAAATGTTTGGGAGCACTACAGGGTTTTAAAAGATGGTTATAAAGAAAACTCACAATTGAAATAGATTATAATTGACTAAGTAGACATTAAACTTAAAAAAAAAAACATAAAATGAATGCATAAATATTATAAAGAATGATAGGTAAACAATAAAATATTGTTTAATAGATTCATTATTTTAGTTTAGATATATTATTAGTTCAGTTTGCACAAGCAACTGTAACGCAACCGCAAAGTTTTTGGACAAACAATTTTAATTTACTTCCCGCGTCGTGTCGGTAGCCTAGTTGGGAGTGGAACGGACTGCAGAGACGAATGTTCGCAGGTTCGAAACCCAAGGGCACACACCTCTGACTTTTCTAAAAAGTTATGTGTGTATTCTTTGTGAATTATCGCTCGCTTTAACGGTGAAGGAAAAACATCTTGAGGAAACCTGCATACCTGAGAAGTTCCCTATGCGAATTTCGAAGGTATGTGAAGTCTGCCAACCTGCAAAAGGCCAGCGTGGTGGACTAAGGCGTCAACCCTCTCAGTTGAAGAGGAGGCCTGTGCTCAGGAGTGGACAGTATATAATACAGGGCTGGTATGATGGTGGTCGTGGTTGTGTCGAAATATGAGTAGTATGGACATAGAAAGGTAGAAATGGACATTGCGGGTACCACCGCGATGTCCAATTCTACCGCCAAGCAGCAGTGTACATGCACTGTTGTGTTTCGGTTTGAAGGAAATTGTAGCCAGTGTAACTACTGGACATAATGAGATTTAACATCTTATGTCTCAGGAATGACGAGCGCAGTGGAATGCCACACAGTACTTTGTAATTCAAGGTACTGAATGGTGTTTCTCCTGTTTATGGGTGGTTGTATCGCTTACCAACAGTCGAACGGCATGCTCGTCTCATAATTCAATGAAAAAAAGCATGGTAGAGTTACAAAATGCGAGCGTTCTAATAATCCCGGTCCGTTACTGGATCAGCTACTGGCGCTGTAGGATCACTTTATATTTTATCTTTTTTATACGAGCTCGGAACAATCACCCACTGCATCTGATGGTACGTGGAGTACAGTCTAGATAGAGTGTCGATTGACTAGAGATTGCCCCTCGCTCAACATAATTATGCCGGCCTGTTTAAAACCGGATTACAGGTTGATCCCGGAACAGTGGCTTTGAAAACAGACTCCATTTTGTGAAAGTGAAAGTGAGGTGGTGACTTGTGAAGAGTTAGCAACTGAAGGAGAGGATATTAAAGGAGACAAACACAACCGTATAACAAGACAAATAAATAACATTCGATTAAGACACCCACGAACCAACTATGGTAAGAAAAGTATAGTCTATGAAGGAGCACAGTTCTATAATAAATTACCAAACGACCTAAAAGAAATACAAACATTTGTTTTGTTTAAAAAAAACCTAAAACACCACATCGTTAAAGAGTTCTCAAGACATTAATCATGTTAACATTATCAAAAACAGCACTTAACCATTTTTTATTTGTTTTAACCATGTATTTTTATACTGATGTCATTCTGACTTATAATCAAAGGCAATCACAATGTCTATCACCGTGCAATACGTAATGAAACCCCGCTTGTACCACTACCCTCAAAGATTGTTTGTTTTTATTCTAGTAGTATCAATAACTTACGTTAAAATTATGTTCATCAACCTCGTGAATTCAATTAGACAGTATAATTGTAAAACAAAAGAGAATTTACATATAGATATTATAACTATTTTATAAATAAGATTGAATTAAAGGGTATATTATAAGTTCCTACAAAATATTACGTATTTAGCACTATCGACTTCTCGTACGCGCATTATATTATTGTTTCTGACAGTAAGTAATTATATTGTATTTCTCTAAGTAAGTGAATGTAATTCTTGTAGAGAAATAAATGTCTTAAACCATAAACACTAAACCCGTCAGGTAGACACTTCAGATTATAATTGCAAACATAAAATGTAAGCAATAATGTCTATACAAATTTAAATGAAAAATAAAACTAGAGCAAAATTATTCCGACTCTCCTTTACAACTACCCTCAGGAAAAAAATCTAGGAACACGACTTATTAATACTTAATTTACTGGTGGTAGGTCTCTCATTATGTAAGAGGCCATCTGGGTGGGTACCACCGCAATGTCTATTTCTACCGCCAAGCAAAAGTGTGCATGCACTGTTGTGTTTCGGTTTGAAGGACATTGTAGCCAGTATAACTACTGGACATAATGAGACTTAACATCTTATGTCTCAGGATGAGAAGCGCAGTGGAATGCCACACTTTGTCAGTCAAGTTGCTGGATGGTGTTGCTACTGTTTATGGGCGGTCGTAGCGCTTACCATCAGGCGAACGACATGCTCGTCTCGTCAGTCTATGCTATAAAAAAAAAAAAACACTCACACTCACTATGGCGGGTTATCCCTTGTGTACGGTGCTCGCTGTCCGGACGGATACCGTTAGGTCTTTAAAATTTCGTTGGCGTATGATAATTAAATGAAGTTGCATTGAAAACTGAATGAAGTACACAGATTATATGAAGGGCTTCCAGAATATTGACAAACCGCAAGTTTTACGTAACACTCAACAACAAACGAAATGGTGAGCGGTGCTAAAAAACATTGACGAAAGTGTAAACACACGCTTTTTCTTCTTAGCCGAAACTAGAAATGCTTACAAAGTACGTGCTACTAAGCCGTTAAAGACTAACCGACCCACATTTATCTACAGGTTTTAATAAACGATCCAAAATCTTTATCTTCAATCCGATCCCGAGAATACATTTGTAATAAGCATGTCATGTCAAAGCACGTAAAGCCGTTAGTCCTGTGCCTGGTCTCTCTCCAGTCATGACGGATTGCCGTCTCACCGGACTATGAGAGTGATGGAATAGTGAGTGTACTTGTGTGTTGCGCACACACTTGTCACTTGTGCACTATAATATCTCCTGCGTACCAGGCTGATCTCTTTTGAGACGGGCCGCTGTGGGCGAAATTGGCTAGGAAGGTTTATTTACTAAGCTGTCAAAAAGGTGAACAGACGACTTGATAAAGGTCGCAGGGACACGCTGGATCCAGGCCGCTTTTGACAGATCCGCCTGGAAATCTTTAGGGGTGGCAATGTTCAGCAATGGACTTCATGTGGCTGATGACGATGCCAAAAAGAACTTTGTTCTGATTGGTTCATTTTTGAGATGGATCATAAAAAGTGGTTGAGATCGTTTATTGAAAATGGTACGGCTAAGCTCGTGTTATCCCGAGAATTAACCAACCAAACTCGGTCATTTGTATTTTGTATGCATGTCTAAAAAAGTTTGGTCTTCGTTTTTGTGTCATTTTACGATGGATCGAGAGAAGCGATTGGGATTGTTTATTCAAATCGGCAGTTTATGATTACGAAATCCAAAATTGAAAATTTGATATGTTTTTGGCAATCGTGTAGCATCGCTACGTAATCAGCAGATTAATCGCCCGAGAGTAAACGCCTCGTTGGCCCATGAGCAATGACAAAGCGTTGCATAGAACTGCACTGCCAATTAAAACTTTAAAGAAATTAGTTACAATGACCAATTAAGTCCATATTTCGTGATCTTTTGAAAATTTCTTTCACTTTCACTTTCCTAGCCACGTCGGCCAATCTCAACAGAGATCAGCCAGGTACGCAGGAGATATTATCGTGCACAAGTGTGTGCGCAATACACAGGTGCACTCGCTATTCCTCCACTTTAATAGTCAGGTGTGACGGCAATCCGACATGAACAGAGAGAGATCAGGCGCAGGACCAACGGCTTTACTTGCTTTCCGAGGCACTGGGTATGACAACTTCTTGATTCTGAGACGCGACTGAGTAATTTTTAAGGTGAAAATACCCAGTCGAAACGTTTTTGGCCCGACTCGGGATTCGAATCCAGGACCTAAGCGCGCAAATCGTACTCGTAACGCGTCCTCAATACAACTATGCCACCGCGGCAATCTATGACTAACATGTGATTCACACAAGTGCCTAGTAGGTAGATCAAAAGTGGGATCGTGGCAATAAAATTCCATCTTGGATAAAATACATTCTAAATCAGATATTACGTTTCGATGATTGATTTTGCTTTTCTTTTTCATCCACAACTGCTTAATTGTCGCAGGAACCCGAGGTGAAGTTGTAGCTTACCTGTTGCATTTCATAAGGGTTACGCCCGCCAAGGGCCATAACGGTATAAGAATACTGTAAATACGTAGGATGGGAATGAATTTTGTGATAGCTATAAAAATGATGGTTAATTTAACGTCTGACCTATTTAGTTTTTTTTTATTTTGTTTGCGTGCGTAATTACGATATTTTTGTTCGCTTTGCATTGATAAGCAGCTAAGTACCGTTTCTGGGACTTTTTGTGGGTAAATGTAAATGTGTTGCCAACTTCATAATCTCTACGGGAGAGACACGATTCACACAGATTAATCGCAGCCTTTTTTTATGGCATTGAATGACGAGACGAGCATGCCGTTCGCCTGATGGTAAGCGATACGACCACCCATCAACAGCAGCATTCCACTGCGCTCGTCATCCTGAGACATAAGATGTTAAGTCTCACTATGTCCTGTAGTTACACTGGCTACAATGTCCTTCAAACCGAAACACAACAGTGCATGCACACTGCTGCTTGACGGTAGAAATAGCCATTGCGGTGGTACCCACCCAGACGGTCTCTTACATATGAGAGACCTACCACCAATAAAACCTTGCCTTCATTAAACAAGCCGAATCGATTGATGGTGAAAATAGAATAATCAGAATAAAGTTTTTTAAACACACATCACTCCTTTATCCCGGAAGGGGACTGGTTGCATCCAGGGAACCTGCTTTTCGTCTAGTTTTGTCTCAGGTGATAGGGGGCCCTATCATATCGGGCACAATTTCCAGACAACGGGCTACTGCAAAGAAAACGATATCACTTCGTCTGACCAGGAATTTGTAACCGAGACCTCAACGCGCCTGTCGTACCGCTCACGCAATACAATCTACGCCACTGAGGTAGTCTAGGCTAGGATTACTGATGAAAATATCTTCTCGTAAGCACGCAAAGGGTAAATGGTAGAGCAATGGTAGTTCGTAAACCGTCTATAGCAGGGTTCCCCAACCTCTTTCTTGGGCGGACTCTTATTACATACACCCTAACCATAACTCGCAGACTCATAAAGTTAAATATGTCTAAAACCAAATTTAGTAGATCCACACTAAGACCGGGTTTTTTCAACTGTAGTTAGGGTAATCATCGGTGTTATTAAGCTGGACGCGCTCGTAGAGCTTCGAGTGCTCCAGGTGCTGCGAGCGCGTTCAGCTTAATAAGACCCTGACAAAAAGATAAGTACAGTTGAAAAAACGGGGCCTTAGCATTTAATTTTGAGTGGGAAGGATTGCCGACTTATATTTTCCACTGTCGCCATAACAGCGCAGCTTTGATTTATGTTTTATAATTTTAATTTTTACTCTGTCCATGGATTTGGTAAGATACCCCTCTGGACCCCCCCCCCCCCAGGCCCGTGGGTTTCAGGTTAGAAAACCCTGGTCTACAGTCTATACTATATTGCCTTGAAGGGGTGGATGCAAAGGTTGTTTATCTCTAAGAAAATTGTCTTGAAGTTCATGATATTTACATCGGCTAGTTTTAAACGACGAGATACCTAGTAACTAAAGAACTTTGAATTACAAAGCAATGGGTTAATACTGCACGCTCGTCCCCCTGAAATATTAAATTAATACCAAAATTTGCCGAAATTTAAATCACCTAATCTCTCCCAACCACTATTTTTTCCTTAAAACGTATACAGATTCTTACTTAATACACAGATTCTTTTATGATCATGAGGTTGTAGACTCAGGTTATGAATTGCATTAGGTGATTTAAAAAAAATGTAGAATTTACTTGTAGAGTGAAAAAAATTATAAAAATCGATTACTAGATATAGCAGCCGGATGGGACGCGGTAATATCTTGGAAACACCAGAAGGAATATGCGTTCTCTAATGTTTAAATTAAGTAAAAAAAAATTAAGTCGATCATACTATATGTGCTCAATCCTTGGTGTGAATTTAATTTGTATATTACAGGAAAAATACCGCGGTGTCACTTGTTTTCGATGACAAGCTAAATTTTACGAATATCACTTATCTATCAGTGATTTTACAATATTAGTTTGTGATAAACTTGTGCTAATGAGCTTGAAAAGGTTTCGCTCGTCCTTTCCTATCGTAAATTGACTGTGTACTTATATTACAATTGATCTGCGAGTGAATGATTTTTAGTTTTACTTATTTTTTTTTATTGTTGTGGTATGGGAAGACGTTACATGCTGTATTTGCGTCTGCAAGAGTTAATAGAACTGTAAACATATTTTATTTCTAAATAATTGTAATATTGTAGGGACTATGAAGTTTGTTTTACATTGGTGGGTAAAGTTATAAGATTTTGTGTATCATTTAGACTGCCTTGGTGGCGTAGTTGTATTACGGTACGACTGCAATGCTGAGGCCTTGGGTTCGATCCCCGGGTCGGGCAACATGATAGAGTTGTTCTATTCAGTATCAGCCCGGAGTCTGGAATTTGTGCCCGATATGGCGATAGGCTCGCCCCCTATCACATCATGGGACCGAATAACGGCGAAAAGTGGGTGCACTAGTTGCACCTCTGCCTACCCCTTCGGGGATAAAAGGCGTGAGAGTGTATGTGTGTGTGTATTTAGATTTTACGGTCTGCTTCATAGGTTTCAAGTAAAGGACATGTCCAAAAACGAGCCTAAAATACTAACAAAGACAGTTTATATATATTTGGATAGAACTCCTAAAAACTAGCCTTTTACAATAAATCGTTTAATTTTAAAGTCCTCCGATTTTAAGATTTATGTAATTTTATTTTAAATAACCTAATCTTTATATTCCTTTATTTTTGTAGAAAGTCATGTTTTTTCCGATATTGTGGGTGATTTTTGGTGGAGAAATCTTAAAATCCAGTAAGAGATACACTTAATAAACCGGTTTATGCCATAAACCATGGGAATATAAAAAGTTAGCTGTTCGTCTCGATTGTTCCATGATAAAGCCAATATAAAAACCATAAAGTCTAAATTTGGCACAAATGCTGTGATCATTGCTTTTGTCGACCATTTTAGATAATGGATGACGCCATAACTTGGTTGAATCGCGTCGCCAATACAATTGTTGTGTACATGTTTAGTTTTTAATTGCATTAAACACACATTAATCACGTACACATTATAAAAGATTAGTACTCTAAGAAAGAACGTTGAATTTCAGTGAATGTGCAAAACATCTGCCAAATGCGGCTTGAATCTGAAGTTGCTCGTAAATTCGTAAATTATTACTATTCTTTACGATATGTGCGATACTACCATGTAACGGTACCAGCAAATCTCTTCCTGACTTGTTCTATGCTCTATGTTGCTTTTATTTTATACAAGTTCGCTACTAAATAGTAGCATTAATACCACGAGGTACGTATTGTAATTTTCAACGCTCCGCGAGGCACCAAGCTGGTCAACTACTAAACCTGCCTTGGTTCACTCTCTCCGTGTCACAGGAGTCTTAGGGACTCCGTCCAATGCTCGTTCGGATGATGCTATACTCCCGATCGTCGACATTGGGCCGTAAGATCGGTGAAACGAACATAATCATTCCACTCACCCCACAGTGGTGGTATCGATAACGCGTTCGCCGCGATAAAAAAAAAGGGAGTCTTATGCAGAACTACTTACGGGCCAAAGAATGAGACGTGGGACGAAGAAAATGCAATGAACCAGCATAAACTTAAAAGTAGCCGAGTGTTTAGAACTACGACTCGCGCCGTTTATGGGGGTCTGAATTGGCGAGTGACTCTACATGATTGCCATAGTATAGGCTGTTATGGCATGTGTAAGTTTGCACATAAGTGATAACTATTATATTTATGCGTTCCTGGTTCCGGCTTCGGCCGGTGTTAATCCACACAACAGCATTGTTCTGATTGACTGTGGAGGGATGCTGCGGCAATTTTTATGGATAGAAATAATTGCAATCTAATAAATAATATTGCATTTAATTAATTAATGCCTATATTATCAGACTACCTTGGTGGCGTAGTTGTATTACGACTGCAATGACAAGGTCTCAGGTTCGTCGTAAAGTGATATTCTGGAATTTGTGACCGATATGGCGATAGGCTCGCCCCCTATCACATCATGGGACGGAATATGCATGGCGAAAAGTGGGTGCACTAGTTGTGCCTCTGCCTACCCCTACGGGGATAAAAGGTGCGAGTGTATATATGTATATGTATGTTTATTATCAGACAAGCAATAAGAAACTAATAAACGCCTGTATCTTCTAATCTCTAATTGCTTTTTAAATTCGCAATGCATCTGTCAAGTCTGTTCTTGAGTATATTGGTATGCAGGGGCCAGGGCAGACGTTTCCAGGTAGTTTGTTCCTCGCTTCAACAATTCTATTACTTATAAAATGTTTGTTGCTTAATGTATTTTATACCGAGCCATCGGGTAGTTTATGTTTGGTTTCTTGTGAGAGAGTTTGTCTCGGTAGTCGCCGCCATGTCTATTATGAACGCCAAGCAGCAGTACTTTGTTATTCAGTTTTCTGGTTGTTGTTGCTGCTGTTTATCAGGTCGGTTTATCTTGGCTCACCATCGCGAATTGCTTCACACATTTGTAAAAAAATAAATGGAAGTACTAGGTAGAGTTACTATTGTTGATAGGGAACGTGGGCAGTACTGCTACTGTTTATTGGGAACCATGACTAACCTTCATGCGGCTTGCTTGTTTGAAAAAAAAAAAATAGAGTTACTGTTCATAGGAAAGATGGTCGGCATCAGGTCGGATTTACATATCGTGGTTTACATTTGTAGTGTTTGTAAATATATCCCTCTCTAGCCGATTTCGGCCACGGCGGCCAATCTCAACAGAGATCAGCCAGATACGCAGGAGATATTATAGTGCACAAGTGTGTGCGCAATACACAGGGTGCACTCGCTATTCCTTTACTCTCATAGTCCGGTGAGACGGCAATCCGACATGACCGGAGAGAGATCAGGCGCAGGACCAACGGCTTTACGTGCTTTCCGAGGCACGGGGGTATCACACCGCCAACTTCCTGACTCCGAGCTGCGACTGAGTAATTTTAAAGATGGAAAAACCCAGTCACAATGTTTTTGGCCCGACCCAGGATTCGAACCCAGGACCTCAGCGCGCAAATTGTACTCGTAACGCGCACGCAATACAACTTCGCTACTGAGGCAGTCAAATATACATTAAACATGGTCATTACTGTAAACTAACTAGCCTTTTATGCGTTCAAACTTGGTCGCCAAAAGTTGGTCTGGTCATTTCTGGGCATCTCCGTGGCCTGCGTCCTGTGCCTTGGCACCGCTGGCACCGACCTAGTGTCTAATGTTGACTGACGAGAGGTAATTAACACTCTCCAGTCGATCCAATCATGCCGGCCTGTTTGAACCACCAGAAAGGGACACACTTGGGCAACTTTCACTGGTGGTAGGTCTCTCATATGTAAGAGTCCGTCTGGGTGGGTACCACCGCAATGTCTATTTCTACCGCCAAGCAGCAGTGTGCATGCACTGTTGTCTTTCGGTTTGAAGGTCATTGTAGCCAGTGTAACTACAGGACATAGTGAGACTTAACATCTTAAGTCTCAGGATGACGAGCGCAGGGGAATGCCACACAGTACTTTGTAACTCAAGGTGCTGGATGGTGTTGCTACTGTTTATGGGTGGTCGTTTCGCTTACCATCAGGCGAACGGCATGCTCGTCTCGTCAATCAATGCCATAAAAAAAATAAAAAAATATAGCGGGTTTAAACACCTTGTGGACGTACGTATTATATGTAATTTCCTTAGCAATGCTATTAGCTAAGCTATATTTACTTACTACATCTTTTATGAAAATGGAGAAAATTCTTTGTGGTCTGTGGTGGACTCTCTCTAAAACTCCGTACCAGGCTCCTGAAGTGCTCATTTGGCCTGTAGTTTTGTATGGTTGTGATGCATAGACACTAGTAGAAGACCTACGCAAAAGAACGAAGCCTTCGAAATGTGGACCTATCGAAGAATGCTCCGCATAAGTTGGATGGCTAAGATGTCTAACACTGAGGTCCTAGCCCGAATGCAAAAGAACACAGAGTTAGTTAAGACCATCAAGCAACGTAAAGTGTCGTTCGTAGGTCATATTCTAAGACATGATAGGTACCATCTGCTGAGAACCATCATGATGGGGAAAATAGTTGGAAAAAGAGGTGTAGGAAGGAGAGGAAAGTCGTGGCTTCGCAATATACGGGAGTGGGCCGGAATAAAAACGGTTGAAGAACTGTTCCGACTAGCCATGGACAATGAGAGGTTCAAGAAACTGACTGCTATCTTTCAGTAATGGAGAGGCACTTGAAGAAGAAGATATATACTTAGTTTAGTGGTTTTCAATCGACTTTACATCTTTCTCTCCTTACTAAAGCGTCATCTCTATGTAATGAAAGGACATGTGCTTCATTGAGTGATTGCCGAGTACAGATAAGTAGAATAGATAATTTAAATATACTTATCAATGTATGTATAATTAGTGCGGGTATGACTACGTAATATTTCCATTTGAGTGATGGCTTAGTTTATGACGTTAAGTCTGCTGGAGTGTTTGAGTCTGGCATGAAGTAGTCCTGTAAGGTATATATTGGGTTATGACTATTGATATTTCAATAAAATTGAGTAAGATTTCTTAAATATCAATTTATTATACGTCCGCAAAATTAACAGTTAAACGAATTATGTCACAAGAGAAAGCAACAACGCCACACACGGCAGAAATAAAAAAAAAAAAAACATTTACAAAGATACCTTCAGATTCACATATTGAATGCGTTTATAAAGACGCATACGCATACTCACGCCTTTTATCCCCGAAGGGGCAGGCAGAGGCGCAACCAGTGCACCCACTTTTCGCCAAGCGTATTCCGTCCCATGATGTGATAGGGGGCGAGCCCATCGCCATACCGGGCACAAATTCCAGACTCCGGGCTGATACTGAATAGAAAAATCCAATATCACTTTGCCCGACCTGGGGATCGAACCCGAGACCTCAGCCTTGCAGTCGTACCGTAATACAACTACGCCACCGTGGCAGTTTATGAAGAAACATTATATTTAGACACCTTTAGATTTATCTTTATTCAATAGTATAGGTATATAGTTTTATTACGTACGCAGTTCAGTCGAACTTCCAATCCGGCACTGCAGCGAAGTGGTCACTTCGCTACAGTGCCGGATTGGATTCCCGAGTCGAGCCAAAAAATGTGTGGTTTTTCTGTCATGAACATTACTCAGTCACAGCTCGAAACAGGAAGTTGGTGATAACCCTGTGCCTCGGAAAGCATGTAAATTCATTTCCTGCGCCTGAAATCTGTTACTTATAAATAATTATCTACTTTATAGTAAAATAAATTACATGATGATAAGCATAAAAGTTACTCAAGTCAAAAAATTCATTCAACATTACAAGGATATATGTAGAGCAACACAATTCAGTCCTTTTTTATACCTCCATGTCGAAGTTACTCCACCACAGACTACTACTCCACACTGTGGAGGGGCGTCCAGGTAGATTGTCGACTGTCGAGAGATGATTGATTACCCCTTACCAGTCGACACATTAGGGCAGGTGACTACTTTTTTTTAATACATTTATCAAAATGAATGCCATCCAAAATCTAACGGGAAAAGAATTTTCAAATCGGGGCAATAATCCTACTAATATTATAAACGCGAAAGTTTGTAAGTATGGATGTTTGTTACTCTTTCACGCATAAACTACTGAACGGATTTCGATGATCCCGGGAAAACTCATACACGCGGGTGGAGCTGCGGTTAGAAGCTAGTAAGTTATAAAGCTTTTGAATTTTGGTGGAAGGGGTAGATGTTAAATAACAGTAATATCAGACTGTGACGTCACCGAGTATCACCGCCCATAACGCTGCGTTCGTGCGAAAAAGATAGCGCGATATTCCCACCACGCCCCCACTTTTGCTAACAACAGTATTTCAAATATGAATAACTGCTTTATTTTTCAACAAATTTTGACGCTCATTTCACAGAAGAATTTCTTTTTCGTATTATTTTCTGTTACATATAAAATTATTTACAAAATCAAACATATGAAACTCCCCTATTATGCCGGACACAGACTAAACCCGGAACGTTTTTTTTTTATAGCATAGACTGACGAGACGAGCATGCCGTTCGCCTGATGGTAAGCGATAAGACCACCCATAAACAGTAGCAACACCATCCAGCACCTTGACTTACAAAGTACTGTGTAGTATTCCACTGCGCTCGTCATCCTGAGACATAAGATGTTAAGTCTCAGTATGTCCAGTAGTTATACTGGCTACAATGTCCTTCAAAAACGTGACACTTACGTGGGCCACTGTGGTGGGTCTTATACCTTGTGGTCGGTGGTCGCTATCCGGAATACAAATATCGTTCCACCATCAATGAAAATGAGTATTATGTTGACTGATTTCGCAAAATGTTTTCGGAACATTTGTCCTAATACGGAGTCATATCGATTACCGGTTTCGCAGCCGTCGAGTCACCGCCGCAGAGGTCTGTGCCATTTGTACCCACCTATCTTCCGAGTTATGGATGAAATGAAATGAAATAATTTATTCGAACCCATAAAATGTTATACATTATTTAGATTCCGTCAATATTAACTCTACCACCAGTTCGGAAAGCAGTTCTCACTAGAGAAGAACGGGCAAGAAACTCTAGTGTTGCTCTTTTCAAAATCAGTTCAAGGTATAAAATACAATGCATTATGTAGAGAAAAAAAAAATACAATTCAGTATTTGTTTACTTTTGTTTAGAGCAGTTCATTTATATACTCGCAAAATAGGTAATCAATTTTAAATTCCAACACGAGTGCATAACTATCTCAGGAATCATGTAATACTTTGATCTGATTTTTTTCAAGATATCGTTATTAATCTAAGTTCAAGATATACTCCTAATACTTAGATATAGTAAGCGAAACGGGCAGACCAGTCCACACTAGCAGCACCCGTTCACGAGTATGACGCAGCCATTGGCCTCCTCAACCATATTACAGGGAAGTGGCCGACCCGGCACACGACGCCGCCGCAGGCACAGACAGTTAAGGAGTATGTCATACCCAAGCCGCTCACAGATGGAAACAAAGAAACTTTATTGAACGAAAGACATGATTCCAAAAAAAATCACACGAAAAAAGATGTTTACTTACACTCTTTAAGGGCAGTCTAATTAGATCATCATCATCATACCAGCCCTGTATTATATACTGCCCACTTCCGAGTACGGGCCTCCTCTACAGCTGAGAGGGTTAAGGCCTTAGTCCACCACGCTGGTCTAGTGCGGGTTGGCAGACTTCACATACCTTCGAAATTCAGAGAACTTCTCAGGTATGCAGGTTTCCTCACGATGTTTTCCTTCACCGTTAAAGCTACTTAGATATTTTTATATAGATAGTATTACGCCTTTTCAGGGGTAGGCAGAGGTGTTACGTTTTGCCAGGAATGGTTAGGTCCTGCATAATCAGGGTGAGACTTTTCCTTTTACCGGGCACAATTCCAGGGCTGCTAAAACCCAAATCACTGCCCGCTCCAGTTGAATCCGCGACCTTAGTGCGGTAGTCATTATCCATACGCAATACAACTTCGATTCTGAGGCATATTTACTGTCTTTTTTAAATAGAGTGACTTTAATTTGTTTACTTTTACGCATACTCACGCCCTTTATCCCCGAAGGGGTAGGCAGAGGCACAACTAGTGCACCCACTTTTCGCCGTGCGTATTCCGGCCCATGATGTGATAGGAGGTGAGCATATCGCCATATCGGGCACAAATTCCAGACTCCGGGCTGATACTGAATTTAAAACCCAATATCACTTTGCCCGACCCAGGGATCGAACCCGAGACCTTAGCACTGCAGTCATACCGTAATACATCTACGCCACCGAGGCAGTCGTGTTTACTTTTAAATACAACAAACAAGTTTATAATCTAGAACTTGATAGCGAGTCATCATGGTGATGCATAAACGCATCAGAAATGGTGTATCATCCTTAAAGAAAGGAAAAAGAGATTCGGGAGATTGGAGGATTACCTGCCAGGAAACTCAAAGATCCCGCAAACGCAACCAAACTGTTACCGTACCTCGAATTTGTGCAATGATTATTGAGGATAGTATTCCCATTTCAGATCGAGTTGATTCTTCAAAAAATTTTGAATATTATCACCATCATCATCAGCCAGATGAAGTCCACTGCTAAACCTAGACCTCCCGTAAAGATTTCAGACGGACCTGTCAAACGTACTCGACGAAGTTTAATATGTAAGGGCTCTACCATAAATGGCCATGAGTTCTACCTTGATATTGTTTTTGAACTTGAACCCCGGTAACCAAATACGCGGATTTCTTGAAGAGGAAATCATAAGAAAAAGGCTTCTTTTTGCAAGCGAAAATATAGAGCTTGTGTATATATAGTTTAAAATATCATGGGGCTGTATCTCGCAAAATAATTACAGGTCATTAAAGAGAGCACACATCAATATTTAAAGTATTTTCGAGCTAACTTTTCCCTTTTTAATCGCAAGTATATACCCATATAATTTGCCTTTGCAATAACTGTAGTATTCTCAAATTGTTTTTTTTTATATAAGTATGTTCTCTACACAATATCCAAGATAAAGTCAATAAATCATCATACGTGTATCATGTGTCAATTATGGCTTCAATTTCACTGATCTTTCTTATTACTTGTGCGTCGCGTCGGGTGACTTGCGACTCTGCGAGTGCGGCTGCGCGTGCGGGCAACTCGCCTGCAATAAAAACAAAGCCGAGCCAATGCGCCGTGACAGTCGACACCAACCTTCGTGCACGAAGTACGCGTACCTATTTACCGCAAATATGGCCATCTGACGTTCGCGATTTAAAAAAAACATCAACAAACCCACACCCTTTTATTTTACCGAATTATTAACTGTTCCGAATATTTTTTTCTTCTGTGCGTGAAGTGATCGCGTACAGCAGTTCGAATTTTAAATTGCACGCGATTTTTTTCTTTCTTTTATTTTCTTTTTTCGAAACATCCCGCAGTGAAAATGGGTTTGAAATCGGAAGACGACAAGAGACCGAGCAAGTTGGCGATCATGGACGACGACGATTCGTCGGATACACCACGTAAGTTTTTAAAATTGTTATTTTTATTTTTCGCGCGTACCATTAATTACACAAAATTATTTCATACTATAAAAATAATATAAATTTCAAACTTACAATAACGCAATATTAAAAATAATACGTACAAAAATATTTAATTATGAATTTTATTTACGTCAGTCACTGGTGTTTATTAAACGTGGTTAGCAGAAACGTGAGCCATTACTTGCTTTCATGTACAAAACTTAATTGTTTCTCTAAGAAGAGTATTAATTAGTACTTTAGTACCGGCGCGCTAGACGTTGAGAGGTTTATCGTAGTTTCTCTGCTCATGGAAATTCAAAAATTATCTTGTTCAAGCATTTTTTTGTCGGAAGAAATCTATTTTATTAAATAGCATGCCAATATGTGTATAGAAAATATGTAATTTTGCCCTAACGAGGCATAAGCATATTAATCTCCGTGCTTGTATACAATACAATGCCGACAAACCGGAATTGCGTGTTGTATGTAAATTTTCGCGTTATTTACAAAAAATTAAGGTGATGCGTCTCGTCGTCCCTGGCAAGTAGTTTTATAATATGGTGTTAAATATTCCATTGTTATCTTATAGTGAGCATAATTGTTGTTCGAAAATGAGACTGAATTGTAATATACATAATGATAGAATTTAATATGTAAATTCAAGTCGCGCAAGAAAATTTTAAGACGAAATGAGGGAGTACAGAAAAGTGTTGTTTTTAGACTTTTTCAGGCAATTTTTTACATTTTTCACTCCGTAAGAACCATCCTCGTACTTCAAGGAATATTCTAAAAAAAGAATTAGCGAAATCGGGTCATAAAAATATACACACCTCAATACTGCTGTCGTAAATCCTTTTTTTTTGTTATTTATGTCAATGTTACCGGGTGCTAAATGAGTGAAAGATATGTTTTTATAATTACCTTTCGAACGTGTTTCAAATATTGGTTAGTCGATCTTCTGCGGCATGCATGTGTTTCTTTAACATTTAATAATGTTGGAACATTCATCGCTATATCAATCCTTTTATGAAATGGAAAAAAATGCGAGGAAATTTTTGCGGTGGAGCGCGGCGCCATTTTTAATTAAAGAATAATTTTGAATGTGGAAATATCTTTTGAACTCCATACGTGCTAATAAAATGAAGAATATCAACTTAAATGTGAAATATATAACCTAAGTAGGTAGTTTCGGGATAAGAATTATTCCAATATCAATTGGCATTGATTGATAGAGTTTTTAAACTGCGTGCGATATCGACATTTCGTCTAAAAATAGTCAATAAAAAGTCCGGTACTTTAAAAGAAATATCACAATAGGGCGGTATATGTTTTTACATAAATAGATAAATTTTATTGTCAGGTATGCAGTTTTAGGAAGGCCATTCGACACCTACCTTGACTCGAAGAACCCAATGATATTTAAGTGATGCTTGAATAATATGTTATCTAATGAACAATCGAATACTTGCCTGAACTTTTTAAACGATAATTCAAACAATAGCATGACGGCCATCAATATAATTTCTTCATTTATATTAAGATATATATTGTATGATTTATATTCTAAAAATATTTTCAGATAATTGTCAGAGAAATGGTAAAATTGGTTTCATTTATTATTACTAGATATGGTTAATTTTGAATATAGTTATATGATCATATATTTTAATTTAATTAATACATCTATGTAGAGTCTACCATTTTTTGACTGTCAACTCGTAGGTACAATTTATCATGTTCTGTTATCAATTATCTCTTTTAAGATTCTTCCACTTTTGTAATCTCGTCTTTGTAAATACAAGTTTCTGGCTGACGGAGCTGCTTTCGAAACAAAAAGTAGTTTACGCATGTCGCGTGATCTCGAAAATTTGGGTTGCGAATTTTAATTTTGGTGCAAATTAGTAGTTTTATTACGAGTTTTTCTTCCTCTGAAATGAGTTTGGTTTATAAAGAATAATAGTAATGTCGTTAAAAAAATTGTCACCAACTACACCTTAGTTGAATGTTAACTAAAGCTTGGCTCAAAAGATTCGAAACATTTGTAAAGATTGAATCACTCGATTCAAGTCAATTCATTTCACATGTTTTAGTACGTAGTGAAAAATACGGGAACATTTTAAAAATACTATTTATTGCTCGCGGCTCTATCCGTGTGCCAAATTTCGTCCAAATCCAAATGCGTTCAGCTGTTTTTGCATTTACTTCTACCAAACATCCAACTTTTACAAACTCTCGCGTTTATAATATTAATAGAATAAACAAAAAACATACTTTATCGAACCCTAGCTCTACCAACTACCAACAATATAAAATAACCACACCATCTCATTATACGGTAAAGAGAGCACAGTACAATTGAGTCGTGATTTTTCTGGATGATTCCATTTCCCGATGGTTATTGTCAATTGCAGCAAGATGGCCGCTTCCGTCTCACGGTCCACCGAGGCCCGGCCGTGGCCGGTTCCCGAGGCACAATGCGACAATCACAAAGGATATTTTTCCATTGCATAGCAAACATTCGCTCTAACGTTTGTTGGGACAAACATTTGTATGCGTTTCATATACGGTGAAATTGTTTACGGTATGAGTCAAAGTGAGATCTTTTAATAAAGTATGAAGGAAGTATTTTTTTCATAATATGTCCATCCTTACCAATCGATTGGCGTTGTTTTACCCAACTTCTTATAAAGTATACGTGGTTTGTAACACAGCAGGGAACGCATTGTTGGCGGGACCTAGTTTGGAATTCGAAAATGCTTGTGAGGTATTTTAATAAAGTATGTAGGAAGCATTTTTTGATATGTCGTTCCTTACCAATCGAATGGCAATTTTTTACCCAAATTCTTATAACACAGCAGTAGACGCGATGTTAATGGGATCTACTTTGGGATTCGAAAATCCTTACCCAAATTGGGCTTAAGCCGGTTTATACAAAAAAAAAGTTTTTCGCAGACACCAAACAACCACTCAATTCTGCTATGCAGATGTATGTAATGTTTATAATACTGGTTGGCCTGATTCAATTACTTAAATGGCAATGTAATGCTAAGTTTGCATAATGTCTAGGGCAAAAACAATAAACAGCCTAAACGGCGCGGCGCACGCATTTATTAGGAAATTCTGTGCGTTGATACTGTGTATAATCGATTGTCTCACTCGATTTAACGTCGGCAGTTTGCCGCCATAATTAACCGAGTAATAGGAAATGGAGCAGATTTGACATTCAGCATTCTTTTATCTAAATGTGTTTTGATTTAAGGACACTTTAATTATATCTTATACAGGGAAGGAAAAAAATATATGAAAACATAGGTTTTCTTTTACTATAAATCTTTAGTTCAGATTTGTCCACTTCATCGGGTTTTTTAATACATCAATGACTTCATCGAATTTATTATCTTTTTAATTGTTCATTCGCTCAATAAGGTAGACATGCTGACCTTGAGAGGTGTTTGGAAGTCCATCTCGGGCCTTGGTTGTGCCACCAATTTATCTATTTCTAAGTGACAGTATGTATGAGTAATTTACTGTAGTCAGTTTAAATCCTGGGCATTCTGAAATTTAAACAAAACATCAAAGAAACGAGTGTAGTTACTAATACTTCTGGTTTCCTGCTGTTACCAAGCGACCCGTACTTTTATTAGGCTGAAAAAAAAAACTTGACTCATAACGACTAGATATTTTGCATGCTAGGTAAGTACTAACATGCATTCTAATAACATTTAAAGTTTTATTAGCCAAATATTTTTGCAAGATTACGTGTAACTCCTGCTAACATAGAAGCTCAGTGACATGACATTTGAATTTATCGAATTAGATTTCAAGTTGACCTTTTTATTAGTTTTCAACGTTTATTTATTGTAAAAACAAAATTAGTGGATCCGAGTGGTGTTGTCACGAAGTTCAAGGGTCGATGCACACGACATTTTTATAAATGGCGCTTCATTCCCGCGGTAAACGCGAATGAAGACGGATTTTTTGTACGTTTACATATAAATGTGCACGATAAAGACATACCTATTATGTCGAAAACACGCTTCTGGGGTTTGTTTAAAAACGTCGTGTGCACACGCTCTTATGGTTTACTATCAAATCCACTGTGTGCTTATGCAATCGTTGTAATTGCTATATACTATATGTACTATAACACTAATGTCATAAACCCCTGGAGCTGGTTTGCATTATTACTCATTCATTTAATCATTCAACCATTCGTTTTCCAATCTTCTTGACTAAAAAGTTGGTATATGCAAAATGTTTGTTGTGTCTATGATTGAAAAATAGAAAATTATAATTTTAAATTATAAAACGTGATTTATGTAAGAGCAAAAAGTCTGATAAAAATATTTATTTTTAAATTAGAAAACGTTGAACGTTTAGCATATTATTATCACGATATTGTTGTAGCTCAGACCTTGAATTAGTTTGGAATGCAGCCGTGCCGTCTAGTAAGAAAATCATTGACGAGACGCTCTGAAAAGACGTGGGTTCTATTGTAAGCAGGTCAAAGTGGAGCTAGAAAAACTATCAATGTCTAGATTTAATATTAAACTATATTTTAGCAACACGCTCTTTATGTAGTGGTTTTTATTCATATCGCGTCTTGTAAATCGGTAATTGGTTTACTGCAAAAGTTTTTTTTTATTATAACAAAGATAACCAGACATACAATATATCGTTGTGCTCATGTCGGTATGAGTGATATATATGCGATTCTTTAATGTAGAGTCTTGCTAGTTTATGCGCTTAGATATTTTATACAAATGTTTGCTCGCCAATCATCGTATTTGCTTAATATATCTAATCATTTTGCACAGATTCTTCGGTAGGAATTCAACAGTAATTCATTTTATTTCATATTTTTTATACCGACTCTTGACACGAAAGTGTGATCCAGCTCATTGCTACTTTGCCTTTGAAATGACAAAGGACATCCACAAACGGGCTTAGAATTCTAACCAAGATACTTTATAAATAGTTGGATAGTACTCCCAAAAACTAGGCCGTTGCAATAAATCGTATAATTTTAAACTCCGGTTTTGAGATTTATGTAATTTTATTTTGCTTAAAAATTACACTTAAAATGAACGTTTTTAAAAAAGTTAGTAATTATAAATGGAGGGGTCTAAACATATTTTTTTAATGGACCCAAGATCCATTTTTATGCCCCTTTAATATCCATAAAGTTTGAGCCTGGTTAGATTTTGAGGCCCTGGTTAGATTTTGAAGCGGACATCTCCTTTTATCATTCGTTCTTTTCATATTTGAAGATTCCAAAGACAATACTGTTCTTTCTTCAAACGTTAGAAATACAATGAGACAATACTATTTCATTGTCAATATCGTAATTCAGCCATAAATAGGTGTTTGTTTGTAACCCGTTTATTTTCAATATACGATTTAGTACAATAATTTAAATATTAATGGATTTCTTGTTACAATAGTGTTACACGCCGCGCTATGAAATAAGTGTTTTATGGATGAATATATTATATACATCAAATAGATAATAAATATTAGTAGTGTTTGTAAACTTTACTATTGAGTAATGTTGTATTGTGTTTTTATCTTTGCTTACGACTGCGGCAGCGTCAAATTCTAATATTTGTAGCATGTTCAGAAGTTTAAAGATATTGATATCTGCTTTATTACTTAGGACTGTCAGTAAAAAAGTAAATAAAAAGACACTTGTGTGTTACACGCTAAAAAATATTAATGAATTTTTTTTTAACAAAATTTTATTGTGATTTTCATCGTCTGCTCTGTTGTTTCTAGGGAATAAAATGTAATACTTGTATTACGAAATATAGCTGTAAAATCGCATAGATTCCTACACGTTCTATCGCCTGATTACTGTTTGCCTTCACGGCAATAAATCGATTTTGTGTTTGTATACAAATTACGAAAGTCACGAAGACTAGCCTCCAACCTGATAATATATATTTTTCTCCAATTAGAAACCTATTGTTTGTTCGATAAAGTCCATTGATCCAGCTTTTAATAGCTACAAATATACTTACTGCAGGAAAATTTTCATAGATTGGTTTCTAATTTAGTTAACGCTAGATGGCGCTTTTCATAAATTATTCATCGAAGAATTGTTTTACCCTCTTTATTTCGATTGTAAATATTTTGAAGAAAAGTAGTCAAGATAATATTTTCCCAATTTGAACTTACAAAACAATGTGCTTTAAGCTCAAAATCTACTCGACAAGACATCGATGCATACAGAAATAATCCGAAGAAAGCTAACATAAGCTTAATAAAGTTGTTTACAACCAAAAAACTAAGGTTGCATACGTCTCAAAAATATTTTTATAAACATCACGAACCTCCTTGACGTAATAGCGTGATGATTTGTGTATGTGTTAATGGAATGTTTAAAGTAAGTATAATTCTACAAGATGACAACTTGAATTTTTATCTTGATCAAATTAGCAGCCCGAGATGTATGTTTGTTACACCGTGTAAAGGGAACAAATTAACGTATAGTTAGTTAAAGGATCGTAGGATAACTAAATACCGAGAAGGCTAATATTTTATTTATAACTTTGAACGGATTTATGATTTTAAGGTTAACAGTTGATTACTTTACTCCTCAGTGTTGTAGTTGGATATAAGCAGAAAAATACCCTTCGAGTTTACGAGTACCTAAAAAGAGAAAGATAAAGAAAAGACGAGATGTGGCTTCCATCAAGAAATAGTTTAATTCTGAGATGTACGATAATTGTGACTGTTCCTAATAGATTGTAATTTCATTGCCCTATATCGGCGGCTAAAGTTAGCCTCATTTAAAACACTTCAGAGAGGCCACTTCTTAAAGGAGAGGTAATGATCATTTTCTTAGAAATGAGACAAGGTTGTATTGGCGTGTGCTCCTGTTATAAAATGCAGCAATTTGATTTGACACGACGACGAAGTAATGAATAATGTTTTTTGTTAATTTATTTATGTGTAAAACATACGATCGTTACTTTGTCAGTACTGAGTGCTCTCAACTTTGCGAGTGTCGAACAAAAGTAATCAAATCATACCGAATTACACCCTATTTTAATTTACCATTTGATAATGAAAACCATGTAAATATTCGACTGTAGTATATTTTTGTCTAGTTTATTCTAAGCCATGGTTTATAAGTTAAAACACGAACGAAATAATAGGAATTCGAAAATAATACACCTTAATTATGCAAACAACTAATGTGTTTTACCATCCACGTTATTGCTAATTGTATTGACTTAAGTCTGTAGTGTAGACTTAATGCAAGGCCGAATATTTATTTTTCCATAAAACCATAGATTATTTTATTGTGTTGCACAATTATCTAGATTTGTTGTTTGCGCTAATTATTTCTTTTAGCATTTTAAATAACATTGTCAGGAAACCTAAATCATGGAGGATCATTGATTAAGTAATATAAGTTCACGGTTTTCTTTTGATAAACATTTCGATTCAGTCATTGTTTAATTTTATGTAACTTTGTTAAACATTGCCATTTCCCGCAGCAAACTACAACAAATACCAGATAACTATGGCATTGCATTTCGAAATCAATGACTCAATAACATTACATACATTGTTTGAAAACATTTTTTTCCATAAAGATAAAATACGCATACTTCACAAATGTCAGTAGCACGAATTTTAAAATAAAGATGCATTATTACCAAGCTGTTACGAAATGTTTAAGACGAAAAAAATAACGTTTGTTTAATTATGAAATGCGAAGTCGCATGCCCTTTATCGTGAGATTTTCACCGATCACGTCCGGTGTACGCTCCAATTACGAAACGCAATTATAATTTTATCGATATGTCGATAATTCACAATCGATTCGATAAATGCGCTTGCGAAATGTCCCCTTGTATATTATATTAAATTCTTTTGAATGCGTGTCAAGGATCGGACGTTTGGAAAGCGGGTTAAGCTTTGAACTGACGAGGGTTTGGGTAATAAAATGTCCTTAACAGTGTTATAAGTGACTACTAACAGCAAAGGATGTCCATTGACAATATTGTCAAGCATAAAACTTTTTTATTACAGCACGGTCTTGGTAGTTTTCACTGATTGGACTCGGTACGGATGGTCGTTTGATTAAATATCAACAATATTAAGTTGACATAATATATTTATTAATGAAATCTGAATATAAATAAATGCTATCATTAAACAATCAGAAGAGGTTTTTAAAAATGTATCCAGCTTAAAAACTTATTTATACATCTTTAATAATGGCCAGTACTTTAAAATTGAATCAGGAATCTGTGGCAAGCCATTTATCACAAGTACTCTCTCGTTATTCTTTTTGTCCACAATAATTATTCTTTCAGACAATTTCCTTTCACTCACACGCGAACGACCGCAATCCAATACCCGGAACTTAAGTTATTTCGTGTATAACAATGCATTATTAGCCTACAGATGGGTACACACTTTCCTTGTGTATGCAAATTAAGGATTTCGAGGATGTTATTGTTGAGACGTGTGGACACAGTTAAAAAATATTTGATTCGTCAAAGTTGTCACACTGAACCGAGTTACAGCTACTTCGATCCCAATCGCTAGCTTCGGATCCATCCCAAGAATTAATCAATCAAAATAATAATACTGACGAGGGATAATCGCATGGCATCGCTTGTCAGTTGACTCTTTATCTGGACCTCTCTCCCCTTACCAGGTGCAGAGGGGTCAGTTGGCCATAAATGGATAAAAAATAAATATCCATCCAAAAAACTTTATTCTGATTGATGCATTTTCGCGATCGATCCGTTGGTAACGATTGGGATCGTAAGTGCAATGTATCTAGTCCAAATATCGACAGTCCCCAGTATACCACCATAATCCCGTATAATGGATAATGGATATACATTGGCTAACTAGAACGCGAGTCATAACTTCTACATGGCGAATTTTTCGATCATTGCTATGCAGTTGGATAAAAAATTAATCCGGTCAAGTTGATTTTTGTTTTGCACTTACTTGAGTGTTTAATATTTTTAAAAGCAAAGGTCCACAATACGTGGAGCCAACACATGCCAAATTTTTCATCAGAATATTAATTTGTATACAGTTTGATAAAAAATAAAAATGAATAAGTAATTTTATTTTTTTGCCCTTGAGTATTTAATAGTTTTAAAAGCAAAGCCCCATGACTGAGCCAAATATTAAATGAATACTAGTGGCGAATGTCGAGATCGTTCCTTACCCCAATCTGTTTAAGTTTAAAGGGGCAACATTGTCACATACTGTGAGTTATGGCTCAAATGCTAGGTTATTGACCTTACTAGGAGTACCCGTGACTTTGCGAACTCTTAAAAGTTAGAACTTTGCTATTAATTATGATTATGGAACTACTCTACTCCTAGGGACAATATCGTCTAAATTTTATTCTGGAGCAGGTTATTGACGCGGAAGAATCCATAAGTAGTCGTTATATTCAGTGATGTCATTTTGTTTTACCAAAACAAAAATAACTCATGAGATCGGTGCAACCAACATAACCATTCCACTCACCCCACAGTGGTGGTAGCGATAACGCGTTTTTCCCCGCGATAAAAAAAAGGTTATGATCATAGATATAAATAAAGGACATGTCCAAATACGGGCTAAAATTCTAACTAAGATATTTTATATACAATTGATCCAAGGTCCATATTTTTGATAATTTAATATCTATAAAGTTTGAGCCTGGTTAGATTTTGAGGCCAGGCACCCATACAAAAAGCAGACATCTCTTAAGTAAACAATAGTTTATTGAGTCAATAAAAACTCCTTGAATCATTAAAGAACTAGAACTGGTAGTAACGAAGGTTTATACTAAGTCTATGGTGCTATACGCTTGACGAAAATCTCTTAAACTTCTTAATAGACCTTGTTTTTTGAAACTAGTACCAAGGTACTGCAATTTTATTTTCAGTATGTAAGTCATTTTTTTATTTTGCGTTTAAGGAAACACTGACCTATCACGTACCTACGATTTGGCCTTAGGGTTTTTCATCTCGTTCGTCATTTAATGTAATAATATTTTTGGATATAACAAGCAATGAATACATATTATAATATAAAAAAATAACATCTATAAGTCACACACAAGCTTCTCTAAACGCACCAAATTTTATCACTAAGTTTCATGATTAAGAATTTTAGGTCAATTTCTATACTGATTAAACACTCAACAGTCAACAGTCAACATCCTTACTAAATCACTTTTACGGCTCTGACTTCCGCACAGTGAGCCATTACGCAAACCTGTTACACATACCATAAATATTGCTATCTATGGTGTCTCAGCAACATCTAGTTTTCACAATGCAGAAATTAAATCGCCCATCGTTACGCTGCCTTGCATTGTTTTTGTTGGGAAAGAACTCCAATGACGTCATAATGGCCGCCCCGGGGAATGGTTTGGTTAAATCGAGTTTTGGAGTCACGATCGGTTGCTATGTGTTCTAGTAAATCTGAAAGCTTAAATTGGTTTGTTTTGTTATTTAAGTGTTTTGTTGTATTTAGAACTATGTTTGAGCTTATTTTTATTTTTAACCAGATGTTGATCGTGGCTTCGGACGTTTTGTTACATGGATGTCTTGTTACACGGACATGTCAGATAAGACAACGACTTATTACCAATTGGTAACTTTTGGACCAAAAATTTGGTCCTGATGTCTACAACTATACTGTTTAATGTCTTTGCAAAATATCGATACTTATAATGTAAAACGATATGTTTAATTTCATAACGCTGTCTATGATACGTGCGTACTTTCAACCATCTCGCGCTAAATAGATCGTGAAGGCGAACTCGTTTAAAATAAATATCAAATAGGTCTCAACTCCCAGTGCAATTATTTTTAAAGTGGCTTTATTATCTTTTGCTTGGATAATATTTAATTTTCTTGTACAAGAGCTTTTCTTCCTTTTTAATTTTATTAATCTGCTAGGTTATATTAACCTTAAAATTTCCATGATTTTTTTTATTGCTTTGAATGACGAGACGAGTATGCCGTTCGCCTGATGGTAAGCGAGACGACCGGCCATAAATAGTAGCAACACCATCCAGCACCTTGAGTTACAAAGTTCTGTGTGGCATTCCACTGCGCTCGTCATCCTGAGACATAAGATATTAAGTCTCATTATGTCCAGTAGTTACACTGACTACAATGTCCTTCAAACAGAAACACCACAGTGCATGCACACTGCTGCTTGGCGGTAGAAATAGACATTGCGGTGGTACCCACCCAGACGGACTCTTACATGTAAGAGACCACAAGTCAGTAAAAGTAAAGTGAATACGAATATTGCTTGATTGTTAGAAAAATAATAAAGCTTATTGAATTTTATCTAAGAATTTGATCATTACCAATGATATTCGTTTCTGATAGCACCTTTGTGTGGTCCTTGGTCTGTTTATAAAAATCTATAAATATAAAAATCTTTTTGTAATCGATTCGACCATTTTAAGGATAATTCGTAAAATAAGAACGGCATGAAAACATAAAACACGTATGTTTTTGTAGCTTGAGACAGAAATCCTTCATTATAAATTCACAGACGCACACTGCAACTGTATTTATTTCTACAGATTAAGTATATATAAGTAGTTGTAGAGCGTGCATCATACGTAATCATTATATATCAATGTACGTAATATTTTATATTTTAAATCGTAATATTTGTCGTAGAAAGTCTGTTTGACCTATCGCAACCGATACAGCAGTAGCAATAGTTGCACAACAATGTAATAACTATACAATTATATAATTTTGTTATTATATATCGCATATTTGTATTGCTTCATATACGAAAGGAGAGTATTGTTTGTCTATTTATATTAAAAAACTAGATTTTGCTAGCGGTTTTGCATTTCTTTATAGAAAGCTTATTACACTATTTACTGGTGGTAGGTCTCATATGTAGGAGTCCGTCTGGGTGGGTACCGCCGCAATGTCTATTTCTACCGCCAAGCAGCAGTGTGCCTGCACTGTTGTGTTTCGGTTTGAAGGACATTGTAGCCAGTGTAACTACTGGACATAATGAGACTTAACATCTTATGTCTCTGGATGACGAGCGCAGTGGGATGCCACACAGTACCTTGTAACTCAAGGTGCTGGATGGTGTTGCTACTGTTTATGGGTGGTCGTATAGCTTACCATCAGGTGAACGGCATGCTCGTCTCGTCATTCAACGCAAAAAAAAACTCAAAAATAATGTAGCTACCCGTTAATAATGAAAAAATTGTCAGATTGGATCAGTAGTTTCGTCGCGTCGCGTCGTGTCGTTTACAATTTTTTTAGCAATATTAGGTTTGTCATGCATAACAACTGTTACTTTAGATTCCTTGCTCCCGGCTGCACGCGATTGTCTAAATAAAATAAACCTTATACAGTGTACACTAGGTACCTTATATGTAAAAGAGTTTTTAGATCAATAGTTTCAGAGATTACTCACTGCATGCAAACGCACCTACAAACTTTAACCTTTTTAAATTAACGTCATTAGTCAATAGTGGAAGTTTTAAATTCAAGTTTTAACATTGGTTTAGTGTTACCGTGGCCTAAAGCCACCTCTTAAAATCTATTATTGGACTAATGTATTCATTCTCATTTGATTTATTTGCGATCTAATTGGCAGTTAAAACTAGTTTTTTTAATGGATTACGTAATAAAATTGACGTTGTATGAAATGCTATTAATAGTTTCGTTTATGTTCTTAGGCGATAAATTGTAATATGATTAATAAACAGATTGTCCAAATCGTAACCATTTTGAAACCGCTGCACTGATGCAGTTGTCTATAGTTGATAAATTTAGCGCTTTTTCAAATGTCAATAACCAATAAACACGCAAAAAATGCTGTTCTTAAGAGTATTATGTATTTGCAATGCAATGCAATGAACCCTGTATTATATACTACCCCCTGCTGAGCACGGGCCTCCTCTACTACTGAGAGGGGTTAGGCCTCAGTCCACCACGCTGGCCTAGTTCGGGTTGGCAGACTTCACATACATTCGAAATTCTTATGGAGAATTCTCAGGTATGTAGGTTGCCTCACGATGTTTTCCTTCACCGTTAAAGCGAACGATAATTAATAAACAATACACACGTAACTTCGAAAAGTCAGAGGTGTGTTCCTTAGGTTTTGAACCCCTGACATTGTCTCGGCAGACCGTTCCGTTCCTAACTAGGCGATCGTCCACTTTATCTTTATCGTCCATTATATATTTGCATGAATATAAATAGGTTCATTAGCATTTTATTTTTTATGACTTATCATAAACGCTAATTATAATATGCCAAATATTTTTTTTATTGATTTTATTTGAAACGTAAATTCCTGAAATTCCAATACAAATTAAGACTCAAATAGAAGTAAAAGGATGCAATATAAGTTTTTTAAGGGAATTTACCGATGATTATGTCGAAACAAAGTCGGTAACCTTTTATAGTTCGGTTTAACCGTTCGTCAGCTTGTGGTTAATGGTTATGAGTGGCGTGCACCTGGTTAGAATGACAATGTGTTACACTTGACACATTTATTTCTACGTTTCGGTATGCAGTCGTGTCCAAAAAATTGTAATAAATGCATTTAAAACGTGTACGTACGCATTGCATACTGTTTATTGACGTTTATTACAAAAGTTATAAAAAATGGAGAACTATGATTTGTAAAAAAAATATAATTATATGCGTATTTGTACGGCTGTTTTTTTTTTTATTTTTTTTTTATTTCGTTGAATGACGAGACGAGCATGCCGTTCGCCTGATGGTAAGCGATACGACCACCCATAAACAGTAGCAACACCATCCAGCAGCTTGACTTACAAAGTACTGTGTGGTATTCCACTGCGCTCGTCATCCTAAGACATAAGATGTTAAGTCTCATTATGTCCAGTAGTTATACTGGCTACAATGTCCTTCAAACCGAAACACAACAGTGCATGCACACTGTTGCTTGGCGGTAGAAATAGACATTGCGGTGGTACCCACCCAGACGGCCTCTTACATAATGAGAGACCTACCACCTAGAATTCAAAATTTCAAAAGTGTTCAAAACTTTGTCATTTATCGTAATCCATGTTGATATGTTAAGAATCTTCGCATAGATTGGTTCGTATAAACGCGAATATAAATATACTAATTTTATACCTACCTATAAAAGTAACGAAAACCATTCTGGGCAGAAAAAAAATACCTTTACACGAGTATTTGGACCTTAGTTCGTACTTTACTAAAAAAACGCATTATGAACATTATTAGGCAATTGAATTTATTGACATTATCTCATTCACAATACCTAACCCACTATAACCGTCAGGAATAATACCTTTACCAACAGGTCATTAAAGAAAAAGAAAATTACCACATTTTTTTTATCCAAAAAATATCGGCCTGTTATTTATACCCTTCGTAGTGTTGTTATTTTTATGGTGGCAATTAATACAGTTTCATTCACCATTCTATAAATAACTTAAATAAAACAAAAAACTACCTCACTCGAGCGCTGCCTTAAGATTTGTAAATGTCAAATGGACCGTATATAAAAGTAAAAGGAACAATTGTTCGTTTTGTACCTACAAGCTTGGCACTTGTACCTACATGTGATAAGGTAATATGTCTCAAGACCAACCAGATTACGGTATCGAGGGTATCGATCTGGTTATGTCAGGATGAGATGAGATCATTTTCGTGGCACAGTTTCGCGCCGTATATTATCTATCTATATCTCGAAATAAATGTGTGTAATGTTCCCTATGGACTCCAAAATGGCTGGAACGATTTTAAGGTATCATTTAAAGGTTTAAAGTATCATCAGATTAGCCCAGCTATGCCTGTGAAGTTTTTTTTTAATGCTATCTTGACGAGACTAGCATGCTGCTCGCATGATTGTAAGCTATACGACCGCCCATAAACAGTAGCAACACCATATATAACTTTTAAGTACAAAGTACTAAAGTACTAAGTGTGGCAGCGATAAAAAAAATGATATTTTTTGCAATTTTGTTACATCAGCACCATCTCGCTTTATAGTTTTTTTTTTTTTTTTTATGAAACTGAATGACGAGCCGAGCATGCCGTTCGCCTGATGGTAAGCGATACGACCACCCATAAACAGTAGCAACAGCATCTAGCACCTTGAGTAACAAAGTACTGTGTGGCATTCCACTGCGCTCGTCATCCTGAGACATAAGATGTTAAGTCTCACTATGTCCTGTAGTTACACTGGCTACAATGTCCTTCAAACCGAAACACAACAGTGCATGCACACTGCTGCTTGGCGGTAGAAATAGACATTGCGGTGGTACCTACCTAGACGGTCTCTTACATATGAGAGACCTACCACCAGTGACGTACCATAGTAACGCTACCCGTGCAAAGCTGGGGTTGGTCGCTAGTAATAAATATATCAAAAGATATTTTCCAATCTAGTTGTCCGGATTCACGTCAAAAGTCTATTAAAAGATTTGGATAGCGATGGCAGCATGCTATAAGGCTTTTGATTTTTTGATAGTTTATGAGGTTATCTAGAGATTAGAAAATGTTTAAATGTATTTGAACAATAAAATTACCGAGATTTTAACTATAATGCTCTATTTCCGTAGTTTAGAACGTGTTTATTTCCGCCGTAAAACAAGAAGGAAAAGAAGTTGTAAAAAATGTTGACAGTAAAATGTTTATCTCGAGAATTATTAACAGGAATGTAGCAAATATAACTATTTAAATAAACAATATCTAGAGGTCATTCTACGGATGAGCGTACGCATACAAAGCGAAGGTCCCTTCCTCCTCTTGTAAACCCTTGATATTCACGTCACACTTGTACATTACACGGCTTTTCCTCGTGTGTCATCAATGTCTTTGCCAACCGACGGGAAAATAAAGTGTGTGTCAAGTAAGGTAAGAGTTATACCCAGTAGGAGGATTCGTGCGACTTTTGGTAGTATATAGTACACGATTTTATTTTGCTTTGGTATAATGCAATTTTGATAAAGGTCGGAGGGGCACGCTGGATGCAGGCCGCTTTCAACAGGTCCGTCTGGAAATGATAGCAGTAGACTTCATGGGGCTGATGATGATAGTGCCTTGGGTAGAATGCTTATTCGTGTGATGGTAAGCGTCATTTAACCCATAAAAAGTAACAATGCCACCCAGCCGGCCGAATTACGAAGCATTGCGTTAGTGTAATGCGTTCGTCACCCTGATTATATTGTTTTGTCATAATGCCCAACGATTACACTAGTTACAATGCTTGTGCATGTATTTGTGTTTGCGATCTGATTAGAAATAGACAAAACGATGTCTATGTCGAATAAGAATTTCGGGTGTATGTAAAGTCTGCCAACCCGCACTAGGCTAGCGTGGTGGACTAAAGACTAAAGGCCTAACCCCTCTCAGTAGTAGAGGATGCCCATTCTCAACAGTGGGCTGTATATATAATACAGGGCTGATTGTATTGCATTGATGTCTACTCAGACTTTTTCTTACCAGAGGTTGATTCATACTGCGAATAATTGTCGCAAATTTATTTCCGCATTGTGGGCTTGCCCTTAATTTAACTTTTGTGACATTATCAGCAGCGTAGGTTTGTAAGTGTAACCAAATGTAGGTACGCTACATGAGTATGCGTATACATTGACGCAGTCTTGTCATTATCACGTTTCGGCTGTAAAAATGACACGAAAACAGTCACGTGCCAGTTGTGGGACATTATAACGAAGCAGTCCGTCATCAATGGTGGGCAGGAAAATGACATCTATCGTGTTCAAGTAGCATACTAAATAATTTGATGGCATGTATTACCTTTATTATTAAGCGAGTGTGTTCTTTTTCACACCTTTGGACAGAAATGGTACAAAAAGTAACTAAGTATTTTCAGTTTAAGGGATTCATGTGGTTCACTGAAAACGAAGTTCTCATTACAACAATAGTTCAAATACAGCCATATTCAAGTAGGAGCAGAACAAAACTATTATATCAGTCCCTTTATTATTATATTTTTATAAAAAGGACCAATTTTAAAACATTTTATAAAGATAACTCAATTATCGATTTTTTTGAATTGTGTCGTTTCCGTTCTAAAGGTGCGATGTATCGATCGGATATGTCATTCCCATATTTTATTTTTGTTTTCTATTAGCGTTAAGTATAGTGGAAAGGCATCTTAGCCACGGCTTCAGTACACTTTACTGTGTCGCGTTAAAAACGTTTATAATATGTACTCTGATAGCATATGCTTTCAAGCAATTTTGTCACGTAGTTGAATAAATTGTGGCTTGTAATTACGCTGTGTGGCAACTGGTGGTACGCGACGTGATTCCGTTTACACTCCTAGCCCGCCTAGGCCCTTGAAGTCACTACAATGCCCTTCTGCGTGAAGCAAATGGTTCTAATTTAGATTTTTTCCTGGTACGGCAAAATGATGCTATAAATTATGTGTTATATTTAAAATAGTCTCTCAGATAAAGCCTAAATTACTCTCTGAAAAGTCTCTTGTATAGGTACTAATGAAAGTCCCAAAATTATGTCCTGTGAAGTCCCTTTGCCATAGTAAAATAAAAAATACATAATACCTACAATATTGAAATCTGAATTTTGTCTCAGTACAATAAACTTGGTGTTCCTAACACGTTCACGTCGGAGTCTACCCAGGCATATTTATTTGCATTAATATATTTGACTTGTTTGGATTCGAACCAACTAAGCACATATGTTTAAGTTACAGGGTCCTCTTTTGTAAAACCACAAAGAAAATTTATTGTGTGTACAGGTGTTGTCTTTAGTAAATAAATTATCGTTTTGTGAGTTTCCACGTGATTTAAAACCAATCGATTGAAAGCGATAGCCTAGTTGGGAGTGGACCGGACTGCCGAGACGAATGTCCGCAGGTTCAAAACCCGAGCGCACCTCTGACTTTTTTAAAAAGTTATGTGTGAATTATCGCTCGCTTTAACGGTGTAGGAAAACATCGTGAGGAAAACTGCATATCTGAGATGTTCTCTATAGGAAATTCGAAGGTATGTGAAGTCTGCCAACCCGCACTAGGCCAGCGTGGTGGACTACGGCCTAAACCCTCTCAGTAGTAGAGGAGGCCCATATAATATAGGGCTGGTATGGTATGGTATGGTAAAAACCAGTTTATTTTACGAGGTTTTTGTAACTTGCTTTTTTGTCTGTTAGTTTCTTCAATCTATACTAATAGTATGAAGCTGAAGAGTTTGTTTGTTCGTTTGTTTAGTTGAACGCGCTAATCTCAGGAACTACTAAACCGATTTTGAAAATTCTTTCACTAATAGGAAGCTACGTTACCTACTCCTGAGTGCTATAGACTATTTTTTATCCCGGGAAAATATTTTTATCCCGGAAAAACTTTATTACGCAGGTGGAGCCGCGAGCAATACTAGTGTTAATATAATGTTCGGAGACTTACAATATATTTCCTATTCCTTTAATGCTGGGGCCTTAATCTCTACTAGTTTTTGGTCGCGCCTGTGATCGAGTGAAAAGTTTTTCCGGGATAAAATACCCACTATATATTTTCCCGGGATAAAAAGCTATTCCAGACTATAATCCATCTCTATGCCAAATTTCATCCAGATCCGTTCAGCCGTTCTGACGTGAATCATGATTAAGTAACAAACATCCATCCGAACTTTCGCAGTTATGACAGTGTCAACTCGTAACGAGGGCGCGTTACGTTATCTTCGTGAGATTAGCGTGGAATGGTATTTCTTTATGAGAATTTCAATTGTAAACGCGATGAGATGCGTTATGCGTTATGAACTGTCAAAATAACGTGTGACATGCGGAATCAGGGCCCATCCATGATTCTTTTGGTATTGTAAGTGTTTATTGACGGAGGAGGTCACTTAGCACCAGATGACCTACTTTTTACTTACATGGCATGTACTATAAAAATAATAACAAATTTTCTAATTAGATAGAGGCTTGTAAATTCGCATAGTGCAGAACTGACCGAAATATGTGTATTATTACAAGAATGTCTAAGTTTACAATATAAAGCGGTTTTTGGCGTGCCATGACACCATTATAACCTTTAAATAATATTTGTCTAGCTATTGTACCGAACCGTGTTCATACCGCGGGCTATAGCAGTAACTTGAATAATTTCCCAGGAAATATTAAACGCCATTGAAATTTCACAAGATAATTATCAACAATACACCATGTAATTCCATTCGTGTACCGTCCAAATTCCTTGTTTCATGTCTGTGGGCAATTTACCAAATCCATAATCATGGTGTTCGGATATACTTATTTGAACTTACCGGTATTTAGTGTCATAGTTAACAGGCGGTTACCACGCATTAGTAAGTCTGAAATTCTACGCTTTCATATTTAGTAACTTGACTCTTTGGTGAAACTATGGTATTCTAATGCCGGTATTAAACGTTACTTAGCTAAGTGCGGAACAATGCTGTGATAAAAAGTCTTTTTTTCTATGCTTTCGGTATAACAGCCTTCGCAGTGTATTGGCATAGGCCGCTGTGATTGGCTAATATTGAGGTACAACGTTACTGCAGTCGGCTGTCAGATAAACAAAGCTGAACAAAGCCAAAGAAAACTATGGAGTTGCCGACACTATGCGTTAGGGCGCATTGTGCGTCCTCATAGTATTGTTTGAGAATATGGGTGTTAGTGAATCTAAGAGCTATTAGAACTATGAATTGCAAAGTCTAGATGGCTCTGCATTGCATTTATAATTCTGAGGCAACGGATTAACTCACATAATGCCCAATAATTACGCTCCAGCGCTTGCACATTGACGCTAGACAGCAGATATAGACAAAGACATGCTTACGGTAAGCACAATAAGTAGATTCCAACTTACTACTATGTATAATATTTGTATTTTTTGTGAGAGGAAGTAATTATATTTGCAAAGGATATGTAAAATTACGTGGTTACGGATTGCTTTAGTCTTGTATGCAAGTGAATCACCAGACTGTAATTATCACTTCTAATTTACATTCAATAAGTTAAACTCTACGTTGATCAAAGCATCCGTCTGATGCAATTTGCAAAGGGCATAAGTTTAAAACGTGATGAGATGAAGTTGATACCTTCCTGCTTACTCATTTTAAAGAGCAGGAAGAGAGTTAAAAAAAATATTCCTATATTATTAGTGGGTATACTCTTTGCATTTTTTTTAATTATTAAAAAAGTATACCATTATTATAAGGATTACATTATTACCTTTAAGTATACCATACTATGTGCCGGGTGTATAAAATGGCTCTGATGTTTGGTCTTCGCACGGTGCCTGCATGGGCGTATATAAGGAGAAGGGGGTGTCCGGACTCCCCCATAGCTTATAACAAAAATAATCCGGGCCACAAAACATGTTCACATTATAATGCCTGTGATGCACTTCTAATAAAATTTGGGGTATACGTGATTTATTCGTTGAATGGAGGTTTATTTGGTGTCATGGGGCGGCAGAACCCACGCTACGCCACTGACATTTTGGTATCCTAGGAGCCGCCTATGTGAAAGCTAAAGCTACGCCCGTGGGTGCCTGTATAAAATAGTCTTGTATAGTCCTTAAAACTTCAAAGAACGCAAAGTCTTCCTTAGCTGGACATAAGAATTGGTATTTTTCTTCGCTGGAATAAAAGATTTTATATTGTTAGGTCTACTTGGCAAGTTTATATTATACCCGTAGTAAGACATAAGTGAAAATGGACTTATTTTCAACTATAATGTTTATAAACTCAAATTTTTAGTGCGCAAACTCGCAACATAGTAATTTAGTTAATGAATATTCTTTGCCTGTTTAAGTACACATATACGTGTCTTACGAGTAGGTTTCAATGGCATTGCTAGGATTCTCGCCAATACTTGAGTTCGGGATTATTTTTAAAACCGGTTACTTGAGTTTCACTTTTAAGTACATACAATTTACTGCGTGTACAGAAAATCAAAACGCAAATCCTACTAATATTTGTAAGTATGGATGTTTGTTACTCTTTCACGCAAAAACTACTGAACGGATTTCGATGAAATTTGGCACACGGGTACATTATGTCCTGGATTAACACATAGGCTACTTTTTATCCGGGGAAAATATAAAGCTGGACTTTTATCCCGGGAAAACTCATTCACGCGGGCGGAGCCGCGGGCAAAAGCTAGTGTATAATAAATTGAGTAATAGGTAAGCCTATTAACACACAAACACATGCTTCTACCTATTAAAGTTGATTAAATTAACTAAAATCCTTCATCTCTTCTTGCGTGTTTTCAGGAAAAATCCTTGCAGTCATTTCTTTATGATTATTAAAAATATTTCAAATTAAATTACGGATACCTACTTACATGCTGATCATAGCTTTAACGTCAATTACGATTAATTGTTTCCAATTCAAATAACAAAATTCAGAAATTATTATGCTAAAAACTGCGTCACGGAAAAAACATGTCGGGGGTATATTAAAGCGGCAAAAATGTCTTTGCCACAAGGTGAACTGTCGCCTTTGAGCTTCGGAACTGGTTTTGTATACGTACAATTCGTCAACTGTTGTTACTGAATACTGATGTTATTGTTGCATTAAATAACCTTCGGGTGCATTCAAAATTCAATTAGGATCTTTTTGGTTTGAATGGAAGATCTGTCACTAGTTATGTAATGTCTAGAAACATTTGTTACCAGACTACTATTTTCACATAATACAATGATGAAACGAGTAAGTTAACCCTCGACGATAAGCGACCGAATGCCCATAGATTGTAACATCACCCAAAGTTAGAATTCAAGTGCGTGGCACTGCGCTTTAGTTGATTTTAAGTCTCATAATGCTCAGTAATTACACTAAATATTCTATTCGTCTATGACCGTTTCTACATCACATTACACAGTTTATCTTTGGCATTTACATGATGGCCGATAAAATAGTCTCGTTTAAGTTGAGGATAACTGCGGGGAAGTACGTACGATATGATACCTTCTTGCTGCCATTTTCAGACTTTAAACAGCCATTTTGAAGGTATGTGAAGTCTCCCAACCCGCATTAGGCCAGCGTGGTGGACTAAGGCCTAAACCCTTTCATTAGTAGAGGAGGCCCGTGCCCAACAGTGGGACAGTATATAATACAGGGCTGGTATTATTATAATTATATATAAAGACATACTAATAGAAATTGTTTATTATAAGATCAGTCACCACTTTTGTCGTGTAATTTCGTAGAGAGTAGCAGTCGCTCATCACCATACGAACGGCATGTTAGTTTCATTATTCATTATCGGCCGATTTCTATAAAGTATAAACAATTTTTGTACTCATTTCAAAAATCCTTGTTCTGATTGGTTCACTTCTGCGATGGATTGAAATAAGCGATTGAGATCGTTTATTGAAAACAACGGTATGAAAAACATACGTGGAAGGGTAATAAGTGGTCGCAACTAAACAGTCACTGAAGAAAATATTTATCATTGAGCCACCTACTTAGCTCATCTTTACAGCAATACAAAGAATTGCAAATTAGAATAACAAGCAGTAATTTATGATGTAGTACAGCTCACCGTTACATGTAGATTGTAGCTGTACCAGAGACAACAAAGGCGTTGTCTATACTATGTTTTGTTACACGAAACATTTCGGTTGTGTATCGCTAAGAAGAAACGTTCATAAACAATATTTGTAAGCGTTCGTGGTATTTGTTTCGGGTGTGGATTTTTAGGAATTAATGGTTATTGCGAAAATTAGGGTATACACGTCGCCATTTTCTTATAATGTCCTAATTCCAATAACCGTACTTCTTTGATTGTTCTTTGTGGTTCTTATAATAAAACAAAAATGTGTATGTCTGGCGTTGTGTGTTTGAGTAATAGTGGACTTAATGATTTGAAAGCCAGTTTTAATGGCTGTATGCTTAACGTCAAATGGCTTAATGCTGAGCTCCTTCCGAGCATACTACGCCAATTTCCTCGACCAACGAACCTAACTAACCCAACCTGGACAAAATAAAAAAGATAAACAAACACTTGAATCTTAGGTACACGGTGTAATCGCACAATGAACACAAATTGTTTGCTCCGGCGCCGCAGCACGTGAATCACCGCATTGTCGGTGTGTTTGTTTGTCACACTGACACACCTATACGCTGGATATGACAGATAAGTCTTTAAAACTGCGGCAAAAGTGACGTTATCCTTACAGCCAATGAACCGTAAAATAATAGCGGAAGTAAAAGCTATAAGAAATTCCAAAACATAACGTCGCTACCATACCATACCATGGTATGTATGGTAACGTTGCTACAGTAGAAGCCATTTAACTCTTAAAGACAAACGTCAAAATCATGGCAATAACTTAACTGTGATAGTAATTGCAATGAAGAAATTGGCCGATAGTCTACACTAAGGTTAATGTCGAGTTTTGGCGGGAACTTGGAAGTGTCATGAGGTGCTCTTGTTTTAATTCATTATTTTGGTGATATTTAGTGTTATATTGCATAATTATGGTGGTATATTATCCAATATAGTTCTATTAAAGAGCTCAAATGAAGTGAATTGAAATAATTGTGCTAATCAAGTGTTTTTTCTGTTGCCGCCAAAACTCCTCGATAAAGTCTTGGTAAGGTAGCCACTGCTTTACTTCGACATACTACAGATAATAAAATATACAAACCAAACTTGACATTGGCAAAGTCAAAATAAATATGGCGCCAAAATCAAATTTCAATTGTCAAATGGAACATAAAATTTCAAAATGTCTACCTAATTACTGTTGTTAAGTTGCGAGCAGTAATGACACCTACTATTCGTATTCAATAATACGATAATTATGACACTTACTTAATTATGGAACTAGGGCCCCAACATAGAGTTCAGTTTCGGATGGCTTTGCTATTGTTTAAAAACATCGGGCAGGTATAGCGCATGCGCAGAGAAAACTGACAACAATATGTACAACTGCATGCAAAATTTTCCGTTACTTTTAGCAAAAAGCGTAAATTTTTAAGGTAAGCTCGTAACGAGTTTACCTTAAAAACCTGTACCTGCCCGTACCGGCCGGTACCTGCCAGATCATCGACCTCTTTTGATATTATTTGGTGTAATAAATATTTTTCGCAGTATTTTAAGATTGAACTAAACGTTTCAACCGATGCATTTGAAGAGGTAGCGTCATTAAGGCTGTTTCATCATATTAGTAACGGCATAAAACCTTTTGTAGCCATATTAAATCCACAATGTGCGTAAATAAATCCTGTTAATTTATTTTTAAAATGCAAAGTTACAATAAATTTAACTGACCAAGATTTAAGTAGTTGTTGATAAGAATCCAAATTATTTTTAGTTACGCTTTGTTTGATGGAAAACAACTGAGCCAAAAAGGAATAATAATAAATGGGTATGTCCGGTACTCCGGTCCTAAAATGTTTTTTAACACAATATGTTGCTCGCGTGTATGTAAGTGCCCTGTGCCACGTCTTTTTCCGCATCCCACACAGGTCGGTCATCACACATAAATCCTCTGATATTGTGTGTGGTCATGGAGGGTGGTGATTACTTAACTGTAATTAGTATGACCCACTTCTATTCTACAAAAATGTGCTTCAACAAAATTATCTCGCAACCCTCGCAAGTATATTAGAAATTGACGAAAGTTGCGGACTATGAATGCAATTTTCGGACAATAGATACTCCTATTTTATAGTTCGAAAATAGCACGTCTTAAGTTTTATATTTTTGGTTATTAACTTTCTGCGCGTGCAATGTTTTTACCTATTGATAAAATTTCAAACTTAATAATAGGTCGTTAGATAAAACTATAGAAAAAGTATAAGACATTTTTCAAATAAATTACTATCTATGATTGTAAAGTGATTAAATATATTTAATTTTAAAAGCGTCCATTATGTTATAAGGAAAAATATTTTAAATTTATTACAATCGATAAATCGTTTAAAAATGTCGGTTCGTATGTAAATAACATGAGATTTGACGTCACTTTTCATAGTTCCTTATTCTTACTGAAGTTTTAAAACGTTTACCGTCTTATTACAAAAAGATAGCTTAGTACTGGGTTTAAACCAAGACTAAAAAGTCTTGGTTTGTTACGGTATTAAAGTTAGTTCTCGGACTAAAATTCATTCTTATTACAAATCCAAGACTAGCCGAGGATTATCTAGTACCGAAGATAGTCCCTGGTTCAATTAGTATCCACAGATTATAAGCAAAAAATTACAGTTTCATTCACTCGGCGATTGATGCACCGTTCCTTTTAACATAAGTTTGTGTGAAGAGAAAGCCAAAATGTTTAATAAAATGTGATTTTGACGATGGTGATGATGCTAAATATTATAATATATAATATCTTGTCATTTAAATATATTTTAAATCTGAATAATTTCAAATGGCGTGAATTTTGTGTTACTGTCGACTTGTTTATTTAGCTAGCGTACAACGGAATGAAGTGTGCGGTGCGCGTATGTGGATATTATTGAAATGTTTACATTTCGGTTTATTTATGATTCTTTTGAATAGCAGTTCAAATAACATAAAGAAACGTTGTTCTTTAATTATAATTATTTAGGTACGGCAACAGCGTCACAAGTGCAGTAGTTTTTGTTGTGAAAACATGTACGTAACGTATACGATAGTTATTCCAGTTGAAAATGGAGCAATCAAAGAAAAAAAGGGGTGAAAATTTGACTTTTGAAGTAAAGGTTAGTCCAAATCAATCGTATTATTAATAAACAGTGTAATAACATTACATAATAATAGTGAAACTACATTTATAGCGAAAATCTTCATCACTTAATTAAAAATGATTCACGCGACTACGGGGTCTATTAAACCGCTGGTTTGTTTCCAACACTTCCAAATCCATTAAATCAATGGAATTTATGTCCATTTTTATATTTTTGTTGATATTTGATTATCTTAAAACATAATTTCGACTTGATATTCAACGTTTCGAGGTTAGTACTGGAGTTAAACTAGGGCTCAGGGAGGTTTAACTTTAGTACCATAGATAATCCTCGGACTAGCGAAAAACTCTGTTTTGTAATAACGTTTATTTTAATACATAGTTTAAACCTGGTACTAAACACGGTACTAAAGTTAAACTTCGTTTTGGAATAAGGCGGTTATAATTTAGTAAAGTTTTAAGGAAAAAAATCCGCGATGAAATTTATTCTTTTTATTTTTGTTGAATGAAAGCGACTGATTTAATCTAAACATTATCTATCTTTATTATTTTTAAGCCACTTCACTGGTGGTAAGTATCTCATTATGTAAGAGGCCGTCTGGGTGGGTACCACCGCAATGTCTATTTCTACCGCCAAGCAACAGTGTGCATGCACTGTTGTGTTTCGGTTTGAAGGACATTGTAGCCAGTATACTACTGGACATAATGAGACTTAACATCTTATGTCTCAGGATGACGACCGCAGTGGAATGCCACTCAGTACTTTGTCAGTCAAGGTGCTGGATGGTGTTGCTACTGTTTATGGGTGGTCGTATCGCTTACCATCAGGCGAACGGCATGCTCGTCTCGTCATTCAATGCAATAAAAAAAAAAGCCACTAGAACCGCCTGTGCTCAATGTTTTTCTTTAATTGGAGTTTTATGAGCAGTTATTCTAGATAATTTATACACATAAAAAAAACACGAATTAGTATCTACCATAATAGACTGAACTAAAGTGTTTCTCTATTAATTATAACTAATAAGCATTTTTGTAAAATTAATCTTCATTACAAAAGTATAATAATAATCCCTTGCTAGCCGATTTCGGCCACGGCGGCCAATCTCAACGGAGATCAGCCAGGTGCGCAGGAGCTATTATAGTGCACAATTGTGTGCGCAATACACAAATGCACTCACTATTCCTTCACTCTCATAGTCCGGTGAGACGGCAATCCGACATGACCGGAGAAAGATCAGGTGCAGGACGAACGGCTTTACGTGCTTTCCAAGGCACGGGGGTATCACGCCGCCAACTTCCTGACTCCGAGCTACGACTGAGTAATTTTTAAGATCGAAAAACCCAGTCAACATTTTTTTGCCCGACCCGGGATTCGAACCCAGGACCTCAGCGCGCAAATCGTACTCATAACGCGTACGCAATACAACTACGCCACCGAGGCAGTCACACAAAAGTATACACATGTATATGAAACAAATCTTTCAGCGGCGAACTATCAGTGTAACGAATCGATTAAGATTTCCATTCGTATTCTAGTTTTACACGATATAAATATGAGAATTTATAGCCTGAAGGTAGAAACGGTTCACGATCTAGCACACTTTCAAACGAGTTATCGTGGTATGGAACCTTTGTGTGATAATGTTGATTGGAGATATGCTTTTTGGTACGGTCGAGGACGGAAAAGTGTTCAAGATGATTGAGATAGTTGTATAATTTTCGCCATAATTTCAGAATGGTTTAAGTTAATTTTTCAAGTGGACGGTAGCCTAGTTGGGAATGGAACGGTCTGCCGAGACAATGTCCGCAGGTTCAAAACCCAAGGCACACACCTTTGACTTTTCGAAGTTACGTGTGTATTGTTTATCAATTATCGTTCGCTTTACCGGTGAAGGAAAACATCGTGAGGAAACCTACATACTTGAGAATTCTTCATAAGAATTTCGAGGGTATGTGAAGTCTGCCAACCCGCACTAGGCCAGCGTGGTAGACTAAGGCCAACCCCTCTCAGTAGTAGAGGAGGCCCGTGCTCAGCAGTGGGCAGTATATAGTACAGGGCTGATTGCATTGCATTGCATAAAGTTAATTTTTATCTGGAGAAACTGTGCAATGTGACATTTATCCATGCAATCAGAAACTCGTTTTTCACTGTTCAGATCCTATGCCATATTGTTTCCGATTGAATATAGGTTCTGACTGCCACGGTGGCGTAGTTGTATTGAGTGCGCGGATGTCACCACTCTGAATTTCTGGGTTCGAATCCCGGGTCGAGCAAAATGATATTGGATTTTTCTGTTCAATAGTATCCTGGAGTCTGGAATTTGTGCCGGATATGGCCATACGGTCGCTCCCTTTTACATCATGTGACGGACCACATAGGCGAAAAGTGGGTACTTTGGTTGCACCTCTGCCTACGCCTTCAGGTATAAAGGTGTGATTTGTATTTTTTTTAATCAAGGTTGCTTTTCATCTCGGGAACATGCAAAGTGGAAAGTTTATCCCTGGAAGGAATTTTTACCAAACGAAACTGCGTTCAAATGCTAGTATTCTATTCCTATTAAAAATTTTCATCACTATATTGTTCTGCAGTCAGTTCTAGTAATAATCAGTAGTTAGAAATATGACTTCATACGCATAGTGCGAATAATAGATTAGTCCTAGCAACAGTCGTGGCGTGTGTGGCGTGTCCTTGGTATGATAATACGGTCGTTTATCAAGCGTCCGACAATGGCAAGAAAATTTTCTACAAGTCGGAGACATTCACTGGTGTGCTTTAGGGAGTGAAAGATTACTAGAAAGCAAACTATGAACTCTAAAATGTATGTAATTATTTTTGAGTATAAATATTTAAAAACATTAAAGAAAAAACAAGGAATAAAATTAGACCCAAAAGTAAAGTAGTAATAAATATTCTTCGAGGATAGCTTATAGACGCAATCCCTTCTTAATTTGATTTGCTATAAACTTATTTAAAATCATTGCCCCATTTTTAACGCACTGAAGTCTGAGTCGATCAGAAATAAGAAACTTAAACTGAAACTAAACTAAAATCGATCAGGTTCAAAGCCGTAGCGAAGTGGGGGCATTGTGGGACACTTACGTCCTACCTTAAAATAGCAATGCCTTAATAATCAACTAATAATAAGGAAAAGACTGTAAAGTAGATTATGAAATAAAAAAAATATGGATTGAAGTGCATGAAAAGATTGATGAAGGTAGAGGAAGCGAAAGTGGTGTGCCAGAATCGAGCAAAGTGGCAATCCATGATCTCTGCCTACCCCTATGAGATAGAGGCGTGATACTATGTATGCATGTATGTAAAAATATGGATTGACAGATTTAGGTAAGGGGATTCTGTTACACCCTGTATATCACCTAAACAATTATATAATCAAAAGTAGGTATTAACCTGAGTCACACATGTTCACAAGTCAAGATAGCCAAAAATTGATTGACCAGAACAGATCAAGTAACATTTTTACTTCTGCCCTATCTGTAACTACAGCTGCCCTACCTTAAATTCAAGACTAGCTACGGCCCTGATCAGGTTGCCATTGTCTAGGACTTAGGTGCAGTCAGCCACATAAGTAACTGAACAAATTCAAAATTTCAAATCGCGTTTAAACTTTTGCGTCAGTAACAACAATTGTTTTTTCTTCACTAAAATACACTTCACATGGTTAACTTTATTTTAAATAAAGAAAAAAGAATATTTCGACTGGAGTGAACGTGCAGAAGCGTTTTGAAGTTTTTAATTTGTTCAGCTACTTTTGTGGCTGACTGTTTATCTATAAAGTGCTGCAATTTAGATAAAACATACAAAACGTGTCCGCACTCACGTTTATGTTATCAATGATTTATGTAACAAATAATAGATTTATGCATAGCATAGTAATGTTCAGATGACGTCATTATGTCCCACTGCTGGGCACCTTTAAGGCGAGGAAATGGCTGTGGTCCATCGCTGGCTGCGTTGGTAGAGATTTTGTCTTCCTGCCTGATGCCATATTCAACTTTCTCTTTCTTCACTGAACTAAAGTACGAAGGGTTTTCTTTATTTATAATAAGAAAAATATAAAATAAAATTAAACTTATGGTCTTATTCATAATGACTCTTCGGAACTTTATAGGGCCGTTAGTAGAAGCTTGTTAAAAATTGTTATTCATAATGGTTCAAAAGCGCTAAAACGGACTATAACTCTCCGGTGAAGTTGCTTTGATTTATAGGAGCTAGACCCCTTCTTTAAAGCGTTCCGTAACAAAAAATGGCCGCCGTCGGTCAGCTGTTTCGTGTTTGGCGCCGATTACCGATGTCAATTGTCAGTCGATTTAAAGTATTAATGAGTTTTGGCGGGAACTTGGAAGTGTCGTGAGGTGCTCTTGTTTTAATTCATTATTTTGGTGATATTTAGTGTTATATTGCATAATTATGGTGGTATATTATCCAATATAGTTCTATTAAAGAGCTCAAATGAAGTGAATTGAAATAATTGTGCTAATCAAGTGTTTTTTCTGTTGCCGCCAAAACTCCTCGATAAAGTCTTGGTAAGGTAGCCACTGCTTTACTTCGACATACTACAGATAATAAAATATACAAACCATACTTGACATTGGCAAAATGTGAACACAAATGCCATTATAAAAAAAAAAAAAAAAAAAAAAATTTAAGTATTAATGTTCGTTGTGTGAATGTGGGTTGGAGGATGGTACTATTGACCATATTTTTTTTAATTGCCCAAATTTATCTGTTTCCCTGTATGATTTAATCCCCCCTTATATTCCACGCCCTACAAACTCTATCTGTTTGCTTTCTCGAGTTCACTCCCCATTTATTGAAATTTTATCAAAATTCATCCTTATTAATAACATAAAATTATAGTATTTTATACTTTTATTTCTTAAGCCTCACCCCCTTTCCCTCTTTCTCTCTGTCTCTCTTTATCTTATTCTCTTGACCTTTTTGTAATTTTAGCTGTTGTCATTTATCAGTTATAGTCTTAGAACTCTTTGTTCATCTTTCTGCATATATCCGCCTCACTTGACATTGGCAAAATTGTCCTAAAGGACAGAGCCAGATAGGGAAAAAAAAAAAAAAAGTATTAATGTATTATAATACATGGTGCGTAGTAAGTGTTATCCACATTGTAACGAGTTAATTAGGTTTATGAGGTAATAAATTTCAACTTGTACACCTAAAGTACCCGTTAACTTTATTTTTAATGTTATATTGATACATTCATAATGTAAACAGTGCGATGTGTTTCAGTTTGTCGGAACAGTAATTTAATTTAGTATTAGGGCCAATTACCTCTTACGAATGTGAAAGCCAAAACATTATTAAGGTGGAAATTTATACATTTTTTTGGAGTATTTTTTTATGTTTCTAACAATATTGGTGGCTACTAATAATAATAATAAACATAAATAATAAAAAAGCAGTTAACCCATGAAATGAAATTTGTTTTTATGGCAAAAATAATTTTGATTTAATTCCTAGTCTATTCCAAATCCGGTCCTGACTGAATTCTTCACGGATCTATGTCCTACATAAATATGTATGTCACATCAAAGAATGTGTGATGGCAATCTTGTCTGGCTTTTCTTTTCTATGACAATAGCATGGATAAAATCATTCATACTTTTGCACCCGACTCCACCCGTACGAATGTCTTTAGCCTGGATAAAAATACGCCGGTGAACTTTTTTTTTGATAATAAGTAGCTAGTCTATAATCACGCCACCGTCAAATCTTAAGTAAAAAGTTTCATCTCCTTCCTCTCTATAGTTCAAATGAAAATATGTCACTACATGATTCATACTTTTTTTTTTTTTTTTTTTTTTTTTTTTATTGCATTTTATTAATTTTATCTGTGTATGGCGATGCAAAAAGGAGGAATAAAGTTTCCATTAGTCAGAATGTTTTTTTTTTGCATTTTAACAGAGTTTGACTTTTATTGTGACAAAATGGTTTTTTGACATGGCGACAACTTTTTATTTCTAAGAATTTATAATTATTGCTTTGTATCTGCTATTATTACTTGACATTGGCGAAATCACCGATAGTTAATCGGTGGAAGCCATAATAAAAAGAAGAAGAAGAAGACTTTTATTGAATAACGAGACGAGCACACCTACGTCAAGTATTGATATAGCTATGAATTAAGTACAGTCAGAAGCATAAATATCTGAACAAAATCAACATTTCAAATCGCCTATATACGCGTTAAGTTAAACCTAAACCTTTTTTTCTTTGTTTGAAGTAAAGTAAATCTCTTTTATTTTATTTTTGTGAAGAGAAAAAAAGATTAGTAAGAACAAAAAAGTATGTAGGCGATTTGAAATTTTGAATTTGTTCAGCTACTTATGCTGGTGACTGTACAGTGCATGATTGATATAAAATAGGTACTGCTAATTTGCGATAGAAAAAAAATCAAACATTTTTGCGTGTTCAAGTCACAAAAAAACATATTATGTCTAAAATAACACTCTGGGAAAAACGTTAGTTTTTGTCTATGGTTTACTCGAGGCAACGTTTCGTGACCTCAGGATATTATTATGCCCAAATTGTGGTTTAATGTCAGTGCACCACGATTGCGGAACGGATTTGGTTATTTTTAGTTCATAAATGTTTGTTTACATTGATTTTGAACGCCCTGTTCTGTTAGGTGGTATTTAATAGCAAGCAGGTAGGAAACAGATTGTTTTAATTCCTAAAATTGTACGACGCTCATTGATAACTTATTTATTCTTAACATGTCACGCTGGTTGACATTTTACTTGGTCTACCATCAAGTAAATTGTCACTGCTTTGTCCAAACAAAGTTATAAGTAACAGATTAGAAATAGAGTAACGATTTTTTAAATATAGAGTCAATCGGAAGTTGTAATGTGTATGGCGATATTTTTAAAACTATTTATCATTAAAGAAGTTTCACGACCTTAATATGGCAATATCCATAATATAGTAGCGTCAAGGTATCATCAGCTCGTTTCAAGGTGCTAAGGTATGTTCTGTTGTAAACAATAAACAATAGACGCTCGCAGCTCTTCTGAACAATTTGCGACAGTAAACAGTTCAAATGAAAAGTGAAAATCACTCGTGCGCGAGGCATTATCGCCTCTGACATCCAGAAATAAGTGGGTCTCTCGGCAAAGGAGATTGTATATCGGCCTATGTTAATGAATGAATGAATGACGCGTTGTTACATTTAAAAAGAAGTAAAACTTAGTGGTTCTGTTTTTGAAATTTTTATGTTTCTCTGTTTTCGTTGATTAGGCTGTGTAGTTCGTAGTCTTCCTTGTGCTTATTAAAATCATTTTATAAAATGTTACCGGTAAAAATTAGCCAATTAATTGCTTAAATTAATTTACAAGCATAAACACTTTAATCAATATTAATTGTACGCTATGCAAATTAATTAAGCCAGTAATATATTATAATTTAAAATTAAAAATACCGTCAAAATAAGGACAGTTGAATTTACTCTATTTATGGGGGGATTGGGGGTAGGAATATTTAGTTTCTTGCCTGGATACGCGCCTGTTTTGATCATTACCCCTTTGGCCAGATGACTGGCCTAGTCTTTCTAAATGCATGTAAATAAATGTTGATAGGATTTATTATAGTATAGAAAGTGTAAAGCTGTGTTAATGGTCCTAATAATAATTCAAGACATATATTGTCATTATGTATCGCGTGTCAATTACAATATTGAATCCCGTGCAGCTATCTTAGTTCCCGTGCAGCTATCTTAGTGCAACAAGATACCCCGGGGCCGTCTCGTATGCGCCGAAGAAGGCCACCGCGGGTTTTGGTTGGTATGCCGGTGTAGGGTGTACATAGTGTTAGGGACTCGGTCCAATGCTCGCTCGGATGATGCTATACTCCCGAGTGTCGACATTGGGCCGTAAGACTGTGCGAAACCAACATAACCGTTCCACTCACCCCCAGTGGTGGTAGCGATAACATGTTTTTACCCCGCGAAAAAAAAAAAAAAAAAATTACAATATTGAAAGCGTTGAATTATATCCTCTAGCATTCATATACTGCTAGTCTACCATGAAACATCCACCCGAAATTGCGGGCCCGAACGAAAATGTCACGTTACAAGTTGGGTACGTCGGATGTTTTTCTTTCGTTCGGGTTCATAGTGTTTGTTTCGTGAATGAACCAAAGATGATAGTGCGTTTTCGCATACTGCGTTGTGATAAATGTAGAGGTATAAACCAACTTATTATTAAGCACATTCTTTGTACTTTATACCAAAAGTAAAACGTGTACTACTAAAATAGTCAAATTATAATGTCAAATATTTATGTCGTTGTCACAACGTTATGTCATTTTTCTGCAAAATATAAACAATGTTATTATCTTATATTAAATACGTTTGTCTACAAGTTATTTATTATAATTGCTTGGAAAGTTATTTATTATAATTGCTTTGGATCGTTCTATATACACGCAGAACTTAATTTTTTGTCGGAAAAGGAACATGGTTGATTCTCATGGTAAGTATTTTTTATTGAATATTCTTTAATTACTTCTATGTATAGTATGAGTATTATATTGTATACTCAATGAAGAACTTACTGTTTATGAAGTGTATACTTTATTAATTTAATCCCTACTATTAGGTATTTTTCTTTGAGCTCAAAGTTTACTCCTCCAAAATCGCACTCATCATGAGCGCGAAACACAACAACGAGGAGTCACGTCACGTTTATTCTTTGTGAGACTGTCGAACCGGCCTATTCAATTCGTATCCTTATAGAATAGAATAATCTTTATTTGGTACAAAACATACATAAAAAAGGTATAATAGATAGTTGCTAACTGCAGTAGTTATAATAATACTATGTACACATATTGCATATTCGATGAAATTATAAATGAAGTTTTTAAGTTTCACCTAAGTTATATTCAAAAGTAAAATATTGCGATAATACTGTAAGGACCGATGCTCTTGGAGATGCTCCTAGAATCAAGAGCAATATTGAATAAGTATAATATTGATGCCTGTTAGCACGTATGTTCGTTATAATTTGTGAAAAGTCATCGCATACGACCATAAAAGTACTTTTAACTATGATAATTTATATTTCCGAAAATAAAAAGTTACCTTTTGCACTTTCGCGTCATTTACGGAGAAAATCCGAAAGAAGTGTTGTCAAAATGCCGATATTTCGTTCGGACGGACCATTTCGTGGTAGCATTTAGCACGAAGAAAACGTCAAGTGCCCGTTTTCGGAATGAACGTCGATCATAATGCGAGTGAATTCATTCATTCAATCCGAAACTTAGCAAATGTGTTGTATAGTAGTTTGTATTTTAATCTCATATTTGGTTTAATCGTATTTGTTGCTGTGATACATCAACATAATTGCAATAAACCAACTTTTATGACCTTAGAAATACTTTTAAGCATACAAATTATTTTGAATTATTAGTTAAAGTCCGAAAGAAATGCTGTCAAAGTTACGTTATTTCATTCGGACGGATCACTTTATGGTGCGAAGGAAATGTCACTTGCCCGTTTGCGGGACCGATTTCGGATAGAAAGTTTCATGGTACGAATTGAACGAAACTTCGGTCCGAAATTTCGTAAAGTGGTTTCATGGTAGACACGCTGTTTTTATTTTCAGTACAATTGGATTTAAATTTGGTAGACTGAATTATATTTAGTTTTTACCAAAACATTAGCAATTCTGAAAAGTTTAAGTTATAGAACATTATATTTTGTTATTAAATTATACATTTATAATACTTATTATATTTAATTAATGTTATGTCCGAGTTTGAAATTGTGCCTAGAAAATACCAGATACACTCGCCCTCAAATACGTGGGACCTAACACAGCTGAAAATAAATAATTGTACATTACAAATTAAGTACACAGCATGATATAATTTAAAGTACAGACAAATAAACAAGCCACGCCATTTTTCACGAATTATACATAGGTAATATTATTTTATGAAACAATGCTAGCTTACGTATTATTGGGTGTTTTACATTGCCTTCCTGATAAGGGCAAAGACGTGACGCTATATATAAGTATAATTCTTAAAACCTATGTACGTAATAGCTGTGTAATCTAATTCACCGAAGACGTAGAGTTAAGGAAACTAAACCGAATACAGTATTTATAAACGCATGTCGAATCTGTAGCCTTGTAGAGGCGTGGATTCGATGAAAGAAAAAACACCAATCAAAGAAATGATCAAACCTTCACCGACGATTGGTTACGAAACGTAAACAATGCGTTTATTTTACTAGTGATATTTTTGTTATATTTTTTTCTTTAGAGCGTCATCGTCGAGTTATGTTTATTGGTAGAGGCATCCGAAAAACATTCTACTTTAAGTACAGTATGAAATATGAATGCACCCGCTCGACCAGTATATTAACACTGAATCTAGAAATCAACATCAAATGACTATTTACTTTTAGAGGAGATAAAATTGTAGAGATAAGTAGCTCTTGCTGGACAAAATCTCTCTCAGAACTCTCCGTTGAAAATCCGATAAAAAAATCATAGAATAATCGGGATCCCTTCTCAGACATCACTATTAATGCTAGAAATACGGTAGTGCCCGCAAAATATGAACGATTAACAACACAAAGGCTACACGTGAGCTGTTAACGTATGCATATGATAATTTAATGATAATGGCCTTTGTACGAAGCAGTTAGCTCGTAAAACTCATGTATGTTTAAATAAAGCTGGTTATTGCTAAATTTTCGTAAAATATCTGGTTTTGTGCCAATTTACGGCAGCGAAACTATAGGGAAGGTTAGATTTCCAAGTCGGTTAATACTTTATGGACACTTAGGGCGGTATTAATAAATCAATCTCAAGTTTGAGTAAAATCTTAAGTATATACTTAATGTATTGAACTATTTAATAGACCAAGTTTAAGGACGCTATTACATTTTTGACATCTTCGATTTTAGATATTTGAATGACAAGAACGCGCTTTGCTACACGCGCACACATCGAAACCGATTTAAACTAGATTTTCCATTTGAACGAGCTAATCTTAATACTTGAACATATTATTTTACTCACCCATATTTATTTTTTTGGAATTGTCGAATGTTTACAATTATGTTTAATAATAATAATTATTATAATTTCATCATGTAATAGACATTTTTTTTTATTGCATTGAATGACGAGACGAGCATGCCGTTCGCCTGATGGTAAGCGATACGACCACCCATAAACAGTAGCAACACCATCCAGCACCTTGACTTACAAAGTACTGTGTTGAAATCCACTGCGCTCGTCATCCTGAGACATAAGATGTTAAGTCTCATTATGTCCAGTAGTTATACTGGCTACAATGTCCTTCAAACCGAAACACAACAGTGCATGCACACTGTTGCTTGGCGGTAGAAATAGACATTGCGGTGGTACCCACCCTGACGGCCTCTTACATAATGAGAGACCTACCACCATTTTAATATATAAAAAAAAAATTAGGTTATACATATAAAAATATAAAAAAGTGTATCACCCTCCGATGGCGAGCCTCAAGACCCAAGCTACCGATAGTCAGGGATACAAAGTGAGGAATCTCCTCACAATGCGTGTGGTATGCGATACGACCACCCATAAACAGTAGCAACACCATCCAGCACGTTGAGTTACAAAATACTGTGTGGCATTTCACTGCGCTCGTCATCCTGATACATAAGATGTTAACTCTCATTATGTCCAGTAGTTAGACTGGTTACAATCTCCTTCAAACCGAAATACTACAGTGCATGCACACTGCTGCTTGGCGATAGAAAAAGACATTGACATTGCGGTGTCCAGAAGTACTACTTTCTGCATCTGGCTCTTGACCCAACTACCAATTGAGAGCTTCAGCAGGTGTTGGTCGAGACTCTGGTATCAACCCATGAGCAGAAACGACAAGGCCCCGATAGAACCGACCGTATAGTTCTTTGATCTTCCATATCACATCGCGTTCCCTAATGCCCATCGCCATAGGTTTTCGCCAGTTCTCATTCGCCAAGGAAAGTGGGATAAATCCCTTATCCACCATGACTAATATCTTATACATGCCTACTTCGCTGTGGAGGAAATAATTCCTGAGATTGCATACCTCGCGGTTATGCAAGTCCATTAAGTAAGCCTCAGCCCCGCATCTTCGCGGGATGTACAACCTCATCACTGACCACCGTGGGTGATGCATACGATATGCAGTCAGTAGGGTCCGGAACTTTCGATCCAGGGCGTCCAATTCAGTCTGAGTCTTTCTTTCTGAGTATACCAAAAGAGTACATGAGTATAGGCATAACCCAACCGTTGAAAGCACAAATCTTGTTACCACCTGACAAAAAACTGTTAAATACTTTTGCCAGGCGGCCGAAGAAACGGTCATTCAGCGATTGTTTTACGTCGGCACTCATAATCCCCAGTGCCTCAGGCATACCCAGATATTTGTAAGTTTCCGTCTCAGAAAGGGATCTAAGTCTTACAGTCTCTAAGACTTGTATGTCACCAGAGACCACGACCTCTCCTCGCTTCATATGGATAGCCGCACATTTATCTACACAAAACTCCATGTTGAGTTATTTGCTACATCTTTCAGTAATTTTTAACGACTCAATCAATTCTGTTTGTTTTGATGCAAACAACTTGAGATCATCCATGTAAAGCAAGTGAGATATAGGCTCAGGAGCCCCCGTGCATCTCGGCGCTCTCGGCGTCAACGGCAGCGTGAGGCCTACCTGCCACACTGCTGTCCATCAGGGGGGTCGCAACAATGTGCTAAAAAGACAAAGCTAGAGACGGCACCCGCCCGCGACGCCCGGGTGGCCACTGTTAGTTGCCTTTTACGACAGGCAGGAGATACCGTGGTGGAATTCTCCAAACACCTTCAATCCACAGGGTGGGAGACGCCGGTCAGTCGTCCACCCGGCGCCTCCTGCGTCTCCTCTGACGGCGGGAGGAATCCTCGCGTTCCAGAACTCTCTCAGCACTCTCCTTCTACGAGAGGACTATCTCGCAGAAGTGAGCCAACACACGCCAGATCTCCGGACTGCCGACCATGGGAGCGACCACGGCCGGCAACGAGAGGCCGCCTCTGACGACTGCTTTGAGAGCGCTGCGCTCCTCATTCCAGGCTGGGCAAAACTCAAACGTATATTAAGCCGTATCCAGCGGGCAACTGTCACAATGGCACACACAGCCGACACCTCGGTACCTACGATACGACACAGCTACTCACCGAAGCAGCCATGCCTAGTGAGTAGTTGTGGCTGAACTGTAGTACTGTAGTATTGAGTGTTTAGATATTTTTGTACCGGGAAAGGCTTTGAACGCGGGCAAAAACGCGAACTAAACCTAGTAAAATTTAAAAATAAATAATCACCGATACTAAAAATTATAAATAGATAAATAGTAAATACCATATACTGCAAAACTTGTCGATTTTGTAAATATAAAAATACTATGCCATTTTAATAATGAAATTTAAATATTTGCATTAAAATAAATGAATGTTTCATTAATTAAATCAAATTTGTATTGACTTATTGTAATATTAAATTATCATACTTGCTTTTTGAAAAATAATAATTTGAAATAGTATCAACTATTTTATTCGTAGTATAATGACATCGCGATCAATTTATTACGTATTTATTTTTTGAAAAAAAGTTGTACACCCGTGCTTCCTCGGCCGCGTCTCAGCGCGGAATGACAGCCCGAAATTGGAAAATGTATGACGAAATTCAATTCAGGTTATATTTTTTCTCTTTACTGGAAAAGTATTTAATTTGACTTGAAAATAATTAGTCATAAAGCGAGAAGACTATATAAGCCATCGTATTGTTTCGGTTTTATATTAAAATATTCATTAGTTTAAGGTATAATGGTTCCGATTCAGACCCTATTTTTCGTCATTTTCAGCGATTATTGCTCCAGAATAAACGTATTTACGTGATAATGTTGTATGGAACCATACAATTTCTATATGCTATAAGCAAAGAGGAATGTTTAATCTTTATTTATATACCAAGATCTCCTCATAAGCGTAACTCCTGATTCAATAAATGGTACCTCAAAACTACGGAAATTTGTAAATGCGCCCTTAAGCTGTAATTTAAGAGTTTGTCCTCAGCTAAGTAAGGGCTGTTACGTAAACAAAACTTAGCTGTCAAAATCCATCAGATATTATAACTTAAGATGTCACTTGAGCTGCTATTAATATGGGTTTATTAAATAGCGACTATCTTAAGATCGAAATTGAGTTGCATCCATTAATACGGTATTATATGCCGATACAGTCTGTTCGGTACTGGATTGTACGGGGTTGATGCCAGGTATAGTATGCGAGCGTCCGTCTGAGTGCCACCGCAATGTCTATTTCTACCGCCAAGCAGCAGTGAGGATTGTTGTGTTCCGGTTTGAAGGACATTGTAGCCAGCGTAATTACTGGGGTTTATGAGACTTAACATCTGATGTTTCAGGGAGTGGCAGTGAAGTGCCACGCAGTAATTTGAATTTAATAGTTCTGTATCGTTTTGCTACTGTTTAGAGCGGCATGCTCGTTTTGTCATTCAATAGCAATATAAAACATCTAAGCCAAATTACCTGCGCCGGCTCTAAATTGGTGTGGAGGGCTTGCGAATGAAGATTGTCATCTCTAAATTGCCCTAACCTTGCGTTACATATATACTATAACAAGATGTAATTGAAAACAGCGTAATTGGTTTTTATCTGTGTAACTGATGTATTTTTTTATCTTTTCAGGTAAGTTGTCAACCGCGGCTGTTGGTGATAAGGCTGGTATATCATTTCCTACTGCCTGATCAAACTGTCTGTATTATAAGTGGTAATTACTAGGAACGAGATTTGTTAAAAAAATAAGTCGCACATTTTGACAGTAGGTATTATTAGCTTTAGATGGTACAAATTATTGTCACGTATGAAGCGGGTCATGTAGCTGATGTAAATTTGCTTAAGATTTATGTACAGTCAGCAGCATAAGTATCTGTACAAAATCCAAATTTCTAATCGCCTATATATGCGTTTAGTTAAACTCAATCATTTTTTTCTTCGTTTCAAGTAAAGTAAATCTCTTTTATTTTATTTTTGTGAAGAGAAAAAGAAGATTAGTAAGAACACAAAATTATGTAGGCTATTTGAAATTTTGAATTTATTCAGCTACTTATGCTGCTGACTGTACACTCAGTCACATACCTAAAAAAATTATAATCGCCCAAACTAAAATGTGTTAACTTTCTTTTACTTACTTTTTTAAGCTTAATTGTATGACGATTTGCAATCTTAAATGCGTTCAGCCGTTTTTGTGGCTGACTGCACATACAAGGTATTCAATGCCGAATATAACATAATTCATTTGGATCGGCAAATGTGATATCTATCACCCCTATTTGATACAAATATTTGTAGAAAATGGCAAATGTTTGCGAAACACGGTTTTCAGTTATCGTACCCACAACGTATGTTAAATATAAACAAAACTTTCACTGACACGTGGAACTGAAGTCACTGTGAGGCCAATGCCCAAATACAGAAAATTGTTACTCCCATTTAATTAACCTCGTAGTGATTGCGTATATGCGGGTGGTTTACAGGCGTGGATTTAGAAATTCAATTGGGGGCAAGGGGAGATGCATTTTTTTTAATTTCATTTTCGGAAGAAGAGAAATATTTACAAATTTATACAAATGCAATTTCAATTGTCAGTGAATTCGGAATCAAGGCGAAAGCCTTGAGGTCGTATAGATATTTTAATTTTACATTTGAGAATTATCTAGGGTATATTTAATCCGCAAAACTGATTTTCACACCAATACATAAATCCGGAATAAATGGTAGTATTTCAATAAAAAAAAATATTATGGTATTTATATTTATCATTGACACTGTCGCCTGTAGTCTATTGATTACACCCCACAAGTCCTACAACTAATGAAATTAGCATTCGCAACCGAGATAAAAAAGAATATTATCTTTCAATTTTTCAATGTTGTATTATTTATTGTTTGCATAATATTATAATCAAGTATTCGGTTTTAAATTTAGATTTTTTTCTTACTATATTTTTTTTTTCATTATAGGTCGCGACGAATAACGTCATAACTTAAGGAACGTCGTCGATCTTCCATTTTCGAAATTGTAATAAAATTACGGAATGAATAATTTCCGTTAACGCAATTGTCATACTAACAAAGCCTTTGCGATCACTAAATTCGCATATCCGCCAAGAACTCGCAGTATAAATATTGACACTATTTTGTTTACAATTCTAATTGTTTTTACGATGAAATCATCTGTGTACGTCGCGTGCAGGATCGTGGTTCGTATTTGCACATTAGACAGCAGGCTGATGCCTTCCGTCATTGATAAGGGTGATACTTGACTTTTGGACAATGCACGTGAATAGGCGGACTGTTATCGTTCTATCTGCTTGGAGAATTTCACCGTTTCGGCTAGTAAAGGGTTACTACTACCCCACCACCATACCAGCCCTGTATTATATACTGCCCACTGCTGAGCACGGGCCTCCTCTACAACTGAGGGGGTTTAGGACTACTACCCCGACCTATTCTTATTTAAATTCAGAAACGGCTTAAGATTTGGATGGAAGTTAGATAGATAGACCATATCGTGGATTAATATCAATACTTTTATGCTACAAGAGTATACTTGAGACGTTTATTCCGAAAGGTCTTCCACGTGTACTGAGACGAACCTAGTGTGTAATAATAAAATGAGCTTTAATATATGTGTACAGTCACCAGCATAAGTAGCTGAACAAATTCAAAATTTCAAAACGCCTACTTACTTTTTTGTTCTTAGATTTAATTTACTTCAAACAACTTAACGCGTACATAGGCGATTTGAAATGTTGATTTTGTACAGATATTTATGCTTCTGACTGTACAAAGGATTTTATTCCACGGCATCGCATAACTAATTCATTGACATAGGCAAATAAAAATATAATAGCGGTGTCAATGTACGAAATATAACATGATTGGTGTAGGTACGGTTAGGTATAAGTCGTTATGATTTTGTTATTGTTCTCATGTTCGATTTTTAATTTGTGCAATGATTTAAAATATAGCAGACTTCGTTTGTGCGTTACATTTTCAATGCGCTTGCGCATTATCATTCTGTTTAAAATTGTGTTCAGTCAATTCTTTAAAGTCGATCTTTACAATCCATCAAGCCTGAACACAACAGTGCTTGCATAATATAGCTTGGTAGCAGAAACAGACAATACGGTGGTACCTACCAGCCGGGTATACCATGCGAGAAATCTTTCACCTAGAATCAATATCACGAGTTATAACAGTCGCATCAGTAATCGTTATGTCCCTCTTGCTAGTCCATAAATCTCTCCAAAATGATGCGTTACCAAGTGAGATAGTTCCAAATATTGAAAAACGTATTGTGCAAGATTAGTCCCTGTCGTATCTATTGTGCTCGTATGTCAAGATAATACGCTGCACTGTTTGAAATCGGAGCGAATCTTTTTGCGCAATCTCACTGATCTCGCGTTGAGATAATTTCGAAAAATTATGAAATTCTCTTATCTGGCCGTGGAAGTGCGCACTAAGTAGACATAAATGTTGGTTATGTAATTTTTATTTTGTTATATTAGCCCATACTGCCCCGAACTTGTGCGTAGGTCTCTCTAAGTTCCTTTAATTATTGCCTAGTTCAGTTTGCCAATGTCAGGTTTATTATAATGATAATCCTGGCTCACAGCTTCTCCTTCCACTAGAAGCCTTGATATCAGACAGTTGGTCGGTCGTAAAACTAAGTCAAATTATTTCTGCAATTTATAAAAAAGTGCGTAATCCTACATTAGAATGGTATAAGGGCAAACAGAAGAAGTTATGATAACATCTTCTGCCCACTAAAAACAGTAATAGCTTGCTACGGCTGAACTTAATTGCAGAGATGAAGGTTGCAGTTTTAATCCGACACCGAGGGCATACACTGACTTTCGAACGTAAGCGTGTGTTCTATGTTAATTATTGCTTTAACGGTTCTAGAGGATTTCGTGAAGAAATCTGCATACCTTATAATTTAAATAGGTCATTATGGGCTACCTTCTTTATTTATTTTTTACTGCTACTGAATGACGAGACGAGCATGCCGCTCGCCTGATGGTAAGCGATACAAACACCCATAATCAGTAGCAATATCATACAGATCTTTTAATTCTTACTGCTTTGTATTCCACTGCGCTCGTCACCGAGACATTAGACGTTAAGACTCATAATGCTCAGTAATTACGCTGGCTACAAATTCCTTCAAACCGGAACACAACAGTGCATGCCCACTGCTGCTTGGCAGTATAAATAGACATTGTGGTGGTACTTACCCAGACCGCCCCTCGCATACGAGAGACCTACCACCAGTAATTTTTTTAATTGCGAAGGACTATTATTAATCAATAAAAAATATTAATAATGTTAATAAATATACAATGTTAAAACAGTCAAAAGTACAACGATTTACATCTATTCGCTGTTGCTCCTTCAGATTTATGCAATACTTAATTTACGATTGACTTGCTAATGAGGAGGTCCTCATTAGCAAGGCACTGATTTATTTTAGGATTCTGTTTGCGATGAAAATCGATTACAAGCCTTGTTTGTTGGTGAACTTTTTGCATCTCTGCAGAAAAGTTTGTATTCAGGATTGATTCACTAGACTATCATATATTATACGGCAGTTTTATAGGTGAACTATCTTTTGCTTGGAATTATGCCTGCCTAATAGTTTTTTCTCGGGATACAAAAGTGCGAATACTAGCGATGATGTAGTTTCCTATTACTAAAAGGAATTTACTCTATATTCAAATGGTAAACAATCTTGTCTTGTGGTTTTGTCCATGTCGTCGGCAAATTGCGTATTAGATCAAATTATATACCGTGTTGTTTGTTTACAAAAGAAACTGAGAGCATTGGCACTCACCAATCGCCTGAGATAACCACGTTTCATTCGAGTTCATTTATGGTGCTCTAGCCTAACTTAACATGCTTGTGATGCTGTTCCTAACCATTTAATAATCGGTTTAGTCAATTGTTAGTAATAACATTCCCATTATAAAGTGAGTATGGTGAGTGCCAAAAGCAAACGGTAGTACTTAATATAAAAAAGTGGAAACATTCTACTTTTGCCTTCGGATTTTTTTCGTTTGCAACAATACAAAATTTTTTGACGACTTTTACAGAATCTACCATGATCCAAATCAACCTAAATAGTACGAATATCAGTCAAAAAAACAACGTAAAATGCAGGAGCAAAGGTTTCATAATATTCAGCATTCGAGCTGTCAGTTTGACAGCTGTTGGTCATTCCAATTTCGAACGTATGGGTTAGCGCGTAAACACGTCAATAAGCTCGAGCTTAGCGCGCTGGCATGAGCCAGCCGAGTGGCTCGCAAATGTTGAACAGTAAAGTCACATACGGAACCATCAACTAATTTTGCAGATGTTTTGTAACAATGGCGTGATGTGATCGCATGCCGCGATCCTAAACTTTGCTTTGCCACGGACTCACGGACTAGGCCCGGGCTAACTGTGCACCGACATGCTATGGAAAGTGAAATTATTTTTGATAAGGCCATTGAACTAGTTGAAAGAAATTAATGCTTCTATTCTTGAATGAGTGTATTATGAAAGGCATTAATAAATGTTAAATTTCGATTGAAACAGTAGGAAATAGCAACGAAATTAATCTTCAACCAGGGTCAACGGGTCGTTGCATTAATTTGTAAAACCAGAGAACTTATTATTATTCTAGTCTGTAGACACAAACAATAATTGTGCCATTAATAAAAATAACACATCGGGCTGAAGTTGTGTATACCACTGTTAGTTGTATAATAGTGTAGTTGGTAGTGTTTCTCGGTGCACCGTGCATCACGTTGATAGTGTCTAAGCCATGCCTTTGATTAAAAAAACGACTGTCGTCGGGTGACGGGTCTAGTGCTTGTTCTAATGTCAGTAAACTTTATTTCTTATGAAATGTAGTTTACTGTTCAAGGTCAATACATAGAAAGTAAAAAGAACTCTTCATTGTCTGTGAAAATATGCATCTGTTTAAATAAAAATGTGCATATTTTGTTCACATAAAATGTAAATGATTTGTTTAAAATGATAATACAATATGTAGTATATAGTTACACGCATAAAAATACTATGTTAGTATTAAGGCTTGAAAAACAAGATAATATGCTGCCAAATGCCGACTTTAACACTAACTTATTTATTTATTTAATTAAGAACCAAAACAGAGTACAATAATGACAATTTTATATAACATACAGACTTACATTAAATCTCGATTGCATTCCCAAATAAAGTGGACGATAGCCTAGTTGGGAATGGAACGGCCTGCCGAGACAATGTCCGCAGGTTCAAAACCCAAGGCACACACCTCTGACTTTTCGAAGTTACGTGTGTATTGTTTATCAATTATTGTTCGCTTTAACGGTGAAGGAAAACATCGTGAGGAAACCTACATACTTGAGAATTCATCATAAGAATTTCGAGGGTATGTGAAGTCTGCCAACCCGCACTAGGCCAGCGTGGTGGACTAAGGTCTAACCCCTCTCAGTAGTAGAGGAAGCCCGTGCTCAGCAGTGGGCAGTATATAATACAGGGCTGATTGCATTCCAAAATATGCGCCCTTATATGGGTAAATTACAGAAGGTGCGGACTAAGATAAATTAAAATGACTAATGTGACGTGATAACCATTACGATGTGTCCTTACTTATATTTTAATCCTCATTTGCAGATATCCAAAAATACATAGTGTAGTTAAATAATATTAATAGCCAAATATAATTCGAAATTATTATAGTAAAAACACTCATGGTAATTCAGGCTAGATTCTAACCGATAGAACTAAGTTTTCGTCAGTAGCAGTTGGAAACAATGGAGTTATCATAAAATTATTTATCGCAATGAATTATTTGCATTGTGAATAGGTTTTTAACCGTGTACTGTTGTAGTGCCTACTGTTATATTTTATCGACGCTACGTCACTGTAACTAACTAAAATACATTTTCTACGAATGCATACGTGGAATTAGAGAACAGAAACAATTTATAACTGAAAATAGTGAAGGTCTTATGTCCTTGTTTGAGAGCATATTGTATAGGTACCTATTTAATATGTCTTTTAGGTCTTATGTTAGCTTACAGAGATTATAAAATCGCTGAGGTCCTAGGTTTGATCTAATACGTAAGATTAGTCAGGGACTGTATTTTGGGTTGAAATAATTAATAGGTGCACCCCTATTACATCATGAGACCTTTTCTATATCCATCTTAACTTCTTTTATATTTTAATAGCTTTTGCCCTCGGCTCCGCCCGCGTGATTAAGTTTTTCCGGGATAAAAGGCCCGCTTTGTATTTTCCCGGGATAAACAGTAGCCTATGTTACTCGGTGATAATGTAGCTAAATATTGGTAAAAGATTTTTCGAAATCGGTCCAGTAGTTTTTGAGTTTATCCATTACAAACAAACAACCATAAAATCAAATCTTTCCTCTGTATAATATTAGTATAGATGATCTTTATTAAATTGTCTGCATAATGAAATTCTTTGTTTACAATTAAAAATGGTAGTTTCCGTGTTGTCTGTTAATTTATTCGCACATCGCGTAAACGGTTGAACATTTCCATACAAATTCCGATATTATGTTAAGCAGAACTCCACTATTTAAAACTGACTTACTCATCTTCACACCTGCCTTTATCTCCCTTTAATGTCAGGGAGACATAATGTTCTTAAGGTAGGGTGTTTCAATCCACACTGATAGTGACCAGCGTACACGTATGTTACTGGTGGTAAGTCTCTCATATGTAAGAGTCCGTCTGGGTGGGTACCACCGCAATGTCTATTTCTACCGCGCAGCAGTGTGCATGCACTGTTGTGTTTCGGTTTGAAGGACATTGTAGCCAGTGTAACTACTGAACATAATGAGACTTAACATCTTATGTCTCAGGATGACGAGCGCAGTGGAATACCACACATTACTTTATAACTCAAGGTGCTGAATGGTGTTGCTACTGTTTATGGGTTGTCGTATCGCTTACCATCAGGCCAACGGCAAGCTCGTCTCGTCATTCAATGCAATAAAAAAACATACAAGTTGTAAAACCCGCAGTAGCAACCCGGGATCAGCCTGTGAATATCCAACTTTAAACAGGCCGGTAAAACTTTGTCGTCTGGAGAGGAATAACTACCTCTCGTCAGTCGATCGTCGACATTATCTGGACGCTTATCAGGAGCGGCGATAGCCTAGTTGGGAGTAGAACGGACTGCCGAGACGAATGTCCGCAGGTTCAAAACCTAAGGGCACACACCTCTAACTTTTCTAAAAAGTTATGTGTGTATTCATTGTGAATTATCGCTCGCTTTAACGGTGAAGGAAAACATCGTGAGGAAACCTACATACCTGAGAAGTTCCCTGAATTTCGAAGGTATGTGAAGTCTGCCAACCCGCACTAGGCCAGCGTGGTGGACTAAGGCCTTTAACCCTCTCAATTCTAGAGGAGGCCCGTGCTCAGCAGTGGGCAGTATATAATACAGAGCTGGTATGGTATCATCAGGTGCAGTGGGGTCACTTTGCCGTATCTCTAGAAAAAGCATGTAACAGAAATGATTTGGCGATTTTGTTTATGAATGCTTAGCATCACACCTTTTCCAATTTAGGTGTAGGAGTGTATCAAACATTCGCTGTTTATCAATATAACGGGGGGCAACTCTATTGCCATTTATTGGGCACAAAAAAATTCAGCTCGATTTATCATCTCTACCTATACCAATGACCTTTACGCACAATGTCAAGGAGTCGCGATTTGAATCAAGCTTGGTACAATAACCACAGTACACACTACACATAGCTTTACCTAGCTATAACGGTGCCATAACAGCTCGTGTGTTGTGTACCGTTCGAATATATTTATAGATAGGTGATAATCGTTCGCGATCCGTCAATAGATGTGAATTGTGAATGTATTTCGGGTAGATTAATTGTGCTTGGATTAGCAATGGTCGTGTATATTTTTAACTAGGTGGTGCTCGCGGCTTTGCCCGCGTGATAAGCGTTTCTCGCTACAAAAGCCCCTTAAACACCGTACGACGCCTACGCCATCTATTAACAGAAAAATAGATTAAAACAGCCATTTTTTCCCATTGGAGTAAATTATCGGGATAAAAAGTAGCTAGGATTAATCCAGGACATGATCTACCCGTGTGCCAAATTTCATCCAAATCTGTTCAGTTGTTTCTGCGTTTACTTCTAACAAACATCCCAACATTTTCACAAACTTTCGCATTTATAATGTAAGGTAAGAAGGAAATTTGATTAATCAGAACGGTAGGCTTTATAAATAACCAATGCTTTAGAGTTGGGGTTATTGGTGAAAGCCTCTTTCTCTATCAAATTAGAAAATATCATCAGGAAGTATTGGGCTCGTGATGAGTAACAAATTACTTTATAGGTAGAGTTATATTTCTACTTTCTGTGACCCCATGCATAAAATTAGACCTAACAGTGCCTTATATTGTCGACTAATCCATAAAAAAAACATAAAATAAGGAGTTTTTTTTTATAAATATGCTTATTATTATGTATACTCATATTTCTTTAATGAATTCAGCCAAGGCTTGATTAATATTCTCATTTATTTAAATCTATAATTGATTCAGTCACAGACATCGCGATTTTCAATGAAGACTTATTACCATAAGTAATTGCGTGGAAATATTAGGTATTATTTTTTTCGATGTCATAAATTACTATTATCATAATGTGACATCCGAATAATGGCCCATAGTGATTTAGTGCGTAAAACACTTGTGTCAAGATCGGTTTTGGAATGTGCTCAATATAGCATTAGAGTCACCATCACATCAATGGAGGGATATCTCGGCAATGTTTATTGGTTGCTGCCCTGCCTACACCTTCGTGGATTCATCATCATCAGCCACACGACGTCACTGCCGAATATAGGCCTCATGATTAATTTTGTTACGGGTTGACGGATTAATGAACCCTGTGATTCACAGAGCGTCGCTGTTTTTTTTTTTTTTTTTTTTTCTGAATGGGCTCACGTTTGTCCGCTATCCGCCTGGTGTTAAGCGATGATGCGGCCTAAGGTGAAGCACGCTTGCCCAGAAGAAACCGATTCACTCGCGACTTGAAGAGTCGCAAATTGTATCTTTGCGGAAATAGACACGATGGTAGTGAATTCCACAATTTGGCTGTCCGCACAATAAAGGTGGTGGTGTTTAGTCATAGGATCCATGCCACAATCGAAACTGGCTTACGGGAGTTACGGTGGCGACTGGAGAGTGAAATATAGTCTCCATGCTTGCGATAAACATTGAGTTCAAAATGAGTATGGCCTTTTTCTAATCAGTATCAGTTCAGAGCCTGGAATTGTGCCCAATAACAATAGGTCATTATAACATGGGGCCTAATATGACTGGTGAAGTGTGGTAGACCTCTGTCTACTCTTGAACAAAGAAAGCGTGATGTTATGTTAGTGTCACGTCGAGATTGGATTACCGGTGTGTGTCCGAGGATGAGTGGCGGCGGATGTGAGTGGTTAGACGACGCCCACCGTGTTGCATTGTCCTGTGTACTTAGTACTGTGAGAACTCTGCGTAAATCGGCTTGGCCTACATCTGTGTACGTAGGATTCATGTGTCCTAGGTACTTTAATGTGTAGTACAAACAATGCAGGCATATGCTATGAGGTACAATTAATTATTAGGTATTCTTCTTCATCGTTTAGAAGATCATAGCTGAACATAGGCCTCCCCTAAAGATTTCCAGACCAACCTGTTAGAAACGGCCTTCATCAATAAAATATTACATTCGCTTATCAGTTGTGTAAAATTTATGCAAAAACCGCTATTGACAAATGTATGACTAGGTTTTGGGTATTACATTTTGTTTATAAAAATAATTAAGAGACCTACGCATTAATTTTATTTTTAAGCACGATAATATTATTTTATAAATGATTCAGAAATTAATGTTTTTTTTGCATGTCATATTAGTAGTACCTAGGTACTGTGTATACTGTATTCCGAGTTAACATTTATTTAACAATAAAATTATAGTAGGTAGGTGTCTAGAGTAATATTAATGAGATGACACATGATACTAGAACACGCTGTTGCCTCTAATGATCGGATAAATAATGGTAATATTATATTTACATTAGAATTATCACCTGCTTCATACCAACTGACTACGATAACTCACTCCTGGGATGACCATAATATATAATTGCATTAAGCCCATGTCCTAAATTAGAACATGAAAATAAATATATTTTCTGTTGTAAAAATGATCACAAAAGTAAAATCATGTCACGTGAGGCACAAAATATTATATTATTTTAATGCTTCTTTAATCTAAAGTTTAATAAAGTGACATCTATTGAGCAATTGCGGACCTAATATACAGTTGATAGAAATAATACTCTTATGTGTAATTAGTTTAAGTCGACAATAACAGATGGCGCTGTTTGTATAAAATGCTACATTAATATACATCCTACAGTAGATGGCGCTAAGTTGAACAAATTAAAGAATCGTGATTCATCTGATGAATGAATCCTTTTATACCTCCCCGAAGGTCATTGTAACTCATTTTAATTAGATTACTTATGTATTGCAAAGCTATACGATATTTTTTCGTAGACGCAAGTTAATTTTATAGGGTCTTGTTATTCTTCAACTCTGAGACGTTGGCACTATGGACCAGATTACAGTGAAACAACCTTATTAACGTGTAATGATTCATAAATTCATATCTATCACAGTTTGTATAGAACCGCAATAAAATGCCGAAATCGCGCCATGGTGCGAGTCAATGAACTTGTACCAATGTTGTAATATTTTTTAAAGGAGTTTTTTACTTCGCAATTTTTCGCTAGGCAGATACGACATACAGTTTTCAATGCCCATTTGATATATCTGGATATAGGTAGCATAGCGCAGATCATACAATTACATAACAGGCCGAACATAATTTTAGCAACTGTCAAGGGTTGCAATGTCGACCCCTTTGACAATAAATTTGGTCTACCCTGTAAATACCCATCTACTACTTACTATCTAGTCACCATAATTTTCTCGTCTGCCACGTACGATTTTTGAGAGGACATTAAAAAGTTGCCTCGTCTAAATTTAATGACGAGGTAATTATTGGCCGCGTTGACAAGGGAGGCTCGCCCCAAGAAACTTGTTGCTTTTAATTAAGGCTATACTGCTGTGGAAACGGCTCTCCTAATATCGGCAAAACCGGGCAATGCTTCGTTTTTCTACACAAGTTGGCAAGTAAAATCACGTGATATTTTTATTATAATATACGTTAATAATGATATTATCGAACAATTTAAATTCATTTCCAGTTTTGTATGAAATTTTAAAAACCATGAAGTATCTACACGCGCAATGTATTCGAATTTTATAAAAGTGTGGTGCTATGACGTATTGTTGCTACGTATGGGTAGATTTCCCATGTAATTAATGACTCATGCGATAGCAAAGTGTACATTGAACGCTTTGCGCATTGCGTGACGAAATACTTGGTGTGGTTGGGCAAATCTTTGAGCCAATACATCGGCAAATGTAAACCGCGTTGGCTAATCTTGAAAACTCTTGAATATTGTTTCGGTTATCTAAAAATAAAATGTTTTTAAGCATTATAATGTGTGTAAGCTGTAAGTATGAATAAAAGCAACATCGATCTATGTAGGAACTTAGATACCTTTCTGACTAATATGTCACGTTTTTGTGCTAGACTACTTATACCTATGATCCCTCAATAACGTGGTTAGAGTATTTATTAAGCGTTACGAGCCTATTGCTAAACCTATGTTAGTATGAAAAACATGGAACTTATGTTACGTATACATTGGGTTATACCGAAACATGGTAAAGTCCGTTAATTCAAAATTGCTGCTACAGTATACCTACCTCCAACATTACTCCTCATTTCCTGAAGAAAATTTTAGATGAAAGGGAATCTAATTCATGTCATATAGGGTTTAAATTGAAATTGTGTAAGCCGTCAGTTCTTGTAAATAGAACGAATTCTTATGTTATTACTCTGGTCATCCGTATTTCGCCTTGAACTAGATGTGCACCAAACTTGATATGCGGCTACCTACCCGCCACCCTATGCGCGAACGTAAAATTTTACACATTTAAAATAATTTATGTAATACAGTTTTTGCCTCCTGCAAAGTATACTTTTTAAATAATACTTTAGGTCGTGCGGAAAATATTTTTTTTTAAACTATTATTTATTCGAATTTCAATGAATGCGTGTGTTTTTCGATCGAGAAACACGTGAGTTGGTAGTGATGGGAATTGCCCACGATGTAGCGATAGGCTCGTCTGTACCCGCCCCCTACATTACGTCATGGGACGTAAATAACCCGGGTGGATCGGAAGTTAAGTTTGGTGCACTGTTTACATCGCTGTCCACCCTTTCGAGGGTGAGCTAGTTTTCTCACGTTATACACACAAGCCTATGATATGACATATAATTAATCAAAGATGATAGCAGTACTATTTTGTACGTTTATTTGAGATTATGAGTTATTAAAATTGCCTTCAAAAACACGTTTTCTAAAAGCTGCATCCGGAAGTCGTCGTTGAAAGCATTTCATTTACTTCAGTGCGACTAGTGCCAGCATGTCACTTTCGCGACATCGCCGGTCGCTTTTTTCCACGGCCCTCGCTTCGGCTAGCGGTACAGTATCCTAGCAGATTGGTTTTCAGCGTTCAGTAAAAACTGGCGGATCACGTCAGCGCATGCGCCAAGCGCGTGCGCCGCGTCCCGCCCCTCCGTCCCCCGGCCCGCACCGTTCCTCTATATTTACCGGCGTGTCGTGGCGTGGAGCATCGTCAGACCCAGACAGTCGGTCACAGAGCCTTGCTAACATCACGTGCAGCCCTCGCGATGTCTCCCCTTTGCCACACCTCACCACTTAACGTTGGTCCTCTCACCAACGTTACGTAGGTAGTCGAGCGCCGGACGCCCACTAGTTTAATTAGGCTAGTTATTTTTTATTGGATTCTTCGTGCTTTCCCCCCTTCGAGATGGTATCACGGTCGCGCGGTGCCCACGTGCTGGTGTGGGAGCAGACAGGGCTGGAGGACCAGAAGAGCCCGCGTTACTCGGGTGAGTTACCCTGTGTTTACAGCCGGCGTACCCTGGTGACGTCACGGGCAAGGCCGTCCGATAAGTTGACTGCTTGCCGACGGGTTTTTAGTGTATTCTAATCAGATTACTAACTTATTTGCGCTAAACACGTGTTTATTATGTGATTTTGTTATTCTTCATAGAAACATACAGCTTTTACGTTCGTTTGAATTAATTCATTGAGATTTGCAATGCTGATTGTTGATTCTTGGATTCGTATATATTTTTTTATTTGTATTTTAGTTGAATAATCGCACGCGTCAATTTATTTTTATAATGTAAGTAAAATATGGTAGTCATATCAACGTTAAAAAAAATATTTAATTTTCAAATTTGGAACCGTTCCAATTTAAATGAGGGTAGTCTTAAGTTAAACATTGATGCAAGAAGTTTCTTTATCTGTAATTTTAGTAATTAAAGGATTTTCTACTAATGCTAAATAAATCAAGAGTATCAATACTGAGTATCTGCAAACATTGAGATTACCTGTATAATCACACTTTGTTTCGTTCCTATTCTGGTATCATAATTTTAAGCGGCTACATTTATTGCGTGTAATTTTCACTTTGCAACTTTTTTGTCCTTATTAAAAATAGGGTACGACCGTACGACACAGCCAATCGTGCTTATAGCTGATTCATTCAGCCAAACAACAAGCAAAATAATGCATCAACTTAAATTAGACTATGTCGAGGAAAACACAGTCTAAAACCCTAATAAACAGGAGAGAAGCATTTGCCCATATTGCGGTAAATAGGTTTAAACTCTGTTACCGTTTAAGCATATTACTTATTAGTTTCATCACGCTACAATTTCACGTACTTACTGCAAAGTTTTGTTTAAGTACTTATAGGTACATCAGGTTTCAGTCTACCAAATATACTTAATTTCAATCGGAATTATTACCAGGAAGAAACTCGTTTTCAAAGTTGTTAAATCCCCTTGCGCGTTACGTTTTTCATAGCGTCCCTATTTTCAAATCAAAAGATGTTACATAAGGGGCACCAACTGGTTCTCAAGGACTTCACTGGCCCCTTTTTGTGAAACCCTAGCCAATTTAGTGCCTCGCGTCGGGCAGTTTTTATTCAAAACGTCTTTTTATTCTTTGTACATCGCGTTTGTGCCATTCTATACATTGAGGCGTCTTTTGTAGTACCTACTACTTATTATGAATATTTCTGGGCTTTTCAAAATGTCCCCTGCACCTACTTAAAATTTAGACCACTCATGATAGGTCCGTGGTTTAGTCCCTAAGGTTTTTTCCTTATTTCGTTTGCTGTGTTAAGGCCGCTTTTCTTATATCCAATAAATAATATAACTCGTTAATCGACGTTTTTCCTGTACTAAACTGCATTTAAAAAGTGAAGTGAACTTCGCCGCGCCTGGATAAAAAACTGACGTTTTTGTTTGGTCAGCAAAAATAGTTTTTATGCCAACTCTTATTATACCAGGAAGTGAGAAAATTGCAAGTTTTTACATTATTTAACTACTTAAGAATTTTTTTACTTGTAAACATTGAATCCAGGCTATTAAAAATGTTACATTGCTTTCCCGCGCTTTTCTTGCATTCATTTTTCACAAAGAGTTCTAATATTATAACAGCTGTTTAATGTCTTTTTCTTTTCAAAATATGATCTTCATTTTTATTATGTGCAGATGCAGTAAACCTTTTGCTTGTTCTGGAATATATTTTGTGAATATAATTTTTTGGCAGTATTAGTTGCAGAGATTCAAATATTATTTTTTTAATAAATCAAGACCACAGCCGACCGACCAAAGAAAGCCGAAAGTCGTTTAAATGTTATTTCTCTCACAAAGCTAATGCACACGGCTAAAGTTGCGAGCGGCCACTGGTGCATGATATAAATAATTCCAATACTCGGCGGTTCTAATGTAAATATACTCGTAAGTTAATGGACGTGATTTCGTTCATAAACACTGTATCAAAGGAACAAATTTTATGTAAAATTTTCATATCGCGTGATACAGCTCAATTTGAATTTAGAATGTTATCACAACAAACTGATGTGTTGAAAAATCCCAATAGCAGTAATAAGACTAATCACAGTGGTCTGCCATTTAATTTTCGATCTTAGTATAATGCTAAGAAAACTTTTTAAAGTCTATTTTTGCCTGATATATGATCACAGCACATAGGGGTCTCGAATTGGCTATACATCACGCACTTACAGAGTGAATACTTATTTTCCTTATAATAAAATTTTACTGGAAAGCGGAACTACTTATTCGACTCTAAAATCATTTTATCGCGAGAAAGCGTTTTGAAGCTGCCGAAGTCGCGACTAAGTGCTATTTCAAATAATTTTAGTACCAATGCAATGATAAATAAAAAATAGTTAATATATTTAATATATTCAAACATTAATAATATAACCAATTTGGAGCTGATACTCGAAAAATAATGTACTTTTAATAATCTCTAGTAAGACATTAATACCGTTAAAGAATTCAAGGACTCGAACCCCCGACCTTGCGATGCGGGGCATTGTGCTGACCGGCGCGCGGGTAAAGTTGCGCAATATGTTATAGCTTACTTACGCTCCATAATTGTGTTTATTATGTCACGTTTGAACAACTAGGAAGTGCTCGTGTTTATGATTCGCGCGACACGTTTATCAGCGTAATCATTCTTTTTGATGAAGCGAAGGAAAGGCAAATAACATGCCAAGGGAAAAGTTTGAGGATTTATTGCAAGCAGATTCTCATTACCTATCTATTATCTGTGGTAATTTTAAATCAAATTTGGAACGGCATTACGGCACACAAATTATCAAAAATATTGAGGTACCTGAAACATATCGATATTGTGATGAATCTAAATTTTTTAACGAATTTAAAAAAAAATGGCTTATTAAATAGCATGTTTTTTTGTTTCTACAAAACTAACTGCGCTTGTGCCATAATGTACTACATACTGACAGATTTATCCCATAATGGAACAATGGTAAATGGAAATATGAAAGAGGAATATTAATGGCAAACTATTGTGCGTTACAGTTGGAAACTTACTGAGATAAACGTCATAAATACATGAGTAAATAGTGTAGAATCAGGATCGACGATCGTGATAAAAAAATACAATAAACCTATGATTTGAAATTCATTTATATTGACGCGGTTTGCTTGAATAATGAATATTTTTTTTCCTTGATTTGTATATTATATTTAATATAATGATTTTATTTATTAAATATTAGGCAACTTTGCCTATGTTCTTCCTTAGGGATATAGCTATCTTCATATTAAATTGCAAAAATGGCTTAGCGGTTTATAACAGGTCACATAACTGCAGTGGCATAAGGCCTAAGGGTAAGTTGAAGAAGATTAAAGCCTAACATACCTATTTGGTTTTTATTCAGTAAATCGAATTTATTCTCTTGATTATAATATCAATAAAAAAAAAAAAGAAAAAGGCACGTCATTCCATTTATTGAACTAAATATTGAAGGGAATGAATTATTATCTGTTTAACATATTTCGCGGTAAATAACTGTACTGCACGTATATTTTTGGTTTGTGATTAATTTTTATCTAAAAAAGAATGGTTGACGTACGCAGACGTCACCGGGCGGCGACTTGGCCGATCACTGCGAAAACTACGTCCGTGATCCCGTGCGTTCGTTTGTACATACTTTACTATGTTACGTGTGAAGACGTAGCTTAGGTAATAGCGTCCATGCCATCGTACAAGGAATAAATCGAGTTACGCGTCAATTTTTTTTAAATATGGAATCGCTATCCGAGTCAGATTTGAAATGTGGCATAATATTTAAACTGTAATTTTACCCAGCGCTCGGATTAAAAATATTGTTCCTTTTTTGAAGAATTATTAGTATTTTTTTTTCGAATATTATTTGTTAACCAGCTGACCCGGCAAACGTTGTTTTGCCATATAAATTCTTTTTAGAGATTATTTTAGTAGAAAAAAATGAATAATTGGTCAGTTAGCGACCGGGGTTAAAATGTATTAAAAAAATAGGGGTTGATCGTAGAGGGTTGAAAATTTAAGGTTGTATGTATTTTTCATTGTATCATAATTCAATTAAACAAAAATTTTTATCTAAAAAATAAAAAATTAATTTGGGGGTCAACAACCCTTATCACTTAGGGGTATGAAAAATAGATGTTGGCCGATTCTCAGACCTACTCAATATGCTCACAAAATTTCATGAGAATCGGTCAAGCCGTTTCGGAGGAGTACGGGAACGAACACTGTGACACGAGAATTTTATATATAAGATAATCTGTGTGTTAGCCACGCGATATGATTTAACGCTTGGATAATTTTATAAAACAACTAGACTTCTGCTCGCGGCTCCACCCGCATGAATGAGTTTTTCCGGGATAAAAGTCCCGCATTAGGATAAAAATTATACATATAAACCTTTCTCTTGAATCACTATCTATTAAAAAAAACCGCATCAAAATCCGTTGCGTAGTTTTAAAGATCTAAGCATACATATGGACAGACAGACAGCGGGAAGCGACTTTGTTTTATACTATGTTAAGATGGTCTCTATTTAAATGCACAGGACAACTTTGTACCTCGACAAAACAGTTTTTTTTTGCCGTTTAGCATGTAATCGAAACTGAAAGAAATCGATTGTGCGCATTTATTTACCTTTAATTATCATGAAAAAGTTAAAAGTCGTAAGAAAGATTGGTTAAAAAACACAACAGTTCGTTTTTTGTAAAATATAAATCATCTGTTCTTTCTGATAATTTTTTTCCTACGCATCCTTATAAAGTTCTTTTAGACGAAAATATGAAAATCAGCTATTAAAGCCTAAAAAATATTAATAAGTACTTAGTATATTACCATAAGAATAAATAAAACCATGTTAAGGCTCCGATTTCCTGCAACGACGTTTTACCTATTTTCCTTGACCTTCGATTTGAAAGATGCATGCAGTTTATTAATCAGTTGAAATTATCGTTTGTCGCATCGGAAACATCCTCATTCGAGGTGAACTGAAAATTACGCGGAAGGTGAACGTAGCCATGATCGCATCCAAGGTTAGACACTGGCCTTTGGCATGCTCTAATTTCAAATTTTTGTTCGATTCAATATCATCTTTGTTGAAATATTTTGTACCTTTAATTTAATTATCGTCATTTTAAAGCGTTAAAATTGAGTAGGTACATGCTGTATTTGTTTTTTTGTTGTGGTCTGAATATTGCCAGTTTAAAATGTTTTAATTTCAATCTATGTTTAAAAAAATAATATTTAAATTAAGTAATATTAGTAGGGGAGTTTTGGCGGGAACTTGGAAGTGTCATGAGGTGCTCTTGTTTTAATTCATTATTTTGGTGATATTCAGTGTTATATTGCATAATTATGGTGGTGTATTATCCAATATACGCCAGGACAGTATACGCCAATTTGTAAAAGTATTCACAAACAACCCAAAACCAAACACTTAATTACTAACCTGCATTTGTTTTAAAAGAAATGTACTTGTTATAGTTGCGTTCAATTCTTAATTATTTAATCTAATATTTGTTACTGTTAATTTATTTCTTATTGTTTATAAGTAATGTTTTTTTTTCTTTTTCTTTAATTTTATAAAAACATTTTAATTTTACCATAATTTGTATTACATATTATAACCGTTAGTTGTGCATGCTGTGTTAGCCTGTAAGTGGTTGTTGCACATATTAATGAAACCAAATAATTTAAGTTTGTTATGAGATGTGTAAACAACTGTTGGCTGACCTTAAATAAATAAAAATAAAAAAAAAAAAAAAATATAGTTCTATTAAATGATCTCAAATGAAGTGAATTGAAATAATTGTGCTAATCAAGTGTTTTTTTTGTTGCCGCCAAAACTCCTCGATAAAGTCTTGGTAAGGTAGCCACTGCTTTACTTCGACATACTACAGATAATAAAATAGACGAACCAAACTTGACATTGGCAAAATGTGAACACAAATGCCATTATATAAAAAAAAAAAGTAATATTAGTAGACTGCTTAGAGTTGAAGGTAGACAGCTAATATTATATACATTTTAATTGCAAATGTGATAGACTTTCCCCGTTGACAAAATGGAAACGTCAGCTGTGTAGGAAATATTCTTAGAAGGAAAAAACACACCCACGCTGACGACCAAGCTATTAAATGTAGGATTTTTGGTAAAGGCAGGGCACGAACGAGTCAGTCGCTTGCGCGAAATTTGTGCCCCTCGTTTAGGGTTATCAGTTGAATAGAGAACAACTATGGTATTCCCAAAGAGTAAAATTCTCTCTATTGTGATTAGTTAAGGATTTATCAACGGACCTACTTTTTCGGTAGTTTTCTTTTAATTTACGATGTTTTATGTATAAATATGAATATACCACCCTGAATACGCTTTTTCTATAACTTATTCGTACCTATATTAAACTTTATATATATTACCTATATTAAACTTTATAAGCCATTTTGATGCTCAACATGTTTAGCATCATTGTTTAGGGTATGCCGCGCCATCGCGTCGCCTAATAAATCACAACGTAGCGCGCGTCTCGTCGATGTTACATTCTGTTTACATCAAACTTCTAATGCATACGAGGGTTTGTACACGACGGGTGGCAACCCTAACCACAAAACAGTGTCTGCGCGCCCGACTTCACTTCTTAGGTTTCCCTTTGCTGTTTACATTCCATGCTACAAGGCATTGCAGTTCTAATTTATCCAACTCTATAAGGTTTCTTTTGTCTGGTTAGAATGTAAATTAAACTTAAATTTATCGTAAGATGACCTATATTTCGTATAATGAAGTAGGTTTTAGTGAAGCAGGGATGTCTAATCTCTTAATTTCTTTGATGCTACCTACGTGCCGGAATTTTTCTCGACACCAGAGAACATTAAATTTTACATAGAAAGGAAAAATATGTACTTTAACATAGTATAAAACAAAGTCGCTTCGCGCTGTCTGTCTGTCTATTTGTCCCTATGTATGCTTAGATCTTTAAAACTAGGCAAGGAATTTTGATGCGTTTTTTTTTAGTAGATAGAGTGATTCAAGAGAAAGGTTTATATGTATAATTTTTATCCTAAAGCGAGATTTTATCCCGGAAAAACTCATTCACGCGGGCGGAGCCGCGAGCAGAAGCCTAGTTATAATAATAAGACAATTCACATTACAACTCTATAAACCTTATATATATTTATTAGAAATAAAATTCCTACCATAGCCCTTTTATCTCAATATAATTCCCAATAATTCGGTAAATGATATTGACTCAATCAAGGCGTTATCTAATGGATTATATATTTATTAGAAACAAAATTCCTACCAATGCCCTTTTATCCTATTAATATTATAAACGCGAAAGTTTGTAAGTATAGATGTATGGATGTCTGGATGTCTGGATGTATGGATGTCTGGATGTATGGATGTGTTACTTTTTCACGCAAAAACTACCGAACGGATTTCGATGAAATTTGGGACACGGGTAGATTATGTCCTGGAATAACACATAGGCGACTTTTTATCCCGGGAAAACTCATTCATGCGGGCGGAGCCGCGGGCAAAAGCTCGTCTCAATATAATTCCCAATAATTCGGTACATAAATGAGATTGACGTTATCAAGGCGTTATCTAATGGATGCGATTGACCCACTATCAATAACCTTACCCGCGTCATACGTTCGTCCCCCGCGAAGTGTCATTCGAGTACTACGGTTATCGTAATAAAATTATCCAGTTATCAGTTATGGCGGGAAGCTATTCTTGTATTCTTAAGGGAATTGTGCTCATTTATTTGGCATTATGACTTAATATCTAATGCAGCAGTTAATTAAAAAATTAAATTGAGCATTAAGTACTAGACATGGAGCTTTGTCTACCGAGGAAAACTATTTCTGTGACGCGATAATTACCTACTGATTTGTGGATATTTTGTTTCTAAGTGTTGTGGGAGGAAAATTACCTAATATTTTGATCGTAAAGACACAACATTGTATGTTAGTGTAGGGGCTACATACGCTTACAATAGCGTAAAAAGTTAGTGACACAGATGATTCAAAATTGTACTAGTACCTACCCAAAATATTCACAATCCCTGATAAAATTAATTAAATTGAGGCTAAATTGCGTCACTTTTGCAATATTTATTTGCCCGCTCTCCTTCCAAATAATGTTTTCCGACATTTAGCGCTATCGTTAGTTTTTCGCGGTATGATTAGAAAATTTCTTGGTGGCGGTGCATGCGTCTGTCATGTTAAACCTCATGAGTAGCTCATGATGTAAACAAGTAATAATAATGTGTCTTCATAATTCATGGAGACACATAACCATTAATTTTATAATCATGTTTTTCTTTTTTTTTATTGCATTGAATGATGAGACGAGTATGCCGTTCGCCTAATGGTAAGCGATACGACCACCCATAAACAGTAGCAACACCATCCAGCACCTTAAGTTACAAAGTACTGTGTGGTATTCCACTGCGCTCGTGATCCTGAGACATAAGATGTTAAGTCTCATTATGTCCAGTAGTTCCACTGGCTACAATGTCCTTCAAGCCGAAACACAACAGTGCATGCACACTGCTGCTTAGCGGTAGAAATAGACATTGCGGTGGTACCCACCCAGACGGACTCCTACATATGAGAGACCTACTACCTGTTAAAATTTTATGTTGCTGGCTTTAAGTGTTTCGTCAGTCATGATTGGTTTTTTATTTGCTGATGTCCGATGGCTCCTTTTTCCGCACTTAGCCCGTAGAAAGTCGGGCCGTTGTGCGTGATGTGCCAGTTAGAAGTCTAGCCAGTCCAACTCCTTCCAGAAGCGCAGGATCTTCCTGGTTCCTACACTCAAGGGTACTCATGAATAATAATAATAAATAGAAGGTCATTGCAAGGATAAAATCCATGCAATCAAGTAAAATAACTGACCACGATATTAAACTTAGTTCATGCTTTTCATAAAGTCTTCAGTGTGTGAGTAGGACCAATTTAGCAATTCTTTTGTGATATTATGTTTAGCTTCCCAATAGTTTAGTTTGTAGATTTTATGTATTTTATTGTATTTGTTTTATAAATATGATTTCAAGTAGAAGCTAAAGCGACGAGCGAAAACAGTTTGAACCGGAGGAACTGGTATAATAAATTTTCGCTTTGCAGCTATGGTATTAAATTCTTGGATGGAAGGAGCTTCTCTGTGGCATTCAAGAAGTGCCCTAAGAATCAAAAGTCTTCTGATGCTTAGAACCTCGAATTCCCTAAAAAGGAGGTCTGTGGGGAACCGGAAGTGTCTTTTTAGTATGACCTTAATGACGGCCCTCTGCGCTCTCTCCAAGCCAAGTAGGTGTGAGGAGTGTGAGGACAACTAAATGTGTTAACTAAATTTATACTAATTTCAGTACACTTTTGGAACCTTCAAGAAATAAACTGATGTAGTTAAGTGAGAAATGAAGTATCATAAATTAGATCATGCGTGGTTTTATGTGGTTAAACAGTTACTCATAAAGATTTTAAAATGTGTCACCTATTGTATTTGCCAAAGCCGTGCCACGTTTTAGTCATTTTGTATCTTATTTACCTTTATGGAAACATAGTAACCTATTTTTCTTTAACAACTATAATGTAGGTGAGTGAGTATATGCTGCTGTTGTGAGATCTTTCCCCCATACATACGAGTATTTATGTACAAGTTCGTTTTTAGTCTATTCACACTGAAATCTCAGAAATCAATACGATCTGAATCGTAGCTACTTTAAAATCGCACCGATAAATCGTAACGTAAATTTTTTTATCACGTGTTTTTATATCAGTTTGGGTAATATTTATATTTTACTAAAGTACTTAGGTTTTTTTATACAATATTTTGCCCACTTCCAAATAACCGAAATTCTGACTCGTCGAATGTGGATCGTGTAACAAGCTGAAACCTCCGCGTAATTGTAGATAAGTAATCAATCTCGACAAGCCATAAAAAACGTACGCCATTGTTAACATCGCGCGACTATTTTTTTACAATGGTGTTCTAGCCTTGACGAGGTTTACAGTTCGTCATTCATGCCTACTATGTTCCCTGAAACGTGAAATTGATAGGCAGGGTAATTTCGTCTCGTTGAATTTTTGTTTACCAACGCTATGGAGGGTAAGGAGAATCATCTCATATGGGAGAAAAGTTGAAAAAGTGTCCAGCTGTATGCTATAAATAACAGTTCAAAAACCTTCCACAATCGCGCTGGTGTAGACATAGGGTATGGTATGAAGATAGCAATTGTAGATGAATTGAAGCATGCTGAGCTAAAAAAATTAATATCAGTGTCGACTAAAGTAGTTCGTTATTGTAAATTTCAACAACTTACGTTGTAGAAAATAATGTAGTAAATATAACCTTAAATAATTATTACAAGGAAACGTGCACCTAGATTGATTTTATTTCGTAAACTGTGAATAGTAAGCTTATGGATTTATTAAAATTCCATTTTATGAAAAAGTATGTGAATAACAAAACAGTTATGGGTAAAATATTTGTTGTGAAAAGTTGTCCAAGTGGGCGCTTCCTTTAAAATTTACCCTGATGCTAATGTGGCGCCACCCTTATTTAATGCATTTCGACGGACACTTTTTCATATGTATAGATGATTCTCCTTATCTCTACCCTCCATAACCAACGCCTAAATAGTCTAATCAGTGGTTCCCAAAGTTGAATGAGCCGCGACCAACCTTACGAAAACTTCCAAAGTCTGGACCCACCTCTTGGCTGTCATGAAGTAATTTTTAATACCTTTTTCGAGAATTTTGTTTCTTTTCTCGTCCATCATTGGCCACTCGGCTGTTGTGTCGGTCGGTTGATATATTGTTCTATTTCTCAGGGCCTACCCAATATTCCCTTGCGACCCACTGGTGGGTCGCGACCCATAGCTTGGGAAGCACTGGTCTATATTATCTAGCCCTATTTCTATTGGCATATAATGCCAAAGTGACTTTTGATTTCATTCAGTGTAACGCCACAGATAAAAGATGTCGGCACTCGACTAGTTTGTTATCTATTTTAATTTATGAAGACACATAACCATTAATTTTATGATAATGTTGTTTGCCTTAGATGTTTCGTCAGTCTAGACTGTTTTTTTGGGACTAGACAGGAATAAAATAATTATAAGTAAATCATAAATGTTTCTTCACTAATTATTATCGTCTTAAATTGTATGAGAATACAAATTTGTTCGTATTAGTACCATATCAGAAATGTATTCTCAATGATTCGTAGGTACTTAAAATTTCATGTTAAAACAATAAATAACAAAGAGTAAAATACGGCGCTGCCATTAAAATAATATAAATTACATAAAAATAATATAAAAGTTTAATTAGTTTTACATGCCAAAACTGTAACTTTATATTTTTAAATATTTAAACGGTACTCTTTTTTGGTAAAAAATTTGCCGTGAATGCTTTATGGACATGTAAAATGATATAAATGTCCTGTTGAGTTATCGTCGGCAGTGATTTATGTGAACCGGTTTGCCAAACAGACGCTGATCACGAGACGAACGTGGCTTCCCGCTTTTATATTATACTAGCATTGCGCGCGGCTCCGCTCGCGTGGAAAAGTTTTCCGGGATAAAATGTAGCCTATAGCACTCAGGAGTAATGTAGCTTTCTATTAGTGAAAGAATTTTCAAAATCGGTCCAGTAGTTCCTGAGATTAGCGCGTTCAAACAAACAAACTCTTCAGCTTTATAATATTACTAGCATTGCGCGCGGCTCCGCCCGCGTGGAAAAGTTTTTCCGGGATAAAAAGTAGCCTATAGCACTCAGGAGTAATGTAGCTTCCTATTAGTGAAAGAATTTTCAAAATCGGTCCAGTAGTTCCTGAGATTAGCGCGTTCAAACAAACAAACAAACAAACTCTTCAGCTTTATAATATATTAGTATAGATTCGCATATGTTTCCGTGAGCAACTAGACTAATGAAATGTTTATTTAGTTTTAAGCAGAGGTAGGCAAAGAAGCATGAAAAGCATACATTCCACCATTATTTATTCTATGCTGTGATCTGTATTCATTATTACTTTCGTTAATACATACAAATTTACAGTTATTTAAAACTGAAATATAAAAATACTAGTAATATTTAAACATATTGAAGGAAACATACTTAGAAGGTACATATAATTATGTTTTGGCTGGACAATATTCAGACACGATATTAATCTTGGTACAACCATTGGTACCTGGCCAATTTAGCGCAAATAACACGTCTATACTTAATACTATTTTTTATATTATAAAGCTGAAGAGTTTGTTTGTTTGTTTGAACGCGCTAATCTCAGGAACTTCTAAACCGATTTTGAAAATTCTTTCACTAATAGGAAGCTACATTACTCCTGAGTGCTATAGGCTACTTTTTATCCGGGAAAAACTTTCCCACGCGGGCGGAGCCGCGCGCAATGCTAGTCATAGATAAACATATTCCGTCATTAACATAAAATGATAATCTCTGAGTAAATTAATATGTATTTAAATTTAGTTTTCTGCAATTATTTTACTTAGATATATATAATATTTTTTTATCCAGTTAATATGGCCCGGTTCAGGGCTATACACACACTCACACCTTTTATCTCCGAAGAGGTAGGCAGAGGCACAACTAGTGCACCCACTTTTCGCCGTGCGTATTCCGTCCCATGATGTGATGGGGGCGAGCCTATCGCCATATCGGGCACAAATTCCAGAGTCTGGGCTGATACTGAATTTAAAACCCAATATCACTGCTCGACCAGAGGATCGAACCCGAGACCTCAGCATTGCAGTCATACCGTAATACAACTACGCCATCGAGGTTCAGGGCTATGTACTAAGTAAAAATAAAACATTTGTTTTATTTTCGTTTTCAGAAACAAGTAAGAATTTAAAATTTCGTACCCGACTTTTTGTGACAAATGAACTCTCTAAGTAAAGACATACGTCACTTTCGTACGTTTATTTTTACACATCTCTTTCATCCGCTCATTCATCCGTCAAATAGTTTGCGTCAGTTGGAACAGTTGTTCGAGTTACATATCATTCACCTCGAATATGCCCACTCGATAGCAGCCAAATTAGCAAGGTATCTAAGTAATGCTAAAAAGCTTTCGCTGACGGGTGTTCTTACGTATATGTGGACGATTGCCTTGTTGGGAATGGAATGGTCTGCCGAGACAATGTCCGGAGGTTCAAAACCCAAGGCACGTACCTCGTGACTTTTCGAAGTTACGTGTGTATTGTCTATCAATTATCGTTCGCTTTAACGGCGAAGAAAAACATCGTGAGGAAACCTATATATCAGAACTTTCCATAAGAATTTCGAAGGTATGTGAAGTCTGCCAACCCGCGCTAGGCCAGCGTGGTGGACTAAGGCCTAACCCCTTTCAGTAGTAGAGAAGGCCCGTGCTCAGCAGTGGGCAGGGCGCGTTCTTACGTTGGACATGAAAGTGGTGCATGTAAAAGGAGCTTTTTAGAAACGTTATTTTCTATTTCAATTACGAGAAAACTTATGTCTGAGAGGAACAATATTATTATGGTAGAAAGGGTCTGCTACGTATAAAATTTTTAATCGGTCCGATTTATTAAAAACAATCGGGAACAATCGAGAGGATAAAAGTATCAGGTTGCGCCACCAGATGGCAGAGCTTACGATGTGCACGTTCCCTATAGTGCAGTAGGACTGGAGCAGGTGCGCCTTGCTAAAAAGAAAAAAAAACTCGAGCAGGTAAAAATGCACTACTACATTTTATCAAAAAATAATTATTTATGTAACATAAAGGTAACTACGTATTCGGGTAGAATGACTGTTTAGTTCAAATCCTTATTAACTTCTCAACGATTCCTCGTTCGAAACCTCGAGTAATTCGCGGGTACGATCGGTTACATACTTTCCACGTGAATTCTTCCCGTATCTAAATATAAAATAGATGCATACTATTTTGGCAACCCGTCGAAATCTTGACTGACATTTTTTTCACCGTTCCATAGATTTTTTGCCAAACTTTCGCCTATGGGTATAAAGAGGTTTTTATAATGGCCAATTAGTGGCTTGCCAAAAGATTAATTAAATTGACTCAGTTTATCTTCGTTCTAGTTATTTGTAGAAAATTGCAATAATAAACAAGAAATTTAACCAAGTAAGTACTTACCTACATACGAAAGCATAATAAGTAAAGGAGTATACTAAAAAATAAAAAGGCAATACCTACCTAATAATATGTAAGTACTTACCTAAGTAAGTCTTCGTGCCTGCAAATATTTAAAAAATAGAAAAAAACTGTGATCATTGTGATGAAATTAAATATCTTCTTTTCCTTTATTTCTTTTCGGATAGGTACGTACTAAAAGTCCATAATAAATGTACGGAACCTGTTAGCAACACTTTGGGTTCATTTAAATGTGTTTTGCGGAGTTATCCTTCGGGAAGCGAGTATGTAAAATCAAGTTTCTCGCCGCCGCCACGCGGCCGGTTCCCGCCGCATCAAATTTCGTGTCCGATTATTCAAGTTACGTAATATTTTGCATTTACTCGAGATATTCTTGTTGAAAAATAAACATTGTAAATAAAATATAGCTGTTACACGCCAGCCAAGAAAAATATTGGTTATTATAAGCTAATCGGTAGTAAAAATACTAATGTTTTTTTTTTAATATTTTCCTATCTTTTAGTTACTGCTATTAAACACTGAAAATAAACTATAAAAATTGCAGCTCAAAACATCGCGGGCCATATTTACTTTCTTCAGTCATCGTGTATATTTATTTATCGATACTAAAAAGAGATCTAGCCAAATAGAAAACGTAGTGTATAAAGCAGTAGGTAAGTAAGTATGTAGTCTGTTGTCTCAACTTTTTACTAGCATCATTAAAATTTAACAGCTATTACAAGATCTCAATAAATGGACAGTTTTGGCGGGCGTGATGTATTTTATTGGCAGCAAGAGGTAACGCCACGAGCGATATTCCACATCTCCAATACCCAACACGGAATGTGTCAGGAATATATTTTATAGAGCATACATTTCTAAATGTAAATCCAAAAAACGTGTGTGACGTCAATTGACATTCTTTATTTATGGACGTGTTCTAAGTTTGAATTGGGAGCTTCGATTGACAGACGCGGAGTCGGAAAAAGAGAAATTAAATTATATTACTTACATAAAAATTAGAATCAAAAAATATAAACTTTAGATTTGCAACAAGAAAGCTCTTTGGCAGCAAAAATGAGCTACAAGCGTAAATTTTTTGAAGGATATCAATATTATGTTGCGGGTAAATTTTTTTGAAGTCATCTTTATGTACTGTTTTAATCGTTTTATGAAAAACATTTAAACTGTGTACGTTGTATACCTAATGTAAAAGATTTATTGTTCGTTTTTTTTCTGATATGATATGATTGAGGACCGTCTATACACGTATCTTCTGCCTACAGCCGTAATGCTGACATAGTGACGTATATAGGCACTTATATTTTTTGTTATACAACTTAATGACGTGACGTATCCCGAGTGATAGAGTAAACTAACCTAATACGTGCCTCTACCAATGTATCAACATCTTAGACCTTTTTAAACTATTATGGGATTATTAGTATCAGTACTGCCTCGGTAGCGTAGTTGTATTGCGGTACGACTGCAATGTTGAGGTCTCTGGTTCGATCCCCGGGTCAGGCAAAGTGATACTGGGTTTTTCTACTCAGTATAAGCCCGGAGTCTGGAATATGTGCCCGATATGGCGATAGGCTCGCCCCCTGTCACATCATGGGACGGAACACGTACGGCGAAAAGTGGGTGCACTAGTTGCACCTCTGCCTACTTATTAGTATCTCTCTAAAACATGTATAGTTGATAAAAAGTGCCTTACGTTAGTGGATTGTCACCTTTGGGCTTTTTTGTCTATTTACGTTTAAGGGAACTGGAAACTTTATGATTTCCAGCTTCCACACCACACCATTGCCTTGAGTCAAATATTTTGTATTCATTTTTCATTATTATTTATTGCTCCCACGTGTTTGCAGTTTATGTCGCTGCACTTTCGACACAAATACTTTCTCGTAGAAACTGTTATTACTATAATATACGAGTTCGTGGAAAAGCTTTAGATGATGAATAGGGTTGTCAAATGTTATATTTTTAATAAGTACTTACCTATTAAAGAAAAAAGAAGATTTATCGGTCAAAACTCTGAAGTATTCGGTAAAGTAACCTAGTCGAAACAAGAACTGACCCCATGTAGTAACATTGAGCCGAAAAACTTTAACAAAGAAGTTAAGTATGTTAAAATTTCAATTCTGGTAAACAGCCCGGGATAAAGCACCATCGAAGTTGACAGCCCTACCCTGCATTAGAGCCAAGAGCTTCTAGCAATTTATATCTATTTAATAATAAAAAATAATGCGCGCGAAATATCAATTGACGCAATTGGAACGAGTGCAATGCAGTCAGCACGATGGTTTTTCTGTTTATCCGATATAATCGATACTTGGGTTCGGCTTCACTCGACCGTTGCATGACCACTCAATTTTTATGGCTGTAAAAAAATAGCTGGCAGTTTTATTTCAACAGTTTTTAGCAGACATTGCCGGGTATAAAATTACGTTTCATTTTTGATTGAGATTGTTTTGATTATGATATAGAATATACATTGATAATATAGATGTTATAAAGCAGCTGGCTGTTCGTTTGTAATAACGGTTGCACATATTGCCATGGTTTCAGCGAACTTAAGGCAAACATGTAGTTTATAAAAAAATTAAATGTAAATAATATACTTAAATAAAATTCCACTGGCTAGCATCTTCTTACATTTTCAATAACACTCCTAAATCCGATGACATCAGCAATATATTTATCTTCAAAATTGTGAACGTACCGTTTTGTCCCACAGGTGGTCTCGGCACACGGCACTTGGTGACGTTCATGCTGTTCTTGGGCATGGCGAACGCGTACATCATGCGCACAAACATGTCTGTCGCCATCGTGGCCATGGTGAACCACACCGCGCTGCCGGTGATCGCGGAGAAGGCAGACACCGAGTGCGGTGATGTCGACCACAACAAGACTAGCGTGAGTATTTTTTTATATACGGCACGGCATTACCGGCAAAGTGACTCCTCTATACCTGATAAGTAGTCGGGTCTAGATGGGTTCGACCTCACTAATCGAGTATGTGGAAATATGCTGGAAAGAGGGTACCTATCGAGTGTCGTAGGTATAAATATTTTGTACCAAACTGGATAACGACCACGGCACCAAAGAATTAGAGAAAGATTGTTCTGTCAATAGGTCATATTGTTATCCCAGTTACACGGATGAGGTAGATATTTTTAAATCGATAAACTCTCAACATTTTTTTTACCTACATGACCTGGGAATCGATTCCATAACCTCGGTATTCGGTGCCGCCACACTAATAAGCTATTTATTTGAGCAAAGACCTAGTTTTTAGCGATTGACGTAAGCTCGTTCTAATTGGGTTGTTTCTTTGCAGGCCGCCACACAAGACGGCTCGTTCGTCTGGAGCTCCACACTACAGGGGTACATCCTGTCTTCCTTCTTCTACGGTTACGTCCTGACGCAGATCCCGTTCGGAATATTGTCAAAGAGGTTTGTTGGTTTTTATTATTGATGACGTTCGTATTTTAATATATCAGGCGTTCGTATTGAGAAGTGGCCAGTATTTATATAATTCAAACAGGAAATATAACACAGGCGCTCTTCTGCTTTGAACCTTCTTAGAGAGAATTTTTCATGCTACTTGAGAGCTACGAATATTTTATATCTACCTTATAACGGCATAAGCAGATTGAAGTATTTTTTTAGCTTTGTCACGAATAATTTTCACAAATTTCAATACTTACATCATGGATTAATAATGGACTACGTATCATTTTGATAGGAAGGAATTTTACTTTAGCTAATTAACTGTAAAATTGCGAAGCAGTTTATTATAACTGGACGTTGTAAAAATGCATGTAATATAGATGCGAGTATGACGCATGTAGCCTTGCATTTAATTTCATGATGGAAAATTTGGCGTAGAATACTCAATGTACATATTAAATATCAACCTGTTGGAGGTCATTGTACTCGCTTATACCAGGAGAGCTAAATGCTCGTATCGTCTTGTAGTTGTTAAAAAAATGATGTCATAGGTTCATAGCATAGGTATCATGATGCTATAAACAATCATAATATTACCAGTAGAGTTAGGAATTTTAAATACTTACTATTCGAATAGTATCCTTGATATCAACTAGTCATCGTAAAATTCGCGAACTATTTATAGCTTTCGTACTTTCTGGACGATCATTGATGGCCGATTACTATATAGTATCTTGACCTCAATCGTTGGACCCGTAGCGAAAATGGTCCAATCAGAATAAAGCACGCTTACAAATAACTTATTTCGATAGTTAAATTATTACGTAGTGAAAATAGGTTAAAAGAAATTAAATTTCAAAATATGTATGACCTTATCAGGGGCTTCAAAACGCAGTACGCTGTTTAAAACAATCTAGGACTTTCCAGGACACTACACAAACCAGGACATGTTCTGGGAAAGGAGGGTTGGCACCCCTAGGATATTAGGTATATTGAAATCAGTCTCAAGCCTTGTTCTTTGTTCGTAGGTTCGGAGCCCGTCTATTCCTCGGGGTCGGCATGTTGATCAACTCGGTTTTCGCTCTGCTGGTGCCAGTCGCGGCTGATGCTGGCTACGGGTGGCTCATCGTCATCAGATTCATACAGGGGCTGGGTGAGGTAAGGCTACAAACGAAATAAGTTTCTGCTGTAGAACAGTTTGCCAACATACGTGTTCTCCTTCCTGCAACTCGGGCTCCTACAAGCGGAACCTGAAGAAGCAATTAAGCCGGCCGGCATAACTATTCCGACGGTCAATATGTTTTTGGGCTTCTCGTGACTTACTATTAGGTGCAGTGAGGCTACATTGCCGTGCCTTGTATTACATTGCCAAAGTATTACATTTTTTTTTATCATTAGTTCGGCAAAGTGACTTCACTGCACCTGATGTTAAGCGAAGTGAAGCCCAAAAAAAAAGTCAACCGGCAAGGGACAAGATTATCCCTTAACGGTCAACAGTGTGCATGCACTGTTGTGTTTCGGTTTGAAGGACATTGTAGCCAGTATAACTACTGGACATAATGAGACTTAACATCTTATGTCTCAGGATGACGAGCGCAGTGGAATGCCACACAGTACTTTGTAAGTCAAGGTGCAGGATGGTGTTGCTACTGTTTATGGGTGGTCGTATCGCTTACCATCAGGCGAACGGCATGCTCGTCTCGTCAATGCAATAAAAGGACCCCATGTCGTAAGACGGAGGGAACACGTGTGCCGGCAAACTGTTCCACAGCTTAATGGTACGGCAAAAGTACGAATTTCCGAACCTTTTGGTACGGGGCGGGCTGGAGGAGACCACGAAGCTATGGTTCCGTAAGCCAGCCTTACAGCCTTTGCGCGAACTCAGAGGCATAATTTGGAATGTTGACGTAATCATTTAATAGTCATTGAGTCGATAGTTATTACGTTATTGATGAAATAAATATATTTTTCGCTCACTTTACCCACATCGGTAAGTAATATCGACAAAATCATTCCATCAATATTTCATAAGATTTCTCGGAGCTCGCGCGCGGACTGTACCTGAAACTTTTCTTAAAGATGTCGATGACGTATTTTTATCTCGATAGTGTTATTAAAATAGATTTACTTAATTTACTTATTTACTTTTTTATTCCATCCAGGGACCAATCGTGCCATGCACCCACGCCATGTTGGCAAAATGGATTCCACCAAACGAGAGGAGCAGAATGGGTGCCGCTGTATACGCAGGTAATTTATAACGATTATAATTAAATACACACGGGTGCCATCCAAATAAGCAGTCCATGTCGTTGTTATAACCTTTTCCACTTGCCTTCGTTTTACCTACACCCCTGTGGTGGAGGATCGGCGAAGCCCGTAGCACACTTGAAGCATGTTACAGCAATTATTTGGCTCAGGTCCCCTGCCTGCCTTCATACTACTTTTGATCCAGGACATTGAAGCATATTACAAAAGATTTGACTTAGTTTTTACCGCCTTTTGCTTGACTTTAACCCCTTTGTTAAGTAGGTACAGTTAGAAAACCCTACACAGAGTTACTAAACCTGTAATTCAAATTGAGAACCATCCAGTCTACAGCAAGATATATTAGCTGCCATTAGATTGATCATCATTATTAACTCTTACATATCTCTCCACAGGGGCCCAATTCGGCACGGTGATCTCGATGCCGCTGTCTGGTCTACTCTCCGCATACGGATTCGCTGGCGGCTGGCCGTCCATCTTCTACGTGTTCGGGCTGATCGGCACCGTGTGGTGCATCGCGTTCCTGTTCCTCGTCTCCGAGGATCCTGAGCACTGCCCCAGCATCAAGGAGGCCGAGAAGAAATACATCCTGAGCTCGTTGTGGGGCGCCGCTGGGTCTAGCGTGAGTAGTGATTTGAATTTTGGTAGCTGTAGTTGTGGTATTGGATTTTAAATTTACTAGGTTCTTAGTGATTGGTTGAGAGATCAACGTGTAAATCACAATATGTTGATCTCTTGACCATTCATAATCGAGTGATAGGTACTATTGTTCATGTCCTTTCATGCCACATTTTCAAATAAGAAGACAACATTTAAAAAATTACAAATTATAGAACATAATTTTACATTTTCTGTTTGTTTTCAGTCTCCTCCGATCCCGTGGAGTAAGATCCTGCTGTCGATGCCGTTCTGGGCGATCATGTTGGCGCACATGGGCCAAAACTACGGCTACGAGACGCTCATGACCGAGCTGCCGACCTTCATGCGACAAGTGCTGCACTTCTCTATCAAGGATGTGAGTTATTACGATATTTTTGTTAACTAGCAGCGGCTTGAGCTCGACGTCCATGGGTGAGTGACTACTGACCAGTTGGGAGGCCGTTAACTCTTCTACTTTCGGAGGCTATAAAAATATAGGTACATAGAGAACGGACTTTGATGTTTTTACTCTGTGCCTATTCTTGTTTTGATCTGCAAGTCTTTTATACTCTTTCTTTTCAAACCTAGAGCCACACTGTCATATCTGGGCACAGAATGAATGAGCAATTGGACTGGAGTAGTTTTTAATACTGTATAGCAAAAAAACAACGTGAAATAACAGTTTGCTGTTTGGAGATTTTGGGAGGTCCTAATACTTGCCTTCCTTACCTTTCTTTGAAGACCATTTCTATATTAACAGTCGAGTGAAAAAAAACATTGTTCAGTCTTCTTTCCTCCGTCGGAATATTTACCAACATAAAGATATTTGATTCGGAAAATCGAAACTCTCGTTTAAGCGTAACTCCAACAACTGACGTTAGGCGTCTATTTATAGGTTTAAATTCGCGCACAGTCGGCCATTAATCATGCCTGTCGAAAGGTCTCGGGTTCAGTGCGGGTCAATTGAACAATTGCCACTTTGAATCACGTCAGCCTTTATTGTCATTCATACAGCTTCAATTCAGCTGAGAATTAAATGATTAGGCTTTGTCAGGTTCATTTGAAATTGGTGTTATTTAAGCTAAACGATCTAGCTATAAGGCTTTTGATATACGAACGAGCGCGTTTAGAACTTTCAAGATTGCTCTCTTGCGTCTCGTTTTACGATATTACTAGCGTACATGACTTTGATGCCGGAGTAAATTCATTCTTATTGACCTATTGCCAAGAGCACTGTCACTATAAAGACTACAATTGATTGTGGTCCATCCTAAGCACAAATCTTCGCTTCCTCATTTACACTTAACCAGTGGCTTTCTTAAATACGAGGCTCTAGATGTTTGTGGGGCTTTTTTTACCTACCCGATTGCTGAAGGAAGGTAATGTTTTTTGTGCCTCTTCTAAGTCCCTTGTGGCGTGAGGTCCTACATGGTTGCCCTGTTCGCCGCTCCCTTAGCTCAACCATTTGAAATCAGTGACGAGCGACACTCAGCCATTAGAGCAAGTTCCTTGACTCGTAACCGCTAATGTGTAATGTTGTTGCAGAACGGTTTCGTGTCCGCGCTGCCGTACCTGTGCATGTGGCTGTTCTCGATGTTCATCTCGGTGGTCGCCGACTGGATGCTGTCGAGTGGAAGGTTCAACCACACGCAGGTCAGGAAGATCATCAACAGCATTGGTGAGTATACGATTTGTTTTGTTTTAATTTACTGTTTGTAAATATTTAATGGGAAGGCAGCTGGTGTACGTGTGGACAACTCTTTTGGGAATGGTAATTTCACTTTTGATCATTTAAATACTAACTTAGTGTCTTACCTAATATCCTTATTCTGAGACTTCTTTTTTCGTCACATGAATACAGCATAATACGTACCCCAAATCAAGTTAGGTTCTTCATATCAAGATGTACAGCTTCTAACCTACAGCTATCGGCACCTCATACAATTTTAAATCTTAAAAATAATGTTTGCTTAGATTTATAGCATCCTAGCTACTGCCTTTTCCAAACACTCAAATTTCATCGTGATTCCAGGTCAATACGGTCCAGCGGTGGGTCTGTTCGTGGCGGCCAACACTGGGTGCAACGCCGCTGCCACGGTCGCCATCCTCGCTGCCGGCGTTGGGCTCAACGGTGGTATCTACTCCGGTTTTAAGGTGAATATCATTTTTCAAGTGTTTCATGGACAAGCTGTTTTGTTTGTGGGTTTGTCGGTTATGCAAGTAAAATTTGGAATTTTAGCGTTTATTTTATATAACGATTTCTTAAATTTACGCGAATGTTAGACATTGAAATAAAACTATTTTACGGATTTAATCGCGGTTTTTTAATTTATATTTTCTCCCGACGTTCGCCCTGTGACCATGAAGGCTACAAAGTCTTCGAAACGTCGGGAGAAACTATAAATTAAAAAACCGCCATAAAATCCGTAAAAGCTTTGAACACACGTTTGATTTTGCAATTATTATTCACTAATAAGGGGCTAAGTTATCGGAATTGAACACGAGCGGAGCTGTGAGCAGAAGTTTATACAAACTACTGTCTCCTATAGTACCTATAATCTTCAATTATGTGGTTACTGTTCACTGGAACGTGACTGGACTTATTGGTAATGCTTTCCACTAAAACATTGTAGTACGGAATTTTCGACATTTATTGTTTGTTCACAGGTTAACCATTTGGACATCTCGCCTCGTTTCGCCGGTATCCTGATGGCGTTCACCAACTGCCTGGCCAACCTGACCGGTCTACTCGCTCCCATCGTCGCTGGCTACATCATCGAGGGCAGGGTGTGTATGCTTACCTACGCTTTATTTGATTTGATTTTAGTGCAAGATCTTCATCTAACACTTTAAGGTTATTTATTTATTATACATGGATTAACTTTATGTGTTTCGTTACAGCCAACTCAAGCCCAATGGAGGAAAGTATTCTACATTGCTGGTGGAGTGTACATATTCTGCGCCACGTTCTACAACATCTTCGCTACCGGCAGAAGACAAGACTGGGACAACCCTGCCAATGACGAGGCCAACGCGAAAAAGGCGGCCGCCAAGAAAGCCGAAAAACAAGAGAGGAAAGCTGCCAAGAATCAGAATCAAGCCGAAACCGCGCAATAAAGTTCAAAAGTTGACTCCAACGCGCTGGCTAAATACAACTGGTTGAAAAAAAGATGGCCGCGTCTAACGTCTGTTCTCTTTTTAAGCAATTGTATCATTTCCCGCTAATTTTATAAAAATGGCGTCAGTTGTGTTTGCGCAGCGCATTAATCGTTTGTGAGTTTCGTAATATTAAGTGAGACTGTAGTTTTAACAATAAGATTTATTTTTAGTTTATTTTTTGTTGATTTTAACACTTCGTTTATTCATTTCTGATATTATCTTTCAAATTTTTTTGACTTCAACTTGTGCAGTCTTTCATCTTGTTGTCTATAGTATTTTGTCTTGTGAAAATACGTTAAAGACGCACATCAATAGGGCTGTGATAATATCTTATGTGTATCATAAGACACAAAATAAGAACTCGCAAACGGTCAACTTTTATCTTTGATATTTATTAATTAATTTAAATTACCATACAAGTATTGTTAATAATATTTTAAAGCTTGATACTAATGGAGACGCATGAAAGGGGGTAGTGTTATCGGGTCCAAATATAAAACTTTTTGTAAAACCTAATGTTACCGTCCTAGCCAGTGAGCTTACAGTTTTAAAATTTCATGGATAATGATTGCACACTAAATTAACCGTGCCATTAAATCATTTTATACGACCTCTATTTTTGCAGAAACTCGAATATGTGTTAGGAAATGAGATTTATAAGGGCTGTCCATAGTTTACACTAAACTCGTCATAGACTAAGATTATTTTTTCTCAAAATAAATCGAAACCTGCAAATAAAAAAAACATCTCAAACTGACAACTGTTTTATCTCAGTCTATGTCAAGAATTTAGTGCCAACTGCCAAAGCGGTAATATTGTGTTGTGAATTTTGATTATATTTAAAATCATTCATAGTTCGCTCAAAGCGAATGTTGTTTCGTTAATTAAGGAATTTATAATTACTTTCTTTATAAGATTATTTTAATTAACTATTTATGGATTTAGTTTGTACGTATGCGACGTCTTGCGACGCTGCACGCCCAGGAGCTAATGTGATCATTCTGTAAGATTAATTGTTATATAAGCTTTTCGTTAACCAAACATAAATTGGAAGGGAAGTTTATTAAAAGGCAAAAAGAGCAGCCATATTTTAAAAAATAAAAAGGAATGCTACTTCTCTTTTTGATTTTTGAATGGTTACACGTTTGTATTAAGTAGTTTTCAGCTTTCTAATGCATAACTGAATATTTGTTGATTGTTTACATAGTATTTTATAAAAGAACGTCTGTGACATGATATATCGTGCCTTTAAATAGGAGTACAAAAGTTCCGAAGTATTCCCGATGTGTGAAACGCATCGGCTGTCCGCAACGCAGTTATAATAAAATCTAAATTGTTTCTGTGTGCTCTGACTATGGGAGGAGTAATACAAAAATAATTTTTAAAAACATTCTGTAGTTTTATTTTTAAATCAATGGTTTTGATAACAATTTACAAGGAAATATGCTTGATTTCTCCCTAAATCATAATTTTTCATTAATAACTATTGAGTAAAATATTTAGTCACAACTTAAGTTTTGATTGATTTAACATCACACGCAAATTTGTTGAGTTGTACATCAAACATGCCAGTACCGCTGCGGCAAGGCTGGCCGATCATGAGGCAGCTGGACGCCGACCGCAGATTATCCTTCTTGGAATTCATTACCGAATCCCTCAGGAATATAAGCGACGACTCGAAAGACATTTGCTGGAGCGGCGAAGACGACGCTTCCATACCTTTACGGCTCATGGGCTCAAAAATCCCATTATATGTCATGTAGTCAGCTATAAGCGTCAAATGTCTCGGGTCCACAGTAATACCGTAGACGTTGAACACATTCTGGATTTCATATGATATTATGATTATGATAACTTTATTAGCAGCTTCTATGCCATAAGTATTGGCTATAGCATGAATATCGTTACTGTAAAGTTTATTGAGATCCAACAGATTATTATACTTGAACATTTGCAATATGTTTATGCCTTCAGTTCTGAGGAATAGGACATTCTTCTCCTTGTTAGTTATGGCTCGTTTAATGTTCTTTATTTCGTGGATGACCGATTTGGCAGCCGCTTCCCTCAGTGCTTGTGAGAGATCGACTCTCAAGAATGATATTGGGAAGAGTACAGTAAGTTCGCACCACAGGTGTTTCTTGGTATCGAAACTGTAGTTTGTGGCGCTTTTGATACTTTCCACGACGTTGGACATGATTTTGCTGGATTCTGGGTCTATGTCCTTCGACTCGTCCAAGTCTGCCTCTTTCGCTTGGTCGTCGGCAAGTTCGGCTTCATCGTCTGATTTCTCCTCTTCTTCAGATTCAGGGTCCTCGTACTCTTGTTCTTCGGTCCTCTTGTTGCGGATTTTCTCCTGTAATAATTTATTGTAGTGATAAATATTTTTAAATAATAAATGTGAATACTAAAGTTGACTATATTTTATAAATTATAAATACATGTCATTTGTAGAATAATATACAAACTTTAACACAGGAAACTAGACAATAATTATTTTAAATTAATGTTTAATTTAAACTTAATAATACTTTGAAAAATAATTAGATTCTATTATTTTCTATACCACCTAAAGAGGAGACGAGCAAATCAATTATAAATAGGTCGACTGAGACCAGCTTTCCTGATGGCTCATAATAAATAAACGTAGCAACACTATCTGAACTTTGACTATGAAGCACTAAGAAACATCGCACTGAGCTGTTTGCTCAGATAAATTATCTTTCACAGTGCTCAGTAATTACACTGACCATAACGTCCTTCAAGCCGGAACACAACAGTGCTTGCATAAAGTATAGATAATGCCATCCACGATAACGCGCCCCACCCAATTTTGAGCGGCAGTTTCGGGGGGTAAGAGGACTTTGATTATTCATCTTAGTATGCATGTGCTCTCATAGCTAATAAGTGTGTATTAACAGATCTAAAACACAAGCGGAAGGTTGCACACTTGGACAATAAGCTATTAGGGAAATACGTAGGGCGCGTCATCGTGGATCGCATTATTTGTACTTGACTGGCGAAATAGACTGTAAATTCTCACATACAAAATATCAATTAAACTAAAACTCACCGCAGTATTATCATCATCATCGTTAGGCGCTTCATCATCAGAACTATCCGCGTCACCTTTATCAGCCATCTCGGGCACGTTGGGCGTGTCCTCGCTCTCATCGTCATCATTTGTGCGAGATCGCTGTTTCTTCTGCTCCGTTGCCCACACCACACCGCACGTGGTTTTAGCCTGCTTCCTTATCACCAGAAACATCTCTATAAAGAATTTATTTTGCATATGATTTATGATCTGCGCCGGTTTTACCGTATACTGCGACTTGTATTGCGAGTGTGGTAAGAACGTGAAACGCATTGTCGTCTTTAACTGCCTCTCTGGATTTATCACTATCTGGCACTGCACATCAATCTTCTCCAAAACATCGGCCACCGTCACTCTATTTAGCTTCTGTCGGAGACGCTCGGCTTTTTTGTTCAAGTTTGGCAGATCTTGGAACGGTATGTCCATACTAGGCGTCTTTAATTTCGCCGACGCAGTCATGAGGATTTCTCGAAGACGAGGAATACCAAGGGTGACGTTCATGTCACCACGACCGGCGAAGTGGAAGGTGTTTAGTGTCATCTGAGTGGAAGGCTCTCCGATCGACTGAGCCGCTAACAGTCCCACGGGCTCCCCTGGCGCCGCCATTGATTCTAAGAACTTTGCATTCATCACTTCGACAAATTTATCGTTATGAGTACTGTATTCATATTCACTTATTTTCCGAGTTTTTAAGTAGTTATCAATTAGATCTTGTAATTGTTCATTTATTACGCCCAGCTTGTATTCAGGGGACATTTTGCTGGGTATTGGTTCGGGGCATTTTTTTAGTACGTATTGTGATTTCTCTTCTTCGTCCAAAGATCTCCAACGCTTTGCTAGTTCCCAATAGAATGGATCTCTGGTTTTATCCGTAGGCATATCATCTAGTTCTATATCTCTTTTAGCTAAAGCAGAAAACTGGCAAAATCCACTAACCCTTGTTTTTTGGAAAGGGCTGCCATTTTTCTTTTTCCATTTCTTTAAAGATTTCTTTAATTTAACAATCGATTTATCATCCAATTCTTCCTTTAATTTCTTCAGCACTCCCTTACTTACGACGGCGTCTAAATTTTTATCCAAGAATTCAAACTGACCCTGTTTGAGATACTGGCACTTTAATACGTCTAATCCATCTTCACCATAAGCAAATTGAATCACACTGCTGTCAGAATCTCTCACAGTGTGATCATACGCAACGATCAGACTTTCCAAATGTTTGATCAAACATCTCTGCAAGTAACCTGAACGACTGGTTTTGACGGCAGTATCAATAAGACCTTCACGTCCAGCCATGCAGTGGAAGAAAAACTCTTGCGGCTGAATGCCTGTCATAAAGCGTCCATCGATAAATCCTCCGGCTCGTGGCGAGACGTCGTAAGGAGGGAAACTAGGCAAAGATCTACCTGATATCATCAACGGTGGCCTTTTACCTTCTAACTCAATTTGCCCAAGCAAACAAGAAATCTGCATAGTGTTCACTGTAGATCCCTTAGCACCAGACTGCACCATCAATTGAAGATTGTTATCAGGGAACTTTTCCAATAAACCTTCTGATAAACAGACTTTATTTATATTATTCGTGAAAGTGTCTAGCATGTTCTTGTATTGTCTATCCAAACTCGTCCGAAACTTTGGATCTTTGGCAAACATTTCCGCGATTGTATCTTTTAACATTCCATCATCAACATCTTCTGAAAGTTCAGTGCTTTTTACGGCAGCAGTTTTCCCCGCATTTCGGACCGACATTATGAACTCATCTCTTTTCTTATTCGCTTCGTCGACAACAAGAATATCCTTTACGCCGAGTGTGAATCCAATCCATTGGAGGTAAAATGTAAAGACCTTTGAAAACGAACTCAGCAATGCACTGGAACTGTCACCACCATATAACTCGTACATACAATGCACCAAACCGTAAGGTGTCGCACCATAATGGGTTTTATCAAGCACACCACTCAAGAGCTCTCCTTTTCTAATAACAACTTCTGCTTCCGTCATGGTATTTGGATCGAAGAATTCCGTCCCTCCGGCCTTCCATTGTCGTGGCGACGCACATTGCCACGCTTTTGAGCTAATCTTAGCTTTACCAGTCAAAGTGATAAGAGGTTTTCCTTTGGGTATGGTATTAATTATAATAGTTGACAGAACTTGCTTTCCAGACCAAAGCACAACAGGTTTTAAAATTGTTGGTGGCAGTAACTTGATTTTTCCTCTGTGGTTTGCTAAAGCTTGGAATACAAGTTGTTGGTAATCAGCTTTTGTGTAAAATGTTCCTCTTAAGGACATTCTCACTCCAGAAATGACATGATCTTGAATTAGCCCACTTAGTGGAGTACCATCCTTCGGGACAAGGTATTGTTTCCTGACAGACATAATGTTGTATGCCTCACTCCTAGCCAACTCATTCTGTGGAAAATGAGCATTCATTTCATCACCATCAAAATCAGCATTATAAGATTTACAGTTAGCATAATGCAATCTCAATGTTTTTTCACCTTTCAGAATTCTCGCCCTGTGTGCCATCATACTAGGTTTGTGCAGTGATGGTTGCCGATTCAGAATCAATATGTCCCCATTAACTAAATGCCGATGCACAATTTTCAGTTCAGAAGTCTTATATCCGTCAGGAGTTAGCAGCCTCTTGGCAAGGCTTTTACGCTTTTCAATTGAATCTGGTGGGATGCGAATTATTCTTCCATTTTTTACTTCCAATTTCTCAGCTCCTGGGTGTACATTAGGTCCGTTAATCACCATTTTTCTTAATTCGTCAACATTCCACTCGGTTACAGGGACTGGGTAAGTAAGCTTTTTGGCAAATACGTCAGGCATGCCAATCTCATCAATGTCAACATTTGGATCTGGAGTGATTACAGATCTGGCTGCAAAGTTGACCCTTTTGCCCATCATGTGCATTCTTATCAAGCCTGTTTTCTTTTCTAGTATTTGTTTTAGTCCTTGACTGTTGTTTCCAGTACCTTCACAATTAAGTAAATTATTCACACTTTTTTGCAATTCTTGCCACACTACATGCAGTTTTTCAGCTGCTGTTTTACCATTGACTGCCTCATAAGCTTGTCTTGGGAGCTGTTCAAGACGATCAACAGCTTTCTGCTGGTCGGGTGCTGCCAAGACCTGCAAGACTGCTCTTGCAGAATATGAATGTAGTAAAACTCCTTTGTATACATTGGTTTGAGGATGCTCAATTAATTCCCCTCTCATTACATTGCAGGGTCGGACACAAGGTGGCAGAACTGGAATGATTTCCATGAAAAACATATCTGAGACTGGACTGACTTTAGTATGTTTCAGGAGAGGGAAACAGTACTGAAGTAAATTATCATTATTCTCAGCAATAGCTGTGCAATATCTTTTAATCTCGTCCGGCATTAATATTTTAATTCCCTTCGTATTTCCTTCTGTAGCGAGATTGTACATGATTTTATTTTCGGATGTTGTCACTTTGATGAGCTTCCACATACAATATATACATTTTTTAGCTACATTCATCGTCCTAAAGTATCCATTTAGAATTCTGGATCTTATCCTATCTACATTTTTATTATGGAAGGCTTCTACAATTGGATCTCTCTTCTTTAAAAGTTTTTGATATGTTCGTATTATTTTGTGTGGTTTTTCTGAATCCTTTTTGCCTTCCATTATGTCTCCCACAAAATTTTCTAAATCCAATGCACCAGTCACATGGCCAGCATCAATTAAGTCAAGTTGAAGTTTTAGAATAAACTTAAGTCTATCATTTAGCTGTATCTTGAAACATTTTAAGCAGCTAATACGGAATAGGGTGTAGATATTTTTTATAAATAATGGATTTACTACTATCAGTGGTAGTTCTATGTGGCCAAAATGTCCGGGACAGTGCAATAAAGGCTTGTTACATGTTTCACAATTGTCATTTCTGTCTCTCAGTGGACCGAGTGCGGAATCATACAATCCACCCTTCGTTGGGTTTCCGATAGAATCGAATGACTGTATGTGGGTAATTTTTGCTACACTTAATTTTCTGATGTGTTCATCTGAAAACATCAGGAATTCAAGGGAGTCGGGCTCTACGGTAGGTAGCCGCGACAGCGACGAAAATGTTGAATTAAAAGCCATCTCGTAATTTAGCCTGAAAAACACAAAATACGGCATGATATAACCTATAAAATCAAAATAATTTTATAAACTAAAAGACAATAATTAAGATTGTACTAAATAAATTTACTATGCTACTATAAATTACCTGTTGTATAGATGATATTCATAATACTTTATTGTGTGCGAATAGAAGAAAAATATTACAATATTTTCACTTTTTGATCAAAACAATGTGCTGTCACTGCTGTCAGTTGCAGGGCTGCCAGTAGCGGCAACTTATATTATACCGACATCTGTCTGAAATTATACCAAATCCAGTGTCAGTATACACACAAGTGTGACAGAGACGGAAGAGCAAATAAAAAAAAAACGCTGACCACAGATTATTTAGAGAAGCTACTACATATAAGCTTCTTGGAAGCTACGCTTGTTTAAAACACTTGTGAAGTTTGTAAAGTTCACTGACTATATAACTATTGTTATGGATGCTTGCTTCTTTTTCTACGCAAACTTTACTTCAGATTTTTTATTTTTGTATCCAATTATACAAGGTAATCTGATATACATATTGGATACATAAGACAGCTTGATTATACACATTTTGTATCCAATTATACAATCTGGCAGCCCTGGACTCAGTTGTTACTCTTTTTTTTCCTTCATGGCATCACACTTTTTTTTCTTTTTTTCTTTTTATATATGGCACCTGTGTTCACATTTTGCCAATGTCAAGTTTGGGTTGTCTTTATATTATCTGTAGTATGTCGAAGTAAAGCAGTAGGTAGCTACTCTAGTTTATTTGTCTCTGGTGGCTACCTTACCAAGACTTTATCGAGGAGTTTTGGCGGCAACAAAAAAAACACTTGATTAGCACAATTATTTCAATTCACTTCGTTTGAGCTCTTTAATAGAACTATATTGGATAATATACCACCATAATTATGCAATATAAAACTAAGTATCACCAAAATAGTGAATTTAATCAAGAGCACCTCATGACACTTCCAAGTTCCCGCCAAAACTCGGTTTCACACTTTTTTTTTTCCTTCGTGCTTCAACTTGTGCATTTAGACAAAGACAAGTGTTACTCTTATGGCATAGATTAAAAACGCTATGTAAGATAGTGATGGGACTCGAGAAGGATTTTATGACTCGAGTCATTCGATCTAATTGACTATTTATACACCCTATAACTCAGAAAGATTTGTTTAAAATGTAATTATTAATATGCCGGAAGATTAAATAATATGCAATATAATAGTTATTGGTCACGAACTAAATTGAATTTCTGCATGCTTTATCACATTGAAAATGCTAAATTAGCCATAAAAATGTTAAATTGGTAGTAATAACGTTCGCGACGTAGACAGCGACTAGTGAATTTGCGACTTCTAGTAATTTCTAGCTATCACCGAGGCTACTCGGTGCACCCAGTTGACTCGGCAACTGGAATGCAAATGGACTCAAGTCAAAAAAAAAACACTTGAGTACAAGTTTGACAAATTCACTCAAGTAAAAACAACTAAAAAACACGCTTTATAGAAAATCCAACTAAAAAATAGAAAATAAATTTGAATTAAGAATAGTATAAATAAGAAAAAAATGAATTTTATTGTAAACAAAGCGTGGGGTGCTTTTTAAGATACTATCAAAATTATATATAATACTTCTACTCATATTATCTGTCAATAAAATATTTAAAACTATTGACACCATGCACCCCACGCTTTTTTGGTCAATAAAATACATTTTTTTCTTATTTACACTATTCTTAATTCAAATTTATTTTCTATTTATTAGTTGGATTTTCTATAAAGCTTGTTTTTTAGTTGTTTTAAACTATTATTTATTTTTAATTCTTTAGTTATGTTCTGCTATTGTCCAACAGATGTCACTAAAAACGTAAGCGCCATCTCGTGACAAGTAGGATTTTTTTACGCATAAGAGTAGCCAGTTTATTTGTAATTCTACTATGGTCCAACAGAAGTCACTAAAAATAAAAAAAATAAAAATTGCCAAAAATCTCATTTTGTAAATTGAATAATGGCATAATCTTATCAAATTAGTTATTGCCATCGGTCCTCGACAAATCTACAAAGTTTGAATAAAATCTGACCGTTTAAAGTGGGTCAAAATCGTGCCCAAAGTGGTCGGTTACTAACTTACAAACATAGAAACATACAAGTGAAGCTAATATAAAGCGTGTAAAAACACGACTCAAGTCGCATCACTAATGTAAGATTATAGTTCAAGACGTGCTTGTAGCACAGACAATAAAAATAATACCAGTATTTGTAGACGCGGTATAACTGTTACATATTACGTACTATGTTTTTTATAATTTTAAATGTGGCAATGTCAACTAGTCAGTCAACATGGCGGCCCAAGATGAAGTTGACGTATGTGAAAGTTGGGAGGATATGGACGAAATTGGCGTAAGTGTAACTGCAAGTGATACTCCCAACAGTTGTCCGCCCGGGTGGCGAAGCCCGTATAGTTATATACACGTTTATTTCTGTATTTCAGCTGGACCACAAGATTAGGTTGAACAGTGACTGTCAGAGTGCGAACGCGCCAGCAAAAATTTTACTAAAAGGTTGCAAGGTTACGGTTGAAGACAACGCGTGTATTGGGTCACAGTGCATTATGCCGGAGCCCGCCATCCGTATCTTGAAAAGGCCGTCGTCGTCAGGCAGTGGGCAACTGAATGGCGAAAGCCGCGCTCGCCCTGTCAAAACGCTTGAACAGAGACAAAAAGAGTACGAAGAGGCCCGGCTGAGGATCCTGGGCGAAGCTCGTAGCCCAGAGGACGTCATCGACGACAAGTGAGTGCGATTACATTTACACACATTAGTAAACAACTAGACTGACGGTTTACATAACATTGTGTTGAAAATTCAATATTAATCAGCCAGGCGATTGGAGGCCTTTCCACTAGATACAATAGGCGGCATTTGAGACGCTCCATTTAAATACAATTAAGAACTTATTGTAGTTCAAATGAATCCATCACAACCACTGGGTTTTTGTTGCAAAATGCTAATTTACATCTTAAATTCAAATTCTGTGTTGATTTGTTTTATTTATGACTGTCCTTGGTGCTCTGTGCTGTGTACTTTCTTCTTAATTTCACGTGTTGCTTTAATCTGTAGATAGTTTGTGCCTTGTAAGGTATTTCTCAACACTAGTACACTTTCATTATAATTTTTCAATTATCTGATAAAATTGATTTATAGGATAAAGTACAATACAAAAAAAATTATAATGACAGTTGAATGTATAAAGTTGTTAATTTGTCTCCCTTTTATGTTCAGTCAAGTTATAATTTATTTGATGGATAAAGGAGATGTCCGCTTTTTGTATGGGTGCTGGGCCTCAAAATCTAACCAGGCTCAAACTTTATGGATTTTATAGGGGCAAGAATATGGATATTTGATGCACTAAAAACATATTTTCAGATCCCGCCATTTATAACTAACTTCTTTAAAAACATACATTTTGAGTGTAGTTTTTAAGCAAATTTAATTTTATATTAAATAAATTTCAAAATCGGAGGACTTGAAAATTATACCATTTATTGCAAAGGCTTAGTTTTTGGTAGTACTATCCATATATATATAAAGTATCTTGGTTAGAATTTTAAGCCTGTTTTTGGACATGTCCTTTTATTTGACAATTAAAACATAAGACTTAATATACACAATACTTGATTCACTAACTATGTGAACTTAAAACATAAGACTTAGTATACACAATACTTGATTCACTAACTATGTGAACTTAAAACATAAGACTTAATATACACAATACTTGATTCACTAACTATGTGAACTTAAAACATAAGACTTAATATACACAATACTTGATTCACTAACTATGTGAACTTAAAACATAAGACTTAGTATACACAATACTTGATTCACTAACTATGTGAACTTAAAAAATAAGACTTAATATACACAATACTTGATTCACTAACTATGTGAACTTAAAACATAAGACTTAATATACACAATACTTGATTCACTAACTATGTGAACTTAAAACATAAGACTTAATATACACAATACTTGATTCACTAACTATGTGAACTTAAAACATAAGACTTAATATACACAATACTTGATTCACTAACTATGTGAACTCCAAACAATGTTAACTATGATTATGTGATAGATTTGTGCAAAGTCCACATGTTGCATAATCATGAACCTGCGACGCTATTATGTATCTCAGTTGACAACGAAAATTGATAAGTACTAGTCAAAGTGTACAACAATTAACTGTCAAATCACCGATTTCGTATTGGCTAACACCGGTGGACAACTCGCGGTGCTCATGAACATGGATAGGCACCGGTGACGTCACGGTGGATATCGATAGTGGTGATTGCTGTGGAAAATTGTATCCATTGGTATTGTCGAAGCAAAGTTGACATCAAATTGTTAGCCACCGTATCTGTCAACATTTTTCTGAAAGCCACGATTCAAGAGCAGTGTTCTTGCCTTGGAAAGTGATGAACACCCAGTCGAGTAACATAGTAAAGTAGCTAAATAGAAACGTATAGAAATTTAAGATTTTTAATTTGTCATGATTATAATCGCAAGCTTTACTTTATTTATATGTGAGCACAAATTTTTGTTGATTTAATGATTTCTTATATTTGCGAGAATGTTAAGATTTCTTATAAAGCTGTTTTGCGGATTTTATCGCGGTTTTTTTATTAATATTTTCTCTCGACGCCAGAGTCCGCACCGTGACCATGAAGGCTGTAAAGTCTTCGATACGTCGGGAGATAAATATATACAAATTAAAAAACCGCGATAAAATCTGCAAAATAATTTTATTCCTATTTCTTGATTTTTTTGTACATGTACGAATCTCACTCGTCCACAGACGTCGTTCATATTATAAACTATAAATAATATGATTTATAATATAAGTAGTGAGTAGAATTGATTAAATTTGTATTGTTTATAAATTATACTTGTAGCTTGTAATACATTGTTTGTATAGTTTGATAATGTTAATATTATAACATGTACCCAATATAGCATATACAAATTTAGTAAAAATAACCCTCCGTCGATTCTCAATAACAAGAGCAAGTAAATGATCTAGGTAAACATATATTATGTTTAATAATGTTTATTAAAGAAACACGCTATTCAAATATGTATTAATTACCACATTAAGAAGGTAGATAAATAAAAAATGCAGCATTGGTTTATTAGAGCAAAATAATTAGGTATAATGCTATATATAGCTATTAGATAACACGTAGAACCACGATCTACATCATCTTGAGGTGTACAGCTGTTATCAATTATGTATTGTACTAGGACTTTCCGCAACCACAGGTCTACAGCAATCCTTTTCAAGACAGCCATGGGCTTCTCAATATCGGAGTCGCCTTAAATCCGTTACTGCACTTCTTCAACTCAAAAACTAAAAAATTATCGATTTTTTCGTACATTACACAATGTGGTTTATAATTAGGAAACTTGGCAAATTCCAACACAACTAACAGATACAGTATACTCAAAATGAATACAGCTACAAAAAACAATACTATCCATGAATATTTAATAAAACCTTTAGTTTAGGTTAGTTTAGAATACTGCTGCAACCACATAGAATAAATATGTGGGTTGATCTTCGGTTTGTTACTCAAGTGAAATAGTTTATTTAGTGCAAAGACAAAAAAATGGTTAAGTGCCCACGCCCTTTTTAGCAGGTTGCCTATGATACGGCAAATGATATTATTACCTATAAGAATCAATTTTATTACATACTCAATATAATATGAACACTTACGTTGATTGATCTACTCCATCTGCTATTGTATTAAGCTTAACAGCGTCTGATTCTCAAGTTTGTCTAGTTACTAGTATATTGACTACAACAACATATAAATACAACATATAAATTGTTGACTGCCTTGGTAGCCTAGTTGTATTACGGTACAACTGCAATGCTGAGGTCTTGGGTTCGATCCCCAGGTGGGGCACAGTGGTATTGGATTTTCCATTCAGTATCAGCCTGGAGTCTGGAATTTGTGCCCGATATGGCGATAGGCTGGCCCCCTATCACGTCATGGGACGGAATACGCACGGCGAAAAGTGGTTGCACTAGTTGCGCTTCTGCCTACCCATTCGGGGATAAAAGGCGTGAGTGTGTATGTATGTATATTGATTAAACTATTTTGCCTGTTGTTCTAAATGTTTATAATAATTCAGAATAGAAACTATTGATAAAAGAAAGATAAAACACAGTGTAACAATATTTCGCAACTTTAGAACGAAAACGACACAATTCAAAATGATCGAAATTTGAGATATCGTCGTAAAATTACTTAAAACGAAGTTCACAATAAAACAATAGTTCAAACACAGCCATATTCGAGCGGGAACTGGAAAAAACTGTTATATCGGTCCCTTTTTATTATATTTTAATAAGAAATACACCAGTTTTAAGCCATTTTATGCCGATAACTCAAATTTCGATCATTTTGAATTGTGTCGTTTTCGTTCTAAAGGTGCGATTTGTACATAGATTAATTTCTTACTGTAATAAGGAATGTATGATAGAAAGTACAAGTGTAATTAGTATAATGATAGACATAATATTAGCGTGATAGATGTATACATACAATTTAATCGTACAATAAGGGCCAATTTCACTGGTTCCTGATAAAGCTCCAGAAAACTATCTGACATATAATGCTCTCTAAGAAATAAATCCGACAGATTATTAGTGATTTTACTGCCAGATATTTTTCTTTGAGACCTATTAAACCAACATTTACAGTTTATACGGCAGATAGTTCCGAATACGTAATCCTTCGAACCAGTTTCGGCCACGGCGGCCAATCTCAACGGAGATCAGCCAGGTACGCAAGAGAAATTATAGTGCACAAGTGTGTGCGCAATACACAGGTGCACTCGCTATTCCTTCACTCTCATAGTCCGGTGAGACGGCAATCCGACATGACCGGAGAGATCAGGCGCAGGACCAACGGCTTTACGTGCTTTCCGAGGCACGGGGGAATCACACCGCCAACTTCCTGACTCCGAGCTGCGACTGAGTACTTTTTAAGATGGAAAAACCCAGTCACAATGTTTTTTTGGCTCGACCCGGGATACAAACCCAGGACCTCAGCGCGTAAATCGTACTCGTAACGCGTACGCAATACAACTATGCCACCGAGGCAGTCAATAGTTCCAAATAGACTGTCAGGGATTTTATCCACATGTGATGAAAGAGGCCATTATTAGTTACTAATTATTGTAATGTATTTGATTGAAAGTAAAACACCAATTATTCTGTTAAACAAACTGTAACTCTCAGAGTATTTCAATTAATTTGTTCGAAGTCCAAGGTAAACAGAAATAGATTTGCTAAAAGAAATCTAATAATGTGTGTGAGTTTTTTATGCAATAACTGTTTAAAAACATTTGAGCCTAGCTTTTGCTTGCTGCTTTTTCTATGTAAAGCCAGCTCAGTCTGTTTAAAAAGATCTTTTTAATTTTAATCCATGAACGCGCGCGGTGGACACCGGTGTCCATTTATATAAGGAAATAGCATTTGCGCGCGGCTCCGCCCGCGTGGAAATGTTTTTCCGGGATAAAAAGTAGCCTATAGCACTCAGGAGTAATGTAGCTTCCTATTAGTGAAAGAATTTTCAAAATCGGTCCAGTAGTTCCTGAGATTAGCGCGTTCAAACAAACAAACTCTTCAGCTTTATATAATAGTATAGCTTTTGCCCGCGGCTCCGCCCGCGTGAATGAGTTTTCCCGGTATAAAAGTCCCGCTTTATATTTTCCCGGTATAAAAAGTATACATAATCTACCCGTAGCTTATATGACACGTTCGTAGATTTACCATAGCAGCGCCATCTATTGATTACTTACTCAACCCAGTCGAAAGGTATCGACATCTGTTAGAATCATTTGGAGTTAACAGATAATTGTGACTGTCAAATAATAACAGACAAATAATTAGCAATAAATTAAAATTGCGACTATAATTTGAGATTTAAACTATCCTATCTCTCAAGTTGGATCGAACTGCACATGGTGTGCGAATTTTATTATAATCGGTTAAGTGGTTTAGGAGTCGATTGAGGACAAACATTGTGACACGAGATTTATATATATTAAGATAGAAGTATAGATCAGCTTATAGCTATATATAAGCGGGCCTTGACGGGTTAATATAAAGTAAATTACTATTGCAGGTACTTATCTTTAAGCAAAGTATTGTCTTAGTTGGTTTAGCCTTTTTAGAGATAAATAGGGAATAACAAAAAAGTACTTTTAAAAATACACACTTTTAACATGCAAATGACCATATTTTAAACTTAGAAAAATCATTTTCGCTATCACCTGAATTTCAATTTATCCATTTTAATTGCAAAATAAACCCATAAATTTGTTACATACTAATTTTAGGGGTAAAATCTAACAATATAACTTATAAAATACCAATATCATACATTTTGGTTACTGAATACATTTGCTATTTCAAGGTATAAGCCACTAGCATAATTAGCAGCAACTTAACAGAGCAATGAGAGTTAGCCCATCAATATTTGTTTCTTGTGTCATCTTTTATATCCACGGTTTGTGCAGTTTTCAACTTGGAAAGTTCACAAATAAAACGTGACGTCATTGTGCGTTTAATTAGTTAATACATATAGAAATTCGTTTTTGTTTACAGCCTCAGCCGGTTGCAGGACAAGCTGCAGGCGAACCACATTAATGACAATTCAAATAGCGGTAAGAAGAATAATGAAGCCAAAGGTAAGGATCGTAAGGTCCTTGTTCGTTTGCCCTCCGGTGCGACGGCCGCGGGCCTGTTCCCCTCCCCCCCGCCGCGCGGGGTGCTCGTCATTCGCACACCACGAGGTCCAGACGGCACAAAGGGCTTTCTCAAGAGGTAGCAGTGCCATAATACGCAGCATAAGAAGTGTAACAAAAACGTAAATAGTTCCATCCATTGGCTTTTCCCATCGAACTGTGTGTTTCTGGATGTTATTTCACAATTTGTCTTTTATTACTTAAGTACAAAAAAAAGAAAAAAACAATTCGATTCGCCAAATATCGCTTTGCTCATCAATATTTGAATTGCCTAAAACTCATTTATGTAGAATGGCTGTGACGTCCTATGACGTCCATGAATGGCGGGATGAAAATTGGTTTTTAATACGTCACGCTTTAAAATATAAAATATATTATATATGCAATACCGCGAATTAACCGAGGCATTAATGAATTACCCTATGGCAATCGACATTTATTAGGAAAAAGTAAATTTTATTTTATTAAATCATGTTATTAATTTCCTGGCGGTTGGTATTACGCGCAAAACTAGTCATATTGTGCTATTTTGTTTATTTGTCATATGGAAAAAAACTGTTATGAAACCATATTCAACCCATATACGAGGTATGGAAAGTAATGCCAATTTTATCATGCATAAATTGCGTAACGTCGAAATATGACTAACATTTGTCGCCGGCCTGAAATTAGTCAGTAGTCGCATCGTGGTTATTGTGGAGACAGTTGTTGATTTGACTTTTGGATCTTGCGTCACGTACGTAGAGAACAGGTGTAGTGACTAACTTCAGGCTGGTCATTACTGTCAATGTCAGTTGTAGACTGTAGTCTTAATTTTGTTTAAGCGGGTATAACTACTCGTCTCTTTAATCTTAAGGTTTACCACTGGCAATATTCGATAGAATTATAGAGTCGAAGGTTTTCAGCCGCCTAGGGGAGTAATTATATCCCGTAGAAGTGGTAGGATTAGCGCCAAATAGTGAATATCCCACCATATCTGAGTATATTTTTAATGTTCATAATAGAACTTCTCTACTTCGAATGATAACATTTAAAGTGTGCGCTCTGTGTGACGGTGCAATGCGTAAGTAAAATTACCTGTGCCGTATTTAAGCCAAAATCTAATTACTGTTTGAAATTTATGATAAACTAAAATGATCATATAATTTTTAAAGCTAATGGGAGACCATATAGGTGGAAGGGTAAACGGACAAATTGTGAAAAAACGAGAGAGACAGCAGTTTTTCCTGTGCTCATTATGGGGAACAATATTATTTATTATGTAAGGAAACATTTACATCTAACTGTTTCTGAACTCTTGGGATGCACACGTAAGTAAAAAGCATGCTAGTTTAAAAAAACAGCCATATTTCAGATATTGACAAGATAGGTCGAAAGTCGCATGCCTTTGTGCTACTAAGTACGTGTGCCCCAGAAAACGTGAGATTCTGTGAAATTGACCCCAAACTATTTATGTGCTACTTTATCGAAACTTGTACAGTTGCAATGACAAGTTATTGTATGGAATTGCGTTTTAGTAAATATGTTCCGCGCGCAATTGTTAGTCACCTGCTCAGAAAAAGCGTCAAGGGGAGAGTGCGGGGCGGTTCGGCGGGGCACGACATTGATTGACACTTGAAATCCAAGTAGAAATGTTCTGTCACTCGCCCTCTTGCAATCCTAAACCCGCAGTAGGTAACTAGCAATTCTGCGCGAATAATAGCCGGTCAGTTTGCGAAATAAATACTTCGAAAAACTTGAGTGTTAAAAGTTTTATCATTGGACTGTTTTATTTTCTCGTTTTTTGTAAAATATCAAAGTAGCTATTTCGCAATTTGACCGGTCTAATCGTCTAATGACCTTAATATTTGACTGTAACATATTTATAGGTACGTATAGTCATCTATACTGTTTGTTCGTATACTAAATTCAAAGCTAAATTAATAGGAAATAAACTTTTTTATACACACGTTTTTCTATGTGTATATTTATATTTTTAGGATTAAGATATTCAATATTTGTACATTATTAAGATAGTTGTATGTATTAAGTTGTCGTATTTTCGCCACGGGTACAGTCAGCGTAAAATTTTCACAAAAACAATTTTATTTAAATCATTAGGTTTTATAAATGTGATCTTCCAATGGAATGTGACAGTTGCTACGCTGACTGTACCAACTGGAATATTTTCCAATCCCTATATCGCGAAGTGTAGATATAAACTCTTTATACAATTATGTTTATAAAATTAGTTAATTCATGCTAATCACAAACTTCAAATTTAGCGAGTATTTAGGAACTGCTGTGACTTACGTCCTACTGACGATAAGGGGAGTTATTTAATGTCTGTATTTAACATAATTTTTATTATTCGGCGAAGTTCTAATTCTGCTTTATCTACGTTTTTATGACACAAAAAGGAAATCCCAGTTCATCGTAGATAAAATAAGCACATTTTTATCCAAAACTAATTATTCTCGACGAATTTCCATAAAACATTGCTCTATTTTAGCCGGCGCATTCGTGTTATAAGCGAAAGTATATCTACAATGTGGCCGGTATTCAAGTTATTTTTTCATCTGGCATGAGTGTGTACTATCCAATATAATATCAGAATTTTAAAGCCTCGAGTCACTGCCTTAGCCTAAGACTTTTCCCTTTTGGCACCAGCAAGCTGAGTTAGTACTTTGCCGATGTATTTATACTATATGACAGTTTTAAACATGCACGACCTTATTCATACACAGATTATAAACCTATTTTAGTTATTGAATGTTTTGTCTTCTTCACATGAATTTTGAATTGAGTTTGAAGGAAGAAGACAAAACATTCTATAACTAACATAGGTTTATAATTTGTTTATGAATAAGGTTGGTAATCTTTGCCGTGTTAATCGACGTTTATTGTATCGAACACAATTTAGAAATACTCGAGCAATAACTGAGTAGCATTTATAATCCAAGAACCAATGAGACGGGGTTATTGCGTCAAAGAATACGAGATTTTATTATAGGACGTGATATAACGTCACCTTGTTAATATTACTTACCATGCTCGGACAATAGTAAACTTGTATACATTTCGTATAAGATATTTTTTCACGTAGCAATGAAACGTCGGCGTGAAAAGTTTACGTATGCAAGTCCTGGGGCTGTAGCCAAGATGCTTTTGTAGCAGCGTTAATGCTAAGAAAAAAAATATGTATGCGAATGATATATGCTAACGACAAGTTAACGCAAGGATACGTCATTCTGGTATATTTTTTTCTATTCTATTGGCGTTAACGCTTGTAGAAAAGTATCCTGGCTACGACTCCTATTACACTTTGACAAAAATCTTAATAGTTGTGTTCGAATGAAGACGATCATAAAACTTCGGTTGTGAGTATTTCTACGTGGTATTTATTATAAATATTCAGAATACTTCTCAGTTTGTAGACGTGATAAGACGTTAGTAACTCCCATGTTGTTTGATTCGTGGTCAAGTAAAGTTAACGGTCTCATTACATTGGAAAAGGGCGCCACGCCTTCGCCTCGCTGTGAATTCGCCAGTGTGATAAGAGACTTTACAGACCAGGCATGAAACATCCCGCCCTTGCTGAAAAAACCGTTTGGAATGGTGTGAATTTATTTGTTGATAAGCCTGATTCATCACGTAAAGTTGCAATGTGGTATATCTAAGGCTAAGGGCTTCATCACACTAATCCACCGATCATATTTATAATTAGTTCACAATAAAAATTATACATTATGTTACATTTATAAAAAAGGAATGCCAGCTTAGAACAGCCTAGTTCTATAATTCGTCTCGTTTCATTGTGCGTCAAAAACAATAGATTGGACAATTGTATGCCAAATGTATTCAACAATATTAAATAGTATAGTAGCCTATATTGAAAGGGTACGTGTTAATGATTTCTTACGTTTACGCGAATGTTAGACGTTGAAATTAAACTACTATTACAGATTTTATCGCGGTGTTTTATTTTAATTTTGTCCCGAAATTTTGAAGGCTTTGCAGCACTTCGTGGTCACGGGGCGGAGGGCCCGAAAATTAAAGTAAAAAACCGCGATCAAATCCGTCGTAGTAGTTTAATTTCAAAAGTATTCTGTGTCCCTCAGAACAAATTCTAAAAACTAAGTTCGGATGAGTCCGTTGTAACAAACATAAGATATAGGAACTTGAACGACAGTTATGGAGCATTGCGTAATCCTCTTAGCCAGTTTTGGCCACGGCGATAAATCTCAACGGAAATCAGCCAGGTACGTAGGAAATATTATAGTGCACAAGTGTGTGCGCAATACACAGGTGCACTCGCTATTCTTTCACTCATAGTCCGGTGAGACGGCAATCCGACATGACCTGAGAGAGATCAGGCGCAGGACCAACGGCTTTACATGCTTTCCGAGGCAAGAGGATTTCACCCCGCCAACTTCCTGACTCCGAGCTGCGACTGAGTAATTTATAAGATGGAAAAACCCAGTCACAATGTTTTTGGCTCGACCCGGGATTCCAACCCAGGACCTCAGCGCGCAAATCGTATTCGTAACGTGTACCCAATACAACTACGCCACCGAGACAGTTAGTATGGAGCATTATTAAGCGTAGTGAATATCTATCAGTTCCACAATGTTTTGTTTTTCTTCTCCTGGCATTAAAGATTATGAAAAAGACACTATAATTCTATTATGAATGATTCCGATAAACGATCTTTCCCGCTACCGTCGGTTTCGTATCGTAAATGGACCAATCAGTGGGCTTAGAATGTAACAAAAAATCACGTCACGTCTCCGTTTCGTCTTATTGGGATTGGTTGAGAGACTGACGTATTGGCTTCTCGATCAATCTTCTTCTTAGTCGTGCACTCTTGACAGAGTGGTCGTGGTCATGTTAAGGCCGATTGATGAACTGCCGTTTTCACGATGCGTCGCCATATGTCTCGATGTTTGGCGGAGTGGAAGCATTTGTGTATAGAGGAGTACGTCATAGTTTTAATAAGGTCTGTCCAACGTTTAGGAGCGCGTCCACGAGTTCTTTTGCCATCTACTTTTCCTTGAACCACCAATCGTTCCATGGAGTCCTCGTTTCGGCTTATGTGTCCGAAGAACTTGAGGATTCGTAATTGCACAGTCGACGATAACCTCTCTTTGATGTTCAGTTCTTCCAGGATTGAAACGTTGGTACGGTGCGCAGTCCACGGAATCCTGAGAAGGCGTCTCCAACACCACATTTCCAAAGCATCGATTTTGCGTTTGTCTTGGATCCTCAGCGTCCACGTCTCAGCTCCATATAGAAAGATTGGAAAGACCAGGCATCTCATTAGTCGAACCTTAGTATTTTTGGTTATTCGGCGATCTTTCCAGATCTTTGCGAGTTTTTCCACTGAAGATCTAGTCATAGCGCAGCGTCTTCGGATCTCATCTTCGCAGCCTCCGATGTTGGTGATAGTGGAGCCTAGGTATATGTAGTTCCCCACTACTTCACATCCCGCTATATTCTGGACATCAGGTCGGTTGTTTTCTATGCGATCTATAATCATCATCTTGGTTTTATCCCGATTGATTAAGAGTCCAAAATCTAACGCTGTGGTTTCCAAGCGTCGAAGAAGAGTTTCAATTTCCTCTCTAGTTGCAGCTAGGAGAGTGGTATCATCTGCGTATCTTAAGTTAGATATTTTCCGGCCTGCCACCGATATTCCTTCATTCCAATCTTCTAAGACGATTCGCATTATGTGTTCTGTGTATATGTTGAATAACAGGGGAGATAATATGCAGCCCTGTCTGACGCCGGCTTGGGTTTTGAAGTGTTCGGAGTCAATACCATCTACTCGAACAGCAGCTGTACCGTCTTCATATAATCGTCTAATGAGATGTACAAGATGTTGTGGTACACCCATTTCCGAAAGTATCAGCCACAGTTTCGACCATTTGATGGTATCAAAAGCTTTTCTGAAGTCAACAAAACACACATAAAGAGGAATATTGAACTCTCTAGCCTTTTCTATGATTTGGCGCATGATGAGCAGTTGTTCTCTTGTACCTCGACCCTTAACGAAACCTGCTTGTTCTGAGGCGATCTCGCGAGATAGATACGCTTGGAGTCTCGTGTTGATAATTTGTAGCATGATTTTACTAGCGTGACATATGAGAGAAATGATTCTGTAATTACTGCACTTTTTAGTTGATCCTTTTTTGTGTAGTGGTATAAATATAGAGTGTGACCAATCGCTCGGCCACACTCCGGTTGTCCATATCCGGCAACATATAGTGTAAAGTATATCTACTCCGATTTCTCCCATGTCTTTTATGGTATCGATCGGGATTTCATCAAAACCTACTGCCTTGTTACGCTTAAGATGCCGGATAGCTGCTCGTACTTCGTCTCTCAAAATGGCTGGTTCTTGCTCTGACTGACTGTCAAAGGTTGATGCGCAGCTTATATTATGTTTGTCTCTAAACAGTGACTTGCAATAGTCCTTCCAGACTTTAACAATTTTATTAATTTCAGTGACAGTGTCTCCGGTAGCATTCTCTATAGCCCAAGTCTTTGGCTTAAATTGACGAGTTATAAATCTGATTTTATTATGCAAGTCTTTTGTTTCGATTTTTTGTGAGTGATGTTCTACTTCTTCACAGATTGCTTGCAGCGCAGTATTGCGGTCTCGACGACAGGCAGCTTGAATGGCAGAATTCATGGCATTAAGTTCTCGTATCTTTGCGCCACTAGCTTTTAGGTTTCTCCGTTTCTCGATCAAATCCCAGGTTCCAATCGACATCCAGTGCTGCCTCTTTGTTGGTTTTAGATTTGGTTGGGATTCCTGCACAGCATCCTTTATAAGATGCATGGTGCATTTCCAGAGGTGGTCGACGTTATCTTTGCCACAGTTATCTTGCCAGTGCTGTTGTTTTCTGTAAAGGGACTTGACAAACGACTCTTTGTCATTGACCTCTATGCGTTTACTACTTTTCTGTACTATGCCTTTGCGCAGCCTAATCCTCAAATTACACACCAACAACTGGTGATCAGACATGACGTCGGCTCCCGGCAATGTATGTGCGTTGCTTATCGAGCTCCTCCATCTTGACTTAATCATTATGTAGTCGATTTGGTTGCGGTATTCTCCATTTGGGGATGTCCAAGTATACAGCCTCCTCGGGTGGTGTTTAAAGACTGTATTCATTATAGTCAAGTTATTATCTGCTGCGAACTGTATTAAGCGTTCTCCTCTTCTGTTCCTGCAGCCTAGACCATAATGACCTACGATATTCCGCAATCCAGCATCCAGAGCCGTAGTTCCAACTTTCGCATTGAAGTCCCCAATAATCATCAGAATCTCTCTTCTAGAGATGCTGTCGATACAGGTTTCAAGTTGATTATAGAACTCCTCGATAGTTTCTTCAGTAGCAGTGCTTGTGGGGGCGTAAGCCTGTATGATATTCAATACACATGGTGAAGCGTTGAGTTTCATAGCGATAATTCTCTCATTGATAGGGTTGTAACCGAGAACAGCCTTGTTCCATAGTGTGGGTACTGCAATAGCCACTCCGGCAAAACTAGATGATTTACGTCCTGAGAAAAAGATCGTGTGTTTCTCTAGGTTCTTATGTCCGCTCTCTTTCCAATGTGTCTCACTTAGACCCGTAATAACAGTATTGCATCGGGCTAGTTCATGATCTAATACATGGAGCTTTCCCTCATCAACGAGACCACGCACATTCCATGTTCCGACTCGGATGTTGTTTCTTAGTTGTAGTTTCGTTCTTCCAGTAGCATAGTTTCCATGGGGCGCCTGGTCGCCTGCTGCCTCATGGCCGGTAACCAATTTCACACCCTGATTCCCGGACAACACAGGGCGCCGGTCGCTACTCGGATCGCCACGCACACGTTTACTCGTATACGACTTGATCATGCCTCATGACTCTCGTGGGAAAGTAGTGCAGTGGTTTCCCATTGCCTTCTGCACCAGATTTTTTAGGGGGTATTTGAACCCCAAGGTTACTGACGCCTCTTCTGCTCAGGTTGCCCTGGCAGGTGTGTATGGTTATACCGCCATTTCTCGGTCGCCATTGCCCCGTTGGTTTTCTAGCAGGGAGCACCACGGCACCCAATTGGACACCGCCGCCATTTGGCACGTGCAGGTGGGGTTGACAGTAGGGCCGGTCAAAGTGTTTTTCCGATCTCCCCTTACTCCCCTCGATCAATCACAAACATCAAAATTAAACGACATCGTTTTACGAGTTGTGTCTTCGTGTCACATTCTAAGCCCACAGAATAGTTCATTCAGACATCCTTACAGATCATTTATTTTAATTGGTTTATTCTTACCATCAACGCGTCGTTGGCGGTTGGGATAGTTAGACGTCATATAACGTCCTTTAGTACATCTATATGTATTTGAAACATATCTATTAAAAAAAGTACTTTTTTATCTTATCCGAATTTAGTTTTTATAGATAAAATGTAATTTATAAAATTACTACGTAGGCCATAAGAGATCCCATGCCTTATGTATCATAATAATGTATATTATAAAATTAAACATTTTTCGTATTTTACCGCATGTATTTTATTTTGTGTACTTTATCCTTTTCAGGGGCCATGTTAAGACGTGCGGTGGAAAACGAAGATGTTTAATTTTCATGAAATTTGGCAGGATAGTAAATCTTCTTTAGTCAAAACGATAGATCTAGAGTCCTCACTATTGTCCTATTACTTTTTGTTAATTAATTACAATAGCATCACAGTACTTTTTGGAATATCATTGGTCACAGTTAGGTATCAAAATATATACGTCTAGTAATGTCGTAAGATCCAGAAATGAATGTTTGAAATCATAAGTACAGTGGGCTTAGAATGTGACACAAAGACGCAACTCGTAAAACGATGTCGTTTAATTTTGATGTTTGTGATTGATCGAGAGACCAATACGTCAGTCAAGTGTTAGTCTCTCAACCAATCCCAATAAGACGAAACGGAGACGTGACGTGTTTTTTTGTCACGTTCTAAGCTCACTGTTGTGCAAGAAAGCCATATGTAAAAACGATACAAAAATGCTGATTAGGAAACGTGTCCGATATTTCATTTTTGAAAAAGTCTATGAAAGTTCTCGAAAATAAATGCATAATACAACTTTTAATATGTACGTAGGTACCTAAATATTTGCATTTAGCACAGTTAATCGATCGAATTCATTAACTTTTTCTTAATCAAATATTTTTTACATTGTCCTAGAGCTCACTTTATTTAGGTACCTAGTATGGCAGGTACTATTTAATTACTGCATCCAATTTACTGAATCATAATAGCATACTATTAATAAATTGTACTCAGAAAGACCTCGACTCTTGCATTCTTATTTTGCCGCTTGACCCAGTTAGCAGTATTTCGATTTATAAAGAGTTTTAAGTCCGCCTAGTAGTTAAGTGCTAGATGATTCGCAAGTACCGGTGGCGTGGCGTGGGTTTTTAACGCCCATAGGCACCAAAAAAGCTCATTTCAACAAATAAGAGTCACGCGTGCGCAGATACCCTCCCCCCACCAAAAGGATATTTTTTATATGGTTTTATTTTAGGCATTTTGCCGCCCCCTTTAACATTTTGCTACCACGCTACGGCACTGGCAAGTACTGTTGTTTTTTTATGGCATTGAATGACGAGACGAACATGCCGTTCGCCTGATGTTAAGTGATACGACCGCCCATAAACAGTAGTAACACCATACAGCACCTTTGGTTACAAAGTACTGTGTGGCATTCCACTGTGCTCGTCATCCTGAGACATAAGATGTTAAGTCTCATTATGTCCAGTAGTTACACTGGCTACAATGTCCTTAAAACCGAAACAAAACAGTGCATGCACACAGCTGCTTGGCGGTAGAAATAGACATTGCGGTGGTACCCACCCAGACGGACTATTACATATGAGATACCTACCACCAGTAAACAGTGTTCCAGTTTGTAGGACATTTGAATGTTATTAATCTGCTTAATCTAAATCTGTTGTCAACTTATAAATCTACTCTTGTATCTGTGGCACAAAACTGGGCTATCCTTAGGGAAAACCTACTTACGAAGGCTAGTATTTATTTTAGTACCTATGTAGTAGTCATTGTTTTCTTAGTCCACTTGTAGCAAGGTATCCATTGGATTATTTCAATCAATGTCCTCAGTTAAGCCGGTCACAAAAATTTAGGCAATTTCGATTCAGCACGGGCGTTCTTGCCTCATCGTGTTATGAGATAATATTATTATCAATGACGTGGATCATAACATTTAGATATTCCATTACGAAATATTAGATTTTTAGATAACAAGATTCTAGTAAACAAACAGCTTTCTGATTTGCATAATTATTGCTCCACCACGATGAATGATAATCAGGGCCGGATTAGCCTAAATGGAAATTAAGCAACTGCCTAGGGGCCATGCCATCGGCCATTCGTCCCGAGAAAAAAAAGTAAAAATTATATTTAGCGATTCGTATTTAAAAAACCTGTTACCTGATAACAATATTATTGCTTTGTTTATCTTTTAAATTATATTTTGAAACATATGTTTTCATAAAAAAACACTTAATTTTCAGCCAAGGGAAAAAGGGCCCCAAGAGGGCAACGCCTAGAGGCCGCAACATTCTTAATCCGGCCCTGATGATAATGATGCCAATGATAAGGTACCTATTAAGTATATCTATATTTCTATTGATCTACAAACAGGTAGGTACTTAGTTTTTGTGCGTCATAATTACCTACTACCGTACCTATTCAGTCACAAGTTCACAACTGTTTGAATTAAAAAGCACTACGTAGTATTTCACAGCGCTCGTCACTGATAAATCAGATTTTAAGTCATAATGAATATTTAATTGCTCGTAAATAAACTGGCTAGAATGTTCTCCAAAATGCAGTTTGCTGATTGCTGTTTGGTGGCAGAAATAGACATTTGGTACCAACACAGCCGAACTTCCACATACGAAACACAATCTAAGTTTAAAGAGATAAGATGTAAATGTAGACTACGAACAGTAAAGAAGTATCGTTCTTAATTAACATATTTGACGAGAAAACAAGTTTACTTCGAGTCAGTTCAAAACAAGTTGCTGTTTGGAACGCAAGTGTACATACACCTAAAATGTCGTTTGATAACTTGAGTGAGAGGGACAAGGCGGTGTTGAGGAGCATCTTCGACCCGACGGTGACCATCGGTGATGTGGACGACGGTGACCAGTTCGAAGATGATGGTAAAGTGCTATTGCGCAAGTTGTTTGCTTCTTGACTTAAAAAACATTGTTATAAGTACTTAGGTATTTGTTTCATTGTTAGTTTAGCTTTGTACCTCTTTATATTATTATAGCTTTTACCCGCGGCTCTGCCCGCGTTAATGACTTCCCGGGATAAAAGTCCCGCTTTATATTTTCCCGGGATAAAAAGTAGCCTATGTGTTAATCCAGGACATAAAACTACCCGTCTGCCAAATTTCATCGTAATCCGTTCAGTAGTTTTTGCGTGAAAAGTTATTAAATTAATAATATCGCTATTAAAAATAGAGGATGATGGAAGAAGGTAGAAAATTTAGGGATGTATGTATTTTTTAATGCCACATCATAAAAAATAACTTTCCGAAAAATAAAAATAAAAATTTGGTGTGGGCCACTCTTATCACTTAGGGGGATGAAAAAAAGATAACATAGGTTGTTAGACCTTCAAACACTGTGACAAGAAATTTTTATATAGGATATAGAAATAGTTGTAAGTAGGTAATAATGTAAAACAGAGTGGTTTTGAATTTTTGATATTTCAAAAAAGTCCATGGTGAAACATTGAGGAAATAACTAATTTTGTACGCGCGAATGCTTGATCTAGTCCATTGCCATGTTACTTACCACAATTTTTCACTTTTATTATATTTTCTATATTTTGTATACTTAACATTTTACTACATAAATATTTGAAATAAAACTATTTTGCGGATTTTATCGCGGTTTTTTAATTCATATTTTCTCCCGACGTTTCGAAGGCTTTGCAGCACTTCGTGGTCAAGGGTATTGTAACATTAACTTTTCGGACCACCAACACCTCAGTCCGCCCCGTGACCACGAAGTGCTTCAAAGCCTTCGAAACGTCGGGAGAAAATATTAATTAAAAAACCGCGAAATAGTTTTATTTCAATAAAAAAAAAAAATAAAATAAAAAAAATAAAATAGTTTATTCATCACGTAGGCGAACATAATTGCACTTATGATAAGTCAAGATACATTCAATTAATAATAATAATTATTACAAAAAGTCACTTATATAACTACAATGTCTAACATTCGCGTAAATATAATAAGTCATTGTACATAAATATTTGTTAATGTTTCCCAGATTTGTCTACAGCCTCTGAAGAGTCTAAAGCCCTCTGCGCGGAGGGAGTTAAACTGGCTGAGGCAGGCAAATTGCAAGAAGCGTTAGAGGTCTTAAACAAAGGAATAGAGACCGACCCAGATGCGCCCGCCGCGTATAACGACCGAGCGCAGCTGTTGCGGCTTATGCAGAAGGACGATGGTAAGAACATTTATGGTAGCACAAATTCAACATACACACACGCAAGCGGTCTCAGACACACGTCACGCTTTTATCCACGTAGGGGTACGCAGAGGTGCAACCAGGGCACCCACTTTTCGACAAGTGTAATTCATCTCATGATGTGATAGGGGCGCGCCTATCGCCATATCAGGCACAAATTCTAGACTCTGGGCTGATACTGTGAAAGAAACCCCAATATCAATTTGCCCGTCCCATGATTCGAACCTGGGACCTCAGAGCGGTGTAGTACCACGCACGCAATACAACTACGCTACCGACGAAGTCACGTAAATTCAACGTAACTAGGTATTTAATTTAAGGTGTAGTTACCAAATGTGTTCAAATTCGGTAGTAAGCGAAATTATGTTGTAATGCTGTAAAAGAAAATAATTATGGCTCAAATCTTTTTCATCTGTTTCCCTTCTCTGCTCTTACCCAGAAGCAATCGCGTCCACATTTTTTTATGTGGGTGCAATAAAGAGTTTTATATCGTACTGCATAATCCTAGATATTATTATCCAGTATTTCTGTTTTTCCAGCCCCCGAGAGTTAGGTGTGTTTTTGGTTTTTAGATGCAATGCGGGATCTAGACCGCGCGCTCGAGCTGACCGAAGGGCAGAAGAACCGCGCACGCGCACTGGCGCTGTGCCAGCGAGCCACGCTCTTGCGCAAGCTGGGTAAGGACGACGACGCAAGAGTAGCGTTTGCTGAGGCTGCTAAACTGGGCAGTAGTTTTGCTAAGAAACAGGTACGCAAGTATTATCAGTTATCAATAGTTTGAGTGCTTTACGGGGTGACTTGGCGTTGGTTCATTATACAGCTTCATTTTAAGGAAATAAGGTCCAATTTTTAACTCGGAATTATCTTGATTTCTTTCCAAAGTATTGCCACAATACGTTAAACTTCGTACGACTTGTCCAAACGTGTAATCCAAATAATATTATTATTTATTGTATTTATTTTAAAAAATGTACGTCGAATTGAGAACCTCCTTTTTTCAAGTCTGTTAAAAATCAGTACTTCCACGCAATTGTTTTGATAATGTGTACTTTTCTTTCCAGGTAGTGGAAATGAATCCGTACGCGGCTCTTTGTAACCAGATGCTGAGCCAAGTAATGAGAGGGGAGAAAGAGATCAAATTGTAAACTGTTCAAATAATCAGATGTAGAGAATGCACTGAGCAAAATTACAAAATTGACCACTCTGTAGAAAGAGACAAAACGATTGTGCGGCCAATCACTGTATCTTTTCTGTAGGTGTAAATCCGAATACTATAAAAAACTTATTAGTCGCATTTTCGCTTTATTGGTCTACTGCATTTCACAACTTTATAATGAAAACGACACAATTTAAAAAAATAGAAAATTGAGTTGTAGTCATAAAATTACTTAAAACGAAATCGCCAATCAACAATAGTTCAAACACAGCCATATTCAAGCAGGAACAGGACAAAACTATTATATCGGTCCTCTTTTATTATATTTTTATAAAAAAGGGACCAGTTTTAAGTAATTTTATGACGATAACTCAATTTTAGATTTTTTTCAATTGTGTCGTTTTCGTTCTAAAGGTGTGATTTGTTAAGTACCTTGTTAAGTTTAATATATTTTTATGAGTAGCATACAGGTGTAAATAAAACAACAAAATCTAATGGATTAGAAATTTATATTGTTGAGTACAATCGATATCCACTTTCGAAAAAACTCCACGCTACATCGGCAGCCGAGCCGCCGTACCCGCTCCGTGGTGACCATCGCTTCCAAATCGAAAAATGACAATGTTACATTTTGAAAATGACGAATTTAACGCTACAAATCGAAATATTGTTTACTACACTAACAATATTATTAGAATATGCAATAAAATCTCAAATATATCGTTAGGTGCGGAAATTTTTCAAATAACAATTGGGTACAAAAAATTTACGCACACATCGATACACGCTTTATTAAAATGGTTAAAATTCAATTTATTAAATGACACGTGTGAGACGATTGCGAAAGATTAAAAATTAATTAGGAAAGTGCACTTTTGATGGATCTTTACAAAATGGCGTCGCGTTCAGGTACAGTGATGGGCTTTTGTTGAATTTGATGTAAAATTGGAAACTAATATATATGTAGGTAATGTTTTCCTTTATCTTCATTTAGTACGATAGCATCGCTTATCGCTTACTACATTGAAATGTTCTAAATCCGCATGTCCGTTCCGTTTCACGTTAAAATACATTGCTCTTTCCGGTCTACAAAAATATTAAGAATCTAGGCTGTATGTTTTACCCTGATATTTTACCTGTACCCATGCTTAGCCTCTGGACTCCAAAATCCATACGAAGAAGAATACCCCAAAATAATAAGTGTAAATAAAACTATGAATCGAAATAAACTACTTTTGGCACATTGATTCTTAAATAATACGAACTAATATAAAATCTCATTGATGGTTGACAATAAATTAATTATGAAATTCTGATGTATTCTCCTCCGTGACGCGTGAGGTGATGACGTATCACAGTAGTGTTTATAAACCCAATAAAATTGTGATTGGTGGAAAACGAAGAAAAGATTTACCTTTGACAGTTTGTGTTGCACCAAGTTAAATCGATTTGCGTCTTTTGTGACATAAATTTAACAAATGACGTAAAACGTCAGTTTGACACATTGAAGCTTATTTTGTTTTCAACAGACGCGCTAATGTTGTATTGCAAACCGACAAATTTTAAGACAACATTGGAATAAATATGCAAATACATAGCGTTAGTGTCATTATGTCTAATAGGAAACCGTGCAAAATTTGCTAAGTGGGTGATATAATTTTGCGTTTTACCAACGATTATACAGACTTTAATTAAACTTATGAATTTGTTATACAATGAAATCCAATTAAAATCTATAATATTGGAATATGGCAAATAAATTGGATGTAATTGTCTTAAATTATTAACGCACCAAAGAACTATCGTCCATAAACACAATTTACACATCCCGCTAAATTGCCTTGCATAGTAATACAGCTAAATTTCAAAATGGAAAATATGTACAAATTAGTTTTGGCACAAGTGACGGTGCAACGAGCTACAACATCGTCAATGTAAAACTTTAAAACATTTCGAATTAGTAAAATGTATTAATAAAAAGAGTATACTAAGTCCTGTATCAACTACGGGCTTACGCTATGAGAAATGTGACTTTAGGCCTATAATTTTATGAGATATTATTCAATGTAACGTATAATATCTCAATATTAAAATTGTTTCAAAATATGAAAAACACGAATGATTTACTGCGACTTTGATACAAGTGAGTTAGTATGACTTATTATTATGACCCCACCATTTTTATGGAAGGCAGTGTGTTTTATACTCTATGGTAGGGATGTAGAGTGCTAATTGTTTATGATTTTAAATAACTTTAAGGTCTCTTGTAGCAAATTCGCAGCAAGAATATTTCATTTCTAGCAAACGTCAAAATACATGTAATGGAAACAAGAGATTTCTGTAAGAGCAACCTAGTGCTACAATATATTAATTCTAAACCGCTAAATAATATCATGATTTAAAAACTAATTCTCACTGAACACACAACTATTATTTAAAATATTTTAGTGTCGACCATGAAATCAATAAGGTAATACCAGCACACGAGGCAAGGGAAAAACAATTTTGAAGTTATACTTAACTCTAAATGGTTCTTAAAAGATTCGCTTCGAGATAGAAAATGCTTACAGTAATACCAAATGCCTCGGATGCGTATTTCAGGCAACATTGAATACAGTGATAATACAGATACTACGTTGAGACACGGGCGGTATGCCCAATAAATAAATTATGTCTTATGCCTTATTTACAAACGATACCTTATATTAATGATGGTTAAATACGTTATAAGTTTCACAAACTTTAAAAATATTACTGACCAAGTCAGAATAAGGATCTATATACTAGGTGTTTGGTCACCGCTCCATCTGTCAAAGCGACATTGACAGTGACGTATGCCACGGTGACACATGTCATTTTGACAGCAAAGTACGACAAGCAAAAGGCTAATGATACAATGTGCCCTAAATAGGATTTCAAAAGGCGTAAGCTAGCAGATACTATAATCAGAAAACATAAGTTAAAATATAATTATAAATAATGGCGTATCTAAGATCATTTGGTGTTAACAATACTTTTTGTGTCTGTTAAGAGCTGATTATAAAACCACAGTGTTGACTGCTAATAAGTTGTATGGATAATATTGCCAACATAAAAATTTTATATGTCATGTGGTCACAGCTCTTACAAACCAGAAGAATGCTTACAAAAATAAAATTCACAACTAAAATTAGCGCTTTGAAAAATAAATATAAGTTACTATTTTAGTGACTTTATGTTCTTAACTATTTAAAGAATCTTAATTTATAAGCAAAGTAACGTTACTATATTAAGCGTTTAAATGGGAAGAAAGCTTTTTACCTAAATAACGTCTAGCTGGGTGTATACTTTTTGTGAACATTGTTCCGCGAATTCGAGTAAAGTCAGGTCAAAAGTTATAGCTAAGTTGGGTTAATAACTAATATTGTCTTGGGACAACCCTGGTTTTGAATCTTATAAGAATAAAGTTGTTAAAAAAAGTGTAAATTGAACTCAAAGTAGTGGTAATAAAGGCGTCGACCCCCAGCTATCAAGTGCTGAGTTTCCTTAGGTAATGCTTACTTTAATCAAGTTTGTGTTATGCTTTCTATACAATTAAAGCAGAATTCAGTTCTCCAAATATTAAATATTAAATTTTTCATACTCAGATCGACGAATAATATACTTTAGTAACTTAATTTAAAGTTGATTTTTGTAGAGAGGTATGTGAAGATGATTGTGTCAAAACAATGTTCCCAATAAGTACAGGGATGGCGGGTGGTGCGTTAGACGCACGGACGACATAGATTACATCCAATAGATATTATGATTATTTTATTTTCATTAGAAGCAAGGTAAACCCGTGAAGAGTTTCTCAACACTGCTATTTTAAAGATGCGCTGGACTTAGATCAATGTTTTCTTACTAAAAACCATGGTTCTAAAGGTAACATTTGTGTTTAATACATCTAATAGATGTAATTTATGTGGTATGTCCATACATCCATGGATCCGTGTGGGGGCGGGGGGCTAGCGCCACTACGTTGACTCCCTCTCCAGCTGTAACTAATCCTAGGGGCCAGCTCATTTTCTCACAAAACAAAACCTACTTTCATTAAGAAGAATTTATCTCTCACTTTGTTGTCAAAGTGACATTTGACATAACGAAACGTCATGTTGACAAGTCGCTATGCTAAGATAGGCCCCACCGACGACAATAATTCAAATAAATCTGAATTCGCACACTGGTTAGAAATCAAAGGCAATCCACAAATCTATGAAAATGAGCCAGCGATATATCCTTAAATTAATGCTTAACCCTAAAAAAGAATTGAAATGACTAATTTATCTAATAAATTGTGTTACATCATAGCCGTGGAAAAACCGGCGGGTGCACACGACAATAAAGTGGGAATCATTCAAATGTAACTCTTTACAACCTGCTCAATAAATGGGGCTGAAATAGCAACATTTTCTCTCACTTACGTATCGCAATCGCAATCAGCCCTGTATTATATACTGCCCACTGCTGAGCACGGGCCTCCTCTACACTACTGAGAGGGTTCAGGCCGTAGTCCACCACGCTGGCCTAGTGCGGGCTGGCAGACTTCACATACCCTCGAGATTCTTATGGAGAATTCTCAGGTATGTAGGTTTCCTCACGATGTTTTCCTTCACCGTTAAATCGAACGATAATTGATAAACACTTACGTATAACATTCGCATATCTTTGGATATAAGGACCAATCAAAGGGGTATGGTTGGTTTTTAATAATATCTATCAGCCCTTTATTTTATGATGTTCCACAGTCTTCTACTTGACAGAGTGTTAGGCCTTAGTCAATCAACATGGCCTAATGTGGGCTGGTTTTTATTTTATAGTAATGTCCTGGACGTGTACAGACGTTTTTATTATTTGATATGTGAGTGATAATAATTGGTACAATATTACCGTCAAACCCCATCCATTGAACAAGTTGCACATCTAATTATAAAGATCTTAATAATTCGCTAAATTCAAGCGCGATCAAAAATTTCTGAAGCGATATTCTGTTGGTTGAAATTGCATCAATTAATGTTTCTAAGAATTGCTAAATAAGGTATTTTCAAAGAAAACTATACCTGAATAAGGCTTACAACCGAATGAAAGTAAAACTTGAGATTCTATATCCTAAATCGCTTTAAATTAAAGAATTTCTATAAATATTTTTAAGTGACGCACTATGACGATTGAAATATGAGTTATTTGATACAATTTCAACAAACACACTAAAAATAGCTCACGAAGAATTAATTTCCAATAAGATCCCGAATTAAATAAGCGCTTACAAAAAATTATAATTATCTAAAAATGTCATTTTATTACAATTGAATTTAGAATCAAATGCTTTCTCATTTTATTTAATACACATCGATTTAATCTAGCAAGAGTGTTTACAATTTTATATTATGTATTTTATTAGCATTATTTTTAAGTTAGTAAGGCTATTTACTGATCAGCCATGAGCTGTTTGACGATTTGTAAAAATATTAGGTATTTATAGAATAATATTAAGGTAAGAATTTACATTTTTGTTTTGTAAATGGAGGAATAATTTGCTCGAGAGCGGCAAAAAAAATTGAAATGCCTCATCTAATATCGTTACAAATCGCATAAAAAAAACCGCACACACACAAACACACGAATACGAACGAGTAATCATTCAAACGCACACACAAGCAGACAGTCAAGCTCATACGATACATGATTAGATCATACATCATAAAAATGCAATCACCATAGTGAACGTACCCTTAAAAATAAATCAACGTGTTACCATAGACAATGAAAACTTAAAGATACAGCCATATAACAGCCGTGTTTTAAAAAATTGTCTCTGGACGAAATGATTGAGGGAGAAATACCGCGAGCCAGAGACAAACAACAATAATCAACTAACTACAATGACGAGATTCGAAAAAGTCGCTTCACTAGGCTAGGGATGTGAAGCTAACATTAACGACGTCCATCCACACGACACGACACACAAATAACATTGATATGTGACGATAATTTAAACAAAATCGATAAACGTCATCGATATGAATCGATTGTTACAATTCATCTCGATTGAAGTCATTTTGTAAAATCGATTTTTACAAATTTTACCATTGACTTCTCATTTTGAAATAAACAAAATTGAAAAATTATTGCAAAGGTAACTCAGATAAATCTAGTAAATTGAGATTCCTTGTATAGTCAAAATCTTCAAACGAAAGAAACACAAAAAAAATATAATTAACTAGAGAGCCTAACACAACATCAATGATATCTATTCCTTTTAATATTGCTTAGCGAAATTCGTTGATCCTTTACACCATCGCTTCTTTGTTAATTTTTTATTAAAATAATTACAAAAAGTCATGTCGTACTGGATGGTCTGAGAACATTTATAAATAAAAGTGACCTTAAAAAGGGAATGAGCAATAAAAAATACCTCCTCCCTAATACCTACGGTTTCTCTAAAGATACTCCTTTGCCTTCATACCAAGATGACAGACCGTGTTCCGAACTTAACATTAGATCGAGAATGAACGAGACAGCGAACGAGCGGCGTCGTATGAGTGACAGAGACAGTCGATAGATGCAGAGGATAGCTTGAACTCAATGGCGTCAGCCGCGAACTGAGCCAGCGTCAGTGTGAAGAAATGCCAGACCTGTGGACGGAAATATACGTCAATTACTGTACTAGAAAATAAAAAAAAATATACATCCATACACACTTACGCCCTTTATTCCCGAATGTGTAGGCAGAGGCGCAACTAGTGCACCCACTTTTCGCCGTACGTATTCCGTTCCATGATAGGGGGCGAGCCTATTGCCAATATTGGGCAAAAATTCCGGGCTGTAACTGAATTAAAAAAACCCCAGCATGACTTTGCCCAACCCAGGAATCGAACCCAATCGATTTTTGCATGAGCGTAGCTGGGTTGAGGAGTGAACGGGCTTTGTCCAACCCAGAGTTGTGCGGTGGCCAAGTCTTTGGGGCATGGGCCTTTCCTGAAAGACAACTCTAACTAAGCCCATAGATTTTTGTAAGATACGTACCCTCTCCGTTCACACATGCTGCACAAACTCAGGGTTGAGGAAGGAGAAGCCCATGAACTCGGTCTGGTCGAGGTTCATCATGAACAGCTTGTCGGTCGGGGTCAGCTCGGTCTTCTCCTGCGTGAATTGCTTGTCGAAGTTCGACACATCCTTGCGGTGTTTCTGTAAACAGATATTGTACTTGCTGGTAAAGTCGATTTAAGTTAGTTAGAAAATATGTTTTTCAGGTATTTTTCTTTCGGAAGTCAATTATAAAAAAAACAACACTAAGTATGTTAATTTTCTCGATTTTTAAATAATGACGTGTATTTATTATTTTGATTTATTTATATTTTGATTTATATATATTTTGGGATTTTATTAAAATCAGAGAAGACTAAACACTAGTGAAACCTTGAAACATAAATATTTAACATCAGCAAGCAAAGAAACAATGTAAATATGCTGGACGTATATAGACGTACGATCTTGGGTTTGAAGGGCGGCTGCACGTCCCTCGCCTCGATGCGCGCCCAGTCGATGCGGCGGAAGAACGGATGCGTGCGCACGTCCTCCTCGCCGCGCGCCACGCACCCGAGCCGCTTCGACGGGTTCTTCGTCAGGAACGCCTTGCACGCGTCCTTCGCCTCCTGCACCACAGTATTGGATCTTACGTCCGCTTCCAATATTACACGATCCCAAACGCTAATATTGTCCTTGTACCCATACTCGAACAATACTAAACTTGTATAAAGGACATGTCCAAAAACGGGTCTTAGATGTCCGCTTTTTGTATGGGCGTTGAGATTTATGTAATTTTATTTTGCTTAAAAACTAAACTAATTAATATGAAAGGTTTAAAAAAGTTAGGTATAAATGGAGGGGTCTAAAATTTTTTTAATTGATCCAAGATCCATATTATGCCCCTTTAATACCCCTAAAGTTTGAGCCTGGTTAGATTTTAAGGCCCAGCACCCTTACAAAAAGCGGACATCTTTCGTATACATATTCACTTCGACGTGAATGGGTCCAATAAGTTCTGTTAGACTTTGACAAGTTTCAATAAGTGTGTTCGTATGCAGACGATATTCAATATTACAACTGTGTTCAATATTACATTTCTGTTCGCATATAACTTCGATTGTGGTTTTTACTATCCACATTCACAATGCTTGACAGTTTGTAGACGTGATAAGGCGTTAGTAAGTCCCATGTTGTTTCATTGGTGGTCAAGTAAAGTTCAACAGTTATATTACAATGGACGAGCACGCATCGTCTTCACCTCGTTGTGAATTCGCTTGAAATTCGCCAGTGTGATGAGACCCTTAACTTAACTTGCTCTGGTATGAAACAAACCGGCCTTAAATTAAAATAATTCTAATTTAAGTAACTCTATTCTAATTGAACCATTTTCGCTATCGATTAGAAGGTAGGTAGCGGTCGGGATTGTTTATTGAAAATGGTTGTTATTCGAGTTGTTAGAAAGATCACAGGTGAGATTTCTTCTATATCTACACTGAATTATATTTAGAATGGATTTTTTTTTACTGAACCCTCAATAACGCAAAGATCAACGTATTTTAAAACACTATAAACTCGCAATATCTACCGACAAAAATTGTGATCAACATTAACCAAACATTTTGTTGTTGTATTGTATTAGCCTATAATGTCCCAATGTTGGGCAAAGGCCTCCCCAAGATCCTTCCATGAATAACCAAACATAATTTTACAAAATTAAGTACTCAAAAAAACGTGACGCACGCACACACACAGATTCCCAACTTTACCTTGCTCAAAGTCTTCGGATACGAGACACTATTATCAGTAATCGCAGCGAACAATTCTTCCTCATCTTCCCCATCAAACGGCGGCTGCCCCACCAGCATCTCGTACAACAACACGCCATACGCCCACCAATCCACAGACTTCCCATACGGCTGGTATAAGATGATCTCCGGGGCGATATAATCCGGAGTACCGCAGAAGGTCTTGGTAGTTTTGTCGCCGCTGATGCCTTCCTTACACATGCCGAAGTCAGCGATCTTGATGTGGCCGTCTTGGTCCAGGAGGACGTTGTCCAGCTTCAGGTCGCGGTACACGATCCCGCGCGAGTGCAGGAAGAATAGACCGATGGCGATTTCTGCTGCGTAGAAACTGTGGATGAAACAAAAAATATTTTACAGTGGTTTGAAAAGTAAAGAAAGTTTTTTTTCTTGCTATTGAATGACGAGACGGGCAAGCCGCTTGCCTGCTGATAAGCGATACGCCAGCCCAGTAGCTATACCATACAGAACTTTGAAGTATAAAGTACTGCGTGGCACTCCACTGCGCTTGTCACCTTGAGACATAAGATGTTAAGTCTCATAATGTCCAGTAATTACGCTGGCTACAATGTCCTTCAAACCGGAACACAATAGTGCATGCACACTGCTGCTTGGTGGTAGAAATAGAAGTAAATATATCCGTGAATCATATTTAGAGGGGGCAAATAGATAATTGCACATTAAGCTTTTCACTTTTACTACAAGCCTTACATCTACAGCGATTGTAATAATAACGGTACAAAGTAAAACGTGTAAAACTTCACGAGTTCTGGGCTGTACAATAAATATAACTTATAAATAATTGGCATTTGGCATTTTTTTTAGAATTTCTAGAGGGGGGGGGACCTGCCCCTCCCTGCCTCCTCCCCCCGCGTTGGCGACGCCCTTGCTCGTCACCCTATTAGAATTTGATATACTCTTTGGAAGGTAGATGATCAGATTATATAAAATTGTAGTTTCTTGTTCTGCTGACGAGCGGAACCTGACCATTCCTGCATATCACTTACACAGCAACGGGCTCCTTGAACTTGCCGCACTGTTGTATCTGGAACATCAGATCGCCGCCGTTCACGTACTCCATCACGAAGTACAGACGGTCCTGGAAGTAAGACATCCATCATGATATCCTTGGTTTTATAAATACATGCATCATACTTTTTTCCCTTTTCACACACACACGTCACACACACTCACGCTTTTTATCCCCTAAGGGGTAGGCAGAGGCGCAGCTAGTGCACCCGCTTTTCGCCGTGCGTATTCCGTCCCATGATGTGATGGGGGCGAGCCTATCGCCATATGGGGCACAAATTCCAGACTCCTGGCTGATACTGAATTTAAAACCCAATATCACGTTGCCCGACCCGGGAATCGAACCCGAGACCTCAGCATTGCAGTCATACCGAGGCAATCCCTTTTCAGGGGTAAGCAATAAGCATAAATTTAACACACCCACATTTAACCACCTATCTTAAGTCTCATGTAATACAAGGCATGTCTATTGACAAATTTTATGCCCGAACAGTTAAGTCCGACTTGACTCTAGTAGTCAGTCTACTACAACTCTACTTTAAGACAATGTGTTTGATAATCACCATAGTCTGGAAGCAAGAGTGCAGCTGTACGAGAAAAGGTGGCTTGCTGCTGAGCGCGAGGACCCGCTTCTCCACCATGGTGCACTCCACGTCGTCGTCCTGGATGATTATGTCCTTCTTCAGAATCTTGATCGCGTACAGCTCGTCGGTGCCGCGCCGCTCAGCCAACATCACCTGGTCAGCAGTGGATGAAGCAGTCAAGTTAAAGTGAAATGATTTTAGGTCTAAGCAAGGAAATTGACGGAGAAGTTGAAAAAGGAAATGTTGATATGAGGAGAGGACATAAATAAAATGAATCCAAATGTAAACTGAGGATAGAAAATAGATAATAAAGATATATCTAGGGACTCAATCTATAAGTGCAGATACATATGCAAAATCCATTGCACATTACAGAAATTATTAAATAAAATATCAAAAAATACATCTGAAGAGGAAATTCTTAAAATTAGAATCTTCCTTAATCTACCCACCATTTGAGCTAATCTCAAGCTTACCTTACCAAAAGATCCTTTGCCAAGCACCATAATAAAGTTGAAATCCGATGCCCTGATGACGTCAGCCGCAGCCATGTTATGGGGGACCTCTCGATCAGGCGGGGGTGGAGCCCTACGAGCCCCTACACTAGTGGCTCTCATCTGGTTCTTGAGCTGAGCGAGATCCGTGCCCTCTTCGGGTACAGGCACGTTGTAGAACTCTCCCTCCTCCAGAGTGAGCAGTTTGAACCAACCCTCGGCCGGTGCCTTCATCACCTCGGAGATCCCGAAGGACAGCGATCCCATGAAGTCGTTGCGGGAGGTGCGGTCCCAGTCCCACACCTGGAATTTGATGTCTTGTCAGACTTCAAATGGGAGAATGTAATCATTACATACGGAATGTGCACAGCTAGACACAGACTCAAAAATAATAGCAGGCATTTGCAAATTATGGGTTCACGAACATCTTAGCCGATTCGATGTCAGCCAGAGGAATGGATACCTATAGCTGTCGACAAGGTTACAAAACGAGGAGTATCTCTTAGAACACGAATAGTAACATGGCTTTCAAGAAACTTAACCATTAATTTATATATTAAGAAATAAGATTGTCATTTGTCCGCGTGAAGAAATATACTTTCTACCATATCTTGAGTTGGTACCTCAATAAGCAGCCTCCGATCCTTGTCTTCGGCCTTGAGGTCAAAGGTCAGCGTCTCGTTCCACACCGGGTTCAGCGTGCTGCGGATTGTCTTGGTTTTTTTCTTCACGTTGTCCGAGTCCGGGATCAGCTTCATCTTCACGTACGGATCAGACAGGCCGTTCGGGTCCATCGGGATCAGGTTGCGGCCTTGCTTGACTGTTAACGGAAAATCGTATTAAAAGATCTACCTGTGGATCGTACCCAGGAACCAGGAACGCAATAGCCCAAGGAGTCGATTCTGAATTAGTAATTAAGCATTAAAGTATAGGAGTGATTCAAGTAGAAACCACTCACTTATTAACTCAGGAATATTGTTTTTGCACGACTGGGATAACAGCTTTTTATCATCATCGAGTTGGGTTCAACTTCAGGACCTTTCTTTTTCTACTCCCAGAAACAAGTTCAAAATCATATTTTTTTGAGTTCATCTTGTATAGTTTAAATTATTCATATAGAAGATATAAGCATTTCTTTACAAAATACAATTAGGAAAAAATGGTTGAAGAGTTCTGGTATTTCATTTACCTTCGACAGTGAGCTTGTTCCCCTGGCATGAGACGGCAAGCTGCATGCGTCCGCGGCGCTCGGTGTGGTCGCAGCCGCACAGGTTCGGCACCGACTCCTCGCACCGCTTGTGCACGTTCATGTCGCATGCTACGCACCAAAAACATCGTCACTAACACTCCAACACCAACGTTTGAACCAATGTGTGATAGCGAAGCAACCGCAATGATGTTCAAACGCGAGTGCAAACTAAATCTTAAGTGCAAACTCGCTTAAAGTAAGTTAGTTTATTATCAAGTAGCCAAGGAGTTTGTGAGAATGAAGCGTTGTATTTACACGAAATGCGAACGGTAATGTAGTTATGTCGTAACCGCTTTTGATGAAATTAATACAATTATTCTTGTTAAATGTATCAAGGTAAGTGAAACTTTAGATAAAACCCCGCGGGAGGCGCGCGGTGGTTAACAAATAAACTTGGGGACGTGCTGGCGAGCGCTCGGGTGAGTTTTTCGATAAAATCTACTTCATAAGCGATATTAAAAAGTTCTACGTAAAGAAAACACGGACATGGCGGTGGGAAGGTATCGATTCGCGCTGCGAGCTTCGTGACGACGTTTCTTTAGTATGGTAAATATGTGATTTACGCCTTATGCAATATGCATTGCCGGGTCATTAGGTACACCCGGCGCCTGCGGTGGCGTGCGCGCGCTAATCACTCCACCACACAGCGTAATAACGGGATTCCTTGTCGACACCGCCATGCCCCATTTGCGTGCCACAAACAATAGGAGAACACAGGCAAGTTCAGGAATATTCAAAAAAAGATGCAACTTGAGGATCTGTTTCACAGTACGAGCTGGTGAGTTGACAGACAGCTTCTAGTATAAGTAGCTCACAGAAGTGACTGTCATCGACAAGCGATTGCTAGGTGTGATATGAAGGGTTGAGGAAGAGCGGGTCGTTGCTCAAATACAAAACGTTAACTCAAATGCAAGCTACTGACTCTCACATAAAAATAACAACCATTCTTTAATACAGTCAGCTCGCTTTCTGCAAACAAGTACTAACACAAATTGAGTATTGAATAAAAGGAACGATCGTGAGAGAGACCTCATTGGAGTAAATGAATATTAAAGAGGGATAAAGACGAACAATATTGAAATTCAATTTATCTTTTAAATGCTTCGTGCAATTGGATCTGGAAACTTGCTCTCGGATTGGGTTTCTTTCGTGATATCAGACACCGAATACTTACATTACTGTCTATCGATATACATGGATATATTCTGTTTACACATTTCATTGGCACATCGCATTCTCTAAGGGCATTCGGGAACTAGTTCCCTCTTCATTTCGTGTACTTTGTATACTTTAAATTTATACCTCCGCACTTGTATCCCTGTTGTGCCAGACCGTGGAGCAATGTGCCACAGTGGTCACAGAACGTTGGAGCAAGAAATGTCCACGTATTCCATTTGTGTGGCGCGTAGGCGGCCTTTGCAACAACAAGCGGTGTTAATGACACTAATAGAGCGAGTAAGAAGTGCTGAAACACTAATAGAGAAAAAAATGATAGAAAAAAAGCATTAGCAGAAAGCACCGTCACCGAAGTATCTGTAAACATAGCTGGATAGTGACACGTAAAGCCGGGTGATAAGCGTGACGTCACGGGGCCCGAGGCCCCGGGTACCTTGGCATTTGAGGCCCTGGTGTATGAGCCCGTACAGCAGCGAGCCGCAGTGGTCGCAAAACGTTGGGGACGCGTATGTTTGAACGCGAAAGTTGTGTCTCGTGCGTGTGTCCTGTTGGCATTTAGTATTTATACATATAGTTAATTGTACTATACGCATACTATTCCTTATCCGCTCGAAGTAAGGGGCGAAGGGGGGAAAAGTTACCACATACATATTCAAGACGGTTTGAATTAAGAATTCCAAATTGTTGTAAAATTGTATTACAAAAATTACATTCATGGTATTCATAGTATCATTCGTAAATTACATAGTGCCATGTACCGAAAAAAAAATCGAAATATATAACATGGCGACTAAATATCTATCACTGAAGTAATAATTCACCGAGGAAATAGATTCCTTAAAAGAATATCTCTAAAACTAAAACTGAACTTAAAAGTTAATTTATGAAATGAGTATTCATAATTACGTAATTGATTATAATCAGAATTAATAGAAATAATACGTAATTCACAAAAATCACAAACGTCGAAGCAAGTAAGTGCCAATTTCCTTCCGGCTGGACTAGGTCTTGTAAAGCCGACGAAGTTGTAAAAGCTATGAAACACGGACGACAAATTGTAAGTTCCATCACAGGTTCTATTGACAAAATACACGCCATACTTCTCTTCACATCAAATATATTGGTCCAAATACATTATTTAAAAAGAAAGTACTATTCTGTGTACGTTTAAATTTATTCTTCTTAATACTTCATAATTTAAGGATGTATGACAGGGGGTTGCGTCTGAAGTAAGTGTCTGACAATGGACAATGTGATTTCTTATCTCATCTTAGAAGTGCAATTTTATACACCTTTGCTGTTCACCTTTGCTGTTCATCTTTCAACGCCACCGGGATCTTCATAGTCGGGGATCGTTTTTACCTTTACTAAGGACATACATAGATAAACTTTCAGGTTTTATAAGATAACGAAGGTCAGATCCTCGTGGGCTCTTGGGCTATTGTAGAGATAATACTTGTAAATGCATCGTACTGGGATTCCATATCGCTTCCACATGACGGAGTTATAATAAAACGGGAGATTCCGCATTAGCCGATATTACGTCGGCAGAATGACTTGGGAGTATCTGCAATTGCTATTTCGTGATTGCCTTTGACGTTCGAGTTCTAGACTAGTCGATTAGATGATTACTTCTGATTCAGTTGGAAAATGAAGCTTGGGGCTATGTTATTTAAATTTATTATCTCTTTAAAATGTGTATTTCTTTAAATTATGCTAATTATATTATCTTTGGCTTACAAGAGTAACATAGAATCAAATTCTTATTTTATGTGCATTTTTTTTTTATTGCATCGAATGACGAGACGAGCATGCCGTTCGCCTGATGGTAAGCGACACGACCACCCATAAACAGTACCAACACCATCCAGCACCTTGAGGTACAAAGTACTGTGTGGCATTCCACTGCGCTCGTCATCCTGAGACATAAGATGTTAAGTCTCATTATGTCCAGTAGTTGCACTGGCTACAATGTCCTTCAAACCGAAACACAACAGTGCATGCACACTGCTGCTTGGCGGTAGAAATAAACATTGCGGTGGTACCCACCCAGACGGCCTCTCATATATGAGAGACCTTCCACCAGTGATTGTGAGTGCATTTGTTTATGACTTCTTTTCTTGGTTACTTTTGACCACATGAAAGATCTTTTCCAGAACAAAAAACTATGTAATTTACCGAAATAAAAAGAACCTTATAAATCACATCAAGTTTCATCAACTATTTATGTGACAAAATCATTAAATTCCTTTATTGAACTTTCGCATTTATAATATTAGTATGGGGTCGAGACGAGCAAGTAGCTACCTTGAACTAATCACCACGCCTGCCACAAGGATCACCACAAAGCTCTTATAAATTGGGTATAACGTTAATAACTAAATTGCTTCTGTTCAATGGACTATAGTCTATTGGGCGAGTAATTGTCGGACGCATCACGGCTCAAAATAGCATGTCTCGCTTTATCGGATTAATTAGAGTTCTCTTGTAACAGTTTGACAGTTTGATACACGCAATTTCACCCTTAACACATGACACCGCTTAGAGCCATGTTAACACATTGTTATTGGTGTACAGCAGGAATGGACCGGCTCGACCGGGGTAATACCGCAGTCTCAGAGAAACTAAAGTGTAATGACAGCTAATTGTTAATATTTGGCTTAAAAGCTGGCAGGACGTGCTCCTACTCGTATTTTGGGTGTTTATGGTTATTGGAGATTCCTTTCCAGATGACCCACTGGCTGAATTGCCGGTATACGTCATAAAAAAAAGTATGAAGCTAGTAATGAGCTGTAATTATGCTTTGGAATGTTATATTCCAAAGGGGGGTGTAAAAGAACAAGAAAATAATAATAACAAAATTGGGTATTTATATTTTAACCAATGTATACAAGGTACAAAAATACTACTGTGGCGAATGACGAGTGAAGGTTAGGACTCCGGTATCCATCCAGCAGGCAGGCTGGCATAATTCGAAATTTGATTTTAACAGTCTAGGGACGCAACGTTTCTCATTGGTCATAATAATTGCAACGTCAAATTGACACTGTCACTGGCTTTCATATTCCAGTAAAAAACACTTTATAAAAAGCAACAACTTTTAATACATTGCAAAATTAGCTTAGTTTTTACGACGGCACTTAGTTTTTTTAATATGAAACATTAGCGTAACGAGTAATAACTCGATGGAGGCCTAAATGATATTACTGGGGGGTGGAGGTCGTGGGCGGCGCGTGGTCGCGTGTGTCATGCACCGCGGCGGCCGCTTGAGACCACCGTGGGGCAACGTCCTACCTCAAAACGGACTTCAAATTAATATGTATTATAGGAAAAAATGGCCGCTGGATTCTGGCACAAAAGTGACTTGGCTAAGTAGGGAGCAATGCTGTGATTATAAGTCTGTTTCGCAGTCCTTTCAGCATGACAGCCTCCGCAGAGCGTAGGCATTGGGGCGCTGTGATTGGCTAATATTGTGGATAATATTGAGATACAATTCAATTCAGTTAGCTGTCAGATGAACAAAGCCAAAAAAAGCTATGAAATTACCGACACAACGCGTTAGGGCGCACTGATCGTCCTCATAGTGTTGTTTGGGATTACGGGTGTAATCTCGGTGGGACTAGGTGGCAGTGCACCCACAGTTGGCTGAGCTTGCTGTGATTTTAAGTGGAGTGTATATCGCCGTAAAAGGTACAAATCCCCGTTAAGCGCACCAATAGCGCCAATTTTCACTGAGAATCCAGGGAACCGAACCCATCACCTTTATTCGTGGGTCAAGTATGTTAACACTGAGCCGAAGAGGTCTTACCAATATTGAAATTGGGTCGATGCAGTTGATTTATTGAGCCTCTAGAGTGTTATCATACGAAACGCAACTAAAGGTGTCACAAAAATCAAATCCAGGCATACATTGGAAGAAACTTTCTTTGGGCTTCATTTCACTTATCAGGTGCAGTGGAGCCACTTTGCCGTGCTTCGATAAAAAAAAAGATGTCTTCAGTATTTCAAATAACAATAAAAATAATTCTTTATTGAAATTATTATTTTTTAACAATTAGATACTTTTGACGTTATTTAAAAAAATACTAAAAAAATATTAAAAGTACTTTCCGGGGTACTCAAGCTAGGCTTGACCTGTCTTTGGATAGCAGTTAAAATTAAGTACTATACCAAATAAAAACCAAAATCTCTTACATTACCACTGCATTATAAGTGATCCTGAATTATACATTCTAGTAACACCCTGTTTTCAAGAGAACCAATCCATTAGCGTTCGCCGGAGCTCGGTCAAAGGCCAAAGCAAATCCTCAAAGTCCCCGCCGTGCAAACAGAAAATGTGGTTGTGCTTCACACAGCTTGAATCAAACCTCTGATATAGATTTTGAAATATTTATGCGAAGAGAGTGGCTAGGCGTTTATAAATTCCTAGCTGTTGCTCACGGTTTCGACTGTGTAAAAAAATTATCGTAGCTTGAGGTGAATCAAAAACCTCTGCATCTGGAGGACTGTGGCTAGTATTTGGTAGCTAGGTATTGTCCAAAAGCCTAGTTGACAGTGGAACGGACTGCCGAGACGACTGTCCGCAGGTTCAAACACAACAGCACGCACCTCTGACTTTTCTAAAAATTACGCGTGTATTCTTTGTGAATTATCGCTCGCTTTAACGGTGAAGGAAAAACATCGTGAGCAAACCTGCATACTATTTATATACTGCCTGTATTATTAAATGGCTGGTATGGTATGGTATTGTCCGAAAAAGGTCCACTGGTCACTATTCCTGGATAAAAAGTGGTCTATATGTTAACATGTATGACAAATTTATTCGAAATCCATTTAGTAATTTCTGCGTTTATAAAAAAAAAAAACAAACCAGAAGAAAAATGTATTTTTAATATTCCACAAATTTATTAGACCTACTAAAGTTTTGGCTCTATGAAATGTGAATATCTCGAATTTATGACAAGACAACTAGATGTCCAAAAAAAGTTTCTTAGCAAACAAACCAATAAACCCATTACTCAGAGTCGGAAACTAATTACAGACCCCGGAATTGAACCGCGTCGTTATCAATAACGTGCTGAAACACCAACGGTTATTTATGAGAAAATAACGGTTATTTAACAACAAAATATTTGGGAACAACTTTAGTATATTCAGCTATTTACACGAAGTTCAACGCGTTTATCGCTAACGGTATAACTTGTTAAAAAGTTTTGTCAATACTTTGGCGATGCCAAAGTTTTGAAACGTGTTATTCATATTTTCACGTTTATGCTATAATACAAGGTGGCAATGAACCGTGAGATCTAAGGTTCAATTGCCGCGGACACCAGGCAAAAGTGAGGATTTAGCGGGTCAAAAATCGAAATATTGATGTTTTTCAATACATACGAGAGTACGTGTCAACTAGTAGACTCTAGAGTGTCCCAAACTTACCGAATGCCTATCGGTCGCGTACGCATCACATTCAAGCATGCGCAGTAGACCTTTACTAATTATAGTTTGCGTTGCTATAACTTATTGATTTTTGTTTATGATAAATAAGGACTCCTTACAAGTAAGTTTCTAATTCTTGATAATTTTCCATTTAATAACTTTAGAATTCAATATGGCTTCTACGAGTAGTAGTCGAAAGGCATTATTTACCAGTACTAATGACGTAATATTATGTAAAAAAATAACAATTCAGTCTTTTAAATGGTTGATGATTTGTTTGCATATATTTTAATTATTATAATAAATCTCTCACAAACACACACATGCGTGCATTCCGTTACCTCACATAAAGGATAAAAATTCTCTTAAATGCCTTTGTATTTAGACACTAATAAGCAGTCGTGTAAGACGGGTTTTTTTCAACTGTAGTTAGGGTAGTCCTCGGTGTTACTAAGCTGGACGCGGTCGCAGCGCCTCACGCCTCACGCCGGCGCACACGCAGCTCTACGAGCACGTCCAGCTTAATAAGACCCGGAGAAAAAGATAACTACAGTTGAAAAAACGGGGCCTCTCATTTCTTGTCCAAACGTGTAATTAATTAAATCACATTCGCAAAAATTTTACCATTACAAACTAATTTAATAAATATTTTAATACACTTACGTCGGAGTCGGCCCCTTTGTCGGCGCCGGGACACGTGAACGTGACATACTCGTGGCATCGCTTGTGTACGACGAAACTGCACACTGTAATTAATTCATTAATTACCACTAATGCTAATTAGTTGATTGGTTATCCCAATATCTATTAATTACGCTTGAGTAATTCGAGATAATGGTATAGTTAATATTTTAAATCTTAGTTTCTATGGGCGGTATTAATAAATCAATCTCAAGTTTGAGTTACATCTCAAGTAGACACAATGTATGGAACTATTCATACATGATGTCTACTTAAGATGTAACTCAAACTTGAGATTGATTTATTAATACCACCCTAAACCTAAGTTTTAAGTTATTGCATTGTAATGTGTTTGCTTTGTATTGTGTATTTTTGTATTGTGTACCTTGACACTGGAAGCCTTGTTTTCCGAAGCCCCTGTAACAAAAAGAAACATGTATGTCAATTAAAAAAAAAAAAAAAAAAAAAATAGTTTATTCATCACGTAGGCGAACATAATTGCACTTATGATAAGTCAAGATACATTCAATTAATAATAATAATTATTACAAAAAGTCACTTATATAACTACAGACATTTTTATAGGGAGTAAAATCAATGAAAAATAAATAATGAAGCCAAGCTCGGGCTGGCAGGAAAGAGAAGATAAAAATAAAATAAAAAAAAGAAAATCATTTTTATAATAATAAAATAATGGAAGGAACGCGTCGCGATCCTCACCGGTGAGGACACTACAGGCCCTAACCTAGCTAACCTACCAGCCTTTCACTAGCTACCTAAGCGATGACTACCCGAAGAAGAAAGGCAGAAAGAAACTCCGGGCTTACTTTTTTGTCATCATTTGTCCATTGAATCTTTATAATATTCTTTTTTTTTCAAGTCTTTTGCATACAAAGTCAGATTAGTTATATAAGCTAATGCACACACATCACCGTTAAATTGAGATAAAATCCAATTGAAGGAATTTAAAAAACACTAAACTCTACACCTAAAAAAAAAAAAAAAAACATAATTAGAGCAGAGAACACAAATAAATAATTATAATTAAACGGTGTACAGAGTGCATACGCCTACATTTACAAACATAATTTTTGAATTTTATTTGGTTTTCGAGCAATACGCACAATTTAAATAATTTATAATTTTAAAGGCAAGCGCAACACAATGATCGGTCGGTCGTCATTAACATTAAATGATTATATATTAACGCGAGGATAATTATAATTGAGGTATATATATGAATGTCAAATAAAGATTTAATATTAATTATAATGTCAATATTGTAGATGAGTACACATGACATTTTATGCAATTATCTTCTAATATTATGTGTTAACATGGTTGGCCATAGTGTGCAGGACCAATTTTCCAAACTGTCTGATCATCAAGGTAATCCGATACATTATAATACCCCTTAGACATTAACTCGCGCTTAACGTAACACTTGAATTTGTGTCCGGGTAGATTAGTTATTTCGGAGGGAAGTTTATTATAAAATTTTATTCCATTTGCTAAATATGATTTACTTGTTTTACAGAGCCTAAAATTTGGAACAACTAGTTTATTCTTATTTCTAGTGTTCAGACAGTGCAAGTCACTGTTTTTCATAAAAGTACTAAGGTTTTTGCGAACATACATAATATTCTGAAAAATGTATTCGGCCGGCAAAGTCAGTATATTGACCTCTTTAAACAGTTGTCTAAGAGAATCGCGAGAGCGAAGGTTATAAATAGCACGAATCGCTCGCTTCTGTAAGATAAAAATGGTCTGCAGATCTGCAGCAGAACCCCACAGAAGACTGCAATATGACATAATGCTGTGGAAGTAAGCAAAATATACCAACCTCGCCGTAGCCACATCAGTTAGATGTCTAATTTTCCTAATAGCAAAGACGGCAGAACTCAATTTGCTTGCAATTCTTTGAATATGGGGTCCCCATTGCAATTTATTATCGACTGAAACCCCCAGGAAGACCGTTGAGGGTACTAATTCTAGTTTATTCCCGTCTAAATCAATGTTTACTTCATTTTTATTGTTAAGTAACGAGAAACGGACACACTTAGTTTTTGCCGCATTTAGAAGTAAATTATTAGCAGAAAACCAGTCGGAAATCAATCTAAGTACTTTATTTGGCTCTGTAAGATTCTCTTCCCTTCTATTTATCTTAAATATTATCGAAGTGTCGTCAGCGAATAACACAACTTCAGCCATATTGTTAACCATGTAGGGAAGGTCATTTATATAGACTAAAAATAAAAAAGGACCCAAAATGGATCCTTGGGGAACCCCAATCCTAACTAAGGAGCCTGCGGAGAAGACGTTGTCGATAAATACTTGTTGTTTCCGATCTGATAAATATGAAGATATTAGGTTTAGCGCGTTTCCCCTAATACCATAATAACGAAGTTTTAAAATTAGGGTGCTGTGATCGACGCAATCGAATGCCTTGGAAAGATCACAAAACACCCCTAGAGCATCCTGTGATCCCTCCCAGGCATCCAACACTGCTTTAACTAAAGCACGTCCAGCATCTTGTGTAGACCTGCCTTTTGTAAATCCAAATTGCCTATCGTGTAATATTCTATTTTTATTAAAGAATACCAGCATTTGATTAAGCAATATTTTCTCGAATACTTTACTTAAAGCTGGTAAAATAGAAATAGGCCTATAATTTGAAGGAGTGTTTGAGCAACCTGCTTTAAAAATTGGCACTACTTTACTTATCTTCATAAGATCAGGAAATATGCCGTCCCTAATGCAGGAATTAAAGATATTAGCAAGGATTGGGGCGATGCTAACTATTACTGACTGCAACGCTTTAACAGACAAACCCCAAAGATCTTCAGTGCTTTTCATGTGTAGGCTCTTAAACACTTTTATTATATCATATTGTGTAACAAAATCAAATCTGAAATTCGGTATTGATAAATCTACATTGTGTTTTAAAAATGACTCAGCTGCTCCTGGTGAGGATGGCAGACATTTTGTCGTTTCAAACGGTATGTTAGTAAAAAAATGTTCAAAGTAATTAGCTGTAATATTTTTATCTGAAACTAGTTCGTCATTAATGTTCAATACAATCTTGTCATAAGACTTAGTTTTGCCAGTTTCAGTATTAATAATTTTCCAAGTTGTTTTAATTTTATTGTCAGAGTTTTTAATATTACTACTAATATAAGCAGCCTTAGCATACTTACATACACTTTTAAAAATATTAGAGTATGATCTTACGTAATTAGTAAATTTGACATCAGGTGTAAAGGACCTTCTGTCATATAATTCGTAAAGAACATCTCTACTACGCCTTATACCTTTTGTTGCCCAAGCACTGAATGATATTTTATTTTTTAGTGGTACTGATTTTACACCACATGTTTTATTAAACACATGTGTAATACTGTTTAATAATGTTTCAAACATATTATCATTATAACTACATTGATTGTCTATCATATTTTATAAATAACACACACGAAATACGGACGAGTGATAAAGAACCAATCACCATAAAAAAACATCATGACGAACTCCATCGTGGAGCGAATATAAAATTTTAACTAGATAACTTTATAATTAAAGCCTCACAACTTTGAACTCCCATAGTCCAAAAACTCAATATGACAAAAACGAATATAGAATTCTCGTTCAGCCAGTGTTGCCAAGTCTTCCGAACATGCAATAATTTTTTGAAACCACTATAAGTAAATCCCTTCCTATCCGATTTCGGCGACGGCGGTCAATCTCAACAGAGATCAGCCATGTACGCAGGAAATATTATAGTACACTAGTGTGTGCGCAATACACAGGTGCACTCGCTATTCCTTCACTCTCATAGTCCGGTGAGACGGCAATCCGACATGACCGGAGAGAGATCAGGCGCAGGACCAACGGCTTTACGTGGTTAAGCACTAAGTATTTCTTATTAGACGTTTTACTCGTCGTCGTCGTTGCTATTTTATCCGGTAATAGCTTTAGTATGTCACACAATAAAGTTCACCATAGCCTAGTTGGGAAAGGAACCGTCTGCCCACGGATGTCCGCAGCTTCAAAACCTAAGGCACACACCTGTGACTTGGAAGTTATATGTGTATTGATATCAATTATCGTTCGATTTAACAGTGAAAGAACACATCGTGAGGAAACTTAAATATCTGAGGATTCTCCAAGAAACAATCTCGAAAGTATGTACGTCTGCCAACCCGCACTAGGCCAGCGTGGTGGACTAAATTCTAAACCCTCTCAGTAGTAGAGGAGGCCAGCAGTGGGCAGTAAATTCAAGGCTATTATTATTTTTTATTAGACTTCTGCTCGGGGCTCCACCCGCGTGAAAAAGTTTTTCCGGGATAAAAATATTTTCCCAGGACAAAAAGTAGCCTAAAGCACTCAGGAGTAATTTAGCTTCCTATTAGTGAGAGAATTTTAAAAATCGGTCCAGTAGTTTTTGAGTTTATCCATTACTAACAAACAAACAAACAAACAAATCTTTCCTCTTTATAATATTAGTATAGATTATGACAAAATATCAATAATGTTTTAGTGAATTTTAGTGAATCGTCTTCCTCACACTAAACGTTCCTTGCAAAAGCATGGTAACGTTATGACGTAGCAAAAGCATGGTAACGTTATGACGTAAGCAATGCAATGTCCTATAACCCGCTCCAGTGAGATTGCCATGATCCAATCGTGCAGTGCAGACGCGGCCTAATCAGATATTAAGGTAGTGTTCGTGCAGTGTTTAAAGTGTCCCATTGGATAGCTAACGGACTGTACAAGGGTGTATGTGGCGTGGATGCGGTAAGGGTAGTTTAAGTCGATCGTTCATTCAATCCTTCATATATTCATGTCAAGAATTGCTGTTTTTTTTTTAATATTAAAACAAATACACATCACGCCGTTATCCCCGAAGGGATAGGCAAAGGTGCAACCAGGTCACCCAGTTTTCGCCATGTGTGTTTCGTCCCATGATGTGACAGGGGGTGAGCCAATCGCCATATTGGGCAAAAAGCCCAGACTCCGAGCTGATAGTGAGCAGAAAGCCCCAGTATTACTTTGCCGGACTCGAGATTCCAGATTCGAACCCGGGACATAAGAGCGGTGGTGTTACCGCGCACGCTATACAACTACGACACCGAGGCAGTCAATATAAAATCATGAATAAAACAATGTTTGCTCATTGTTATCTATACATTGCACACACCTCTGACTTTTCGAAGTTACGTATGTATTGTTATCAATTATCGCTCGCTTTAACGGCGAAGGAAAACATCGTGAGGAAACCTGCATATCTGAGAAGTTCTCTGAATTTCGAAAGTATGTGAAGTCCGCCAACCCGCACTAGGCCAGCGTGGGGGACTCAGGCCTAACCCCTCTCAGTAGTAGAGGAGGCCCGTGCTCAGCAGTGGGCAGTATATAATTCAGGGCGGATTGCATTGCATCTATAAATTACACAACTTACTTTTAGAAGACTTTTACGTCAGTCAACTGAATTTTGTTAAATATAGAAAGAAAGAAGAAAGAACAGCTACAGTCAGCCTACAGCTTGAATAAAAAGCTCATAAATTGAACAGGGATTTTTTTTAATGTTCAACTAAACGCCTTTTGCCAGCGTGGTGGATGAACGACCGACATCTCAATAGCTATTAAATAAATAGCTTAATGCTTCATAAGTAAACGTAACTTGTTGTATCTTCTCATAAAGAAACTGATAACTCAAATCTATACATTGCCACATCCAGTATTTTAATTCTCCGTCGAATCAGGTCCATTCGGAAGCGCATCGGAATTGAATCGGCGTCCCTGACGGCATTAGTTCAATTAGTCCTCGCTACGTACCACCTGAGCCGCGCCGGGCTGTGTTGTTTGTTGTGTTGGTGACTGGTGAGTTGGATCTGTAGCACTATAAACACCAACAAATGACTACTGGTGGAAATGTAATGGAAAAAGGGGTGAAAAGAAACGAAATGTACCTATATCGAATATTATTTTCAGAAAAATATGACTGTAATCAAAGTAAAAAAACGATTCGTGGTTATAGGAAAATAATCATCTATTAAATACTGCCTCGGTGGCGTAGTTTTATTACGGTACGACTGCAATGCTGAGGTCTCGGGATCGATCCCCGGGTCGGGCAAAGTGATATTGGATTTTTGTACTCAGTATCAGCCCGGAGTCTGGAATTTATGCCCGGTATGGCGATAGGCTCGCCCCCTATCACATCATGGGGCGGAATACGCTTACGAGACTATCCCGCCCTCATACCCGCCACTGCAACTCCTGTAAGCCAGGATCAGCAGTGGCACGCATTTTATGACACCGAGCGGTGAAGCTCGGCGAGTCTCTGGGAACGCTAATTAGTCTTAACCCGCAACGAAGTTAATCAAATAGAAGAATAGGGAGGAGTTAGAAATATATATTTTTCCACTCCATAGCAAAGCGGGAGACAAAATAATGAACTAAAAAGGTATTTAACCTTAATTATTGAGACTTTTACAACTGGAAAAGCCAGATGTAAAGCACCACGGATAAAATTTTAAAGGGTCCTATCATTTGAGCTGTTAGATTTGATTCCAATAGTAGGTATGGCAAAAACGCCGGAAAGCACGGAAATTCTGCCTAGTTTCCACAAGGTCCATGTAGTATACAACTCCAGATGTTATTTGCATACTATCCAACATAATGTTGCGCTCATTTTGCCAAAGACTACACTCCCAAAGTATGTGATGCGCAGATTGTTCGTAGTTGCAGTCAGTAGGCGAACATGGACACGCAGGCGAATCAACCAACCTAAATGAGAATAATTTGCACTTAAAATTACCATGGCCTGTAAGGAATTGCGAGACACAATGATCAATTTCGAGCCAAGATTTTGTAAGACGATCCTGAATCGAGGGAAAAAATTGATACAAATGCCGCCCTTTCGTAGACATATCCCATCTACACTGCCATTCCGCTAAAAGAACGTCAATAATTTCGGAGGTCGGCTTAAATAATCTGTTAATTTTTAAAAGTTCGCGCGAAGTCAAAAACCTTTTGTCCATATCGGTTCTAGTGGAGTAATACATCGCGGCGCGACGCTGAACCTCCAGATCGACTGGAAGTACACCCGCAAGGACAGGTAAAGCTTCTGTGCTAACTGTTCTATACGCCTTACACAAGAATATCAACGCCAAACGCTGGCTCTGAAGCAATTTTCTTCGTACGGCGCCGATAGTAGCTCTATCAGCAAATACAGGAATACGCTTGGCGAAAAGTGGGTGCACTAGTTGCGCCTCTGCCTACCGCTTCTGGGATAAAAGGTGTGTGTGTGTGTGTGTGTGTGTGTGTGTTATATACTGCCCACTGCTGAGTACGGGCTTCCTCGACTACTGCTAAGTATGTATGTATATTCTATGAAATGCGTCTTCTGTAATTGACGCTGGCCGCACGAAACGCATTTAACGTTTCAGATTCGTTTGCTTATAATAATGGCACATCACAAACAAGTGCATTTAAAACATTATCCTACTTCAGCAAAAAAAACCTGACAACAGATAGCTTTATTTCACACTTGCTTTTGCCCGCGGCTTCGTCCGCACGAAAGAGTTTTTCCTGGATAAAAGTCCCGCTATACAGATTCCCGGGATAAGAAACCTTGCCAGGGTCTCGAAATATCTCCATACCAAATTTCATCGAAATCCGTTCGGTAGTTTTTGAGTTTATCGCGTACAAACTTTGCCACCCCTTACACCCCCTTAGGAGTTGAATTTCGCAAAATCCCTTCTTAGTGACCATCTACGTCCTAAAAGGAACCCCCATGCAAAATTTGACACTCCTAGCACTTGTAGTTTCAGAGATTTCGTGATGAGTGAGTGAGGGACCTTTCGCTTTTATATGTATATATATAGATGTAGTACAATACTGTAACATACAGTTGTATGTTTGTACGTTGCTGCTACACTTCGCTGATTTCAATTACAGTGGACGCCATTACGCACCGCTCGGTCAGTTAGCTTCCATCAGGCGCATTGATTTGCAATTGAATTTTAGTATGCAAAATGAACAGTATGGTGAACGTAAACTAGTGAAGGTATTATCATACGTAGCATCGCGCCTTCGCCCTTTTCAGAGGTAGACAGAAGTGTTACTAGACTCGCATTTCGCCAGCTCTGTTAGGTTCTATTTAATAGCCTATTGGGATTTAAAGGGCTATAATCATCACCTAGATCAATGTTAGTTTACTGTATCTGGTAATTATTAATTAGGCCCAAATCATGTTTCTGTTTACCCTCTTGCTTTCTATTCAGCCTGGTTAACGGTATTATTAGAGGTAAAGTTAAGTTTGGATGTAGAGGTAGTCCAGAAACTATTTATCCGTACTTACGAATCTATTTTGAAAATTATTTCACTAACCGGAATCTGAATTACGCGGGAGTTAATTATTAATAAACAAAATTTGGATGTAGGGCTTAAACTTTTAAGTCATTTACCCGATTTATTAAAATTCTTTCACTAATCGGAAACTACATTATCCTTGAGTGTTATAACGTCGGGGATAGTGCAAAATCGCGTATCCACCACTGGTAAACACCGCGTAAGTGACGAAAAAAGTTTAATTGAAATTTTCGACATTAAACTTATGATTGGTAATACGATACTGTTAGCACTTAAATATTTTGTGAGGGTATATGTGATATACTAGACAGTTATGAAAACCAGTCGAGATATCAAACTAGTAATGGAAGTGATAGTTGGGTGGATAAAAAGGGTGCCGTATCGATGTGCACTCTCATTCGCGCTCTTTCGGTCTCAGTCTTGACTCATTCGTAGTCTCAGTGTGTTTCAGTTGCATTTGGTCATCGACTCTTGTACAGGTTGGTTAATTGGTGATATCTTTGTAAAAGTATTTACCTACTGTAAAATCAGTAGTAGATATTTTTTTATTTAAATCAAAATCGCTTCAGTTTCTAACATTACATTTGTTTTACTTACGCGGTATTTACCAATACTAGTTACAGGGTATTGCACTATCCCCGACGATAAGTAACGATACTTCCAGCAGCGGGTGGAGCGAACAAAACTTAGTCCATAAACGGTTTTTTTTATGGCATTGAATGACGAGACGAGCTTGCCGTTCGCCTGATGGTAAGCGATAAGACCACCCATAAACAGTAGCAACATCATCCAGCACCTTGAGTTACAAAGTATTTTGTGGCATTCCACTGCGCTCGTCATCCTGAGACATAAGATGTTAAGTCTCACTATGTCCTGTAGTTACACTGGCTACAATGTCCTTCAAACCGAAACACAACAGTGCATGCACAGTGCTGCTTGGCGGTAGAAATAGACATTGCGGTGGTACCCACCCAGACGGACTCTTACATATGAGAGACCTACCACCAGTGATTAAAACGGATTTAAAATCCTCAAATAAAACGAGAACACGGCGCGGCGTACAGTCCTTTTCCCCCTCCTTTAGCGGTACTAATATTTTGAAAAAGTGAAGTTTGTATGTAGCAGATTATGTCCGAAACCTCTGGTCCGATTCTGATTATTCTTTAACTAATCGGAATCATCTCCTGAATGTTATAAGCAACTATACATCCCTGCAATGAGTGAAGTCACGAACAGAACAACTTCTTAATAAATCTAAAATCCTCGAACGAACCGAGAACACGGCGTACAAAACTATCACGTCGTGTCGTCGAGGCGTGTATTGTCTCGCGCGATTTTATCTCGCGTTGATGTCGCGGCGTCGCGCGCATCCGGCGTGTGTCGCGTCAAAAGACCCGCCTGATGCATACAATCTGCTTGTTGAATGCATACATCGTTACAGAAATGAGCACGACGGTGGCTGGATATTGTCGTGAGGGTTTTTAATAATTCTACCGAATTCCACTACCACACCAGCCCTGTATTATATACTGCCCACTGCTGAGCACGGGCCTCCTCTACAACTGAGAGGGTTAAGGCCTTAGTCCACCACGCTGGCCTAGTGCGGGTTGGCAGACTTCACATACCTTCGAAATTCACAGAGGACTTCTCGGGTATGCAGGTTTCCTCACGATGTTTTTCCTTCACCGTTAAAGCGAGCGATAATTCACAAAGAATACACACATAACTATTTAGAAAACTCAGAGGTGTGTGCCCTTGGGTTTTGAACCTGCGGACATTCGTCTCGGCAGTCCGTTCCACTCCCAACTAGGCTATCGCCGCTTAGAATTCCACTAGTGGTCGGTTACATTTTGTGTCCGCCCGGATAGCGACCATAAGGTGTTAAAACCCGCGATAGTGGCCCACGTAAGTGCCACGTTCCGGGATCAGCCTGTGTATATCCAGTTGACAGGCCGGCATAAGTGTGTCGACTGGCGTGGGATAATCATCTCTGGTCAGTCGACACTCTACCTGCATCCCACTGCACTTACCATCAGTGCCGAGCCAGTATAAAAAAAAATTGAGACTTGAAGTTTGGAAAAAGATATTGTGTTGAATTATAAAGTTATGTTAAGTGGTAGATCTGCTGGATGTGTATATTGAGTATGTACCATCGCTTTGTTTTTTTAAATGTAACTTAGGTATGTAATGACTAAATCACAGAGCCGCCTATAGTAGGTTTAGTTTGACAACGATTGATGAATTGCTCGGCGCGATGAGGGTCCCCAACTACTGTCCCAAATACGAAAGATACATGAATTAACAGCTTTGCAGTTGCATTACGTACTGAATAGCCTTATTAAAGAACCTAGAAACCTCTTTCATCCATTTCCTTCTACGACGACACATACGATCGTCTGATATCAGTTTCACTTCCCTTAAATTAAATAAATCACGTAGGCGAACGTAGTTGCACTTATCAATGTCAAAATACATGATAAATATTATAACTTAGAGATACATATATAACTACGGACATTTCCGGATATTTAGTGCTAGAAGTAATATTAAAAAAGCAAATAACGTAGCGTAATCCTCCTAGCCAGTTTCGGCCACGGCGGCCAATCTCAACAGAGATCAGCCAGGTACGCAGGAGATAGCAAATAAGAATGTAACTAAACATCTAGCAAAAAAAGCCGAGCTCGGGCTAGCAGGTATGGGGAGAAAATATAAACCTATATTTGAATCTTATCAAGTAGCTTACTCGCCTATTTCCTACATACGAGAATAGCGAGAATATTTCATATATTCAAATGTCATTTCTCGCGTCGCATTACCGGTGCAGGTTTAATCACTTCTACATCATCATTGGATCCAATCGGCTCTCACAGCCCGCTGGTCCGTGAAATTGACGCCCCTGCGCCGGGTGAGCGGTAGGGTTGACACCACTACGTTTTATAATGAGGCTGATCATAACAGCATAAACACCATGGGTCTTTGGTTACTTGAATAAATAAATATAAAAAAAATGATTAATAAAAAGGAGTATCATCAAGTGAATATACAAGAAACATACTTATATTTTTGCCTTCTTTTTCCACTTGCCTTTATCACTTTTGTAGGGTCAGGGAAAACGATATCAAGAATTGTACGACAGTCCTAAAACTTGTTATATAGTCAGAGAAGTGCATTAAGGGGTTAGTGAGTATCCTTTGACGTAATTCTTTTGAACTGAAAATCTGTTATGGTAAAATATAATATCATATTCTCTACTAGAACACTCGCACTCTGTACCTAACATTGGGTGTGGTGATTTTTTTTTACTTTACTGTATAAACAAACACAAACCCTTCCATTTCAATAAAACGACTAAAACCTACGTGAAATTCGGTATACATTTTCGTACTAAAAACTAGGACGTCACAACCCTACGAGGCGCCCCGACGCCGCGCCGCTGCTTCTGGAATTTTTATGTTCACAACACAATACAATTTAGAAGTGGCGACGGTTGAAATATTACCAGCAATTTTTGAGTGAATTTCGATTTATTTAATTTACTGGAGTTCGTTTTCCTGTGATCGGTAAATAAGCACATGCGGGTGAAAACATGGATGTGTATTAATATTTTTTAAACAGTTATTTCATTTTGTGTTCTTTATATTCAAAAAAATAGAACGACACCCAGGATTTTGAAATACAATGCTGCATGGCAAATGGCAATACATGTATTTACCACTCCGAGATATTGCAAGTAAGTCTTACAATGCCTAGTACCTTCTACATGGCTTACAATGTTTTTAAAACTGTAGTACAAGTCAAAACAGCCCTTATTTCCTTTGACGACTAAAAACAGCAAAAACTATTTAAATTGAAATAACCTCACAATACTTCCCATTACCGCTTCACTTGAACCGAAACGTCATTATGCAAAATGTCTGAAAGCAATTTATTTTCAATGGATGTTTTTTATTGGCATGAGGAAGTGCACTGCGCAATATATAATAGTAAGTATAGTAAATTGCAAATATATCCTGACCAGGAAATAAAAAACTTGTGGTAAAATATGGAACTAATTTCTTGCAACTGCAACAATTGACGAAGTAAATTTTAAAACGAAAGTGGCGCCCCCAAAGCAGGTTTTGTATTTACCTACCATACCATACCACCAGCCCTGTATTATATACTGCCCACTACTGAGCACGGACCTCCTCTACAACTGAGAGGGTATTATTTGGTGTATTTACCTGATTAGGCTATAACGTCGAATGTCGTAAGACCTTGCAACCCTCGAATTATATGCTTGGTTTAGAAAAGCTGAACCCATATTCCGCCGCAGTTATATCTCTCTGTGCCTTTCTTCCTGTTAACCTCGGAGTATTATGCACTAGCTGCGCCTCAACCTAACCCTTCGGGAACGCCTCCCGAGGCAATTCTTGTGCGCTGGATCTTCACACCCAATGCACGCCCATGCGCGGGGGGACATTAGTCGCGGGTCGAGGCACACAGTCAGTGTGTATACCTCTTGGTGGAAAAACACATTGAGGCCTAAAAGGGCCCGCGAACATTTCCTGGCACCCTCTCTTTCCGCCCATCATGGGAACCTTCCTTCCTTCCCCCACCTTCCCTTCCACATTCCTCCTCCACTCCCCCCTCCCAGGCCCCTGCAGTCGCTAAGCCGGGGGACTCCAGTATCCCATTTGCAGGTTTCCCCCGGTGTTGAGTTCGGGATCGCCTACCTAAAAAAAAAAAACCTTCGGGAACAAAGACGAGCTGAAGTGTATATTTTAGCCAACTAGTACTTTATACTTCTACAGTTATAAATAATTTATCTCAACTCAGCTTTGATAAGCATCATCTATTCTATAATTGGGACCAAGCCAGCCTAAAACTACCTTCCATGGAATCCAAGATTGCAAATATCGCACTATAAAGTTTACAAATACACAATGCCTTAATAAGCATCAAGTTGTCCTTAATTGGGATAAATAATGAAACAATCATATCAGCCCTGTATTATAATATACTGCGCACTGCTGGATAAGGGCCTCCTCTACTACTGAGAGGTTGGGCCTTAGTCCACCACGCTGGCCTAGCACGGGTTGGCAGTACCTTCGAAATTAGAATGTAAAATTCGCAAGTCTTCAAGTTTTCCTTGACAGATAATACACGCATCGTAAAGTCGGAGTTGTATGCCTTGGGTTTAGAACCAGCTGACCTCTCGGCAGTCCGTTCGATTCCCAACTAGGCTGTCGGGCATCAAACCTTAGTTCCTTCAAGCTGACCAATATCGCGCGAGTAGTACAAGTGCTCTTGAAGGCCGTCCAGCACGTGGTTACTACGTATGTGAAACACGACACCGTAGTGGATTCATTCATGGTAGCGGGCCGGTTGGCGCGCAGCCAGCTCCAAACAGAATGATTTGTATTACTTGAAAATACAGTATGCGAATCCGTTTGGGTTGGTTTTGACTCGCTGACAAGTCAAGTGGATCTGTTTGTTTTTTTTTTTAGATATATTGCAGTCACTATTGGTGGCCATTATGAGACTTATTATTTGATGTCTTAGGGTGACATTGCAACGTCTTGAACTTTACTTTTTTGTGTTGTGTTGTTACTGCTCATATATGCTAGTCAGTTGATTTGTCTGTGTGTAATACCTTTATTGACGTAGATTAAGCAGAGACACACTAGCGCTCCCACGCTTCCATGAGTAAAATTTTTTGAATCGACATTTTTGTTCCTAGACCTGCGCATTGAATAAAGGACCGCACTATTCATAGCCCAAATATGTTGCCAATAAACCAAAGAAGCGGCTAAAATAAGTAAATCTCTCAAAATATTGGATGAAATAGCATTAAAAGCTATTCATCCCTAATTTGATGATTGAAATAGATTATGATAGATTTTATTACAGGTACCGGGCCAAATAATTGTGTAATATTTGTAACAAACGGCGAACGTTTGCAATAAACATAATTCAGTCGAATAATAATTCACATTCATAACGCAACAATGTTGCACGCGCTTAGAAGTGACACAAATGAGTTGACACATTATACGTGGAATTATACGGCAACGGTTATCGTTTGAAATCAGGGTTTTATATTTTTGGTAATAGTATGAAAACTGGAAAGATATGCTGATAATTGCCACTTAATTATACGAAAGTAGATTAGTAGTATGGAGAGTGTTGGATGTCCTCGCTGCGACTTTAGAAAGTCGTTTTTTTTTTGCGATATAAAATTCCTCGTATTTGATGTCGTTTGTAGTCACAAAAAATGACATCCAGTCGGATGTCATTTAAATATGGTATTAAAATTCCTATGTAAAAATAAATTAAGACTAAAATTCCGAAAACAAATTAAAAGAACCATTCACACCCACCTTTAAATTTTATTTTAAATTTAGAAAATTTCCCAATTTAATTCAACGATCTAGCTACTCCAATCTTATACAAAATATGCTTTTTTACGCGGTTATGTTGTGCAATTTATATTAATGGCCGCACAAATCTCCTGACGTCGACTTTGTGTTATTTTGTTTGAGTGTGAAGAGTAGAACGGGAATAATAATTAGTTTGGCCGACTTCGCGCTTTCTTGTGGCTGTTGACGTGCCCAATACCCCCGTTCTGTTGGAGTTACAACAATGACTAAATGGAGGGGCGGTTAGATTGTACTATATACTGACCACAGCATATAAAATATGAGAGATTTACGAGGAAAGAGAAACGTGGGAAGATCACAAAAACGATGGGTAATGACATTATATCGGTGGCAGGAAAAAAATGGACCGAAGCAGCACAGGACCGAGAAAAATGGAAGAAATTGGAGGAGGTCTATACCCTGGCAGGGGATTCTTGTAGAAATGAATCTAATTAAATTATACCCCTAACTAATAACTTATAACTAATGCTTATCATATACTAACATTCGATTAAGAACAACACATTTCGTAAATATTATTGTAAGTTTCTGGGAAGTAATAAAGGCTTTCTTATTATTTAATTACTGAGCTTTGAGACTTAACATCGAATATCTTCCAGGGTGACGAGTGCGTAATTCAGTTTTGCATATATTTTTGGGATTATAGTGCTCTAACTCGTATAAAGAAAAGCAAAAGTACCTTATTTTTCACTCTTTTTAAACCGACACTATTTTTTTAATAAAGATAAACTAGAACGAACTAGAACTAGCACGTAAAGTTTTAATAGCATCACACACTTCGCGCCATTTTCCGCGGACATGAAGGACCGCAGCGTAAATTAATTCATCTGCATCGTTATGCGACAAATTAGTTTACGGCCGCTTCAGTGAAGCTTTATACTAAGGGCTCATACACATAAACACGATACGGCGTCGCGTCGTATCGTATCGTCGTATCGTGTTTATGTGTATGAGCCCTAAAATCAGCTTTTGCCCGCGGCTCCAACTGCATGAAAAAGTTTTTCCGGGATAAAAGTCCCGCTTTATATTTTCCCGGGATAAAATGCCTATATTACTCGCCGATAAAAATTACCAAACTCACAACGGTTTGGGATAGTTTATAATGTTGCTTTGACTGCAATTGTGTGTATTTGTGTAGTGTAAATCTATACCTATATTATAAAGAGGGTAGATTATATTGTTTGTTTGTAATGGATAAACTCAAAAACTACTGGACCGATTTTGAAATTTTTTTACTAATAGGAAGCTACATTACTCCTGAGTGCTATAAGCTACTATTTATCGCGGAAAAGCTTTTTCACGCGGGCGGAGCCGCGGGCAGATGTCTAGTGTATTATAATTTTAATGGTATAAAGCGATAATCTTTGAGAGTTTGTAGGGGTTTATTGTGTACAACCAGTCACCTGCATACCATTTAACCACTCTAGAATTCCAGGCTTATGTTAGGAAAGGTCTAAACTTTTAGGTTATCCATCTGGAGATCGAATCTGGGACCTCCCATCTTGCAGCCTATCATATATATAAACATATACTAGATCGAAGCGACAAATCTCACCAAAATAAACTAGAAATTTCCAATGAATTACCACGATGAAGACACAAAACCACGAGACTAATTTAAGCACGTGTTTAATGTTTTACGCGAGCGTTTCACGTATTGTTGCTACTTTAATTATTATAATAAACCATTAAATAAGTCAGTTTAATTTACCGCCGGTCGCTGTAGGGCTCGGTAGGGTTGTCACATACAGTAAATTGTATTCACGAAAAAAACAAACAATAAGTATTATAATTGTAAAAAAGTAGTTTAGAAGAAAAAAAACGTAGTATATTGCAAGATTTTACACGTTTATTTCGGATTATCATAAGAGTTATTACTTGAGCATAATTTTTGGAAGCTCCATGGTAAGCACTAGCTTGAAAATGGTTTGTAAGGTTCTTGATACTTATGTAATCACCATCATCATATAGCTGACCATATGATGTCCATTGCAGAACATACGTATGTAATAACGATTAAAAATATTTAATTCAGCGGTTGTATTATTTTACTTTTATTAACCACGTTTGCTGGGCTAAAGGCCGTAGAGCTGTTTTTGACAGTCCAGATGACAACCCTATCTCCCTGGACGTCGTCCAAATATTTGGCCACGGCGAGTTCCGATACGGCTGAGCGACACTGGCCACTACACGTTGTTAAAGCTGTTTGATTTTGGCGCTACGTTTGTTGATGTTTTTGTGGATATGGCGGGTAGGCGGTTGTTACTTAATAAAAAATAAACAATTAATTAATGCTATGTGTTAATGTAAACTACATACCTTGATGTTAAAGAATTATGTGTTATTTGGGTCAATTTGTTGCTGTCATATCCTACTAATATTATAAACGCGACAATTTGTAAGAATATATGTATATGTTTGTTACTCTTTTACGCAAAAACTACTGAACGGATTTCGAAGAGATTTGGCACACGAGTAGATCATGTCCTGGATTAACACATACGCTACTTTTTACCCCGGAAAATATAAAGCGGAACTTTTATCCCGGGAAAACTTATTCAAGCGGGCGGAGCCGCGGGCAAAAGCTAGTAAGGAATACATCATAGTACTATTGTGTATCATTTTAGAAGCTAATTTCAAAAGATTTTTAGCGACGCCAACTTTATCTTTCTTACCAATAAATAGCAAACTGTTTTTAACCGACTTCCAAAAGGAGGAGGTTATCAATTCGTGTGTTTGTATTTTTTTTTTATGTATGTACACTGATTTCTCTGAAAATTGGGAGCGTATTTTGTAATATGTAAATGACTAGTTTCGTTACCAACATTTTCAAAATATCTTTAGCTAGATTTCATGACACTTGGTTGTGTGGCGTTTTAAACAAACCATTCGAGTAAAAAACTACCACCTGCCAAGCTGCCAGTTACATCTGTTCGCAAACTATCAATTTTAATAACAGCGGCGCGGCGCGGCGGGCTGAAGCGAAAATCGTTGGCGCAATCGTGGTAAAAAAAAAACAAAAGTGCTCTCATTGAAACCGCCTCTCCAGATTCAAAAGTAGAACGCTGCGGGGGAAGAGGGGGTGATGTTGCGTGCCAGTTCCACTCACAATGGCACTCGACAGATGAAAACCACCGATATAGTAACAGTCGATAGAAAATGTTCGAACTCCTTTCGTGCGAGCTTAAAGTACGATTTAGCTTCTAAGTGTAACCTCTTTGATGTCATTACTTAGTGAAGTCTTTGAAGGGATTTTTTGATTATTTTAAATATTTATAAAGTGCTCGAGCGTGTAGATGAGTTAAATCTTTTTATTGGTAGAATACAAGTTGAATGCCTGGTGGTAACACAGCTGGCATTAAAACCTAACAATAACGCCATCGGAATTAAGAGTGTATTGTCTATCTTAGGAAAGTAATCGAAAATTAAGACAAGAGGGTTAAATGGACCTCTAACATTCTCAATGATTATAGGAACAAAATAGAATAACAGTCACTTCACGCCGCTTGACAAATAAACTAAAAATTAATCTGGCATTAGATTCGAAAATAATCTTATGATTCACTTACATTAAGAAAGCACATGAAATAACCTCATTAACATAATATCGTAGAAATAGAAAAAACCAGACCAAAGCTCACGACGGCTATTATCCATAAGCTCTTTAATTTTAAAACAACAATCTCATTACGCAAATCATAAATCTCCATAATTTTTTCTAGCACACAATTAAACACATTTGCATACTTAAAACAAATTACCGCGCTTTACATAAAATAAAAAACTCTTTCATAATTATTACGCCAATAAAAAACTACCACGCGTGGTAGAAAATTTAATTTTCTCCCACAATGTTATTACAACCGACGTTGTACACACAGCGTTATGTTACGGAGGCGGTTTTATTACATTCAGAATTTATTTTCCATCAAAGAGTGTTTGCTTTGTGTTGATACGTTAATAATATTCATTTACAGCGCTAATAACTCGTGTTTTGGGGTTGCCAGGCGCTTAATGAACTTCCAATTTAGTACAATATGGTAATTTTGTACGACAAAATAGTAGATTCATAATGTTTTCTTTAATAACAAATAACATTCTTGAGTTGTAATAATATTTTAACAAGTTCTAGGCCTAGTGAGTTGATAATATAAATAAATATAAAATCCGTTATAATAGTTTAATTTCAATGTCTAACATTCGCGTAAACATAAGGAAACATTATGCTGCTATATGATGATTGATGAGTAATTGTAACCTAATCTAAGCTGAAGTTGAACACACATTGAAAGTCAAGTTGAATGTTCTCGCCTACCTTCTAACTCAACCAATTTAAGTGGGCAAAAGCTCAAACGAAAGAGCTCGTTCCAACGAGTGTTCTTTGACCGAAGACCATGTACCTCAATTAGAACCGGACATATATAAAAAAATATCTACATAATATATCATTTTCTGCTCAGTATCAGCCCGAAGCCTGAAATTTGTGCTCGATATGGCGATATGCTCGCTGCCTATCACAGGACAGAACATACATGGCAAAAAGTGCCCTGTTTGCACTTCCACCTACCCTTTCGGAGGCGTGACGTGTGTTTGTAAATTATGTTAGTTGCGCGCTATCCCGTCAGCCACAGTTCGTGTCACAAGTTATCCGATTTTCCGCGCGGCCTACCGCTGCGTGCAGCTGACAAATATTCAGGTCACAAATAGATGTAGAGCCTAGTGCTTACTGTCACTCACATGCGACATCGGATGGCCACGATTAATGGGTTTGTTCGTGAATTTGTATAGTAATTTCGTGTTATTATTTATACTCTTATGTAGTGGTTTCAGTAGATTATATAAGAGTAAGGGAGCATGAGGATACGGTTATCTGTTTGGCTATATGTATACCTACCTACTGTCATTTTGAATCGGTTATCGGTAAGAAAACTACCATCCCGGTTGAGTGAGCAAATCGCTGGCTCACTATGACAAGGTTCTATATAAATAAAAGGAAAATATAATTTTTCATGAGGGTACATATTTTAATAGTAATAATTCATGGTTCCTCATTTATTTATCTTTCGGAATTATTGGAAATGTTTACTGAAAAAGACATAGAACAATGTGATATATGTAAGTCAATTTTTGCAAAAAATATAACATATAGTTATATATATACCCTTGTAATAGTGAGCCAAAAACATGAAAATGGCTGCAAGTCACAACAGAAAAACGTTATACATCGGTTCTCGTTAAGACAATGTTACCATCCTTGTAGAACCGGTGCTCATGTTAATTGTGCAGACAAAAATAAGCCGTGTATATATTGTTTAACATGCAAATTAGCATGCTATTTACCAGAGCAAGCGCCCGAGAGCTTGGGTCAAATGTAACTAGTGCAAGGCCACGTTACATACCTAGCTCTCAAAAGTGGGGAGAAAGTTCCGGTACGTTGTTGCACGTAGATATAATATTATATACGGTTTACAGGTGATAAGAAGCTTTAGAAATATTTTTAATGAGTTATTAACCTAGTCAATATTTTGTATCTTGGTTTTTTTTTAATGTGGATTTACTAGGTATACGAGCAAGTCACTCACCTGATAGTAAACCTTGCAATTGCCTATAAATTATAACAATATACATAACTTTTGCTTACAATAGTTTTGTATGGCATTACACTAAGTAAGAAATAATATAAAAACAGATAAATTACAACAAATTAGATAAACCGCAGATTAATTATATCTATTAGTAAGGATTGCCTCGGTGGCGTAGTTGTATTACGCTATGACAGCAATGCTGAAGTCTTGGGTTCGATTTCTGGGTCGAGCAAAGTGATACTGAATTTTTAATTCAATATCAACCCGGAGTCTGGAATTTGTGCGCGATATAGCGACAGGCTCGCCACCTATCACATCATGGAACGGAATACGCACGGCGAAAAGTGGGTGCACTAGTTGCGCCTCTGCCTACCCCTTCAGGGATAAAAGGCATGAGTGTGTGTGTATTAGTAAGGAGGTAATCTTATCATTCCAATACTGAGCTATCGATCGATTTCGGAGTATCCACCTGAAATTACTTAATAAAGTCAAAGAGGCCACCATTGACTTCCCGCAAGCCCAATCCAAAGTTGGCTTGTTGAGGGCCAACTTTTTGTTTTACTTGTTGAGTGACGACACGCGGCAATTGGACCAAACTTGGATAAAAACTTCGTAGATTAAAAAGTTTGGCGAATTCACTTCGTTGATTGCACTCATAAATATTTTATCAAAAATTTAACGTAATTTCGTAATGGTTACGTTCGAAATTCGATCGATATAGCGTAAGATTCTGAAATGATTAGTCTATAGGCAATAGATTAGATGACTACTTTTTAAAAAATACATTTATCAAAAATGTATGTCATTTTAAATGTATCAATTTTCAACATTTGCGCAATAATAAGTAAGTTATAAAGCTTTGAAATTTGGAGAAAGGGGTGGTTGTCAAATTACAGTAATATAAGACTGTGACGTCACCGGGTGTCACCGGCCATAAAGCTGCGTGCGTTCGAAAGAGATAGCTCGATATCCCTACCACGCCCCCACTTTTGCTCATACCAATATTTCAAATTTGAATAACTGCTTTATTTTTTAATCAATTTTGATGCTGATTTCGCAGAAGAATTTCTTTTGAATATTATTTTCTGTTGTAACAAAGTTTTCCTTAGCGCTTAATAGATGGCGCCAGCATAGAATTAGATCGCGCTATGGTTTACAAGCCTGTGAAACTATATAATGTCGCACATTTTTTATTGTATTCGTTCGACCTAGAATACCATATTGCGAGTATACAACTGTATCCACTTGTCTGGATCTTTCTGGATCTCTGCAATATTATTAGGGAGCGCTTGAATTGTTAATTCAACTTATTTCTTGTACGGTGTACCGTATCATTGTAAACGGAACCTCTTCAGTCTCCTAGCAATATAGTACGTGACAGTGGCAACCTTGTTGTTATTATTTACCGAAGACCCCCTCAACCCCCTCACCCTCCGGCGACAGTGGCGCCCAACGTGGGGCTCGAGCAGTCAGCAACGCTCACAGCAACAGATTGATTCCACAACAATCCAGAATATATTGACGAGACACGTGAAGCAAGTACATCCCAGTTCCGGTCCTATGGGATAAATTCTTAGTATTGCCGGAAGCCCGCAATAACAGAACATTATTCGACATTGGTTTTATGCAAGTTGCCGGCATGGTATTAAACCTGCCCCAATTCACTTGGCACTTCATAATGTTGCACGCAAGATGTTATCCGGATTTACCCGAAGCATCTTCGACGGAAATGAGCCTACATCGACCGTACGGACCACTCATTCCGTTGGAACTGTCAACGCCACCTAAAAGAGCTAGTACTTACTTGTTCGACGGATATTCGCCGGTCATAGACACACTATACTGTGATGCGGAGCGAGCCATAAGGGAAGCAGAGGTTGAACTCTCACCTGAGTCGTCTAATCGATTTCCGTCATCTGAAATATTGAGTGCTGACATACCGATTATAAGCAATGAAGAGAAGTTGATAAAAGAGCTTTTAAAACAAAGCGAATCCATATTTGTGGCTAATGGGAAGCCAACAACCCAAATGGATGCGAGTTCCTACGCTATAGGAGCAGTTTCGGTCCAGGGGGAGAAAGACCAAGAACATCCCGTTGAATATGCCAGCCGGTTGTTAAAACCAGCTGAGAAAAAACTATTCCACTATGATGCACCAGTGGGTGGGTACATACCATGCCTCCGCGCTACAATTGTATCGAGGACAAGATACGAAAAACTTGCCTGCACCTGTACAGACCATACGCAAAAGAGGATGCCCACGCAAGCATTCTTCGTGAACTAAGAAGAGATATGTAGTTCCTGTCTTCCTCGTCGGGACGTCTTCGTAGACAGAGGGGGAGACTGTAACAAAGTTTTCCTTAGCGCTTAATAGATGGCGCCAGCATAGAATTAGATCGCGCTATGGTTTACAAGCCTGTGAAACTATATAATGTCGCACATTTTTTATTGTATTCGTTCGAGCTAGAATATCATATTGCGAGTATACAACTGTATCCACTTGTCTGGATCTTTCTGGATCTCTGCATATTATTAGGGAACCCTTGAATTGTTAATTAGTCTAAATTCTTGTACGGTGTACCGTATCATTGTAAACGGAACCTCATCAGTCTTCTCACAATATAGTACTTGATAGTGGCAACTTTGTTGTTATTATTTACCGAAGACCCCCTCAACCCTCGCCCCGCGGCGACACTGTTGCATAAAAAATTACGTACAAAATCAAAAATAGGAAACTACCCTATTTAGTAATTACTACGAAATTTATTTTTGTTACAGTACTATTCTTTCAGCGACTTTAATTTGTGTAGGTTTTAAGTTAGCAAAAAATATTTGTTTGTGGTTAGTTATGCTATAAGTATATAATGCTAACTAATGACTAAGCTCCCAACTTCATTGGATGAGCGCAATACCACGTGTATTTCAGAATTGAAAAGTACCCCATCTAGTCATTCAGTTATAAACAAAATACAGTCCCGAAATCCGTCAATAAATCATCCTGTTACCTAATTCACATATCCCAAAGCAAATTACATATACGCACCTGCACGGTACAATTTCGACAACCCGTCCAATTTCGTCGTACATTGCTCGCTATATTAAATTATCGGGGAATGTCGTCAACACAAAGCGGTGCATGTATAGTTAGTCGGAATTACGGATACCTGGCGCGTTCGGCGCGCTTCGTTGTAGTGGCTACAAGCCGACCACCTTCTCATTGAAATGTCTACAATCTCCCTAGATGTGTGCGGATCTGTTGATTGGAACGAATGGATGAATGATGTTGAGTGAGTGATTGAGTGAATGGTGATTGGAATCAATGGATTATGATTTGCGAGTTGCTGATTAGTTCTTGTGAGCTTGTGATCAGTTCGATATATGTATAGACTGTTTGTTAGGACTTGATACTTGTAAACCTAAGCGTCGGGTTATTGGTTCGTTAGGTGATACAGCATTACTGAACAAAGAATGTTACGGTCTTATCCTTGAAGAGCTAGGTTAAGATTAAAAAACATGATGCACTAATAGTTTTCTAAGCTTAAAGCCCCTCCATGATGTGATAAGTACCGAGCCAATCTCTACATAAAGCACAAATTCTAATCCTGAGCACCACATACGTATTTTTGAAATTGATAAATTCCAGACCTAAGAATAGAATTAGGAACCATATTACGAGCCGAATACGCCGCTAATAGTCCAGTAAGACACCCAAAACTATTACATGCCACTTTTTTTTCAACCTCTTTCGTTGGTTGAAATTTGAACAACACTACTTTCGCAGGCCATCTTCTACTTGCGACAATTCCACTTAAATGTGTTGAGGACGCAACATAAGTTTTTTAAACAGGATGCAGAAAGGATGTGTTTTCATTGTTACGATCGGATGCCTACGTGACAACGCCCTCTGCTGAATCCAGACCCGAATATATAGAGTTTGGAAGAGCAACGCAGTTTCACCCGACTTGGGAACCGAACCCAGGTCTTACTTACAACCCATATAAGCTACTGTTCACAACACACCAAAGTTCCGAAAAAAGAATCACTTTGCCAGAAAAGAAATATCTTCAATATGCAAATACAGCCCTTAAACATACAAACGGCGAATGCTCAATATTTTCCGAAGGATCTGTTCGCGATTGCCTTAATGTCAACATATTACCAACAAAAAGTGTTGCCTCATTGTAAATATTTATAAGGGAGTTCAGCTCTCGCGCTCACAACGGGAAAATGGCGTCCATTGAGATATGAGCAGGTATACGTTAGGGATGGTCGACTCCAGTGTCATGCTAATGCTTTGTAATCTACCCATCCTTCAGTGGAGGCCTTCCGACGGTGAGCCGAAATTTACGGTTTTTACTATCAAATTCATATTACTCGATAAGTTTCTAATTTTTCACTGATGGTAGGTCTCTTGTATGCGAGGGACCGTCTGGGTCGGTATCACCGCAATGTCTATTTCTATCGCCAAGCAGTAGTGTCGTGTTCCGGTTTGAAGGATTACCCAGCATAATTACTGGGCATTATGAGACTTATATAGTGTCTCAGGGTGTCGAGCGCAGTGGAGTGCCACGCACTACTTTGTAATTCGGAGTTCTGTGCGGCGTTGTTACTGTTTATGGGCGGGCGGTATCGCTTACCATCAGGCGAGCGGCATGCTCGTCTCGTCATTTAATTGCAAAAATGTACCCTGATAGGAATCGTATTGAACTATTCGCAACAGCTGTAGCTTATCTATATCTGAGGCCATCGTTAACGCTAATAGAAAAAAGAATGTATGGGAATGACATATCCTAACGATAAGTCGTACACAACATTAGCTTAAAGACTATATAAAGGCATCTTGGCTACGGCCCCATGTCATAGCATTTGACGATGTGTCACGTTAGCACAGCTCAACCGAATAGTATACGCGCGTGCAGTTCCTCGCATTCTCAGATACCCTGACATAAAAAACACCCCGCATGGACGCTAACCCGACGCCGCAAGGTCCATTTCTGCGGCTTCATTGTTCAGTTTATAGCCCGCGGTGCTCGGTGACTCTGTGATGTCACTGTATAAAATCTTTACGGCTGTTTGCATCGTTATCGGTTTATGGCTGTTTACCTCACGGCGGGTATCTTGTTCAATGACGGTGCGTGGATTGCTCAGATGCGACAGGTAACATTGATAAATTAGTTGATTTTTATAGCAAAAATTAGGCAAAGATGAGAATGAAACTTTTTTTGTTTTTTTTTTTATTGCCTTAGTAGGCAAACGAGCGAGCGGTCCGCCTGATGGTAAGCAGCATCCGCCGCCCATGGACTAAAGCAATGCCAGAGGCACAGCCAAGCCGTTGCCTACCGGCAACTGATGTTAACAGTGTTGTCTCCCTTTCTGAAAGACAGTGACCGGTGTAATTATTGGGCATTCAAGTCAAGAGCGTTGTGTGGTACAGTCAGCAGCAGATATATAGGAGCGCATTGTGTAACCAAATAATTCTACACTCCTAAGGAAACCAAAAACTTTTACACAACAAAAGTATTCAAAAAATTGTTGGCATCCTATGTGTCAAAATCATCTAAACACACGTTTGTCAAAAACTTCTAAACAAATGTATCTTCTCAATTCACTGATCAACTGAGGTAATCAAATGTAACTAAGCATTGAAAATAAGTTATCGATTATGCTGATATTATTGAAAAATGTGGCAGCCGTTTTGAATTTCTTTGTTTTAGGGCTAATTGGGTTCAAAATCGATATAATATCTATGCTAGCCCAACTAAATCACTGTAGCAATCCATAGCGCAATATTTATGACGCCAGTGCAACTGTTTATAAAACAGATATACGGGAGTCAATTACTGGGATACAACTAGTCTATATGCCACATCAGGACATAATATTCGTGTGTAAAATTTCATCTAAGTTCGTTCAGCGATTTTTATGTTTAGTGTTAACAAAACAAAAGTCTAAACAATTCATAATTTTTCACATTTATAATATAAGAAAGAAGTAATATAACAAGTTTGAAAATTTATCCGCACGGATCCGTGGGATGGTTCATAGTTTTGATACGAAGAACTCAATTACCGTAACATTCTATTTCGGACAGTTGTCAAATCATTGGGAACAAAAGACACGTAACTGACGTCAAGCAAGAATTGAAAGAGATAGACGAAAGGATTTTTTTCAATTATGAGTCTAAATGCATTGGCATAAGAAGAAGCAGAAGAAGAGAGAAGATATTCTTTTTTCAAGTTCATTATGAACACCTGCATTGCTAAAATGCAGTTGACAGTTGCATTATTTATATAGTAATCACTTTCAGTTTGCTTAGATACATTTGACAATCTATGTGCTCAGATACAATTGCAACTTTGGATGCTCACAACTTTTAGAGTACTTTAGTTGCATATTAAGGTCATATTAAATGCACCATACAAACACCATAGTTGTTTAGCTACTTTTGATGCTGACTGTACATACTGTGTTTCGTAATTTGATGTTCGGGTATGCATGTCTAAAGTTTAAAAAAACTTGCTACATCAATGATATGGGTGTGCCCTGTTAGCCAATTGTTTTTTACTCAAATATGACATTTCCTAAAAATAGCATTACCTTAATAAAACACCCACAAATTAGTGCTAAGGAAGCTATACACAAAAACAGTATCAAAAACTCGTTACCTTTGGAGGTTCGAACTTTCGAACCTCTTCTACAGCTCAAAGGAGCGCGACTCATTAAACGTAATAGATAAAAAAAGTATCATATTTCTCTCGTTTATAAAAAGAAGTTTTCACAAGCACAGTTACCAAATGAAACACTTTTGAATATGTAAAACTTTATACGTAACACACACGCAAGCTATTACATACATAAAGGTTAGAAACATTGATATTTAACATTGAAAATAACAAACAATGGTCTTAGCGGTAACGGGCCGGGCGAGTAAGCGCGCGCGAATGGCGTCGGCGGAAATTCCCGCCGCTCCCGACTTGCAACCGCGTGGCGCTGGCGAGCTCGGGGCTCGCCGCAACGGCGTGTGATTGGTTGGTTTGGGAACTATTTTGACCAGATGTTATAGTCTCCCCCTCCAGGACGGAAGAGCGTCCCGCTTCAGGCCTGGAACCTTGATTCCCTACACCTGAAAAGCCTACTGGTCAACCCGACGTCTTATGGGTACTAAAGGCGTACACGTAATATTTAGAGGTGCTGCCCCTTTAAATGGGACCATATCGGAACTGTGATACTTTCCTATTACAGTATTATTGAGATCCGCTAGTACAAAAGTAGTCGGACTGACTAATTTCGAGACAACATAAGGTCCATCTCGTTTAGGGAGAAACTTAGTAGAAGTGCCTTTGCCCTTCATGCCCAAACGATGAGTTCCTACCAAAACCAAATCACCTACACTATACTTTGGAGCGGGACGACGAACAGCGTCCACAATCACTTTTCGCTGATCTTGTTGGCGTTCGACTCGCTCCCGAATGTCACAGAAACTGCCAATAAAAGAACGTAAGTAAGGAGTCGCCTGTGGAACAAAATTTTCTTTATCCATAATAGTTCGGAAATCATGGCACACATCAAACGGTGTACGCATCTCCCTAGCAAAAGTTAAATAGGCAGGGGTCTTGCCGGTGGTACAACAGATGGCACTATTCAGTGCAAAACGTATCTGAGCCAAATGTTTCGGCCAATTATGATGGTCCGTTTTGACTAACATGGCTAATTGAACCTTTAAATCCCTGTTCTTCCTTTCAGCAGGATTTGCTTCCGGGTGGTAAACAGGTATCAACTCTTGCTTGATACCCAGCACGAACATACATTGCTGCATTACAGCAGAAATGAATTGTGGCCCATTGTCGGATATGATCCGTCGCGGTAATCCGTAACGAAGGAAATATTCTTCAATGAGGACCTGTGAACAATTTTCGGCTGTAGCATCTTTAAGAGCGAACAACTCGACCCACCTAGTCGCAACATCCTCTACTAGGAGAATCCAGCGTTCTCCTAAATCTCCTGATGGTAACGGACCAAAAAGATCCACCGCAAGAACTTCCGACCGCTGCTGTAGTACTGGAGTCTGTAAGAGCCCTGAAGGTTTCTGGTTTGTTGCTTTATAACGTTGACAGTCTATACAATTTTTCAAATAGTCAGCAACAAACCGGCGCATACCTGGAAAAAAATAGCGCTCACGTAAGCGATGAAGGGTCCTTGTGACTCCTTGATGGCCAGCAGTAGGGGAATCATGGAATTCCTTGAGAATTTCTTCTCTCTTGGATACCGGCACAACCAGTTGAACCTCTTCCAAGTCACCATCAGGGTCGTAACGATACAAAATACCCTGTGACATCATGTACCCGCGTTCCAACCAACGACTACAAGCGAGTTCATCATCAGCTTCTAAATCACGGATGATCTTCAACACTTCCGGGTCTTCTAGCTGTGCAGTACGTAAATCAGCAGCTGAAACATGAGGAAGGTCTAATATGATGGAACAGACACTAGAAGAGACATCATCACAATCAGGTCTGCTTAAAGTATCAGCTAAGACATTGACTTTGCCTGGAGCATACTCAATGCGAAGGTCATAACACTGGAGTTTGAGTGCCCATCTAATTAGGCGACCACTAGGTGTTTTAAGCGTGAGGAGCCATCGCAAAGGCTGATGATCACTTTTAACTACACAGGTATGTCCATCAATGTAACATCTAAACTTATCCACTGCCCACACAACAGCAAGAGCTTCACGCTCAGTGGTGCTATAATTCTTTTCAGCCGACGTTAGAAGGCGACTAGCATATTCTATGGGTCTCTCATTATTACCATCTCCTTGGAGTAAAGCTGCCCCAATTGCATAGTTGCTGGCATCGGTTCGCAACAGAAATGATTGGGAATAATCAGCTTGAATTAATATGGGTGCTTCGCATAACTTACATTTCAGGGTATCAAAGGCGAGCTGTTGAGCTTCATCCCATCTCCATGGCTCATTCTTGCGGGTAAGTTTGGTTAGGGGCTCAGCCACCTTGGCAAAGTCTTGAATAAATTTTCTAAACCATGAACAGGTTTGTAAAAATGATTTTAACTGCTTAATGTTTCTCGGGGGTGTCCTCTGCTGGATGGCGTCAATCTTCGAAAGGTCGGGACGGATACCTTGAGGCGTTATAATATGGCCAAGGTAAGTCACCTCTTGACGAGCGAAGAAACATTTTTCTCGGTTTGCGCGAAGACCGAAATGACGTAGTCTATCGAATACCTTCTGAAGGTCACGAAGATGTTCTTCAAAGTTACCTTGGGTAATGATCATCAAATCATCGAGATATGCTAGCAGAGTCACATTTTGTAAAGATGCACCAGAACGGAAACGATCGATCAACCTTTGGAATGTTGAGGGAGCATTTTTCAACCCGAACGGCATACGCTTAAATCGGTATGTCCCAAACGGTGTGACAAATGCGGTCTTGTCTTGATCTTCGGAGGCAACATTCACCTGCCAATAACCAGCTTTGAGGTCGATGGTAGACATAAAGCAATCGCGTTTGGTCATCTGAAGAAGTTCGTCGATAAGAGGGATTGGGTAACAGTCTGTCTTGGTGACTGCGTTTAAGCGCCGATAGTCAACGCAAAACCTTACCCCTCCATCCTTCTTCGGAACCAGCACAGCAGGCGAAGTCCAAGCAGACTCGCACTCTTCAATGATGCCATCATTAAGCATCTTATCCAGCTCAGTCTTCATTAACTCTTTCTTAGCGGGGGTGAGTCGATACGGCGGAACCGAAATTGGCGGATGACTGCCAGTGTCAATATGATGCTCGGCATACGGTGTAGGGGCATACGGTGTAGGGGTTTTCCCCTTCATAATAGGCTGTGATGCAAACTCTCACCATGAGGTGTGGGGCAGCACAGACTGTAATGTGAAGGGGGAGCTCCTGCTAGAATATATAGTAAGCTATAATCTAGACATTTTAAATATAGGCGACACACCGACCTTTGTGACCAGAGCCAGACAGGAGGTCCTGGACATCACTCTGGCCTCAAAGGAGATAAGCACATACGTAAAGAACTGGAAGGTTGACACAAATGACTCTTTCTCGGATCATCGTAGAATCACCTTCCAGATAGAAAGCAACATAGAAAACCACAAGGTACGAAATGCCCGGAAAACGGACTGGGTGCTATTCCACAATGATTTAAATGAGGATCTGAAAAGGATTGCCGATTGGTCAGAAAATAATTGCTTGGTTCTAAATCCAAATAAGACAAAGTACATGATATTTGGCACAAGAGCACAGTTGGATGCATTACCTGTATCATTTGATGTGAGATTGCTCAACCAGTCAATAGAAAGAGTTCATGAAGCCCGGAATCTTGGACTATTTGTGGACAGCGCATTGAGGTTTGAACGGCATATTGCTAATGTGGTTCAGAATTGTTTTTATCGTTTGAAAACCCTGTACAGAATAAGGCCATATTTATCCGTCAAATTACGCGTGCAACTCGTCGAAACGTTGGTATTGTCTAGACTTAACTATGCAGACACTGTCTATGGACCACGATTACTGGCTCGTACGAATCGGCTAATACAGAGAGTACAGAATGCCTGTGCTCGTTTCTGTTTCTCAATTCCTCCGAGATCTCACGTTACGCAGTACATTAACCAGCACTCTTTGCTAAAAATGAAGTTGCGTCGCAAATTACATCTTGCATGTCTTCTTTTTGGGGTGGTCAAATATAAGGAACCCTCATACCTATACAATAAACTCCGGTGGATATCAGGAGACAGAGATGGCTCACGTAGGCAATGCTCACTGCAGATCAGTATTCCGCAGCACAAGACTGCTGCTTTTAAGGGTACTTTTCGTTACGCCGCTGCCAAAATTTGGAACAACTTACCCCCGCCAATTAGACAATCTGGTAGCCTTTTCACGTTTAGGACACGTCTTCGCAGATATCTTCTCGAATCCCAACAAGAACTGGGCAATGTAAACGCTGACTTGTCCTTATTATTATAATGTTAGTTTTCCGTAGTAGTTATTGGTAGGTATTTATAATCTAAAGCGTATATAAACGACATTTGTACATTCAAGTTTTTTTTTTTTTTTTTTTTTTTTCTTTAATATTATTCCACTGATAAATAAATTAGATATTTTAATCATTTCAATATTTTTTTTTTATGTTATGGCTAATATTTTAATCGACGTGGCAATGGCATGGTTGCAATGACACTTGATGTCAGTTGACACTGACATTAGAGTTTTATATTGATCTGTAATACATTGGACAGGCAAAGAACTGGAGACCATACAGCCTCGCCATATGTGTAAAATATGTTTTTCTTATTATTATTTTTATTATTTTATTTTTTTAATAATAAATTATCGTCGACACATGCACACACTTACACGTACATACACACTCACACACTCGCAAAGAAAGGTGCGCACGCACGATGTTCTGTGTATTTGTTTTTGGCTGACGTTGCTCTAGGGTCTAGATGAAAATCAGCGCCAAGCATTGATGGTTGGCATATGCTGATCTAGATCCTATTGACACTGTTGCGGTGGGACATATACCATCCACATTAGAGTGAGTACCTATCTAGTACTTACAATAATAATGTATATATTATTATGTATTCACCACTCACCACCCAACTAGTGGCCAATAAATGTTTTTTCTTTCTTTCTTTCTTTCAATGAAATTGGAAAATACACTCAAATGCCGGTTGAGGGCAATATTAGTACAGAAGATATAGAGAGCAGAGCAGTAAAGCTGGAAACAGCACTGCAAGAAGCGTACCACAAAGCATGCCCCCTCCGAGAGGTGACAAACGGCAAGGGACAGGCATGGTGGACAAAAGCATTAAGCAAGGACAGGAAGAAAACAAGACGTGCCCTCAGAGTGGCGCTAAAAAAGAACGACGACGCCACCTGGGATCTATACAGGGCACAAAGAAACAAAATGCGCAATAAGTGCAGGAAGGAAAGTAAGCAAAGCTGGAACACCTACTGCGCTGCCATTACGGAGTATCCGGAAGCAGCAAGGTTGGTAAAAGCCTTAGCCAGCGACAAGACATGCAAACTGGGGAGTTTGAAAATAGACAACGAACTGATAACGGATCCCCACGTGGTGCTGAGAACAATGATGAGCGCCCACTTCCCTGAGAGCACGGAACCCACAAGGAGTGAAGTGACGGGGGGGCCCAGTATTGTTCTCGGTGATGCCACGAAATCTGTTGTTAGTGAAGAGCTAATAAGATGGAGCATCTCGTCGTTCGCGCCATACAAGGCAGCAGGACCGGATGGGATCTTTCCCAAGATGCTACAACATGCACTCAAGTATATCAAGGAGGACCTTCTAGCAATCTACATGGGATGTCTAATAATTGGATATATACCGGAAAGCTGGAGGAAAGTAAGAGCTGTCTTTCTACCCAAGCCGGGTAAGAAGACATATCAAGATCCAAAATCATTTAGATGCATTAGTCTCTCGTCGTTCTTATTAAAGGCACTAGAGAAACTAATAGATAGACACATACGAGAAGAAATAGGAAGAGGTAGCAAGCCACTGCATGCAAATCAGCATGCATACATGGAGAACAAGTCCACGGAGACAGCTCTCCACAACCTGGTGGCTACAATCGAGAACACATTGGAGAGGAAAGAATCAGCAATTGGGTGTTTCTTCGACGTAGAGGGCGCCTTTGACAAAGCGACATCATACGCGATAGAATCCTCACTAAATAGAGAAGGCATCAATCCTCTAATAAGAAATTGGATTATGAACATGCTGAGTCAAAGATTAATAACAGCTGAACTAGGTGACATAACGTACACGGTTGGGGCAAACAGGGGCTTTCCGCAAGGGGGCTGCCTGTCTCCCCTAATGTGGTGCCTGCTGCTGGATGACCTCATCAAGGAAATAAATCGCAGGCACATATACATGCAGGCGTATTCCGATGATGGGGTTATCCTAGTAGTGGGACAGGACCTCAATATGTTGTGCAGTAGATTAAATATGGCAATTAGAATAGCCTTACAGTGGTGTAGGGAGCGAGGACTAAACCTCAATCCAGACAAAACTAAGGTGGTTCTGTTTACCAAAAAGAGGAAGAACAAAGATCTGTTACCAATTGTAATAGATGGCAGAAATTTAGAAATAGTTAAAGAAATCAAATATTTAGGAGTAGTGCTGGATGACAAACTACTGTTCAATTCGCACATAAGCCAGCAATGCACAAAAGCTAAAATAGCGATGATGCAATGCAATAGAGCGATAGGTAGGACTTGGGGTATGAAGCCGAATATAACCTACTGGATATACAAGGCCATCATACTCCCAAGACTACTGTACGGAGCCTTGGTATGGTGGCATAGGGCGACCATAAAGGCAAATTACAAGAAACTAGCCCAGGTACAGAGACTCGCTGGGCTTATGACTACAGGTGCACTAAGAACTACTCCAACTGCGGCACTAGACATCATTCTAGGATTTATACCGCTGGATCTGGAGGCTAAAAAGAGAGCATTAGAACAATGTTACAGATTAAAGTCCTATGGACTGTGGAAAACTACTTCCACAAACAAAGGACACAAAGATGTAATCAATACAATTCAAGGAAAAATGTCGATGATCTTGGGAAACAATGATCTAATTCAGAAACAAAAGATCTTCGACAAAAAATACAGAATACATATAGGACAAAGAGAAAACTGGGAACTTCCACACGACCATGATAAGTCGGTGGAATGTTTCACAGATGGATCCAGGAAGGAATCAACAGGATTGTCGGGGGCAGGAATATTTATAACCACGCCACCCAACACAGAAGAAACCACAATAAAGCTAGGCAGATATGCGAGCGTATTCCAGGCGGAAATAATGGCCATTCTGGAATGCGCTGATCGTACTAAGCAAATAACCAATAAGGAAATCAGCACAATACTGATTTATAGTGATAGTCAAGCAGCCTTAAAGGCACTTGACAAACCAGAGACAACGTCGGCCCTAGTGAAAGAATGCAAAAGCAAACTGAACACACTAGCAGCCGACAAAGAGGTCATCGTCGCCTGGGTACCTGGCCATCAAGGAACCACAGGAAATGAGAAAGCCGATGAGCTAGCGAGAGAGGGAGCTGATGAAACATTCATAGGACCGGAGCCGTACTTACCTATACCGGCAAAAGTCACGAAGGGAGTAATCAGCAGGAAGATAGCTACAGAAACAAACGTCAGATGGAGAGACATGAAGGGCTGTCGCCAATCTAAAATCTTCATCAAGACGCTAGACAAGAAGAAAACAAGAAGCCTACTCCAATTCAGGAAGGAGGACATAAGAACCATTATAGGAATCATGACTGGACACGGTACGCTGAACAGGCACTTAAAAATAATAGGTAAGACCGAAGACGCCTCGTGTCCAGAATGCGGAGAAGAGGAGACCAGCATCCACTTTCTGGCAGAGTGCTCAATGTACTCTCTGCCAAGATGGGAGATACTGGGAACAGACAGACTGGAAATAGCACAACTACAGGAGGTAAAGCTAGGAGACATAATAAGGTACAGTAAGGCAACAAAAAGGTTTGTAAGAGTAGAAGGGGGCATACTGCAGGAGCACCAGTAAAACCAGTGCTTCAGGATGGAGACTGTCACGAATAGCCAAGGAAAGGGGAGCGACGCTATGTCGGACTGGGGGACGCCGCCTGGGGGGTGGGAGAGTATGTGGGCAGACTGGGCCTGGCAGCCTGTGTGGCCCTCACCGCATAGGCTGAGCGCTGCCCCCCCTGTTGGCTCCTGCTGCAATGATCATTCAAGGTCAAAGTGGCGGGACCCTCAGTGGAAGGCGGTGCTGGGCAGAGATCGGTAACCTGGAAGGTTCACACCTGGAAGGGAGCCACGATGCCTCCAAGGTCTAGCTGTGCCACAGCCGAAACTCCCTATGGTGAATGCGGCCCCTGGGAATGATACCTGCGAAGCGAACCGAACCAAAGCGAAAGTGGCAGCTCCACCCAAACTGGGACTAAGGGTGAAATAGTTCCCAAGGAAGTGAACTGATCACCCGTCTGTGCGACTGCATACGTCCCCATTAGACATACATACATACATACATACATACGGTGTAGGGGCTCCCCCTGCTTGAAAGATATCTTGGTTCTGCAACACCAGATCGCAAAGCTGTAACCGTTGTTCCGGATTAAGCATTACACCTTCATCTGTGCGCAAAATATCGGCAGTGGAAACCGTCGTGCATGACTTAAAAGCTTCGTACTCTAATGGGAAAGAACGTTCATCATCCGAAAATTTCCACGTTGAGGTAGCAAAGTCTATCACGAGACCAGCGGCATAAATAAAATCTATGCCGAGGAGCGTTTCACTGCATAAAGCATCAGGGAATATTATAAATTCCGTTAAAATTGACCTATTAAATTTAATTTTAACTTCAAGGTTCGTTACAAGTATTTTGCGCGTTTGCGCGGAGCCATCAGCTAACCTAATCCGTCGAGAATTTTCCTTACAAGGATGGTTCTTTTGCTTAAGTAAACAATAAAGCGAAGAACCGGCGACACAGCCTTTTGCACCTGTGTCTAATAAAGCCATCCCTCTAGTATTCAGAATTTCTATACCTAGTATTGGCCTCCGATGGCCATGATTTTGGCTGTTTTGAGGACAATCATTTTTAAAAGATCGAAAAGCAGACAACGATACTACCTGTGGATGTGACATGGTCACCCTATTCAAACTCGGGGGCGACATAGAAGGTAGCGCATGAACATTTAAAATTGGAACAGATGTACTGTCTACCTCGGGTGTCCCATGAATGTTAAAGGCCAAAGACGTGCACATACCTGGATCGATGGTAGGAAGGTCACCATCTCGAAGAGAAGGAGAAATGGTTGTAGGAAGCTCACCAACTCCTAACAGCGCAGACGTGATAATTGGAAGCTCTCCAGCACCAGAATGTGAAGCGACTGTGAAGTTTCCACTTTTCACCGAATTCATGGTCACCATACACGGTCTCTTGACTTCAACTACCGGTGACCCCGGATTCTGGGAATCAGAACTTACATAACCATAAATGTCTGGAGATGTGGTCAGCCTAGTTCCGCATAGTACATCGGGACCATGACCTGAAACCATTTGTTGGCGAAATAAACCATCTTCCACATTACCTACATGTTCGTCCGAAATCATGGTCACCCTATCATTATTATCAGACACATAAAACGATGATAAAGTTTTGGCTAAAACACACCGATTGGGCACATCACAGGGCAACTTATTATTGAAATCGCACGGAGTAACAAAAGGTACCGATTTTTGTGAACATTGCAACTTAGGTAATTTAGGCATCCTAGACCTAGGCGTAGACGCATTATATGCACATGGCGTATTGAAATACTCTTTAGGCATTACACTTTTAAAATCACCGGGCAAAAAGCTTTGTTTATTTTTATTTTCTACATAAAACAATTCCGGAATAATGGCTTTAAAATGAGTAGGTAAATATGTATCACTAATAACCGATTGTTCAGAAATAATATTTATGTTCCCTTTATAATAATTATTGGAAGGGGAAACTGTACATCCATTTGTAATAGCAAATTGAGAATTTTGACTCACCTGAGAATTTGCATTACCCGAGAATGGATTAGATTCGCGAAGTGTGTAAGGGTTCATAGAACTCGTACCAACCAATGCAACGCCGCTGCAATCAAACATACAGCATTGAGAATTACATTTAGAGCATTGCGACCGAGTAACACCTTTTTCACCACACTCATAACAAGTAGGCACAACACTCGCATTAATGTTATTATTATTGTTATTGAACTTTGCGGCAAGCTTTGAACATTGATCACGTTTGTGGTCTCTGCTCTTGCAGTAGACGCAATATAAGTTCGATCGCGTCATGGGTACCGAGGATACTCGCGTTGCACGACGAGCAGGCATATAAGCGGTCGCGGCGGAGGGCGTAGGCACAGACGGCGGCGGCGGCGGCGGCGGCGGCTGCGCGGGCGACACGGGCGTCGCGGCGAAGCGCTGCGCTGGCGGCAAGCGCGCCAAAGGCTTAGCGGCTGTCGACGACGGCGCGGGACCAGCAGTCCCGTATGCTGATGCTGCGTCTGCATGTTTATGAGAGCGTGGGCTAGGTCGAGAGCGTTCATCTTGAGGAATTTCGGTGGCAGCTTCCTCTACCTCCCTTGCTCTTTTTAGGAGTATATCAAAGGAGCTTAGCTCTTCTCGCCGAATGCGTTTCCGTATTCTTATATGGAGCAACCCATAAACCATATCAAGCTCCACTTTTTCACAAATATCATCTTGTGGAAGTCGTGCCAGCAAAGATCGAGCCTTCGCGATAAAAATCTCGGCCTTCTCATTTTCTTGAGGTCGGCTAAATAATTCGCGATAAATACGATGAGGCGGCCGCGTGTCTCCGAAGGCGCTGCGCAGGCCTTGTACCGCGGCAAGCCACGTAGTGAGTGACGCCTTCACACCCTGCCACCAGGTAGCGGCGTCGTTCGTCAGCAACATGGACAAACCTCTGACGGCATTCACTTCACTTATATCGGCACATTCTTTGAAGGCCTCGACGGCGTCGAGAAAAGTGTCGACTGACTCAGTGGGGGCGCCGCCAAATCGAACGGTACACGCAGAGAAGTTCCCCGGTGCCGGTATGATGACAGTTGGGGTCGACGTAAGTACCGAATTTGATGGCTCTCGCTGCTGAGTGCTCTTCATGTGGTCGAACAAGCGCTCAAGCGTTTCGGCTTGTGCGCGTTGAAGTGACGCCATCATGGCCGCGACGTCGTCACGGGAAAAACCTCGTTGCGGCGATGGACTCGCGGCGGGGGCGGCTTCTTCGGCATCCGCGAAGTCCGATTGACGTCGTGATTGGCGTCGCGTTCGCGGCATTTTTATTATTGCGACTTCTTAGACTTGATATTACAAGTGTAACACGAATGTTCTCGGCCCACAGTTGGGCAGCCAGTTTCACAAGCACAGTTACCAAATGAAACACTTTTGAATATGTAAAACTTTATACGTAACACACACGCAAGCTATTACATACATAAAGGTTAGAAACATTGATATTTAACATTGAAAATAACAAACAATGGTCTTAGCGGTAACGGGCCGGGCGAGTAAGCGCGCGCGAATGGCGTCGGCGGAAATTCCCGCCGCTCCCGACTTGCAACCGCGTGGCGCTGGCGAGCTCGGGGCTCGCCGCAACGGCGTGTGATTGGTTGGTTTGGGAACTATTTTGACCGGATGTTATAAAGTCTATTATTCCGAGTGGCACCTGCCATGCCAGCCACCCTTGTAATGGGGTAACGAGAAAAAAAGCATTTCTATTTTCTTACAAGACGCCATTTTAATTATTTCTTCGGTTTACGAGTTCGTGGACTCGCGTGTTGGCGAAATGTATTATATTTCTTATTTGGACATCACGTTTTTAAACCCAATTAATATCGTTATTTTTGTAAGTTGTTTTAATAAAGTTTAGAGCAGCGAGGCATTGGATACTGCAGATTCACTCTGCGAAAATACACCTCCGGCTTTTTAAAGTTTGCGTGTGTATGTCGAAGTTATGTTAATTGTTAATTATCGTTTGCTCTAGCTCGCTTGCTTTTAAAACTGGAGGAAAACTTGTAAGTAAACTGTTTTCTGTGTCTTAAAATTTCGAGTTTTATTATGTACCCCATACAAAATTAATGTACACCTATAATTTGATATCGCTGTAAACTTAATGTAATGCATTCAAAATAAATGAAATTGACGTAAATATTAATTTAAAAATGCGCTGTAAATTCATTATTTGAATTTCTGAACTGTACGAGCTATGTCTGCTCCAACGTACAAATATGAAACGTAACGTTCGCGCCAATCTAAACGCAGTTCCATATTCAAAAGCGTTGAACAAAGCACATCGCACACATGCAACCGGGGCGCACCCGATCCCAGTTCAACGTTCACCGGGCCTTGTGTGAATTCCTTATTTATAAGCGACGACCCACTTTTCGGTAGGTGCCAATGTTGCTAGTTCCAAATATTTTTTCCCGTGTTTATTCATTTGATTATAATTTTCTCATATCATTTTGGCACCGAAATTATAAATATAATTTATAACTGCAACAAAAATAAATTTATAAAGCCCATGCTTCATTGCCTAAAATATCGCACCAAGTAATGAAAGAATGCAACTTCCCCGCTGAGATTTCATCCCGTGTTTGTATAGCGTATGTCGTTGCACAATATATCAGTAGAATCCAGCTAAATCCCGGTCATGTGGCAACCTAGTAGGGGGTTAACAATCGGGCACAATGCAGGCCGGGCGAGCGGAGCGGGCGGGTCGATGTGCGCGCGCCGCAACAGGTGAACGCAATCATGCCGACCTGCTGAGCACGCCGGCCGCGGCGGGGCTCAGCCTTCGCTTTTGAAAATGGAACACTGTGCTCTATTTACTTACTGTTAAAAAAGGTTTAATTTTTTCTGACTATTTATTTAATAGCTCTGTGCAAACGTGCAAGTACTGGCCTAATGATATTTTTTAAATTCGGAACGGCATCAATGTTTACATTTTATAAATCATTTTATTTTATGGAACGGATTCGAATTATTAAAATCGTTTTAAAATAAATACCAATAAATTATGAACAACATCCGCCATAACTTCGTTTGTACAATTATTTAACAAAACAAAGCAAAAAAGTAAGTTAAACAAGTACTCAACCAGAGAAACAAATACTTTTGTAAATAACCACACCTGAGAGCAGAGCAATGGCGATATAAAGATCCGATTGCATTTACATATTCGCGCCATTCTTGTTTCCCCAAGCTTGGGAGAATACAAAGCTGAAAGCACATCTGCGTTTGAACAAAGAACGCTATTTGCAATGTTTAAACTTTGGCTTTTTACATTTTGTAAGAGATTTTCATTTGTGTTTTTGTTTCTTTTTTATCCGACTGCGAAAGAAGGAGGGTTATTAGATAATACAGTGTGTTTAGAATGTATCCAATAAACGCAACTCGGTAAGTCGATGTTGTTCAATTTTGATGTTTGTGATTGATCAAAAGACCAATACGTCAGTCACGTGTTTGTCTCTCAACCAATCCAACTAAACGAAACGAAGTCGTATCGTATTTTTGCCACATTCTAAGCACACTGGCGTGCTTTCTGTTCGCTAATGTTGAAATAGTCATAATGGCGTTAGGTGGTAAAACAAAATGGGACTCCTAGAGGAACATTGTGCTTCAGATTCCCTAAGAGATCTTAACCGGAGGCGCAGTGGAAAGGCCGCAGCACCTTTTCCATTACCTGATTCCTACTCCTTTAATATAACTGTAGTACCACCACTCTTATGGATGTCCATGGGCGGTGGAGGTTTTTTAATATCAGGTGACCTAATTGCTCATTTCTCAAATGTTACTATTATAAATGCGAAACTTTGGATGGATGTTTGTTACTCACTCACGCCAACGGCTTAACGGATTTGCATGAAATTTGGCATAGTTATAAATTATAGTCTGGAATAGCATATACGATACTTTTATTTATTTATTGTTAGGTCTACAATCAATCATCCACATCATTAACTAAAATATACACAGAGAATTCAAGGATACTTAGTCTAAGTACATGATTGTTAAAAGTAGACACAGCATTCACTGATAATACATACTCACTACCTAATATTATAATTGACTGCCTCGGTGGCGTAGTTGTATTGCGTACGCGTTATGAGTACGATTTGCGCGCTGAGGTACTGGGTTCGAATCCTGGGTCGGGCCAAAAACATTGTGACTGGGTTTTTCCATCTTATAAATTACTCAGTCGCAGCTCGGAGTCAGGAAGTTGGCGGTGTGATACCCCCGTGCCTCGGAAAGCACGTAAAGCCGTTGGTCCTGCGCCTGATCTCTCTCCGGTCATGTCGGATTGCCGTCTCACCGGACTATGAGAGTGAAGGCATAGTGAGTGCACTTGTGTATTGCGCACACACTTGTGCACTATAATATCTCCTGCGCACCTGGCTGATCTCCGTTGAGATTGGCCACCGTGGCCGAAACTGGCTAGGAAGGGATTATTATTATAAATGAGAATCTAAAGATGTTTGGATGTTTGTTAGAAGTAACCGCAGAAACAACTGAATGAATTTGAGTTAAATTTGGTACACAGGTAGGCGATGATCTGGATTAACTAACACTTTTATAGTTACCAGACAGATACAGTGAGACTTTTATATTGTGAAAAATCTCGGACGCGGGCGGGACCGCGAGCTACAGCTAGTTTTTAAAAGTTTTCAATATCCATGCCTTTCAGTTAGCTTCTTGTAACTAGTTCAAAGTTACGTTCTCTCTCTCTCTCTATCTCTCTCTTCCAAGCTATACATCCCATATGGTGGCGGGGTCAGCACCATATTACGAATTCAAAATTACGTTTTAACATTACATACTCCCTGAAATTCAAATAGAACCGTTAATAGTATATTTCCAATTCCAGAAACGCTCGTCATCCATTCCAGGGATTATAGTGTAAAAGCGGGTATTTCACAATTACACCGTTCTCAGAAACTGACCCGTAGTGCATAAGATACCATCAGGGGCTTCGGTTTTTTTAAAGAGAGATGATTTATTTCCAATAGCAAAGTTTCCAAGGATTTTAGTTATATTTTGTACAGTTCACACTACAAGCATAGTTCAAAGAACAGGAATTAATTTGTTAGTAATTCTTGGACGTTGGAAAATATTAGAAACTTACTTCAAGTGCAGTGAAACTAGGAAAAATGCTACCCCTGGTTTAGATAATTACCGAGTACAGACGAATAGTCACGAATACGAGAGTCTGTAATCAGCTCACTCGGATGTATTCGTTACTCAAAATTCATAGGCATGCATTCGTGCACGAATTATTTGCCAATAGTGTAAATGAGGCATAATTTTTTTACAATCTCACAAGCGTTAACACTAGAGACGTAACTCGTGCAGTGACCGCACACCGAGGCCACATCCAGACCTGTTGCGTGACATATTGACCCCGGCGCGTCGCGGACGAATTGTCCCGGGAAATGGGGCAGTGCTTTAATATTGTCTTTTACTAAATATTAATGGTTTTGGCGAAGTCTGGTGCAGTTAAAAACATACAACTAAGGTGCACTGAGTGTAATGACAAAAGGGACGAATCGTATTTATCTCTTTTTCTTAATCCCACTTAAATGTAGGGTTGGCGGAGAATACATGTCATCGCATTTTGCAAAGGATTTGGCTTGGTTTAAATGACTGGCTGCATGCCAAAGGTCAGCTCTTTCTGGATATCTCATATCATTTGACTTCTTTCTATCCTTATACTGCACACATGGATAAGAATAGTACGCATACGTATACTCACGCCTTTTATCCCCGAAGGGGTAGGCAGAGGCGCAAGTAGAGCACCCACTTTTCGCCGTGCGTATTCCGTCCCATGATGTGATAGAGGGCGAGCCTATCGCCTGATAGGGCTGATACTGAGTAGAAAAACCCAATATCACTTTACCCGACCCGGGTAAAGTGATATCGAACCCGAGACCTCAGCATTGCAGTCGTACCGTAATACAACTACGCCACCGAGGCAGTGAATAGGCAGAAGAATAGTGTATAAACAAGAAATGTTGCTCCCTTAAACGTCATTAGCTGAATGAATGTAAGAACTTACTACATGTAAAAACTGCCTGACCACGGAACGCGACATCCAAATGTGACACTGACGGATTTTACCATGTGCACTACAGTGACAAATACCCCCATCCCAACAAGACAAGACGAATCCCACATCAGTGAATACTTAACCCACAAGTCCAATGAGCCGGATAAACCCCAATCTTCAAACACAAGTACCGTAAACAACGCCTGTCTTACTAATGGCATCGTAACAAACGTAACAACAAATCGAATTAGTGACAAACGACCGCGCAATCTTACCGACATGTCTATCCTCCAATACCTATCACATCACGCAAATGTACACTCTATTTTAAGATGTTAAAGTACACTTCACTTTGGTTTTCGGATATCACTATACCAACCCAGTGATTCGGAAAGTACACAATTGTATTTGGCGTTTACGATACGGTATTGACGCTTGAGATCGTTTCGTATTAAGTGATATTGAAGCTTTAAGTACAAGAATATTGGTATACATCTTTATTATTTTATATAATGAAAGAAAAGAAGCTATCCATATCTCACATGAAGTAATGTATATCAATTATTGTTTATTCGTGACAGCTTCTCTATTATCGTAAATAAAGGCGGCTGTACAGCGGAAGCTATGGAACAGACTAAGGAGTGAATTTTCAATAAAAAAAATACAATTATCGTATTTGCATTTCTATTATTATATTGGCAAGTATGAAAGTCTCTGGGAAACTTAGAACCATTAACGTCATTGCTTTTAAAAATAATCTGCATACGGCAAATAAAATCTTACATGCCATACTGCCGGCATCTTACCCACATTGTCTGCCTATGAAGTGAAATTCTCAAAGCACGCGGCCGGCATACCCAGAGCGCGTCGTGCGGTTTGCGGCCGAGATAATAGACTTACTGTACATGACGGGCAGTTGTGGTAAATACCGACCAAGCGCCGGGACTTCCCGAAACTCCTTAGGGATTTGGAATGACTATTGTATCTAGTACGACAAAATTGCATATAACGTTAAGTGCAGTCGATAAAGGCTTGAGAATTAGCGCTTTTCACCGGAGAGTACTAACCTTCGCAGATTTTTCTGCGGTTTTCAACAATCTCAAGGGTATCTACAGTAAAGTATCAATGTAGCAAAGCTTATAATATTCTGGCCACTAGAAAAAGTCGTAGTAAAAGGGGCTTCAAATATTTTAGGCGCCCGAGACCCTGGACCACAGACTATACATGTAAAGTCGCTGACCTGGACGTATTTAAATAGACAAATAGGTATCCGGAGAAAAAATCCGTTTTCCCCAAAATCTATAGTCTCCGGAGATTCTCCGGTTTCTTGCCTCCGGAGCAAAGCCCTATTGGACATCGGAACTAGAATATGAAGATTCATCCAAGTACGCTGCCGCTAAACCAGACAAGCAATAACCATAATCAAACACACGCCACCTGTGGGTAGAAAACAAATAAATATAAATTAGATTTTTAATCCTTGTCACCGTGGGCGGAATTTGGCGGATGGTGGCGATAGGTGGCGTAGGTGGCGAAATGTCAAACGTTCACTCCGCAATGTCTGACATTTGTACGAGACATCAGTTCGCAGTACTTGCTACAGATACTAATATTGCCCTTTTATTTTATTCTCGTGTAGGTGTGTTTTCTATACGTATTTTTGTAGTCCTAGGGGATGCATACGCATACGCATACTCACGCCTTTTATCCCCGAAGGGGTAGGCAGAGGCGCAACTAATGCACCCACTTTTGCCATTTTTATTCCGTCCCATGATGTGTTAGGGGGCGAGCCTATCGCCATATCGGACACGAATTCCAGACTCCGGGCTGATACTGAACAGTGGCGGTCCTTTCATAGAAGCCGAAAAGCCTGGCTTGCCCTAAAATTATTTACCTAAGTACTCAAAATCGAATATGAAACAATGACCAACATTTTACGGTAACAAAACGCTTCGAAATAATTTTCTTTAAAATTTTAAAATTCCCGCGCTAAGGTTCGCTGAACCGGTTCGCCTCGAGCGCACCTAAAGACACACCACTACACCTACACACACACAACCACATCCGCGCCGTACACTCATTTCATATTTAATACAAAACAGCTAGATGCGCACAAAATATACTCATCACTCTCTCTCTCGTTGGGTTTTACCTGGCTTTTTGCCGACATATTTTTCTCATTCGCACTAATGGATAAATTGATACCACATACGTATAGCTATAGTAAGTTTCTATAGCAATCAGTACTAGAAAATAATCCAGGCTTAATGCATCCATAGATACTGTATAAAATACAGGGTTGCCAATTAAAAGAATTACCTCTAATATGGTTGCATTATTTTGCTTATTTTAATGTGTATTTTTTATTTATCATAAATATGTAAAGATTTTAGTGATAATATAATTAAAATTACACATCTGATTATAATTATTTCAGGTATTGTACTATAATTTTATTTATCAATATGTTTTTCTCACAATTTTAGCATTCATTTTGTGGAGTAATTTTGATTCCAACTAGGCAACATCAGTTATTTGTTTTGATTGAGCCGGCGATCTACATTGTGAAGTATTTATGTTTATTAAGTGGTTTTTGAGTTATTTTAAACTTTTAAGCACAATAAAGATGAGTGAATATATTTCTTGTAATAGTTTAAAGTGTGTGAAAGTTTTTATCGGCGAGAATAAGTTAAATTTGTTAGGTTATGATGGAAAAAACAACTTTTAACGAGCTGGCGAATGGCGCGAAATGTGTCTGAAGAATCATAAAAGGTATTTAGATCAGTATACAACAAAACTTATTGTCTTATTGGATGCTCTAATACGTTATACGACTACGTATTAAGTTGTATTGTTGGTGTTTCATATTATTCTCGGACAAAACAAGTGTTTGGAATAGGTAGGTACATACATCTGGCTAGTAAAATGATTTAATTAATCAGTGTTATCAAAAGTAATTCCAATTCAGAAAAACATATGTTAAATGCATTCATTTCATTTCATAATTTCGGTAAACAGCGAATTGTAACCTGATTATCTCGTCCAATTAAATAAGTACAGTAGCTGTGACGAAATTTGAAAATTTCTAAACAAAACTTGTGCGTCAACAGTAATAATGATGAGAGTAGTGTTTTTACTTTTTTTAAATTACTTCATACAGGTAAAACCTATGTAAATAGTTTATCTTTACAAGAACTTCGTTTAGAAGTCGCGATGGGTCAAAATTGTTTTTAAATAAAGGCACCTAATTTCGAAAAGGTAACTAGTCGACTCGATGGCGTTGTTGTATTGCGTACACGGTTCGAACATTGTTTTGAGACCCTGGTTCGAATCCCGGTACGGGTAGTCATTTTTATTTTTAGATATTGCTTTTCTTTCTTATAGTTGCACATTTTATATGTATCGGAGGTGCGAATTTTTTTTAGGTCTGCTTTGGCTTGCCCTCATCCAAAACACTAGGCACGCCACTGATACTGAATAGAAAAACCCAATATCACTTTGCCCGACCCGGGGATCGAACCCGAGACCTCAGCATTGCAGCCGTACCGTAATACAACTACGCCACCGAGGCAGTCTATCCTATAGCTCCTAGGGGATGATGTTAAGTTATTGGTAGTTAACTATGAATAACTTAAAACATTAAAAGTATTTATGTTCATTATAAACGAATGCGTCGGTGGCGTAGTTGTATTACTACTACGCCACTTTTACTACACCTACTTAAAACTTATTGCGAAATTTATCCATTGGGTACGTATATACGCAAATTGGTTTTGTGGCGTCCATCATGCTTGCTTCATTTTTACAGAGTTTAAGGGTCAGTGGAAGAAATGCTTCTATTCAAATGTTAAATTACGACAAACTTGAAAATTTGTATTCCTATCATCTCTCTATAACTCATCTTTATTTAATACTTCACATTACAAAGGGATCAGTCGTTGTACGAAGTAAAATGAAACTCAACGCACTTCAAGAAATTAAACACTAGGACAAGGATTACACGAAGAATAATCGTAAAAACTAACAGGGTTGTAGTTACGTAAAAACACTGAGGCCTCGAGACCCAATGGGATTTTAATGACGCTCAATACCTAGCAAGAAGTCGGATAATTTCTGTTACACGGGAGACTTTAGCTCAGTAATAATATTGTATAGTTTGTAAGTTTCGTATTTATTTCTACCGTCTTAATAAATGCTTAATGTTAAGTCAAACAATGTAAGTATTCATATGGTAATTCCTTAAATTACTAGAAACTTGTACAATATCCAATCTTCTATGGATAAGCTTCATTTACCATCACATAACTTGCTCTTCCAACTATAAAAAGCATCACACAATACTCTTTCACACGATACTATTAAAATAATCACGCAATAAAACCACATTTCGAGCACGCTCGTTTCACGTCACGGTTAGATTGTCACCCGCACCAAACTTCCAATTACGTGTCTGTACGTGACAGACGTTTTATGAGTGCCAGGCTCCTGAGTTTTGATGATTACACATATCAAGTAAACGAGAATGAATTGTAACCGTTCAGCGTCCCTAGTATATTATGGAGGTATTGAATATTTTCAAACAGGGTCTGATGGGAGTGAGCTAACGGAAAATATAACACTGTTTAACTTTTAATTCGCATCCTCGCATAGTTACCTACCTCGCTTAGTGAAACGCAGTTTTAAAACCACCGTAGATATGATAAAAAAAACCGCCGGTGACACTTTTTGACGGAACGCGTTCTGGACCCAACGCAGTCCTAAAAAATTAGGTTTCGGTCCACATTACATTTGGACTAGAGTGTACTTACCATCAGGACTAGTGTAATCACTATTATATGCCAGGATCACGAAAAAAATACATCAGAAAATAACAAAGGGCAAGGTGCGTGGTATGTAAATTTTTATTCTATAAAAATGTTACAAAGGAATTTCTAGCGTTGCTTTTAGACGATTTTTCTATAAACTCCTTTGCGTGGGGATGGTAAACTGTTTATTTTATTTTCAACAACGTCGAGTGCAATATTATGTATTTTACATAACAAATTCTCCGTTAAAGCGCAGACTTTTAACCGCTACTTTATATCTATTAAAACAATACAAAACTTATGAAAATCCGTTTGAACGATCCGTCTGTCCGTTTACTGAATAAATGAAAGAAACTCCGAAGACTAATTAAAAGCAGCTGCGGGACGGGAACTTAATAAATGAATTTCATTTTGTAAACTTCGTCGAGAGTTCGGTGGAGGTTTTTCGAGTAGCCAGGTGGGTGAGGCTTGTAAGACATTTTGTTGGTGTGATTATCGTGTCTGCTTCTGGGGATATGTTGATATTTCCGATCTATATTTTATTGTTACTCAATATTTCACTGACAAACCAACGTAATCGTTCTTTTTACCCCCCCCCCCCCCCCCTTCCCCCATTGTACTTATTTCCTCGCAAAAAAAATGCATCCATCAAGCACAACTTTAGCCCATTTGTTTCATTTATTTATCACTTAACATAAAATCCTAACAGTATCTGGTTGACTGAATTTCCACTGCATTCCCATTCAGATTGTCTCAGAAAATCTAAAACAATCCAACCAAACAAAACTTTAGTGAGCATACTTTATTCTCGAGATTTCTCATATTGAACTCAACTCGTATCTCGAAAATTGGAGATTAATATCACTTACAGTTCGGAAAGTTTAGCAGATTTCAAATTTCGAACAAGAATCGAGTAACCTCAGCAACTCGGAATTGGGATGTTATAAAATATGTGTTCAAAGAAATGTGTTTAATATTGCCATATATATTTGGAGTTTATTTTTCAATATACTGATTCTCTTTGTACCGCACATTTTACCATAAATCATTAAAATAAATAAATCAAAATCTAAAAATAATATCGGCGAATATAATTTCACTTATAACAAGTAACTTATTAGGTTACTATACGAAATACGAATATGTAAATATGATACCAAATACTAGTTAATAAGTAATAAGATACCAAATTTACTAATACTAGAGCAAAATAGAGACTTTTTCTAAGAATTTTAGTGACTACTTCGGAAGTACGAAAACTATCAACTTACCCTACAAAAGGGTAGTTTTCGATAAAATTAAATAAAAAAGCAAACAGTGTGGTGTTGTTTATGAGTATGAAATGAAATCATTTATTCGAATCCATAAAATGTTAAACATTATTTAATTGCATTGTTGCGATCCCTGTGATGGACGGCAGCGTGGCAGATAGGCTTCACGCTGCGGATGACGCCGAGGGCGTCCTTCAAATGTTTTTATTAAAAGACTTACATTACTATATTACGCAGTTCCATTTTACGCTACAAATGCGTTCTCTGCTATCTTATTCTGTCCATTTCAAATGAAAGAAGTCACTCTGAACTATAATGTATTGTTGTGTCTTTTGAAAAGTTCGTTTGTTATTATTTTCTGTAATAACTCTTAGCATGAAAATATTCTTCTTTCAATAGCGTCTTCTCAGAAATGTTAATAAATTAAGCTCTCATAGTAGCTTACGAAGATTTTAAACTGTAAGGTACTGACTTTCTGTGACGCCAACCAAACTAAATAGTTTCTAGCAACAAGTATGTTGCGTTGACACCACATTACAGTAGGTGCATTGTAGTCTCTTGGTACACAAGCTTCATAATTATAATTTATTTAATCTTCAAATTGTCTTAAACACGATCTCAGAAGCTCCAACAGGTAATATAACAATTTCTAAGAAAACCTAAAATATGTTGCGCCACATGTTCATCAACATGACGCATCGAGCCTTAGCCCGCATTTCAAAGGCTTTGTACTAAAACTTCGTACATCACACGAGGCTTGTCATCAGCAAGCGTGTTACCCTTAGTACATTAAATAACGATTCACCACCCCATAACTGTTCGCGCTATAATAGCAACTAATCCCTCCCCATAAAGACCATGATTGCGTGTACGCGAACTAATTGGCAGGGATGCATGACGTCTTAATGTCTGGGGGTTTTAGTGTTGTAATTAAGGAAAATACTTGGAAGAAATTGAGTTTGATTTTTGAGGTAGCGTGGGCTCGGTATATTGTGTTTTATTCCTTTAATCTTTGTATTGTTCATTAAATTACACCCGACTATTAAACAAGCAATTTTATTTCTTTTTTTAATTACGTTCCTTTTTTAAAATTTTATTAAGCTGTGTTCGCGGTTTCGTCCGCGTGACGGACCTTTCAGGAATAAATGTTCCAAAGAGTGCTTTACCGAGATAAAAAAGTAACCCAATTCAGTGGTTTCATCATTTATTTAACATTCAAACATTGAACAAACTTTGCATTCATAATACATATTTTAGTAATATTTTGGAATGACAGGGAGCTTACCGTAAAACCTAAAGCTTCGGCTGTCAGCACTAAATTTTGTGTTGACAGTGACCGACAGTTACTGATAAGCATCGTGGCTCGGGTGACGGACGTGTGATCACGTTCATATAAAATGTATTATTTTACATATTATTAATCAATTTCAAATTAGCCCAAATTAATAATTTAGCATAAAAAACCAAATATGTAGCAATAAATTCAGTTTTGTTTTAATACTGTCCGGACACTGCATGGACGTGTAATCACGTTCATGTAAAATTAATTTATTAATGTATATTTTTTTGGACAGAACGGTCAATAAAGACAGATAAGTGTTCTCTGAGACTTGCTTCACCGCTCGGTGTCATAAAATGCGTGCCATAGCTGATCTTGGCTTACAGGAGTTGCAGTAGCGGGCGTGAGGGCGAGATAGTGTCTGGACTGCGTGGGCGTGTAATTACGTTAATACAAAATGCATGGAATTGTAGTATATATGTTTTTTACCCTATTAATGAGAGCAAGCTTAAAGTAAAAAAAATACAATAGAACTATATTTGTTGGTGGCAATCGCCATGTTGTAGATGAATATCTGCATTACCTCCAGGCAACAAATCTGACGCAATACCACGACGCCTGTACACGACCCCTCAAGTATTTTGTAAAGGATCATTAGAACTTTCAGAGAAGTTATAAGGCGATTAGTATTCTACGGCAACCTCATTTACAAAGTTTAGAAGACCCCTATTATAAATAGAACAAGACCTTCGAAAGTTCTAAAACAAGTCCTATATCAGTTTGGATAGTAAAGGACACATGTCTCGATAAATCGCTACGATCAGACGATAGAGTTTTAGCTAAATAAGTATAAAGTTAAGTAGAAGAAGAGCCCGTTTCACAACTTCTGTGTAAATGCTACTCGTCAGATAAATGTATAAGCCGACCAAATACGAAAGTCACACTCTAATCTATGCTATCAAATAAATGTTAATAAAATGAGTACTGTCTACATTCACTGTTGAAAACGATAACTATCAAATAAAATCTATTTGAAACATCTGAAACAGGTTCTTAATATCTATCTATTTGGTGTTATAATGATAAATGGTAGGTTGTATGTATGTATGTATGTCTAATGGGGACGTATGCAGTCGCACAGACGGGTGATCAGTTCACTTCCTTGGGAACTATTTCACCCTTAGTCCCAGTTTGGGTGGAGCTGCCACTTTCGCTTTGGTTCGGTTCGCTTCGCAGGTATCGTTCCCAGGGGCCGCATTCACCATAGGGAGTTTCGGCTGTGGCACAGCTAGACCTTGGAGGCATCGTGGCTCCCTTCCAGGTGTGAACCTTCCAGGTTACCGATCTCTGCCCAGCACCGCCTTCCACTGAGGGTCCCGCCACTTTGACCTTGAATGATCATTGCAGCAGGAGCCAACAGGGGGGGCAGCGCTCAGCCTATGCGGTGAGGGCCACACAGGCTGCCAGGCCCAGTCTGCCCACATACTCTCCCACCCCCCAGGCGGCGTCCCCCAGTCCGACATAGCGTCGCTCCCCTTTCCTTGGCTATTCGTGACAGTCTCCATCCTGAAGCACTGGTTTTACTGGTGCTCCTGCAGTATGCCCCCTTCTACTCTTACAAACCTTTTTGTTGCCTTACTGTACCTTATTATGTCTCCTAGCTTTACCTCCTGTAGTTGTGCTATTTCCAGTCTGTCTGTTCCCAGTATCTCCCATCTTGGCAGAGAGTACATTGAGCACTCTGCCAGAAAGTGGATGCTGGTCTCCTCTTCTCCGCATTCTGGACACGAGGCGTCTTCGGTCTTACCTATTATTTTTAAGTGCCTGTTCAGCGTACCGTGTCCAGTCATGATTCCTATAATGGTTCTTATGTCCTCCTTCCTGAATTGGAGTAGGCTTCTTGTTTTCTTCTTGTCTAGCGTCTTGATGAAGATTTTAGATTGGCGACAGCCCTTCATGTCTCTCCATCTGACGTTTGTTTCTGTAGCTATCTTCCTGCTGATTACTCCCTTCGTGACTTTTGCCGGTATAGGTAAGTACGGCTCCGGTCCTATGAATGTTTCATCAGCTCCCTCTCTCGCTAGCTCATCGGCTTTCTCATTTCCTGTGGTTCCTTGATGGCCAGGTACCCAGGCGACGATGACCTCTTTGTCGGCTGCTAGTGTGTTCAGTTTGCTTTTGCATTCTTTCACTAGGGCCGACGTTGTCTCTGGTTTGTCAAGTGCCTTTAAGGCTGCTTGACTATCACTATAAATCAGTATTGTGCTGATTTCCTTATTGGTTATTTGCTTAGTACGATCAGCGCATTCCAGAATGGCCATTATTTCCGCCTGGAATACGCTCGCATATCTGCCTAGCTTTATTGTGGTTTCTTCTGTGTTGGGTGGCGTGGTTATAAATATTCCTGCCCCCGACAATCCTGTTGATTCCTTCCTGGATCCATCTGTGAAACATTCCACCGACTTATCATGGTCGTGTGGAAGTTCCCAGTTTTCTCTTTGTCCTATATGTATTCTGTATTTTTTGTCGAAGATCTTTTGTTTCTGAATTAGATCATTGTTTCCCAAGATCATCGACATTTTTCCTTGAATTGTATTGATTACATCTTTGTGTCCTTTGTTTGTGGAAGTAGTTTTCCACAGTCCATAGGACTTTAATCTGTAACATTGTTCTAATGCTCTCTTTTTAGCCTCCAGATCCAGCGGTATAAATCCTAGAATGATGTCTAGTGCCGCAGTTGGAGTAGTTCTTAGTGCACCTGTAGTCATAAGCCCAGCGAGTCTCTGTACCTGGGCTAGTTTCTTGTAATTTGCCTTTATGGTCGCCCTATGCCACCATACCAAGCCTCCGTACAGTAGTCTTGGGAGTATGATGGCCTTGTATATCCAGTAGGTTATATTCGGCTTCATACCCCAAGTCCTACCTATCGCTCTATTGCATTGCATCATCGCTATTTTAGCTTTTGTGCATTGCTGGCTTATGTGCGAATTGAACAGTAGTTTGTCATCCAGCACTACTCCTAAATATTTGATTTCTTTAACTATTTCTAAATTTCTGCCATCTATTACAATTGGTAACAGATCTTTGTTCTTCCTCTTTTTGGTAAACAGAACCACCTTAGTTTTGTCTGGATTGAGGTTTAGTCCTCGCTCCCTACACCACTGTAAGGCTATTCTAATTGCCATATTTAATCTACTGCACAACATATTGAGGTCCTGTCCCACTACTAGGATAACCCCATCATCGGAATACGCCTGCATGTATATGTGCCTGCGATTTATTTCCTTGATGAGGTCATCCAGCAGCAGGCACCACATTAGGGGAGACAGGCAGCCCCCTTGCGGAAAGCCCCTGTTTGCCCTAACCGTGTACGTTATGTCACCTAGTTCAGCTGTTATTAATCTTTGACTCAGCATGTTCATAATCCAATTTCTTATTAGAGGATTGATGCCTTCTCTATTTAGTGAGGATTCTATCGCGTATGATGTCGCTTTGTCAAAGGCGCCCTCTACGTCGAAGAAACACCCAATTGCTGATTCTTTCCTCTCCAATGTGTTCTCGATTGTAGCCACCAGGTTGTGGAGAGCTGTCTCCGTGGACTTGTTCTCCATGTATGCATGCTGATTTGCATGCAGTGGCTTGCTACCTCTTCCTATTTCTTCTCGTATGTGTCTATCTATTAGTTTCTCTAGTGCCTTTAATAAGAACGACGAGAGACTAATGCATCTAAATGATTTTGGATCTTGATATGTCTTCTTACCCGGCTTGGGTAGAAAGACAGCTCTTACTTTCCTCCAGCTTTCCGGTATATATCCAATTATTAGACATCCCATGTAGATTGCTAGAAGGTCCTCCTTGATATACTTGAGTGCATGTTGTAGCATCTTGGGAAAGATCCCATCCGGTCCTGCTGCCTTGTATGGCGCGAACGACGAGATGCTCCATCTTATTAGCTCTTCACTAACAACAGATTTCGTGGCATCACCGAGAGCAATACTGGGCCCCCCCGTCACTTCACTCCTTGTGGGTTCCGTGCTCTCAGGGAAGTGGGCGCTCATCATTGTTCTCAGCACCACGTGGGGATCCGTTATCAGTTCGTTGTCTATTTTCAAACTCCCCAGTTTGCATGTCTTGTCGCTGGCTAAGGCTTTTACCAACCTTGCTGCTTCCGGATACTCCGTAATGGCAGCGCAGTAGGTGTTCCAGCTTTGCTTACTTTCCTTCCTGCACTTATTGCGCATTTTGTTTCTTTGTGCCCTGTATAGATCCCAGGTGGCGTCGTCGTTCTTTTTTAGCGCCACTCTGAGGGCACGTCTTGTTTTCTTCCTGTCCTTGCTTAATGCTTTTGTCCACCATGCCTGTCCCTTGCCGTTTGTCACCTCTCGGAGGGGGCATGCTTTGTGGTACGCTTCTTGCAGTGCTGTTTCCAGCTTTACTGCTCTGCTCTCTATATCTTCTGTACTAATATTGCCCTCAACCGGCATTTGAGTGTATTTTTCAATTTCATTGTGGAATAGCACCCAGTCCGTTTTCCGGGCATTTCGTACCTTGTGGTTTTCTATGTTGCTTTCTATCTGGAAGGTGATTCTACGATGATCCGAGAAAGAGTCATTTGTGTCAACCTTCCAGTTCTTTACGTATGTGCTTATCTCCTTTGAGGCCAGAGTGATGTCCAGGACCTCCTGTCTGGCTCTGGTCACAAAGGTCGGTGTGTCGCCTATATTTAAAATGTCTAGATTATAGCTTACTATATATTCTAGCAGGAGCTCCCCCTTCACATTACAGTCTGTGCTGCCCCACACCTCATGGTGAGAGTTTGCATCACAGCCTATTATGAAGGGGATGCCCCCGCTTGTGTACTTACTTGTTGCTTCCTCAAGTTCTATAGTAGTTAAATGGTAGGTTAGCTAGGCCTGTAGTGTCCTCACCGGTGAGGATCGCGACGCGTTCCTCCCATTATTTTAATAAAATGATCACTTTTTTATATCACCTTTCCTGCCAGCCCGAGCTGGCTTTTTTGTTTATTTCTCATCATAGATTTACTCCCAACAAAAATGTCGGTAGTTATATAAGTGACCATTGATATTAATAATAATTATTAATATAATCAATTTAATGTATCTTGACTTATCATAAGAGCAACTATGTTCGCCTACGTGATGAATAAAGTATTTTGTTTTTTATTTATTTAATGTTAAGTAAAACTATTGCAACATACGGACGTCCATCTCAACTAAAAAAATCTTCTTACACTACTTTCGTAAACGGGAACTGTGCCGCACGTAATACGATTTATCGGTACGATGAAATCGAACACTTAAATCGCAACGATTTATGTTAACGTATTGCCCTAAAGGTTATGCAATAAAATACTAATATAGACAAGAGACAAACAATCGTGGTTCCATTGTTTACGTTTACATTTCATTGTTTTGAGAAGTGCACACAACCGTTTGCACAGCATGTATGGAACGGCGTGTAATTGCATTCTGAAATTTGAACTTTATTATTTATTAAGTACGGTGCATGTTTGCACTGCACTTTTTGATTAAAATACACCGAAGTGTATTGAAGGGTACTGTTTTTATATTGTCTAGAAAGTCAGAGCTGCCGGTATAACGTATATCTGATGATAAACCATCATTAAGCTGTGGAAGTTTGTCGACATAAGTATTCCGTCCTTTCTGATATTGTCTTCAGTTCATTCACTGCCTACTAGGCAGGAGTGCATCCACGGCACCCACTTTTCGCCTTGTGTGTTCCGTGATCGGTCCCATGATGAGATAGGCGAGCCTATCACCACTCGAGCACAAATTCCCGACCCCGGACGGATACTGAGCAGGAATCCCCAATATCACTTTACCCGACCCGGAACCTTTAAGCGGTGTCGTGAACGCACCAAGGCATGTAGGTACTGCATGTACTTTTATCCAGGAAGAAATAACTTTTATTCCAGGGAAAGATCCACTCGTGCGGAAACGCAGGCAAAAGACAGTTAGCAAACTTGCCGATCCCAAAACAAACAACAATGACTTGAGTAGTGTGCGTAACTTCAACTAATTAACTAATCGTTTTTAATCAATTTAGCTACTAATTTCCGTGAAATAACGGTTGTTTTGGAATGTAACCCTACGGCCACATTAAATGGTTTACTAGAGCTTATAAATAATCTACTTTCGTGTGTGGACCTTTATCGATATTGCTATTAACTAACCGATTAGTTATTATATTAGGTACTTATTACTAATAGATTCATTAGTCTATGAATTTCTGGGGCTTCGTATACGTGGATTTCGGCTTGTAATAAATATTTGAGAAAGTAACCTATGCCATTTTTTGTTCATTTTATTTAGTATCAAATATCAGAATCGGTTCATTGCTTTAGCCGTACAAGCGTAACAAACAGACAGAGTGACTTTTGCATTAATATTTGTAGAAAGGGAACGTTAGTGTGATGCATGAAATGGAACATAGTGCGTGCGCGAGACGAAAGAGAGAAGAGTTGATGGCAGTCAAAGTTTGGAATTGGCTAGGTAACGACGGACAAAAGACGTATTACGGAAAAAAATATAAAATTAGCAATTATTCCGAAACTGTATTTTATTTCGAACAAATCCCACATATGAATATCAATTTGACACACAGATAGAGTATTACGGCATGTCTTGGAGTATTTATAAAACCAATATTCATCCTCGAAAATGTGCTATTATTCCGGGAAAATTCTCCTGGACAGCACTGCTAACAAAAGCCGATACTTTACTTACTACTTTACTTTTACGATATAAGTGAATGTAAAATGGCATCGGGTGTCTTGTGCATATCGCTGGAAAGTATATGACGACTATTTTAATATCGACTTTATTTACCATGCTGCATGGATATCGCAGCGGGCGAGCGCGTTGAGCCACCACGCACTTATGTACGCTGGATGTGGCAATAGATATGATTGATTAAGCAAGACAGGCCCGCATAATACGGTACTTGACTATTATTTTTAATACATTTACAAAAAATGTATGCCATACAAAACTTTACAGAAAAATAATTTTCAAACACACACAGACTCACGCCTTTTATCCCCGAAGGGGTAGGCAGAGGCGCAACTAATGCACCCAGTTTTCACCGTGCGTTACGTTCCATGATGCGATAGTATAATAATTTTCAAAATTGGCGCAATAATAATTAAATAATAAAGCTTTGAAATTTGGTAGAAACGGTAGTTGTCCAATAACAGTAATATCAGACTGCGACGTCACCGAGTGTCACCGCCCATAGCGCTGCGTGCGCGTGAAAGGGATAGCGCGATATCCCCACACGCCCCCACTTTTACTCATGACAATATTTCAAACATGAATATCTGCTTTACTTTTCACCCAATTTTGATGCCGATTTCACAGAAGAATTTATTTTTCGTATTATTTTTTGTTACACAAAAAATAATGTCCCAAATAGAAAATAGGAAAGTAACCTATTGGTGCCGACGATCACGAGACCACCTGCATCATTAGTGACGTCATTGCACTGTGTATCAGATTCAGTAAAACTAACCACCGTGCCAGGATAAAAATAGTTTTTCCGGATGCAAAAACTACTACTTGGTTTTGTTTAAGGCAACTCAAACAAAATATTATTATGGGTTGCCAGGTTTAGATAAGAAACTCATGACTTCGCCTACACACGCTACGATTGGACCAATGAAGCGATAAAAATCACTTTAAGCACAGTTCACAACAGCAATGAAGCAAACATATGCCGATACAGCTCATAACATAGGTACTCAAGACTGAATATTCTCTTCTCTCAAACTTCACAAACAATACCCAAAGTATTCAAATTTCAGACATAAAAATTAAACACCTTCCAGCGTTCGGACGTCTTTGTCATCTCCCGCATCATTTTCCATTTTAAATCTTGTGCGGAACACGCCCGCCATGTTGAAAATGGATATGTTCACTTTACATCGGTATTTTTCCTCTAAAAATATTCAGAACATTCTAAAATATTTATGGGCGGCAGTAAATTTAGAGCCGATAGATCGGGCGTCGCGTACGCTCGTTAGTTAAGGTTCGAAACCCGACACGGCAAAGGTTGTTAATATATTGTGAAATTATTTTGAGTATGGTTTGGGCAAGATAAGAGGCGACAGAGTTGATTACAATGGCTATACTGACTTACATGAACTGAATGTGGTTAATGGTAGCAGATTATTCACATATAATACCACAAGAGCTTCAAAATTATCGGGTATTTTCCGATAGGTTCGTTGCAAACAAATGAAGGAGTTTTCAGGTTAAAAAATCACGAGCGCGAAGCGCGAGTGATTTTTCCTGAAAAACTTGACGACTTCATTTGTTTGCAGGGAACCTTGAGGGAAATGCCAAATAATTTTGAAGCTCGTGTGGTATTCGGGGGATTATTTTTCCGTCCCAAATGTCGGCCAATAGAATTGCACCATGAGATGAAATGAACAGTCAACAAATAAGAATTTCATAATATATAGTAACGACCAGAGAAAATATTCAAAAAAAATTGTTTCTTATTATATAGTAACGACCAGAGAAAATATTCAAAAAAAATTGTCAGTATAATACCATGTAGGTTGTACCACGTGACGTCGAATGGTGCAATTCTATTGGTCGATATTTGGCTCGGAAAAATAATCACATTTATTCACTAGCCATAAATAAGCTTGTGACAGATATTTTTAACATTCTTTTTTGTCTGACATTGATCACGTTCCTATATATTTTCCTGCATTTTCTTACCTATATCTAACTTCACCAGTTTCATCAAGACCAAATAAATCTTATGACTTATCCTACTATATGTACCTATAAATCCATTTTTTTTAAGTGGCAAAGCTTGTACATTTAGATGTTTGTTAGAAAATGCATAAATCACTGAACAAATCGGAAATGTGGCACACATATAGACCAAGCCCTGGAATGACATATAGGCTATTTTTATCCGGTAAAAGTACACAGGATTTTATTCGGACAATAGGCTCTTACACGGACGAAACCGCAACTAAAATCTAGTACGAATATAAATATTAAACGACCAAACACGAAACTGTCAAACTGTCATCCTGCCACAGCATATAAATTATTGAACGAACACTTTCTAAATTGATAGAATGAAACGCCGTACCACCGTTTCTCCCTCTGACATTATGAAACAGATTAAAAGTTATTGAAATTTAATTAAAACTTTTCAATGTAGAAAAGTTGCACAAATTTAATTAATACTTGAAATGTATGAAAGTAGAAATTGCATTGGATTTCTTTTTGAAATCTGTATGAAACTTAATTTTAACTAACTACTGTTAATGTAATTAAATTAACAAAACTAAAGTATCATGAGACTTACAAAATTTTTACTGAAAAAAATAATAATAATCTCATATATCTATTTCAAATTCAACATCACAGTCCTTATTGCGTGGTATTTGTTGCTTGCTATAAAGAAACCTTGACGATCAATCAGTATCAGAGGCCGTAGCTATGATGCCTTTCTACAATCTTTAACTGTAATGCAATCAGCCCTGTATTATATACTGCCCACTGCTGAGCACGGGCCTCCTCTACTACTGAGAGGGGTTAGGCCTTAGTCCACCACGCTGGCCTAGTGCGGGTTGGCAGACTTCACATACCCTCGAGATTCTTATGGAGAATTCTCAGGTATGTAGGTTTCCTCACGATGTTTTCCTTCACCGTTAAAGCGATGACGATAGCCTAGTTGGGAATGGAACGGTCTGTCGCGACAATGTCCGGAGGTTCAAAACCCAAGGCACACACCTCTGACTTTTCGAAGTTACGTGTGTATTGTTTATCAATTATCGTTAACTGTAATAGAAAACCAAAAAAATGACATATCCTAACGATAACTTTATCGCTAGAATATATCATTCCCATACATAAAGTTAGCGTAAACGATTGTAGAAGGGCATCTGTCTACGATCCCTGGTATAACAAGCATCCTCACGCAAACTAGGCTGAAATAAATTCATTCAAAACTCGGACATTTTATGTAATCGGTACCCAAAATCATCTACACAATAAAATCATTAATACCTTTGAATTTTCACTTGCCGCGCCTAAAAGTTTTCCGTTGGGTTTGTTCAAATATTAACATTAATATGATTAAAATGGCCGCACCGACCCCTCACCCCCCCGTGCCCTGTCCGTTTCTCACACTGTCCCGTCTGAATTATGAACGAGTTGCTTTCGTAAAAGGTTTGTAGTGTAGTGCAAGCTATAAAACGATTACTACTTCGAGCGATGCTATGTGTATAGAGCACAAGGTCTGTTATGTCCCAATTTTGGTTGCTGTTTATGGGCAATCGTGAGGCTTCGGACCTAGGTAGCGACTAGCTGGTCTTGCTATTTATTCACACGAATAAAAGAAAAACCTATCCTATATTATAAAACAAAGTGCATCGCCTCGTCTGTTTTTATGAACGCGAGAAACTCAATAAAAACCGAACGAATTTCGATGAAATTTGTAATAGAGATATTTTGAAACCCTGGGAGGGGTAGGCTTTTTATTCAGGAAAAATAAGTTCTTAACTAGCAATTATAATTAATTATATCTATTACAGGCTCTACCGACTGGTCACATTGAGTACAATTTACAACACAATCACATCATCATCAACTAAATGAAGTCCGCTGCTGCTCGTAGTCCTCCCTAAAGATTTCCAGATGGACCTGTGAAATGCGGGAAAAAAATCTCGAGTGGACACCACGTACTGGCAAGCGCAATGTTGAAACATTTAAACCATTTATTTTTCTACACACACATAAAAGCAACAACTTACTAATCGTTGATGTCTCATCCTCTCCCAGTGACCGTCCTGAGCCGAGGTTCGTAACCCGTTAGTGGGTTGCCCTCAGCATGGTTACTTAAATCAAGGGTTGCGAGCGCCTAAAGCGTTCACCCGAAAGTCCGGTGTGGCCAGAAAAGCCGACTCGCGTTAGGCTCCTGGCCGTTAGGGCCAAAAAAAAAAAATACTCAATTTGGTTAGGTCACCGGAACCCCTTCTACACTCATGATGTACTGATTATTCCCGACCACACAATATTATTAACCACTAAAACTTGTAGAACGTGCGGATAATTCAATAACCGATAAACTCAATTCATAATCAGATTAATGACCTTTGCATAAAACCCTCTCGAGGAACTATTACACTCTACACAACCAGTAGACTTTACATATACGTGTATACGTGCTTCAGGCCTTTTCTCCCTTTGAGGGGAAAGCGGAAGTATATTACTCCCCCTATTTCGACTGCTATGTTAGGTCCCAATAGCCTATTACCATTTACCGACACAATTGTGAGCAGAAAATCCAAAACTGAGCAGAAAAAAAAACATTTTAGGGCAGTAGGGGAGTTTTATGCGTGGACTTCAGCATGTGTCAAAATAAATATAATTTCACAAAAGTAGCCTATGTCCTTTCGGTTACATGCATACCAAATTTCATCATAATCGGTTCAGCGGTTTAGTGAAGAAGCTGAACAAACCGACAGAAGTGTTACCGCATTTATAAGATTAGTATATCGCACCTTTAGGACGAAAACGATACAATTCGAAAAAATCAAAAATTTAATTATCGTCATAAAAGTACTTAAAACGAAATTTTCAATACAACAATAGTTCAAACACCGCCATATTCAAGCGGGAAAAGGACAAAACTATTATATAGGTCCCTTTTTTATTATATTTTCATAAAAAAGGGACCAGTTTTAAGTCATTTTATGACGATAAGCCAGTTTTTGATTTTTTTTAATTGCGTCGTTTTCGTTCTAAAGGTGCGATATATACGGCATATTATACTATAGCTCCCACTGGAGCCAGGGGTCAATCCATCCCGGTCAGGCGTCAAGGGACCCTCGTTAAACATTCACGCAGCTGCCATTGTTATTATGAACTGAATTCAAATCGCGATCCACCACAATACCTTTACAGAGTAACAGATATTTTGTTTAGTTTACCTTTTGATGATAAAAAAACATTAATATTTTAGGCTTTGATGCTATTTGTTTTCTGGAAATACTAATTTCAGTGTCCGTTTTGACGTTTGTCCACTCATCAAGTTTCGTATTAATTCATTACTACGTTGAAGGAGCTTATTATTGTATATTATGGTCAATAGTGACGTGCAGTAAAATTTATTGCAATGTATAAATTTACGACAAAACTCGGTATTACTGGTGGTAGGTCTCTCATATGTAAGAGTCCGTCTGGGTGGGTACCACCGCAATGTCTATTTCTACCGCCAAGCAGCAGAGTGAATGCACTGTTGTGTTTCGGTTTAAAGGATATTGTGGCCAGTGTTACTACAGGACACAGTGAGACTTAACATCTTATGTCTTAGGATGACGAGCGCAGTGGAATGCCACACAGTACTTTGTAACTCAAAGTGCTGGATGGTGTTGCTACTAATTATGGGTGGCCGTATCGCTTACCATCAGGCGAACGGCATGCTCGTCTCGTCATTCAAGGCCATAAAAACTTTTTTTTTTGAATTGCAAATTTATAAAACTAAATCTAATACGATCGTCATTTATAGGTACGCTGGCTAATATATTTATCGATAATGAATTGGCATTTTACCTCACTATTGCAATCTATCAAAACGACCATCATAGCCTGTCGGTAAAATAACTAATGCGCGTAGCTGTCGGTACCTATTATCTAAACTATATTAGCTAACACATTAACTCAGCATTTTCTTGAACATTGTGTAGCCAATAGCCATTCCTAAGTCATATACGACAATTAACCGAATTTACGAGAAACACGGCTAACAAAATTGTATTTATTGCGATTCCGTGTTTTACTATCGCCATTAATAACTTACGTTTGACCGCCAGGCGAATGGTATCAATATTAATACACATTGGAAGACAATAACATAAAATATTCGATATTTCGGTTTATATCATTTTGGCAATTAATTATATCAAATTATTTATTACCGAAACATTTATTTTATAACGAGACGAACAAGTCTCTCGTGATTGAACAAATATTTAGTCAGCTTATATACCATGTATAAAGTGTAACAATAAACAAATACACAGACACACACACACACTCACGCCGTTTATCTCCGAAGGGATAGGCCGGGGCGCAACTAATAAATAAATATTTCAATAAAATACCTAGTTAAAGAAAAATATACCTATTTATAATAACGCAAAGAGCATTACTCTAAAATACTACATTAAAATCAAATATACTTTTCTACCACACCAGTCCAGTTATTTCCTCACAATGAACACTACAAAAAACGCCACTACACGTCGCACCGACAACACGCCATATTTGTAGCAATAACTGCATCGACGTCAATAAACGTCGCCATAACCGTCCACAATCGTGAGAAACCGTACGTATTCGAGTAAATTTGTCACGTTGGCGTATTGATTCGTATTGGATTGATTTGGTTTTGAATTTTAATGTACTATTATTGGTTCTGTAAAATGAATGAGTTTAATCAACCGTTTGGAATGAAAAGGGCTGCCTCGGTGGTGTAGTTGTATTACGGTACGACTGCAGTGCTAAGGTCTCGGGTTCGATGCCCGGGTCGGACAGTGATATTGGGTTTTCTACTCAATATCAGCCCGGAGTCTGGAATTTGTGCCCGATATGGCGATAGGCTCGCCCCCTATCACATCATGGGACGGAACACGCACGGCGGAAAGCGGGTGCACTAGTTGCGCACTTCGCGGATATAAGGCGTGAGTGTATGTGTGTGTGGAATGAAAAGGACATGTAGTGCCTGTTTGTTATTTTCAGTCATAAAAAGTCATCCAGCTTAACAGTTTCTCGTCATACTTATTATGAACATTATAAACGGGAATGTATATGGTATTTGTATAGTTGGCTGTGTTTTGACCAATCGCGCAGGTAGCCAGTCGTAAAAACCACGCCAAATGCATTCAACATACCTGGAAAAATGTTACACGAACCTCACAGATATAAGAACAGTTACAAAGAGAAGATACAGAAATGTGTACACTGTTGTACTTCTTTCTTTTAACTTAAGTATTAATTTAAATTCCACAAAAGCCATCTCATCAAAACATCCGAAGCAATTTCGCAAATGGTACAAGAAATTAGAGATTACAATAATAAATTAAGTACAGTTTGAATTCCTCATCAACCCGCCGGCGGTTTCGGGACGACGGTAATTAATGTGAAATTATAAAAACACAAAACGTTTTTAATCACAAGAAGTAATTTTATGCTTGAGAACGTTTGGATGAATTAAATTGTATAAAGAAAGAATAATATATAGTTGTGATGAGGAAACATCAATTTACTTAAGCCCGTGTTGTTTAATCCGTGGTCAAGTATATAATAGTCTTGTTACACTGGACGAGCGCCGCGCTGTGAATTCGCTTGCGATTCGCCAGTGTGATAAAAGCCTTGAGTTTACCTGATCACGGATGAAACAACCCGGCCTAAGTTAGATAAAAAAATAATAATAACTGAGAAATCATCATCATAATCAGCCACAATATACATAGGCCTACCCCAAAGATTTCCAGACCGTACTGTCGAAAGCAGTGTACATTCAGTATCTTTCAGCAATTGGGAAGTAATAATTTTGCGCTTTCATCATCTTAACATAGCAATGTTCACGTCAATTCAGAATCATCATCATCAGCCCCACGACGTCCACTGCTGAACATCTCCCCTAAAGATTTCCAGACGGACTGGTGGTAGGTCTCTCATTATGTAAGAGGCCGTCTGGGTGGGTACCACCGCAATGTCTATTTCTACCGCCGAGCAACAGTGTGCATGCACTGTTGTGTTTCGGTTTGAAGGACATTGTAGCCAGTATAACTACTGGACATAATGATACTTAACATCTTATGTCTCAGGATGACGAGCGCAGTGGAATGCCACACAGTACTTTGTAAGTCAAGGTACTGGATGGTGTTTCTACTGTTTATGGGTGGTCGTATCGCTTACCATCAGGCGAACGGCATGCTCGCCTCGTCATTCAATTCAATAAAAAAAAAAAAAAAAATACGGACCTGTCAAAAGCGGCCTGCATCCAGCGTGTTCCTGCGACCTTTATCAAGTCGTCTGTCCAAATCAGAATGCAATGCAATGCAATCAGCCCTGTAGTATATACTGCCCACTGCTGAGCACGGGCCTCTTCTACTACTGAGAGGGGTTAGGCCTTAGTTCACCACGCTGGCCTGATTAGTGATAATTTTTGTTTTGTTGGTGATGGGACATTTGTCTCCGCCCACGTAGCAATCACCGTACATAAGGTGTAAAACGCGTTATAATGGCCCACGTACATTTTTCACACTCCAAGAAAATTGTATCGAGTAACACGAGATTATATATAGCATCACACCCACATTTCACCAGCTATGTTAGGTCCCATGTAATAGGGGGCGAGGCTATGGCCATTTACCGAGTTGGGAGTCAGACAAAGGGACGCGATTTATTACAGGGTTATGAATTAACTTAATTTATTTCTCTTGATACTATTAATGTACTTATTACAAGAATGAAAAATGTGAAGATATAAATATAAATTAGCTGATATGAACTTTGATTATTAACATAAAAATTTTGGAGAATCTCAATTATCATCACTTTCGCCTGTGTTTTTCGCAGATTGAAATAAGACGTCAGTGTAGATTACACTCACGCCTTTTATCTTCGAAGAGGTAAACAGAGGCGCAACTAGTGCACCCACTTTTCGTCGAGCGTATTCCGTCCTATGATGTCATAGGGGGCGAGCCTATCGCCATATCGGGCACAAATTCTAGACTCCGGGCTGATACTCAGTATAAAAACCCAATATCATTTTGCCCGACCCGGGGATCGAACCCGAGACCTCAGCATTGCAGTCGTACCGTAATACAACTACTCAACCGAGAGAGATGATTATCGCTATACTATACTCTATCTGGATCTACTCCACTTAACACCAGGTGTAGTGGCGTCACTTTTATGTGCCAGTACAAAAAATAGTACTTAGTATAATACAACAGACATAACTCAAATAGATAACAAAAATATTTGATCAAAAATTCTCAAAGAAAAAATAACAGACCGTTAAAAAATACACGCATTTTCGATTATAAATAATTCACATAGTTATTATTCAAGCCCTAGATTTTTACTTATACAGTCTGAAATAATAATCCACAAAAAAATTCCACTGCTAAACAGGTCCTAAAAACATCAACAGAGTACAGTCAACAAAAAATAAATTACTTCATTTATATTCTTGCCCTAAGGAAAAGTCTAAAAAGAAATTACACCATTTCGTGTAATATAAATATTAATAACTAGGCATTACATGCGGCTCCACCTACTACATTTGTATGAAAGTTCCATTGTAATTTCACGGGATAAAATGTGCTTATGTTAACCATGGTCTATGTGTGTGCAAAATTTATTCGAACTCCGTTCAGCAGTTATTGCGTTATTTTCTAACAATCATCAGGTAAGTGAAAGTATTTTTGCCACGCCCCCCTTCGCTTCGATGTAAAGAAGAGGGACATGGGGGTCTTGGGGTCAAAAAATGCCTTGCGCTTACAGGAGTTCTGCAGGCAGCTTGTTAAATGCTCTAAGGCAGGCAGTGATCGGCGCGAGTTTTTTTTAGCTCCCGCGTACTTTTCATCGAAATTGCAATCGGCACAAGGGCTCGCGCTCCCCTTTAGGTACATGTTGTCACGCCTCTCTAGGGGGGCGCGCCCCCCACTTTGAAAACAAATTAAATAGAGTGTAAACTGACAAGAAATGATTACTCCTCACCACTCGACACAATTATACCGGCCTATATTATTACTTACAAAAACCTAACCTCTTTACCTTTGCCTTTACATTTTATCTCCCGCAGCTGAAACTTAAATTGGTACTTTCCGCGACCTTTAAACTTGCCCATTAACGTGCAATTCTTCTGCCGACAGTTATCTGATTAAATGGTTATTTATTTGGGAGATGGGCTCGTCAATTCGACATACGATAGATTTATGTAAGGTGATGTTAAAAGCTAAAGACTATTAAGGTGCGGTTCCAAAGACAACGGAATCTGCGAACTTTTAAATAGGATTCAATTAATGGAGACAATAGATAGAGTCGACTCTATCTTTTTTCAACTGGCATATACCGTTGAGTACTGTCGATATATGATACAAGTATTATGTCAAGTCAAGACACTTGACTTTCCTTTGTATCACACTAGTCCGACAAAAATTTACAGATTAAGAGTTGATTTCACTGCTAGCTGATAAACGCTATTCGTCACCTAAATGTACAAGCCGACCAAAAACAAAAGTCAAATTGTAATCCTGTGAAAGAGGTCCTAAATATTTAATAGACAGTAGACACAAGTATCAAAATGTTACGATTTATCGTTCCGATTCAAAATATCCAAGTCTTATCGATATCTCATACCGTAATAGAAACACATATCATCAGCCTGACATTTAGGTACGTGGGAGCCACGTCGGGGGCTATTTAATAATTCTAATTACGACACAAGACGACGTCAATTTCAGACCTCAAGACATCATTAATCTAAAACGGCCTGGCGTACACGTCAACGGGTTTCGGTGACATTCAGAAAGGAAATTCTTGGTAGAAATATTTGAACTGTATGTTACTCGAACCATAGAATTATTCTAAGACTCTAACTATTTTTGAAACTTTTTAGATAGGATGTTGATATAATTTGTGTTCCGTATAGGAAATATCGGCACCAAAATGTACATTGTGACCGCAGATTTTATCACATTAAAAATATACGCCCATACGCATACTCACGCCTTTTATCCCCGAAGGGGTAGGCAGAGGCGTAACTAGTGCACCCACTTTTCACCGTGCGTATTCCGTCCCATGATGTGATAGGGGGCGAGCCTATCGCCATATCGGGCACAAATTCCAGAGTCCGGGCTGATACTGAATTAAAAAATCCAATATCACTTGGCCCGACCCGGGGATCGAACCCGAGACCTCAGCATTGCAGTCGTACTGTAATATAACTACGCCACCGAAGCAAAATATACAATTATAATATTTAAGATTTTACCTACACGAGAAGGAGAAGGAAGTGGACAATTAATATTTCCAACTCCTCCCTATCTTTCTATTTGATTAATGTCGTTGCGGGTTAAAGAAAGATTAGTGTTCCCTGAGACTCGCCGAGCTTCACCGCTCGGTGTCATAAAATGCGTGCCACTGCTGATCCTGGCTTACAGGAGTTGCAGTAGCGGGAGTGAGGGCGGGATAGTCTCTGTATACGAGCCTAGAATGTGTAACAGTTAGTAAGACAACATTCATGTGCCTACAAACAGCTATGGTATTGCCAACTAAAGGGTACCTATCGTACCTATAGTATTACTAGCCTAAACCATCGGTTTGTCTTTATACCCAATTTTAAGGTGTTCTGTAATTTACACCTTAAACTAATAAAGACTAACGGCCTTATTCACAAACTGTTTATAAAACTATTTTAATTATCGAATGTTTTGTCTTCTTCGAACGAATTTTGAATCGAGTTTGAAGGAGGAAGACAATCATTCTATAACTAAAATAGGTTTATAAACTGTTTATGTATAAGGTCGTCAAAGTCTTGCGGTACGGAATTCTCACTACGCTAGTCGAACTCGCAATTGACACGTTTTTTGTTAAACTTTCTTACACTAACCTAATTAGTCTTGCCTACAAAGACGTGCGAACGAGAAAGAACGCCAAAAGGATGAAAGAACTTGTCCAAATTGGAATTGACTTATGTAATTACAGTGTTGGACTTGAGATGTACATAATACATGTGACTGTTTCGTTTGTATGAATGTATGTAATCCGTGTTGAATGGGTTTAGTTTGAATAATTATAGTAATTAACATACCTACCACATAACCACACCCACCAACACGCACTGGACAAGCGTGGTGGGTTAAACGTCCAATTCCCCCCTTGAACCGAACATGAAAAGTAAAGATAACAGCATACCCCTAGTGCCCGGCGGCTCCAGTAGCCCTGCCAATGACGGTAGGCAGATCAGCGCTGGAGCAGGGGGTGAGGTGAATCCCCGGGCGGGATCAATACACCGTTCAACGACTAAGGCCAGGATAAAGGACACCGAATTAAATATTTTAACATACAACGTGAGAACACTAAAAACCGAGGAACGCTTACTAGAGTTAGAAACCGCTTTATCAGAAATAAAATGGGACATAGTAGGACTATGCGAGGTGCGTAGAGAGGGAGAAGACACTTTTGAACGGGACAACAGTATATTTTATCATTTTGGAAACAACACTAAATTGTACGGAGTAGGTTTTCTAGTAAATAAAAAATGGAAAAATAATATATTAGAATTTACATCTTATTCTGATAGAATTGCCTTACTCAAATTCAAAATCTGTAACCAACAATCTTTAACCGTCATTCAAGTCCATGCCCCAACATTTAACCATGCAGACGACGAGGTTGAAGACTTCTATGAATTATTGAATCAATGTCTCGACACTCATAAAAGTTCATGGAATATAATCTTAGGCGACTTTAACGCAAAAATAGGTCAGCGACAAAATACAGATACTACCAATATTTTAGGACCATATGGATTAGGGTCTCGAAACGTCAGAGGTACTCGTCTCCTTCAGTTTGCAGTCTCACAAAACCTTGACATCACCAATAGCTTTTTCGATAAAAAACCAAAAAGAAGATGGACGTGGGTCTCACCTAACGGGTACACGAAAAATGAAATAGATTATATTTTAACTTCAGATCAGTCCATAATAAAAAATGTACAAGCAATAAATAGAATCAAATTTAATTCAGATCACAGACCCGTCAGATTGTCTATAAAACTCAATACAAAAATCTATCGCAAGAAAATAATAACTCAAATTAGAAAATTAAATAAAGAAACACTGATAAATAATAAACAGGAATTTCGTATAGAATTGGAAAATAGATTCAGTGTATTAGATATGGGAAGTGATGATGTCCAACAACAGTATGATAATATAGAAAATTGTATAAAACATGCGTGTAAAATAATAAAACAGACACCCCTTACGAAAAGAAAACTATCACGGGAAACTAAAATACTACTGGAAGAAAGATTAAAATTAAACAACAATAGAAACACTGAAGAATTCAAGACTAAGGACAGAAAAGTTAAACGAAATATTAGAAAAGACTTGAGACACTATAATAACACCCTCGTCCAGGCAGCAATAGAGAATAAAAGATCCTTAAAAATAGCAAAACATGGCATATCGAAATCATGGATAACGTGCTTAAAAGATCAGAATGGAACAAAACATCAAAATAAGGAAAGAATTATGGGCATCTGTACTGACTTTTACAGATCCTTATACTCTGACCCACAAAATCATTCAACAATCAATCCTTATAATAATAATGTCTACTCTTGCCCTGAGACTATATCACCAATAACAGCTTTAGAAGTTCATACTGTTTTGAAATCTATGAAATATAACAGGGTACCTGGCGAGGATGGCATTAGCACTGAAATTATGAAAATTTTCGAACACAATTTACGACCGCACATTTGTAACCTTTTCAATTTAATTTTAAAAACCGGCATTTTTCCTGTAAATTTTTGTCACTCTAACATCATACTTCTTCATAAAAAAGGTGAAAAAAGTGATATTAGCAATTATAGACCAATCAGCCTGGTCTCACATTTATATAAGGCCTTCATAAAAGTCATCCACAATCGAATCGCAGAGCAGCTGGATCTAGAACAACCACCAGAACAAGCAGGATTTCGTAAGGGTCTTTCAACGACCGACCACCTTCATACCATAAACCAACTTATAGAGAAACATAACGAAAACAATATTCCCCTTTACCTGGCCTTTGTCGATTACACCAAAGCATTTGATAGCATTTCACATACCTCAATGTTTACTGCACTCCAAAATCAAAATATAGAACCAACTTACATAAGACTAATTGAAAATATCTATAAACACAGCACAGCATCTATAAAATTGGAAACAGTCGGCACAAAATTTTGTATAAAGAAGGGCGTGAAGCAGGGAGACCCGCTATCTCCCAAATTATTCACCAGCACCCTCGAAGGTGTTTTCAGGAAGCTGGCGGCTAGCTGGGATGGGCTGGGCATTGATGTCGGCGGAACCAGATTAACAAATCTGCGCTTTGCTGACGACATCGTTCTGTTCTCATCTTCAGCTTCTGGGCTACAGACCATGCTAGAAGATCTCAGCGATGCAAGCCTTGAGGTTGGACTTAAAATGAACATGACAAAGACCAAAGTCATGACGAACTACCGCAATGGTAAAATCACCGTGTATGGAGAAGAAATTCAGTATGTCAGCGAGTACGTCTATCTGGGCCAAATTGTCTCATTCGATGCGAGACAAGACCGCGAAATAGAGCGACGGACAAACAATGCCTGGCGAAGTTTTTGGTCCATGAAAGAGTTGCTTAAAGGTAATCTTCCAATGTACATTAAACGGAAGCTCCTGGATACTTGCATTCTTCCCATCATGACCTACGGTGCTCAAACCTGGTCTCTCACCAAACAACAAAAGTCCAGGCTCAAGGTTTGCCAACGGGCAATGGAGCGCAGCATTCTAGGTGTTAAGTTAACCGATCGCGTTCGAAACACCGATTTGCGCTCCAAAACTCAAATTACCGATGTAGCTCAGAAAGCCGCTAAGCTTAAATGGAACTGGGCTGGCCACATCAGTCGTATGCCTGACGAGCTATGGGCCAGGACTACCACTTTGTGGAGCCCTGACACTGGTCGTAGACGTAGAGGTAGACCAAAGAAGAGATGGCGGGATGAACTGGACTCATTTGACAGAGATTGGTTTAATGTAGCACAGCATCGCGATTCATGGAAGGATCTTGGGGAGGCCTTTGCCCAACATTGGGACATTATAGGCTAATACAACAACTACAACATACCTTTATAGCGAAGGTGTAGAGAGAAATACAATTTATTTTTTATAGCTTAATGAGGCTAAAAATAAATAAATTCATCTATGGTGTACAATGGTACTCCATAGATACTGTATATATATACATTATATTACTAATACATATTATAAATGTGAAAGTTAGTGAAAATGTTTGGATGAACGAATTTAGATGAAAATTGGTACACAGATAGGCCAAGTCCTGGATTGGAACCCAGGCTACTTTTTATCCCGGTAATTTGTTCCCATGGAAAATAATGATAATTTTTCATATGCATTTTTAAATAGATGGCGCTGGCGTTTTAGGGACTTTTGTGGCGGGAAAGGCTTTTTCACGCGGACGAAGCCGCGAGCAACACCTTGTATACAACAAAGGCAGACAGGTAGTACAATTGGCGAGATGAGATTAGCAGATATACAATCTATATTCTTGACATTAAGGGCATGTTTCCCAAGTTTCAAGTTAATTTTATTTGACAGTAATCATATTAAACAGTTTAAATAAATGGTAATAAAATAATAGTCCAGTCATCTTAGTAAGTTCACCTCGGAATTTGAGATACCCAGCTAAACATTTGTATAAATATGTATTTTGGCATTCTAAAACTTGTCTCAAAACCTACATATGGTAGGGTGTACGCGTCTATTGAAATTTGAGGTCAAAGGTCACCAAAATCGATTTATTGCATATCTTTTGCAAATATCTCATTTCCTGTGGGTTTTCGCTATTTTTATTAATAGTCAATATTGTAGAGAATTAATTTCCCTTCAACTTTTGTTTCAAAAAAAATTTTATACGTTGAATCTTTTTCGAGATAGAGGGCGGAGAGCGCGCGGTTAGAGCATAATGTAAGGTCAACCGGTATAGTCCCGGTCAAAACACGCTATATAAAGTTTATTAATTATTGATATATAAATTATTAATAATCATTTTCATTTGTTATCAAATATTACATTATATTTAATATTTTTTTAAGCTATTGCATAGCTTCTATCGCGGGCCTTGAGCGTGGAGACCGAATCCAGAAATTCCGTAACGAAAATAACCTGACATCTTTTTTATCTTACTAATATGAACCTTAAATACAATGCGTAGAAGCTATAATTCTTGAAACGAGTATATTTTTATTTATTAAAGTCATTAAAACCATTTCTTACTAATCTAATATGAACCTTAAATACATTGCGTAGAAGCTATTTCCCCAGCGTTGGCACGGCACGAGTACAAAAGAATCGAACGTAACATTCTTTTTTCAAAATTTGATTTATTCTACTTTGGTTGTGATGACCATTGCATTTCTGTCATTTATCAATAACAAGACTAAACGTGCGTTGCTCGCGTTTAAAAATCTACTTTATGTGGTAAGCGTAAGATCGAATTTGTGTTTAGTCAATCAAAATTTGTGATAAAAAATGGTATCCAATAGCTTTACCGCGGCAGTCTCCGAGTGCCACACGTATTTTTACTTTCATATCTATTTTTAATTAAGTATTAATTTATTTAATAACACTTACCTGTCCGTGTAGTTATAGAATTGTTAAAGAAAATACCTAATTTATATTTTAATTCTAATGTAATTTATATTAATATATCCTTAAATAATTGAAAGAAAAGAAAGAAAGAAATTCTTAATTTATGATTTTATTAAAAATAACATTCTATTCTGAATAAAATAAATATTACATGAACTGCAACTTATTATAATTTTAATTATTTTCTTCTTCTTCATCGTCGTCTCCCAACTGCTGTGGGATTTCAAAGTCTTCTTCTATATCATCTTCGGCGACATTTATCTCCAAGTTTTCCATGATTTCGGGGTCAAAGGTTCTGTCTTCATTTACATTGCTCTGATATGGTGAAAAATTGAGACAAGCTTGCCCATTATACTGGCCACAAGCTAAAGAGCACTGCAACCCTGATTTCCTACATCCGCAACGCGAACCACAACCACTCTTGCAGTTGGAGAAGATTGTGTTGAGCAATTCCTCTGGAGCAGGTGCTAAAATGGTCGTGATAGGTTCCAGGAATCCGTTACGTATTATCCAACCCCACTCCTGGGGTTCCAAAGCATGCCCTAACCAAGTTTGAACTTGATAATAAACACGATTGAAATGTTGAATGAATTGAATGCACAACTTCAACTAATGATTCACTGATTCATTCCGAATCTGGCTTATTACATAAAAAGTTGCCGTTTTTTATTATAACCCAAAAATCGTGCTTCCGAATCAGCGTCCACTGCGTAGGACTGCTTTTGGGACGCGACTAATAACAAACACTGTTCTTCATGTCAATAAAGTTGATTTTCGCTCACGTCTGTGTTTTACCATCCCGTGACTTGACGTAACCTTCGGACCTCCTTTACATTATTAACTATTTACTTATCAATAATTAATTATTAAACTTTATGTAGCGTATTTTGACCGAGACTATACCGGTTGACCTTACATTATGCTCTAACCGCGCGCTCTCCGCCCTTTTATCTATCTCGAAAATAATTCAACGTTTAAATATTTTTTAAAACAAAAGTTGAAGGGAATTTAATTCTCTACAATATTGATATTACATACAAATAGCGAAAAACCCATAGGAAATGAGATATTTGCAAAAAATAAGCAAAAAATCGGTTTTTGTGATCTTTGACCTCAAATTTTAATTGACGCGTACACCCTACCATATGTAGGTTTTGAGACAAGTTTTAGAATGCCAAAATACATATTTATACAAATATTTAGCTGGGTATCTCAAATTCCGAGGTGAACTTACTAAGATGACTGGACTATTATTTTATTACCATTTATTTAAACTGTTTAATATGATTACTGTCAAATAAAATTAACTTGAAACTTGGGAAACATGCCCTTAATGTCAAGAATATAGATTGTATATCTGCTAATCTCATCTCGCCAATTGTACTACCTGTCTGCCTTTGTTGTTTACAAGGTGTTGCTCGCGGTTTCGTCCGCGTGAAAAAGCCTTTCCCGCCACAAAAGTCCCTAAAACGCCAGCGCCATCTATTTAAAAATGCATATGAAAAATTATCATTATTTTCCATGGGAACAAATTACCGGGATAAAAAGTAGCCTGGGTTCCAATCCAGGACTTGGCCTATCTGTGTACTATATGTAGGTTTTGAGACAATTTTTAGCATGCCAAAATACTAGTTTATACAAATATTTAGCTGGGTATCTCAAATTCCGAGATTCTTATCTAATTTTGACTAAGATGACTGGACTATAAATACTATCTACATTAGCAGTCTTACATATAAAATATGTGTCTGCCCTTAAGCAATGCTTAACTTTTGACACACACGATCAGCTGTAGGTCATAACCCACCATCTTGCCTTTTAAGTGGGTTTAAACTGCCACGTCGATGTTTAATTTTGACAGTTATTTAAGCAATGCTTAACCACCTCTTGACGCTAAAACAAGTTTATAAGTAAGACTGCTAATGTAGATAGTACTTATTTAATTACCATTTATTTGGGAGCATAGATTACAGTGTCACTTTTGTATTTGGTCGGCTTATACATTTGTGTGAAAAGTAGCATTTAGTCAGCAGTTGTGGAACAGGGTCTATATAATATAATACTCAACTGTTAATATTCATTGCGTTTATAATAAGAGAATTGTCAAGTCACCACGTAAAGTAATATATTCATTGTGAGTGAGAAACGACGCTCTACGAGGCCGAAGCTAAACGGTTATCTCTTTCTAGTTAAAATGTTTTAATTACTGCTGCCTGTAGTTACAAATTCTTTTCATTCAGTTGTTATAAACTCTACTTGAATTTATTAATACAATTCAATTGTTTGTTTGTTAATAAACAAACTTAAACTTTCTTTCGGGGAGTTCTTCATTCGGAGTCTTAACACGTAGTAATGGAATCGCAGTTTCATGAACTTTCGCGAGGTTTCTATAAATGCAAAGAACTACAACGCAGAGCTGCAATTAACAAATCAAACAATAATTAGTTTATTTCAGCCTTGGTGAACTTTAGAACAAACTAGCTTTCCTCGCGGGTTCGCCCGCGTGGCTCTAAGGCAAAAGTCCAACTATATATTTTTCCGGGATAAAAAGTAACCTACGTCCTGCCCAGGGTCACAAACTATCTCCATACCAAATTTCATCGAAATCCGTTTCGTGGTTTTTGTGTTTATAGCGTACAGACGCGGCGGTCGTTTTATAATATCTATACTTGATTTAGTCATTTCCAATTTAAATTTCCCTGTTAATGTTTCCGCCTCTAAAGATTTTATTTCAAATATTGATGGTTATCACCCTCCTTTAGAAATCAATATTCAGCTTAAACTTGCATCCACACTTAGTAATAAGATGAAATCTAAATATAGATATTTCAAAGCTGACTACAATGCAATTAGAAAAAAAATATCTGAAACAGATTGGCGTAGATTACTGTCAAATTGCTCAATAGACATAGCTGTTAGTACTTTCTATACTATTTTACGAAATATAATTTCGGAACTTATTCCAATAAAGCCTACAAATAGAAACTCATACCCTGAATGGTATACTAAGAGCCTTATAAAAAATTTAAAAGAAAAGGAAAAGTGTCGTCGGTGTACGGTCTATGTTCAGCACCACACACCTTATAGTTTATTTGATGATAATATGATAAAGAACAACACTTGATGTAAATGTTCGACAGTTTATTAATATAACTTAGCACTATTAATGTTAATGATTTAATGATGACTGATTGCTGATTGATAATTATTGATTGATGAGCACGCGTGGCTTGTTGCTCAGCGGTACGCGAACTGAAGCTAAGTATTACCGATATTTGCGGTAATAGAATAAAATGCTGAGGGCGCAAATTTGTACGGTTGCACCGTACATGCTCCCGGGGGAAAAGATGAAGAATGAGTTGTTAGTATGATTGAATGATACAAGGTGATATACAATTTTGATTAAAACTAAATGTTAGTATATGATAACAAGTGAAACCCGACATTTATGTAGAATCGAATTCCTTAAAACTAACACTTTTGCTCACAATTGGCGATGTAGCTTTATCGACACTTGCACTTATTGCGTTATCACTCACGACACTCACTACACTATCACTATCACGGCGACGACCCGACCAGGACATGCCCGGCTGGGCAGCTGGTCTCGCCGAGATGTCTTTCTGCTGGCACTTCTGGATTTGTCTCCATGCGGCTGCTAAACCCACCAGTACCAATATCGCCATAATGACATATATGGCAGCATAATGATGGATATCATGACTTGATACATCATTTATAATTGGGACTTCCTGTTTCATATTCTGAACTTGCTTCTCAATAGCTGACAACCTCCTATGGTGGTCTGCTATATCAGAGGCATTTAGAGCAATCTTTTCTATATCAGGTAAAGAGATATTGATTATGTTGTTAATCGGATTAATATTCGGCGTTAATACTTTAGGTTCTAGGACTATTTTTGTTTGACCTTGCTTATGTGTAAATACAGTGAATTCTTTAGATTTTATGAGACAACCATGACCTACAGTCAACAATCCGGCTCGAAGGACCAAAAAGATGTACGGTCTATGTTCAGCACCACACACCTTATAGTTTATTTGATGATAATATGATAAAGAACAACACTTGATGTAAATGTTCGACAGTTTATTAATATAACTTAGCACTATTAATGTTAATGATTTAATGATGACTGATTGCTGATTGATAATTATTGATTGATGAGCACGCGTGGCTTGTTGCTCAGCGGTACGCGAACTGAAGCTAAGTATTACCGATATTTGCGGTAATAGAATAAAATGCTGAGGGCGCAAATTTGTACGGTTGCACCGTACAGTCGGAAAATGCTTAAATTTGGTAATAATCGAGACGAGTATGAATATATACTACTTAAAGAACGAATAAACAAAATTATTAAAAAATTATATCATAATTATATAGATAATATACAAAATAATGTAGTGAAAAACCCTAAATATTTCTGGTCATTTATTAAAAGTAAGCGTCACAATAAATCTACAATACCAGGTAAAATGACACTTAATGATAGAATTGCATATGATGGTGAAAGTATTGCGAACCTTTTTGCAGATAACTTTGCATCAGTATATAATACTGTATCTAACAATAAATATCACCTCCCTGAAAATAAATATGTAACTCACTGTAATAGCTTAAATAATATATTTATATCAAAACGTAGCATAGAAAAAGCACTTAAGAAATTGGATATAACTAAGGGACCGGGAAGTGATGGTATACCTCCCATTTTCTTTAAAGAATGTGCAAATGGTTTGTCTGAACCACTTCATTTTATCTACAATAAGTCACTTAAAGAGGGAACTTTCCCAGAATGTTGGAAGGAATCAGTGGTTATACCTGTCCCAAAGGCAGGCGCAAAAACAGATATTTGTAACTATAGACCTATTAGTATTCTTCCTGTTCTTGCAAAAGTATTTGAATCTTTGATATATCCTTTCATAGATTGGCATATAAGAGGTCTCATTACTGAACACCAACATGGTTTCATTAAAAATAGGTCCACACTTACTAATTTAGTTAACTTTGTTGAAAGAACCCTTACCTGTTTGAGTAAAAACAATGAAGTAGATGCTATATATAGTGATTTTAGCAAGGCATTTGACAAAGTAGACCATCATATTCTACTCAAAAAATTATGTTGCATATTTAACATACATGGCTGTATTCTAAGCTGGTTTAAATCATATTTATTTAACAGAAAATCTAAAGTTATTATAAATGGGTTCTCCTCTTACACTTTTACACCCACATCTGGAGTTCCACAAGGGTCACATCTCGGTCCCTTGTTATTTACAATGTATATAGATGACATCAAACACAGCATTAAGAATTCATTTTTTGAATTGTATGCTGATGATTTAAAAATTTCTAAAATTGTGAATTCTAAAACTGATGAATATCTCCTCCAGGAGGATGTAGATAGACTTGGCACATGGTGTAAAAATAATTCGATGCAACTCAATATAAACAAGTGTTACCATATAAAGTTCTCGCGAAAAAAGCATAAGCTTAATACAGCTTATACTATACATGGTATGATTATAAAAAATGTTGCTGTAGTTAGGGATCTTGGTATCACAATTGATTCGGAAATGACTTTTTCAATACATATAGATAATGTAATCAATAAATGTAATAGAATGTTAGCTTTTATAAATCGTAACACGAAAGAATTTAAATCCATTGCTGCACTAAAAATCTTATACTACGCTCTTGTACGCAGCAACATAGAGTATAGCTCGATTATATGGTACCCGCACTATCAAAACAATATTCAACGTATAGAAAAAATTCAGGAAAAATTTGTTAGACGCCTTTCTATAATATCCAAAGTTAGACATTCAATTCATAATTATAATGATAGGTTACAATATTTTAAAATTAAACCTTTAAAATGGCGCAGGGATTTTTTGAGCTTAACTTTTATTTTTAAAATATTTAACCATTTTATAGATAGTCCTGCTTTGTTGTCTCAAATCGGTATCAACGTGCCCAGACCGTCTGCTAGAGTTACTAACTACAAATCCTTCGCTATTAAAAGTAGTCGTAATAAATACGGTAGCAATACGCCTCTCTCCTATGCTCTTAATAAATTCAATAATGTTTTTAATAATAACAATAACTGTGATATTGACATTTTTTGTGAAAAATATAACAGGTTTAAAAAATACATTTATGATAGTGATAATATGTTAGATTGTTTATAGGCTTTGCGTCGAATATTAAGTACTTACAATGTTACCTACAATGTTAATACATACTACTCTTACTAATATTATAAATGCGAAAATATAGTATTAATATTAAGAACTGCTATATCTGTGGAATTTCTGACTTTTAAAGTTTATAAAAATAATTGTGAATGATTTATATAGTGCAGAACTTACATTTAATTTTGAAGCATACACCTAAATATTTAAATTATTGTTCACATAATGTTAAAATCTTATTAGTAAATATATTGTTTATACATAATATTATTATAGTTGTTGACAGAATTCTTTGGTAATAATTCGAATAATATTTAACTTACCTGTAATTTTGAAGGAAACTTTAAATGTTTAATTTTTGTCCGCATAATGTTGAAACTATGATGGTATATATAATGCTGATACATAATATTGTTAAATGTTGAATTTATGACTTGCTATGTCAATGTAGATACTGATTTTTTATATTGATAGGAATGTTGAAATTATATTGGTACAGATAATGTTGATACATAATATTTTAAATGTTAAAATTATGACTTGCCATATCAATGTAGTTACTGTATTTTTGATGGTGATAAAATTTATTGTAAATTATTTAAGTGAGTAGTGTCGAACTTACCTGTAATTTAAAAGCATACACTTAAATGTTGATTATCTTTTTCCACATTGTTAAAGTCTCGTATGTATTTTTAGTTGGTAAGGCTTTACTAATAAATAAATAAATAAATAAATAAATAAATATTATAAAGCTGAAGAATTTGTTTGTTTGTTTGAACGCGCTAATCTCAGGAACTCCTAGACCGATTTTGAAAATTCTTTCACTAATAGGAAGCTACATTACTCCTGAGTGCTATAAGCTACTTTTTATCCTGGAAAAACTTTTCCACGCGGACGGAGCCGCGCGCAAAAGCTATGTTAGGATATATTGTTTTTTAAACATACAGACGTATTTTTTTATAAATGTAAAATGTACAAAGCTTTTGCTCATGGCTCCACTCGCGTGAATTTTTAGTTTCACAACAAAAGTGTCATTACATTTTTCGGGCTAACAACAGGACGCCGGTTTTAAAAACTATGTCAAATTATCAACATGCTTTTAAAATAAAAGTGAAAAGATATTTAAAAAAATAGCCATTCGTTCCGAGATCAGTCGGAATATTCAATAAAGTATAATGACCGTCGTTCATTGATGTGACGTGTCATCATTCGACATTTGGTCCGCATTGTACTACCCAACTTTGCCAGTAAAAAAGCTATTCTAAGTAAATTAACTTTTCATTAATTTAACTTTTTAAACAATGTTATGCATGCCTGTAAAATACATTGTGCTTTGTAGTGTATTATTATTATTAAGTATTCTAAAATGTTTTTATTTTCACAGTGTAGTTGGTATGCTTATTTTTTTTTATGGCTCTTGTGTTCACATTTTGCCAATGTCAAGTTTGGGTTGTCTTTTTTTATTATCTGTAGTATGTCGAAGTAAAGCAGTGGCTACCTTACTAAGACTTTATCGAGAAGTTTTGGCGGCAACAAAAAAAACACTTGATTAGCACGATTATTTCAATTCACTTCATTTAAGCTCTGTAATAGAACTATATTGGATAATATACCACCATAATTATGCAATATAACACAAAGTATCACCAAAATAATGAATTAAAACAAGAGCACCTCATGACACTTCCAAGCTCCCGCCAAAACTCCGGTATGCTTATTAATAAAATAAATAAATTAGCCAAGATCGCAAAGCAAATAGCCAGCCGCACTACTACTCTTTCAACTTCGGCAAATTCATTAATCCCGCTGACATTCACTTAATTAAATTAGGTTTGAGACTTCAAAAGGCTGGTAACTTTGCCCGTAGGCAAACGGCGTGGCAAAGATCCATCTGTACTTGTGTAATCTGAATGTAAATAAAGTGTTATTCCAACATAGGAAATTAAATCATGCTCATGCTACGGTCGATCGATCTTGTTTGTCGTTTTTGAGGCTTCGGTGGAGTTAATTAAATTTTAGTTTGACACGAATATACAATTCATTCCCTTGGTAACACGAAAACGTTTAACTATTTTAACCAGGTTTGTTTTGAAAATATTTAATACTAGACTTCTGCTCGCGGCTCCGCCCGCGTGAATGAGGTTTTCCGGGGTAAAAGGCCCGCTTCATATTTCCCCGGGCTAAAAAGTAGCCTCGCAGTACTCGCTAATAATGTAACTTCATATTGGTGAAAGAATTTTTCGAATCGGTCCAGTAGTTTCGGAGTCTATTCAATGCAAACAATCAAATCTTTCCTCTTTATAATATTAGTATAGATTTTCATGTTTTGAAGTATCTCTTGTGAGTATCGAATACGTAAAACTTTATAGATCCGTTAATATTCGTTGCAATAAAATCAAATTTTCTTTAATTTCAAAGTTTAGTTCGAACTAACTATAAACTGCTTTGATATGAAAAATTAAAAACTTAATTTTAATAGCAAAATAACACTATATTTGGTTAAAGCTACCACTGGCAAGCCATGACGTCCCAAACGCATCGACTTCAAAACAGCGCTCTAATTTTGCCAATACTTCAACATGGTGTGGCCATGAGGCCGAAAGCGATAATTCGACGCAAACCTGTCCCTTGTGGGTTAACGTTTCCACTAATACGTAACGTATACATTAAGTAATGACGCAAGATCTGAGCACGGAGGCGGGTCTAATTGGACCCGTGTTAATGCACAGCCCCCGAGGGATACGGACCCGCCGGCCAAACCGTAACATATTCGAACCTACACACTTTTCAACTTTGCCTGGCGTTTTTTCCTTACCAAAGTCGACAAGACCGCGTCATTATTGTTGGAAGGGTGATGTTTTTTATTCAAGTGCTTCGGAGTTTTTTGAAGTGCCTACCCTGTTACGCAACGTTTCATTCCGCGTAAGGGGATAGGTAGAAGTGAAAAAAAATCATATGCCTTAGTTAAATTGGTAAATTTAACTATCCTCACTAATTCTGATGACAACTTGTCATCATGTACGAATAATATATGACAGTGATGATATTTATACCCAAAAGGTTTCAGGTAAAGTCCGTCCACTTCCGACTGCCTGACAACGTGATCTAACTTGGGATTCCTCAGTAATTTATTGTAAATTCTATCTAGATTACTTACAATTAATTCAAAATCAATATGTGATGTTTGGAGTAAAACACCTTTAGGATTAAAGGTCATTTTACGTGTTTGTTTTATGGCATTAAATGACGAGACGAGCATGCCGTTCGCCTGATGGTAAGCGATAGGAGCGCCCATAAACAGTAGCAACATCATCCATCACCTTGAGTTACAAGTTCCAAAGTACTGTGTGGCCCTCCACTGCGCTCGTCATCCTGGCACATAAGATGTTAAGTCTCATTATATCCATTAGTTACACTTGCTACAATGCCCTTCAAACCTAAACACACGAGTGCATGCACACTGCTGCTCGGCGGTAGAAATAGACATTGCGGTGGTACCCACCCAGACGGACTCTTACATATGAGAGACCTACCACTAACGGTGGACTTGTAAAGGTAAATATATGAGGTGTTTATAGGAACTTCGTTGATTAGTAAATGGACTATAGCCCACTCATAAAGCATTTGCGATCTACATCACTTAATCATTAGCAATTTTACGTATAAACTGGTTTTAGCGTTAAGAGGTGCTTAAGCATTTCTTAATTAAATAACTGTCAAAATTAAACATCGCAGTGGCCTAGTATAAACCTACTTAAAAAGCAAGATGGCGGGTTTTGAATTACAGCTGATCAAGTAAATACTGTCAAAAGCATTGATATGTAAAAAAACAAAAGTTAAGCATTGATTAGGAGCAGACTAGTTAAGACCCAACTAAGCATAGTTTAGCGATTTTTTTAAAGTAAGACTTTAGATATCTAGAGGAACCTTTGCACAATAAAGCATTTTAAGGTCATTACTACAGCTTCTTATTCACGTTCCATAAGCCCAACATTTTCCACGAAATCCCCGGCCAAAACCCAACAACTTAATATTAACGAGGTGTATTTTTTGAGTGAAATTTTCAAGACGCCACATACAAAAGACGTACAAATGAACAATATTACTTATTCAATGGCCGCTCTGGTGTTCGCTAATTGGCTGCCATGTCGGGAGGGGGCGGGAACAGCGGGGAAGCGGAGGGGAGGGAACCAACCATCCCGGGATCCCTACACTAATCAAAATGTACGTGAGTCTGTACATTATTATATCATTTGTTAGTTCTTTCGTTTAATGAGAGGTTCTTCGTCAGATTGTGAAGTTACTTAATTGCGCCCTCCTGGGGATATATTAAGCAGACTTGGGCGGGATGACGATAAAAACGTATTTTATCTTAATTTTTTTTATATTAGCTCGACAAAGTTACATTACACCAGGCGGTAAAAAAACGGGGTAATATAGAGCAGTCCAAATATAATGTCGGTAAACGAGGGCTATTACGTTTTTCGACGAGCTCGTTGTTTTTATTATGCCGGCGTGTCTATCGGGATGAACCTGCCCCCTTATTCTCTATGACAGTGTTAGCTCGTAACGCGGCCGTGTTACGTTAACTTCGTGTAATCGGCGTTAAATGGTATTCTGTATGCCAATTTCCATAGTTATAAACGCGATGAATTACGTTACGCGCTTGTTACGAGCGGTGAAAATAACGTGTGTCATAGAGAATAAGGGGGCTGGAGCTTTTGCTGTTAACAACTAACAGGGTGACGGGGGCAGTGCAACGCTACGCAGTGCTCTGTAATTCAAAGTTCAGTCGTATCACATACCATCAGGCGAATGGCAAGCTCGTCTCGTCAATAATTTGCATAAAAATTAAAATAAGACCATTCCGAAGTTATACGACAACTAACGCAAAAAGAATCATTTTAATCGGAGCGCGGGGTAGAAAATTATCGCTAAACAAAAAAAATACGATGAATCGATAACCTCTCGTCTGTTGGAGTCGGTTAAAACCATCTTAGGATTAACCATCGTCACCAGCCTTGTCCAGCTTTTCCGGGACACGGCTATCAAACTCAAACGAAATTTTAAAAAAAAGTCAAGCAATGTCGCGTGATTTCATTACCCACTTAATAACAGCAGCCGGATCTCGTTTTTCTTTTATTTTTATTTTATTATTTGAGGATTGCCAACAAAGTTTACAATAACACAAACATAATAATAACAATCAGAAAATAAAACTAAGTAATTGTAACTCAGACTACAGGCAACCACAACGTGCATAATACAATTTTACGATATAATTACTCAATTAAACATTATAAGGAACTAGACAAAAAGAATAGATTTATCAGAATGTTAGGGTCCAAGTTAATCAATCTCACCTAAAAGAGTTTTCTTAAATGCGTATAGTGAATCATGAAATATGTCAAGCTTAGTAATTTTCTTCGATAGCTGATTATATAATGTAGACAGTCGAGGTATAGGGGAGTGCTTACCTATGTTGGTTCTATATCCGCGGACATGAAGAGTAGGGGGAGGTTTGCGAGGTGGACGCAAAGGGACATTAAGAGCAAATTTGCTTAACGCCTTTGAACTGTCAATTTGACTATTTAATATTTTGTGTAGATACACCATGCTTAGTATTTCTCTTCTAGAACTCAGAGACCGCATTTTGAAAAAAATTATTTATCCTTATAATTAACCTAATTTATCCTTAGTTTTCATTATGTTTTACGCTCGTTTTATCCGCATTACATTATGGGGTGAGATTTTAGTTGTAAACTTTTTACACGGTTTAAGAAGAAAGACGCGCAAGAGTAACGAGGTCCCAGTCATTTATTGTAACTTTTTAAATTATATATCATCCGTGTTGAGGCGGGTGTTTCATACCAGGTCATTTGACAGGCGATAGCCTAGTTGAGAACGAAACGGACCGGCACACACTTCTGACATTCCGAATTTACATGACATGTCTCTTTACTTTAAATTTTAAAAGCGTGTTATCTATTATCTTGTAAGTAAAAATTTTAGAGATGAGTGTTTTTCAACTGTAAAAAAAATAATCGAACACAGCTGTTGATTATTAAATAAAAAATATGATCATTCGGACTTATCACGTTATTTAATAAACGAGGCGATGTGTTTATTATTTATCATTATCATTTATCGCTTTCTCGAACACTTAAAACTAGATGTACCCTTACGCAAGCTACGAATAATGATTTTCGCGTAGTCAGTACAAACATTTGACATTTATAAATGTTAAAAGAAACACGCCTTTTGAATTGCGTGAAGTAACACTCCTTAACGTAGTGGAGAAGAACTTCCATGCATTCCGAGACCCTATTTACTAAAATACAAATTACAAATGAATTGTATGCAGACAGTAGACACACGATATCAACATGAGCAGAGAACACGGCACGCGGCGGATACCCTGCAGGCTACAGCGCAAATTACTTGAGCAAGTAATTTTGACATGGCGGTCCTTCGGGCGGTTTAATATGCAGTCAGGTGCGGAATTAGGGGCTCAATTTGACAATAATGTCATCGATGTAATGAGCTCTTTTATTAACGAGATAATTTTATTTGTTATGAAATTTACATATTAATAGAATGTGGGATTTATGCTTCAACAATAGCTAAATATTAAAGTTACTTTTATTTAAAACATATAACCTATAATTTTGAGCAGCTATTCGTTTTAAATCCATTGTAAATTATCTCTGCATCACCCACAGGTTGACTGAGAGAGAATGCCTTTGGCATTAAGTCCGCCTATATACTTTTGTATATAACGCGCAAAATAAAAAAACAAATAAAATAAATTCCTGAAAAAATATCCTTGGTCTTTCTTAATTATAAATAGCCTACTTTTGAAAATCTCCCATAAACGCAAACTCTGTTTTTGTCACAGTATAATATGGCATATCAAAATGTATGATGACCGCGTAAAACATTTAAATACGGCTACTATAATTTTGAGGTCTTTGTCCAGTTTCAACATAAGTGATAATAGACCAAAATTTGCACCCTGAATCCGCACCTGGCAAAAGCAAAAAAAAATACTGTCTGTAAGATAAAAAACGAATAAGGAAGAAAAAGTAATTCAATTCCACGAGAAAAAAAGATTTGAAGGTCTTTTGTTAATTAAAATTGAGTCTCTAACCATTCATGAAAGATAAAAATTTATTAAACCTTCATTAACCGTTGAAAGTGCTTGAGCTGTGGAGATACAGTACTCGACAGTAAATATCACAACAATCGCTTTATAATTAGATAATTCAAACTTCGGCGCCGTAGAGCGTCGTCTCTTTCATTAACCTATATTGTTCCGTTGGTGACTTGTCGACTCTTTTTCTATAGCTTGATGCTACTCCATATTTACTGCCCAGTACTATACTAAAACTTTGGATAGTACAAGAGATTCAAATAACAGCTTTTAGATTCTAAGCCAACAACGTCTGACTGTGGTATCCTATCCTGGCGACAAGTGAATGAAACCATAAGCGTAATTTAACCTATCAACGCCCGCTTATATATAGATATATACGTGGTTGCCCTATATACCCGGACGCCGGCGTCCGCCGCGGGCGTTGACGAGTCAATCAACATGGTGGATTATTAGCCCTTGTATCAAAAACTGTGCCCTCCAGAAAGTCGATATTTATCGTAAATCAAGAACGTACAGGTGACTGATACCTTTAGTAAGAAATATCGTTGGAATCGCTGAAGCTTACCTGAAACAACCAATTAAAATTATTTAATACAATATTTAGTTAGGCAATAAATATACATAAATATTTTGCAGCATGATAATGCAAAGATTCATAATATAATCTATGACAATATTTTACTCAGAAATTTTAGTTAAGTATAATAAGTAATTTAAGTCATAATGAATAAAAATTACACATTTAAACTATACCTAAATTAGAAAAGAACAATCGAAGAATTTAATTTAAACGATTTGATAACGCATTAGAAATTACAAGAATCATATTAAACTTAGATATAACGCGATATTTTTGCGCAATGATATTTGCAACTTTTTGCGTTGACGGCATAACGGCAGTAATCTCAATCACCCAAGCTGTCAAATTAACCGTGAATCAACCATAAAACAAATCCTACATCACTCCACACGCTATTTTAAACAAACGTCCTGCAAAACATAAAAGATATCTCGAGCAAAACTTTGTCCACCGCGTCGTCCAGATGCGTCTAACAGCGCCAGCTCCTGACAATGGGCATCTCCGTCGAGTGCGAATCCTAGCAGCTGTCCATTGTTTCGTGTGACAAGGCGGGTATACTTTCTGTGTGACGTATGGTAATATTTGTTACATTCTGTATTTCGAGATAAGTGTTTTTTTGTTATCTTATGTGGGTATTGTGTATGCATGATTTTTCTGCTCGACGACTATAAGGTTCATTTTCTTTTGTCTAATATTATAAAGCTGAAGAGTTTGTATGTTTGGTTGAACGCGCTAATCTCAGGAATTACTGAACCGATTTTGAAAATTTCTATTTCACTAATAGAAAGCTACATAATTTCTGAGTGCTATGGGCCACTTTTTATGCCGCGAAAATATTTTTATCCCGGACAAACTTTTACACGTGCGGAGCCGCAATCAATACTTTACTAGTATAATATGGTAGGTCGATATTTAAACTTATTTAAAGAAAGGAGTCATAATAAAAACTATACCATACCATACCAGCCCTGTATTAGATACTGCCCACTGCTGAGCACGGGCCTTCTCTACAACTGAGAGGGTTTTGGCCTTATTCCACCACGCTGGCATAGTGCGGGTTGGCAGACTTCACATACCCTCGAAATTCTTTTGGAGAGTTCTCAGGTATGTAGGTTTCCTCACGATGGCGATATTTTCCTTCACCGTTAAATCGAACGATAATTGATGAACAATACACACGTAACTTCAAAAAGACAGAGGTGTGTGCCTTGGGTTTTGAACCTCCGGACATTGTCTCGGCAGACCGTTCCATTCCCAACTTTCGTCCAATAGTATCCATACTCATTCTACATCGTAAAACTCAAAAAGCAAACACAATCCGACAGAGGTTCCTATAAATTATACAAGAACTCATTGTAGTCAGACGTTTGAATATCTCCGGCCTCCCAAGACATTCGGACGAGGGTGGCGGCTCCCGATCGCTCCCGGTTTTTTCTCCAGGAGCGAAGGTGAAGGTCGGTGGGTCGCGATAAATTCACTCCGACTGAATAATGAAGCGGTTCGTGAATTATTATGGCTTTCTGCTATTCTAATAATTCGAGGTGCGTTGTTTTAAAGTTTGGAAGTATACTATAATGTGTTGGCATACGCTGCGAAATAGGCAGTAACTCTAAGTTTAATGAAAGTTGACGAGTGTAGTTCAAGGTAACGTATTGGAATTTGAAGTTCTTTGTACATACATACTTAGCAACACACCTTTTTCCCGTTTCAGGGGTAGGCAGAGGTGTAAAATACCTTTATTTCGCCAGCTTTGCTAGGCCCCATATAAAGGGTGGCGGGCCTATTGCCATTTACCGGGCACATTTCCAGACTCCAGGCTGATACTGAGTAGAAAAACCCAATAAGACTGGCCGACTCGGGATTCGAACCCGAGACATAAGCGCAATAGTTTTTTTTTTTTTTTTTTTTTTTTTTTTTTTTTATTGCATTTAATGACGAGACGAGCATGCCGTTCGCCTGATGGTAAGCGATACGACCACCCATAAACAGTAGCAACACCATCCAGCACCTTGACTAACAAAGTACTGTGTGGCATTCCACTGCGCTCGTCACCCTGAGACATAAGATGTTAAGTCTCATTATGTCCAGTAGTTATACTGGCTACAATGTCCTTCAAACCGAAACACAACAGTGCAAGTGTACCCCGCACGCAATACTACCTCGCCACGGAGGCAGTTATTTGTGGTATTTGGCAATACTGTAAACAGCCGTGGTGTTAAACATCAGGTTGGCTACACGATATATTTAAGTATGCAAATTAACCACAGCGCTCCTAAAGAGTAGTGAACTACAATTAAAAATGTCGACCAGCAAGAGCGATTGAATCACTTGATGTTTGCCACCATTACTCTAACCTGACTAATTTCTTCTTCGCATTCCGTTTCAAGTACCCCTTACTATACTTTGTACCTTAATGGAAAAACTCGCGACGATACGCTTTTGACTGTTGAGCTCGCCTCATCTTTAAGGTTTGTTATAAGAAAAACAAAACACACTTCACGCCTTTATTCCCGAAGGAGTAAGCAGAAGTGCAACAAGGGCACCCACATTTCGCCATGTGTTCCATCTCATGATGTGATAGGGGGCGAAGCTCGGCGACTCTCAGGGAACACTAGTCTGTCTTTATCCCGCAACGAAATTAATCAAATAGAAAGATAGGGAGGAGTTGGAAATATTAATTATCCATTTCCCTCCATAACGAAGCGGGAGACAAAATAATGAATTAAGGAGGCATTTTAACCTCAAGTATAGGGACGGACGATATGTATAGTTGCCAACCCGCATTAGGCCAGCGTGGTGGACTAAGGCCTAAAACCCTCTCAGTAGTTAGAGGAGGCCCGTGCTCAGCAGTGGGCAGTATATAATACAGGGCTGATTGCATTGCATAGGGACGTTTACAACTAGAGAAGCCAGTTGTAAAGCACCACGGATAATAAATAAATTAAAGGGTTCGCCACCGAGGCAGTCAAAACTATTTTTTTTATTTAACTTATGAACTCACGATGTATCTCCGACGTAGGTCTGCAAACATAATGTAGGATTGGGTAAGGGCCGTACATTCCAATAACGCACGAGTCCCTCTTATTAACTTGTGGCGTTTCACGTAAACATCTCCGAGGGATTCTAATATTCTTGCCATTTTTATAAAAGTGCGGTTCTGACTTCTGAACGATTTTCCGAATGTTCGTAGGATTTCTTTTTAAGCGTGAAAGAAGTAATTTGGGATTTATGTAAATATTATATTTATTATTAACTCTATCTATACAAATATTATTGAAATTATTGCGGTTTATCCAAGTTTCTATAATTACGTACAAACAAAGTATAAAAACTTGTGGGTTTGATTTTGACGGCCATTTAATTAAAGAGTGGTGTGTTTATTAGAGAGTAAAGTGGGCTACATTAATTTATCTCGCTGAACAACTTTTACTTTAAAGCAAAAGATAGTTTACAGTGTGTGTTTAGTAATTTCAAAGAAAATTAAGACACAAGTATGTATAGCAGCGAAAACTTTTTCCCATTCCACACGACGACATAACTCAAATATTTGAATAAAGAATTATATATTTTATTTAAAAAAACTGGCCAGCCTTTTTACACCATAAAACCTGAACTACAAATTCAGTGACGTAATTACTGTGAGGCGGAACTCGGGAGGACTAAAACGTATGTTAATGCTGCCTTTTCACTGAGCGTATTCATACCGGGCATTAGCCGGTTAAAGACTACCTTAGGGCTGCTTTACACGTGCCGGATTATGTAAATACGACAGTTGCGTGGGAGGTCTTTTTATTGTTGCTGGCCGGTGTGAAGTGTTTGAATATGGAACACAAATGATATTTGAATGATAGACGACATCGTCGAGGACAGAGAAGTGGAGTCGACGCGACGCAACGCTGTCTAAACTTGAAACGGAAAAATAATATCTGGAATTAAAAGGTTTTATCTATCGAAAGAATCGTAGTCATTCATAATTTAGGATAATTATAGACATACTCGTAAGTAAGTCTACATGTTTTGTACTTTAGTGTATGGTCAGGACGAAAATATATAAAGTGAAAATATACAAAAGCTAGTATATAATACCCATAAGCCGAATGAGAGATGCCATCAGTGCAAACGTTCTAATTTAAGTGCTCTATTAAGAACACGCTCGCCTATAAATATGTTAGGGTACGTTTCCGTAAATAAGCGCAGCGACTGGCTATCGTATTAATTTCTGGAAGGCTTTAGAAGTACATAGACAGCCATAACTTATTGAATACTAACAGAAAGTGAATGTGGGTCGATACAAAAACCGTTACGCATAACTAATTAGTAAAAATAATAGTAGTCTGCAGCCAGCAATCGCCGACGCTGTGTTCGAAAGCGCACCTTAACTGTGCATATACGTAACAGCTTAATTTTTGTACAAATTACCGTACCATATTTGTTTAGCTCACGTGATGAAACGTAGCGTTACTGCCGAGCTAATGTTCAAGCTTAATTGTGTTTCTAATTAATATTGGCTTTGTTCATTTGTTTTTATAAATAAATATAAAAGTGTTTTTTTCAGCATTCATAATAATTTTGCTGTATAATAAGCTCCCAAAAACCTTCAAATATTTATTAAGAAATCTAAAGACAATTACTACATCAAATCAGTATCTATAAAAAAAAACACCCAATAACCCCAACGGTTTTATTCTTCTGGAAAACCAAAGCCATCTACACCCATTCGTAAACATAGACAACGGAACAAATTCAATAAAAGAACGAATCAATTCAAATTTCGAACAGCCCTATAGAACGGCTTACACGGCTAATGGTACGCGTTGGATTTGCATACGAATGCCTGAAGCGCACGCGTGTTGGATGCAAGACTGGCGTGAATGGGGCGAATTTGTATCGTCGGCGGCTGAGGGGGCGAAATCGTATCCGCGAGGGGCGAACGATGCGAGCGCCAGAATCCTTTGCTTCCCACTGGGATATGTGGATCGGTTTTGTATGTGTTCGAGCGGGTTCACATTGAGGTATCAGGTAGTGTCAGTGAAAGATGAAATGGTCATCAGTTGAGAATTGGTGCAGTAATTATATCTGTTTTGAGCTGAGTGCCGTCAAAATTGGAATTACGTGATATTTGATGTGTATTGTTGCAGTGATTTTTTATGACAAATATATCAAAGATGAATATTGTTGTAATATAACGCTACACTAACTAATTTAAACTATAAGTTATAAGTTTTAACTATAAGTGTTCCTATTATTTGCTGCTACGAATAAAATAGTATACAAATCCCTATCCCCGTCCCCCAATAATACACTATCACAAACAAATATATCCTTGATTCTACACACTGACATCAATTACTAATGAATTCATGTTTAACCCAAGGCTGAGTGCAGGAGATTAAGTACGATGAATCAGTTTAAATGCAACTATATCAGATTAGTGTAGAAGCTTAACTTACAGCGAGCCACAACTAATGTCGTGAGGCGATTACCTGGATACTATTTCAATATAGAGCCGTGCTGTACATATCAGTCTACAGAGTGAAGCTCGACCGGGGCATTACCCCAGTTCTGTGTAATTACTCTCTTTCATAAATATGTTACATATTAAACACTAATTTGTCCATTATTTCTTTGCATTAAGTAATTTGAAAGTTAAAAACAAAGTTCGAATAGAAAGTACATATTTAATTACGCCAATATCACTTAAAACAGCCACATTATAAAAATGCAAAACACCGCGCAAAACAAGCAAAGAACACTTGAAATATGCAAACACGAATTTGCATCAACATTCCCCGTGGTAATTCCCATTACAACCTCCCATTGTCCGGACCCCGGGACACAAAAGCCATTGAGTGGTTATTGACTGAGTGATATGTCAAAAATGTTCGACCCGGCGCGTCGGATGCCGACATTCGGTCGGAATGAAGGCCGACGCCGGGAATTTATATGACGTGCCGGGACTGCGATCCCGCGACGGGAACTCAGATAGAATGCGCCCCCGGGTCGCTATTGAGATTGGAAGAGATAAAAATCTGAAAGTGTGTTTGGTGAATGAAGAAATCTGGAAGTGTCTTTGATAGGCATCTCGTGTGTGACGGTATATCTGGGTAATTCTGCCAAGCATATTGGGTTACGATTTGACTTTAGGGCCAGTATAAATACTGGGCATTGAGATTTAACGTTTCAATTCTTGGGACGAATACCGTGGAGTCATATACTACGTTTTTCAATTCAAAGTTCTTGATGGGTTTGCAAACTTTTGGGCCTTAACAGCACCTAACTCCTTAAGGAAGTATGTGCTAAATAGTGGGGCAGTACAGAATCAGTTTTATGATAAAGTAAAATAAGAAAGAACTGAATCCTTATTTATCCCAGTTTTTTTTTATGGCATTGAATGACGAGACGAGCATGCCGTTCGTCTGATGGTAAACGATACGACCACCCATAAACAGTAGCAACACCATCCAGCACCTTGAGTTACAAAGTACTGTGTGGCATTCCACTGCGCTCGTCATCCTGAGACATTAGATGTTAAGTCTCACTATGTCCAGTAGTTACACTGGCTACAATGTCCTTCAAACCGAAACACAACAGTGCATGCACACTGCTGCTTGGCGGTAGAAAAATAACAAACAACAATACAGTATGACAAGATTAACAAACGCTGGTCGAAATTAAGTTCTGAAGTGAATTTATGAGTTCTCTAGGCATTATTGTAATGTACGAGTTTAATTTCGGCCCGGCTCGCGAACCTTCACTTGATATGACATTTTCCGTCTGTATGACTATGTTTTGGCTTCAATCAACATTCCTTTTATATTTTAAGGTATTTTGGGTCACGTTTTAGTTTCAAAGCCATAAAGAAAGTTAACGGACATACTTATTGAAGTATTCAAAATGTGCATTCTAGTTTTTGATTTCGTTGTAGACCAAATAATGAAGTGATCAATGAGACGCATAAATATAAAGCCAATAATACCTAGTCAGTACCTAATCTCGAAACAAGTCAATCACTAAAATAAGGACATAATAAAACTATCTCAGCATTCCAAAAACGATCTCAAACGATTGAATCGATTATGGCCAAATAAATTCTGACGGTCCCGCTAAAAAATACGACACGTAATCGATTATAAAGATCGATTGTTGATTAATCGTCCCGCGTCGCGTTTGCCGCCGTTTGATTTATTACCGCCCCGAGGTAATTCGCGGGGACACGAGTTTTTTCACTTATCGCCAAAATACGTGACTGAATAAGACGTCGTATATTTAACTTGGTATGCGTTATCGATGTCTGGATTAGTGTTGGGTTTTTATCGATATTATCGTTTCGTGAATAATGTAATTTATGAGCTAGGTTTGTAATTTACCCAGGAGTTATTCGAGTCAGGACTTAGAGAATTTTTTTACGGATTTGAAGGCTGTGTTTTTGGTGGTTAATTTCAGGTAAAGATTTCCGAAGCATCAGGAGCGTAATTAGTAATTATTTTGTAATGCCAATAACAAAATATACAGGATCATTTTGACATTGCGTTAATAAATGAAACCACATACTTATCTCGTCGAAAATAACGCTTTCCATTAAGTTATTTTAACCATACGCGTAAAATAAAAAAGTGTAAGTTTCGAACAAAATAAATATCAATAAAAAGTAACTTTAAGTTTACACGCCCTAATGCCACTATTACTGCTCTAAGATAATTCGTCGCAGCGGCAACATTATACTTTCATTCATAAATACACTTCGCACACACAATATTCGCACTAAACTACGAAATGAACAAAAAAATTGAAAACTACAACCGGGATTTTTGGCAATAATATTCGTTATTCATGGATGATATTTGGCAAGATGTTAGAAGAGGTAAAGACGAATATGTGGTTTCATTTAGTAATGCAATGTAAAAATGGCCCTGTATATCTATATAAATACACAAAAAAGTCTTATTTAAAGTCCATCACTTTTCCTCTGTTTATGGAATGGAATGACAAAACTAACAATAGTTACATTTATAAAACTCTCCTATAAGTAAGACGAAAACTCCCCTACACAACATCAAACATAGTTACGGCAATTTTTCACAGATTACAAAAACTCGGCACGTTATCGTAGAAAGCGAGATTAATCTTCGGAACCAATTTATTGCAGTAATAATATTAATACATCTTACGTGTAATCACTCTATACGGCCGGTGCGAGCGCGGCAGGTGTGCGTGGTACATGGCGGGTGCACGGATCAAGCGAACGCTAGCGAACGAGCACGAGAGAACGAACGCGAATGAATGTTTTGTGATGAGATGAGCAAGCCGCTTAACTTTGATAAACGACACGCCACTAAACACTAACAATTTACTACATATTGCACTACGCTCATCACTCTGAGACATTAGATGTTAAATCTCATGATGACCAGTAATTACTGGCTACAATGTATATCAAACCGGAACACAACTGTGTTTGCAAAATATTGCTTGGCAGCAGAAATAGAGATCGCGATGGTAGATACCTAGCCGGACTTCTACATGACGGACCTACCACCAGTTAAAGTTTGGTGACGATTGGCTAAAGGCGAGCGAGCATGCAGTCTTCATCGAAAACCATTTGTTCACGTTCGCTTGATTATACATTGCCGCGTGCAACGTGCGAGGATTTATGATATGAATATGTCAATCGATGGATGATGTATGTGCGTTTGTGTCGATACGTAACAAATAGTTGGTGGGTGGTGTGAGCGATTAGTTTAAACTTTAAATATTACTGGAGATATATGTGTGATCGGAGCGTCGCCACATCATAAATAATGGTACACGTAGTACAGTAGCGTCATGTTAAAGGTTAAAGAATGCACACGAAAATGTCTAGCCCCCATAGAATGTGGCATAAAAACATGACACGGACCCTCCGTGTCGTGGTTTCGACACATTCGAAGATATCTGATCTATAAAAACAATTTTGAAATAATCTATGTATATAAGAATAGAGAACCTGGCAACAGGGTAAGTGCATCACATAAAAAATAACACAATGTATCTGAATCCACCACCACCATACCAGGCCTGTATTATATACTGCCCACTGCTGAGCACAGGCCACCTCTACAACTGAGAGGGTTTAAGCCTTAGTCTACCACGCTGGCCTAGTGCGGATTAGCAGACTTGACATACCTTCAAAATTCTTATAGAGAACTTCTCAGATATGCAGGTTTCCTCACGGTGTTTTCCTTCACCGTTAAAGCGAGCGATAATTCACAAAGAATACACACATAACTTTTAGAAAAGTCAGAGGTGCGTGCCCTTGGGTTTTGAACCTTCGAACATTCGTCTCGGCAGTCCGTTCCACTCCGAACTAGGCTATCGCCACTTCATTTCATGCGCTTATTTATCTGAACACACTGTGTTAATTTTTATTAACACAATGTATGTCTCAACATACCATGGTCATACACTACGTCCACGATATACCGTCTTATTACGCTGCGATATGGCGGTTCAAAAAAAAAAGTACACGGCGCGAGAATTCACAATAGCTGAACCCAACTCCGCTTACCATCAAATGTAGTGGGGTCACTGCCGTATAAAAAGAAAATTCACAAAGAGAAAAACCGTCGCTCGCATTACCAAACTAATTTACATAGATAAGTGACGCCATAACGGATGAAACTGAAATTGGCAATGACTGGCGATTCGTCGAACGCCATGCCGCGCCGCGCCGTCAAACGATATAATTCGTTTAAGAAAAACGTACGACAGCCGCGCCGTTGGGAATATTTATTGTCATACTAGGTGTTGGATGCGGTCTCTGGCGGAGTTCAATGTTATTAAACTGGATTATGCGAATATTATGAGGTATTTTTCTAGTGGAACAGTGGCAGTGATAGAGTCATGCGTAGAGCTTGAATGGGACGACAGGACCACAGACATAAAATACAGGGTAGGCAGCGCATTATTAAATTGGTGTTGAGGGTGTTTATGAGCCATAGTGATCATCACGTGACCCAATTGCTAATTTGCTAAGCTATGCTTTAAACAAAAACAAAGGCGTAAATAACTCACTCATTCACCAATCAATTTTAAGTCACCGTAAACCATTTTCATTACATTGACTACTACATACATAAGCAACTTGGGACCTATTAAGCACTCACAGAGCTATTGGAAAAAAGAAATACATAAACCGCTGAGTACGTCTGTATGTGACCACAAAACGGGACCACACAGCGGGAGTCTTGATTTATTGCCCTCCTACAAAAGGTGAAACAAACCGATTTTCCGTACATTTTCACTGTACCGATGCTTTTTTATTGGAAGCAGAATTACATGTTGCGGTTCGAGAAACAATCATGAGTGAGAAAATGTGTTTTGTTTTTTTTTAGAAATAACAAGGAAAGAAAAAAATATTCCTTTTGCAATTAGTATACTTTTACGTAATCTAAAATCTCAACTGCATGAAGGGAATCATTATGGAAAACTTTTATAATCTACGTTTTTGTTGTCGGATATATTAATACAGAAAAAACATGTGCGTATATAACAAACAAGTACCTTTCCGGAATCAAACTAGCTTACGTGTATAAAATATTAGACTTCTGTTCGCGATTCCGCCAGCGTAAAAAGGTTTTCTCGGGATAAAAATATTTTCCCGAGATAAAAAGTAGCCTATAGCACTCAGGAGTAATGTAGCTTCCTATTAGGGAAAGAATTTTCAAAATCGGTCCAGTAGTTTTTGAGTTTATCCATTACAAACGAACAATCAAATCTTTCCTCTTTATAATATTAGTATAGACTTCTACAACACAGACTGTAAAACATCAAAGAGAGTTAGATCAGTCTCAGTAGTCAGTTAGTGTACTTTGTTTGCTTTTTTTTTATGTATAACGTGTACCGCGACAATAAATTATTCTTTTTTTCTTTCTTTCTTTCTTCTTTCAGTCACCAAAAACCGTTGTAATACGGATTTACGATCCACAAACATCTCTTAAACCCCTCGATAAATACTAACAGCTACACCACATATATCATGCTGTATAATAGGCGAAGTTCAAACAGGTTGTAAAACTAGCGAAGGGTCCTTTCAGAATGATGGGACCGTTCATAAACCTTTATGCGAGACATTTTGGAACACGATAATATGTTTAAAGTATTTTTCAATTGAATTTGCAGACAGATGTTGCGAATTTGAATAGTTATTTCATACGTGACTTTTATGTTGTAAGCTATACGCCATCAATCTAGAATCAGTTTAATCAGTTAATTAAGTATAATCATAGTCAAACCTTTTTCTTTTTTCAGATGTGGGTATACCGTACATTATTAATTATTGGGTTTTCTATTCAGTATCAGCCCGGAGTCTGGAATTGGTGCCCGATATGGCGATAGGCTCGCCCCCTATCACATCATGGGACGGAATAAAAAAATGGCAAAAAGTGGGTGCATTAGTTGCGCCTCTGCCTACCCCTTCGGGGATAACAGGCGTGAGTATGTGTATGTGTGTGTGTGTGTATGTGTGTGTGTGTGTGTGTGTGTGTGTGTGTGTGTGTGTGTGTATTAATCATTGTGAAACTTTGAGTGAAATGTTTGTTTACATTGTCTAACCTGCCAATAAAATCCATCACAGATTTGTTAATCAATTTATTTTGTTAATTACTTGCTTGATAGTAAATACACTAAGGCCCTGGTTCTATTTTCTAAGTAAATGCTACTCGTTACATAAATGTATAAGCCATAAGCCTACCAAATACATAAGTCACCCTCTTATTTATTTATTTAAAACTACGTGGTGCTCGCGGCTTCGCTCGCGTAAAAAGCCTTTAAAACACAGTACTATGCCAGCGCTATTTACTTAAAGGGACAGATTAATCCATTATTTCCCATGGGAGCAATTTACCGGGATAAAAAGTGAAAAAACCTATGTGTTAATCCATTACATGATCTATCCTTGTGCCAAATTTCATCTAAATCCATTTAGTTGTTTCTGAGTTTACTCCTAACAAACATCGAAAACTCCAAACATTTTTACAAACTTTCGCATTTATAATATTAGTAAGAGTAAATAAGATTTAAAATCTTATATAAGTTTACAAAACGCTTATATGGTGATTAAAATAATATTGCAACAAGAACTTAATTTGAATTAAATTATTGTAAGTAATCTCTGTACCCAAATAATAAAATGAGTACTATAATACAGGGCTGAAATTATCATATCTAATACTACGCAGTTAATGTTAATAATATCTACGCAGATTCTTATTTAGCTGCAGCGCGTCCTACCTCTTATCCAATAAGTAAAAACGTCACTATATAGTACGTATGTTGACGAGGGTAGAGGTAATAAAGACAATCAGACGAGTAAAGTTACGACCTGCCAATACAATCCGCTAACGTTCGTGAATTGTTTTAAAGATAAACGTTCTATTCCATAAATGAGTACTACTCGTCTTTAAGACCAAATACAAAAGTGTTACTGTAAACTGTGACCCCAAATAAATGGTACACAAATGAGTATTATTCAGGCAAAATCAGCGATAAAACGGTGGAGCCATTTTAAAAGAAGGAGAGTATTATTTATAGTAGCTGGTTTATACTACGTAGTACTATTGTGTGTTCTGTGCTTAGAGAGCGTAAATAACCTTGATTTCATCACTGGTTTCTTTACATATTTCATTGATAGTTTTATAAATTTAGTAAAATTACAAAGGCACACTTATTGCATTCCTTTTAGCTTTTTCTTTACTCTTCCTTTACTTATACTACTCTCATTCTACCCAACCCATTTCAAGGCCATAAACATTGTATTGTAATATAACCGCCTCATATTACGAAAATCTCACCTCTATTGAAGTTCAAATTGTTTGAGGATGCTGGGCACATTTTATGGAACACTTGGTTACACATTTCTAACTCGTTTACACTCAAAGAACTCATTTTATGTGCTTATTTAGCGTCTAATTATAACTTTGGAATAAACATTGAGGTAGGTAGCATACTGTTTAGATGCAGTATTGTCTTCGTCACGTCATTAAAATGTCTGATCTACATAAAGTCATTACAAAAATTACTAGCAGAAATGCAACTACTGAGTTGCATGATAGATCATTATCATCATCATAAGCCACATGAAGTCCACTGCTGAACATATGCCCCCTCTAAAGAATTCCAGACGGACATCTTTAGAGGGGAGATGACTCCAGCGTGTTCCTGCGACCTGTATCAAGTCGTCTTTCCACCATGAGATGATACAATATGATAGAGGGAAATTGTATCGTCATATCTAACACAAATTCAAATGCCTAGGAGCACGTACACATGTTCTCCGATTCGAATTTTCCGTATTTCCATTACCCGACTCGGAAATCGAACCAAAGATCTTACTTATATCACCTGAAAATCTGTGAGGATTGAGACGATACAATTTTACCATTCATAAATGTTACTAATTAATAATATCTAGTCAAAGATAAAAAAAAACATAAGAAGTAACTAATAATAAAAAACGTACATTACTAACCTATCTCATACAAAGCAAAACCCTACTAATTACAAAATCACCCAAACTCCAAGTTCATATACACGACCATCACGGCAATAAAACATGGTTCGCTCCGTCAGCCCGAAACAAAGATCGAATGACGAGGTGAAATATTAACGAGCCGGCCCTGGGTCGGGGGGTCAGGGGTAATTAATCCCACACGACCTTATAGTGCGAGGGAAGATGACCCGTACATTAATAAGAGTTACAAATTTTCAGCAATTAATTTGTACTGATAAAATAATCTTTTTTTAGGTTTGACACATAGAGAAAAGATAACTGTATTTAACACGAATAGTCTCGCTGAGAAGAATGCTCAAGATGGAGTAAGTATAAGCATCGAATTGATTATTTTTACAATCCCCGGGTATCCACTTGTTAGTGTATCTACTCATTAGACAGCTTAACGTACATTTGGGAGCATAGTTGACTGCGAATTTGTATTAGGTCATCTTATATTTGATGAGTGTACTCACTACTCATACATGATGAAACAAGCGCTTAATCTCGTAAACCAACGCCCATTTAACATCAACACATACTAACAATAAAACCATCCAACTCCAAACTTCATCATCATACGAAACTGTGTCCAGTTCGCAGGTCGAAGCAAGTCGACAAGCCTTTTCCATTAGCCGTCGATGTAAGCGAGAAAGTAAATACGGCAGACCGGAGTCCGTACGGTTTAGATATGCTGGACATTTTTTTTTTATTGTATTGAATGACGAGACGAGCATGCCGTTCGCCTGATGGTAAGCGATACGACCACCCATAAACAGTAGCAACACCATCCAGCACCTTGACTTACAAATTACTGTGTGGCATTCCACTGCGCTCGTCATCCTGAGACATAAGATGTTAAGTCTCATTATGTCCAGTAGTTATACTGGCTACAATGTCCTTCAAACCGAAACACAACAGTGCATGCACACTGTTGCTTGGCGGTAGAAATAGACATTGCGGTGGTACCCACCCAGACGGCCTCTTACATAATGAGAGACCTACCATCAGTATTTGCTACATCGTTCGGGATTATTGCCTTCAGTTACCTTAAGTTGATGTGTTACGCATTAAACCATAATGCAGACGGCGCGACGCCCTTATTACAACCAGCTTTTATTCCCGTATAGTTTCTGGAATAGAACTAATAAATCAAATATATAAGAGTGTGTTTTATTTATGGACAATGTAGCTTTATATTAGTGGTTTTTGTCCAATGACAAAAATATTGAACGATTCTCATCCTTATCTGGTAAGAAAACAATATGAATTAAAAAAATATTATCTACTCAATACTAAGTTAAGAGACAAGGCTTTGGCAACTGACCGGTAGAGTACAATGTTATAGACAAAATCATATACGAAGGTATCCAAAACAGTGGAATATTACTAACAACCAAACCTATCCAAGCTCTAACGTCGGCCATCAAAATCAGCGACACAATGAAAATTCCTTTCCACCAGGCCACTTGGGAACAAAGCTATGTTCATTAAAAATGTTTAAAGGTATTTTAAAATTGGATCCGACATTGCCCGCGAACGCGGAATCAAACGGGCACTAAGAGCTCCCTTTAGGGATACTCCAACAACCTCCCCTAATTTCAAACGTACCTTCGGATACCGGAATGCTTCTTTTGACAAGTATCGAATTTTTGCCGCTTCGAAACAAGTCGATGACGGATTCCCACATTTTTTACGATGTCCGTTCATTGGTGTTGTAACAGTGTTGTTAAATTGTAAAATTCGCTAGATAATTCAACAATATGTTTCGTTGTTTTTCGATTCATATTCATAAGTGCTCCAAAAGAAAATTGTGAATAAATGCTTATTTTTTCGGGAGAGAAAAGTATGTAAGTCGCTATTGAACTTTTTCCACCTCGAAGAACTGTATGAGTGAGCTTATAAGCTATTAAAAATAATAGTATACTTTAACATTTTTTTATATACTTTATAGCTATACTTTTTGTAGCTTATTCAACAAATAAAAAAGTAAAGCATAATTAATCGACGAACAACTTATTTAATTCCAAGAAAATATAAACGAATTTCGACAGAAATTACCTTTATAAGTGCGGTAGCCCGGCCGAGTGTCTACAGGTTGGTAATATTAGTGAAGGAAGACGCACGCGTCCCTCGTAATACCACATTAACTTTCGACATCAGTTCATATAGGGCTGACCACTACAGACACTAGTCTAAAAAACTAATTTTTAATATTTTTTCATAGCAGGATAAAATAATTACTACACCCCTTGGCACGTAGAGTGAAACCGAAAAAAAAAAAAGCTATAATCGTAATAATGCCTGACGACGTCAAAATAATGCAGTTCTACCTAAGCCCTAATGGCAGAAATGATATATAGCATTAAGATCCATTATCACTTTTGAGGCAAACTTTATAAGGCTAGTTTCAGTACTGCCATGTGGTTGCAAGTAAAACTGGTAGTGCCTGAATTGCTATGCCAAGAACTACCGCAGTAGGTACCCAATTATTGTCGGCAAAACGCACTCCAAAAACATCCCTAACTTAAAAAAAATGAATAACAAAATCTAACACATGACAGTAAAATCAGAGCCCGCGGGGCGCGACGGTAAATAAATAATCCCTTAGTCTAATAGGGGTATTAGACGAGATGGAATTAAATTAGATTACTTTTTTAACTAATTACGATTCCGAAACGGGCGTAGACGAGGGCCTGCTAATAAAATGACAACACTTTTAAACAAAGGTACCTTTATAAGTTTGCGCTGGGGTTTTTGTTTCTCCCGAGCAAACATACTTCTGCTAACAACGCTGCGGGGCGTGTGAGGTGCGGGGGGACGGTGAGTGGGGTCCATAAAATCGTATTTTTCCTCTAAAATGATTGTCTCTGCGAGGAAATCTTTGTGTAAATACGTTTGGCCGATGTGAATTTGGGTCTTCGGAAAACAAACGAAAATTGGGCTTCTACGTTAACTGTTTACTCGGGACTTACGCTTGTAAGTGGACACGTTTAGTGAAAAATATGTGTAATGAAGTAGGTGATGGTGAAACACCATTAAATATATTTTTTGTCTGCTATAAAAACAGAAATGTATTGGTTGCTGATCTCTCGGTTGCGAGAATTGATCTGAGCAGGCAATGTTCGAACACATTACATTTGGATGACATTATAGCGAGTAATTAACTACGCATTGTGAGACTTTTCGACACCTGTGGGCTTAGAATGTGACAAAAAAACACGTCACGTCTCCGTTTCGTCTTATTGGGATTGGTTGAGAGACTAACATTTGACTGACGTATTGGTCTCTCGATCAATCACAAACATCAAAATTAAACGACATCGTTTTACGAGTTGCGTCTTCGTGTCACATTCTAAGCCCACTGATGTGTTTATACATAAAAACTGTGAACCTCGCGCGATTGCTATATTTCCAACAGGAGTTATTCGAACCGAACCGACTTACGCCCATATTCAGAAACGTTACTAACCCGTTGTCCTAGGTGAGCGATGGGACGCGACACGTAGCGCAGCGACGCGACGAGACGTAATGCGACCATATTTCACCGCACAGGCAATGTTATGACAAAGAGTCAGTTCTCAGTGGTATCGGCATGATAGCCTTCTAAGCATAAGATAGAACGGGCGCTATGATTGGTTAATTGGAAGGTACAATGTACAATGTTTATGGCTTTGCCGCCCGTGACATCACAAAACGGCCCAACGGAAGACCAGCGCTGGTTTTTTAACAAGTTGGGGTCGTTTTTGTAACGAGCAAATTTAATTTAAGTATATGATTATCTTGCTTGTTACAAATAAATATGTTTCTTTGTTTCTAATTATTAAGGTGCTCCCACACAGCAGTTATATAACTTTAGATAATGTTATAAATTGTTAGTGATGTTATACAACTACATGTAACAAACTGTTATACAACTAATTACAATACGATGTAACATCATCTGATGATGAGTTAGAGTATGATGAGATGAGTAAGTATGAGTAAGAGCGCTTTTACTTTTTTTTTCAAACAATATAAAAGCCAAACCAATAAGCACTTCCTCCATTTTAGAGCCACTACCAGCTTCCTCGAAAGGCAGACCCAATCTGATGGTTACAGAATTTTATACGATATTATACGAGTTGAATCATTGTGGGAGCGTTTATAACAATATGTCTTGTAACATTCTTAAAATATTGTACGTAGCAAAATGTTACACACTTATAAAATGTGATTGTGCTACACAATGTTTTATAACGTTATATATGTAACTGCCGTGTGGGAGCACCTTTGGATACAACTTTGCTTCAGTTAGCTGTCAGATCAGAGCTGAACAAGGCCAAAGAAATGTATAAAATTGAGTTACAACCGTTGGTAAATATAAAATAGTACAAAAAATTAGCATTGTGTGATTTTTAGAATGTGTTACTTGCCTTGACATCGGTGTCGACTCGGCAATAAACTAGCCGCTGTGAAATTATAGAGTGGATGAATCTGATTTCAATGCTTAGACATCAGATTTTTTTCGAATAGAATACCTCACACAATTCGATTCCACTTTTCATTAACAACCAAGTACACTAATCATTACCTCATTCATTTATCTCTTACCCCATGTATCATCGGGAACCCTCATCGTAACAACTTATTCCCTTAACCTGTCACCCCATGACAAATTTCCTTAAAAAACTTGCACGTATAACTCGGAAACTTGCCGCGTTAATTTCACTCAACACGGCGCGGTAACCGAAAAACTAAGTACCAAAAGAAACATAAAAGTTCATGATACGACCGTATTAGAGGTTATGAAACTTTGTGAAATTGTTAGACCGAGTTTATTGGTTATTGTTCGAAAATGGGCCACATTTTTGGAGGTGAAGCCTTTTATCGCAGACTAACTAGTTACTTCGGCCAGATTGTGTCAACCGTGGTAAAGTTAAGGCTCTTATAACACTGGCGAATTGCAAGCAAATTCACAGCGAGCCGAAGGCGTTGCGCATTCGTCCAGTGTAATAAGTTATAAGACCGTTAACTTTACTTGAACATGGATGAAACAACACGGACTTCGTATGTGACTGTAAAGCAACAGGCACACTAAGGTTTAATAGTCATAAACAAAGAACAGAGGTCATAAACACAATAATATATACGTCACATGGGAATCTCATTGAAAACCAGTGCTCCAGTACTGCATAGGCACTGCAGCATGTAGTTGAATGGGGATGCCATAATTCATTGTATAAATTATGATTCCAATAATAAATTTCTTTATTCCGTTCTTAATAGCATTAATCTTTGAGCTATATACTCAAAGGCATTAATAGACTAGGGTCGATAATTTTTTAAACAAAAAAAAATTATAGTAGGATGAAACCCATTGAAAAAAAAAAGAGAATATAACAAAAATGAAAGGAAAAATTATTTACTGGCGATCTGAGGTCGGGAAGAAGAAGGGGTGAGGTTTTTAAGGATAAAAACGGCTTATCTCGATGTCCTATGGAAAAAAGTTAAATGGCAAAGTTGCAGGTAATAAAAAGATCTACAACTTTTGTATTTACACTTTTTCACATAACCTCAAAATTTATGTGAAAAATTATAATAACCAAGATTTTGGTTTTTTATTTTATATCTTACAAAAAATGTTTTATTTTTCACGAAATTTGTTGAAAACTTACCTTTTTATGTCCCAAACACACTGTAATTTTTTTGATTTAAAATATTTATTTTTTCAGCTTATTTTGAGTTAATATCGAAAAAGCACCCTATTTTTCAATCGAAAATTCTCACGTCAAAATATCTGCTTTTTTACAAAAGTCAGTAGGCTATTTGTTCGTTGAAATGTCTACTTTCTGATGGTATAAAAATATACATTACTATGGTTTATTATTCCTAGAAAATGCAAAAGTGTTTGGGACATAAAAAGGTAAGCTTTCACCGAATTTCGTGAAAAAAAATATGCTTATTAAAGATAGAAAAGGTTTCATTGATTTGGAATACTTTTTGGTGTTCATTATTATTATTTATTAAGAATTTCGAGGGTATACGAAGTCTGCCAGCCCGCACTAGACCAGCGTGGTGGACTAAGGCCTTAACCCTCTCAGTAATAGAGGAGGCCCGTACTCACCAGGGATTTTCCGTGCATCTCCTTTGATTTCGGATTTCCCCACACTGGACTATTTAAAAATAAACACACTGTATAATGATTAAGTTTGTTCGTACGCGGCGATCTATGGAATTGTTTAGCCGACTACAACGAATCTTTCATTTATAGAGAACTACACTCTCATTAAAAATTTAATATTTTTGTGTTTGATAACATTCATTCCATGTGGGCAGAATCGCGAGCAAAGGTTAGTTTTAAAACTTTTCAACCCTAAGATCACTTCACCAAGATCCTAAAATATAATTATCGAAAGCTAAAATTAAGAACATTCCGCTTAATTACATTGAGGTTATAAAAAGATAGGACGGGCAGTAGCTGAGACCTATAAAAAGCCTTTATTTTAGGCACCGACCTGGCTCCCCAGACTTCATCACGCGAAGGTAGGAGGCACTTACTTGGAAAAAAAGATAATAATTTAGCAGCAATCCTTAGTTATTATTATTGCTAAGAAGCTTTTGTTGGCTATGGCTTACAATGACTGCCTCGGTGGCGTAGTTGTATTACGGTACGACTACAATGCTGAGGTCTCGGGTTCGATCCTCGGGTCGGGCAGTGATATTGGGGTTTTCTACTCAGTACCAGCCTAAAGTCTGGAATTTGTGCCCGATATGGCGATAGGCTCGCCCCTTATGACGTTTTTTTCTAAAGCTATTATTTATTTTACTTTAGCTATTATTTCTACTTTTACAGTTACGAAATTAGCTGTTAAAAATCATGTAGTAAAAAACAAATGGATAGTTCAATAGACGTACTCATTACGGACTAACATGAAACCAATATTTTTGAACCCAATCAAACTCGAACTATAAACTAGTGACTCAATATCATATATTTTCTGTCTACCCACATCACTATTACACAACGGGTCTAGATTTTACGTTCGCCTGTCGCATGTCTCCCGCCATTCGGCCTGATTAAGTTTACTGCGATCCGGAGACGGCTCCCTGTTCCTCGGGGAGCGAGTTTCATTGCTACATTCTGAAGATTTTATAAGTCCGGGAGGTTATAAAGGCGAATTCTTTTATTCCGTTCTACCTGGTTTTATCCCATATTTACTTCACTCAGTTCTGGGAATGTGATAATAACTACAGTATACTGTTTTTTTCAGATAATCAGGTTTGTTTATGATTTGAAATAAAACCTATAAATATGAAATAGGGATTCAATAATATACATACAATTTTATTAGATATAGTTCGTTTGTTATTTCAATATTTATAAATACTAAAATAGACACCTACATTTTGAACAGAAAATACATCTTACATTTTTGAAATACCACATTTTTTCATTTAACAATAAATAATATTTATTAGTGAACGCGAGACAAACGTATTAATTTTTGTTAACGTAACGTGGATCGTGTAAAGCTTGGATGTGGTAATATCGACGAAGGTCGGTCATTGTTCCTTCCCCGTTTAAATATATAACAAGGTGGTAATTTTAGAACCGATGAGAGTGAATCGCACATTCAAACAAGTTTAGACCGCAGCACCGTGAAGATAATTATCGACTATTAAGGAAATTTGTATTGTCTGGGATGAAAACTCCATTGTCTTTCTGAAGTCTAAATTATCCCATTTTTTATTTCAACAAATTGTGAACACTATTTTAGCCAATCAAAAGCTGGGTGTAAAAAAATTTTTTTTTTTTTTGTATTTTGCAGTTAGCAACGTCTTGATTTTATAATAAGGTCACGCAAACCTGCCACGCAATTTATTTTTTACTAAACTCGCGTTACTCTTCGATATTTCCAGTTTCAAGTGTTACCGGTGACACCTTAACAAAAATAACAATACAATCGCCGCATCCAGCACAGTGACTTCACACATCGCATCTGGCTCGCTATATACACGTCGTCGCCACATTCTTAGCTATCACGCACACACATACAAAATATACGAAACTTTATTTCAGTTTCAGACTTTTGTTGCGCAGCATATATCATTAGATGCGAGTGTTGTGATGCGAAATTTTAACTATGCGTTATTTTTTAAACCAACATAAAAAATGTGGAGAACATTTCGTGCGACCAAACGTATAAAATGTTTAAATAAGTTTGAGAGTTTGTGAAATCTACTAAACCGCATTAAGCTGCCGTGGTAGACTAAAGCCACGATCCTTCTTATAGGTAGAATTTGCCTATACTCAGTAGATTATAAAGAGATAATATATTAAGCAACGAATCTTATAGTAGAGTTTTTACACGAGAGAGCTAAGGATATAATGGAGGCGCAGAAATAAAAAAAAAATCTAAATTTAAAATTTCATTGCAAAAAAATATTATAACGGACGTAATGATCGTAATAAATAACTCTGATGTATGGTAGTGAAAGCTGGGTATGGCAGAAAAAGCACGAAAGTAAGATTACAGCAGTGGAAATGAGAGCGTTAAGAAGCATGTGTGGGGTGACAGTGTGATAGAGTGAGGAATACTTTGGTGATGGACATGTGTGGAGTGACAGAGGATGTAGTGACCAAAATTGAGAAGGGTATGCTAAGGTGGTTTGGGCATTTGGAAAGGATGGATGATAGGAGAATGACAAAGTTGATATATAAGGCGAGTGTGGATGGAAGGGCCGGCAGGGGTCGACCGCACCGAACTTTCGAATGTCAGTTATCTGACATTCTAAGTAAGGGCCAGGTCAAAAGTACCCTGAACCGGCGGGAGTGCATGAAAAGATTGATGAAGATAGAGGAAGCGAAAGTGGTGTACCAGAATCGAGCAAAGTGGCAATCCATGGTCTCTGCCTACCCCTATGGGATAGAGGCGTGATACTATGTATGTATGTTTGTAATGATCGCCAGCCTGCTCTATTCTTAGTGACTTCTGGGGGAACTAAAAATTATTTGCCTTCATTGTGTGAATTGCGCCAATCGAGATACATTAATACATACATTATGCATGGTATGAATTCGAATATTACGAACACTGCGTTAAACGTCGTTAATAACTCACAGCTTTGTTAACCGACTTCCAAAAAAGGAGGAGGTATTCGTGTTTGTATTTTTTTTTATGTACTCAATTCTCTGAAAATTGTGAGCTTATTTTCTTAATTCCTCTTTATTTCATAAATTAGGGTCTCAAAATGGTCCCATTTCAATATATCTTGGTTTAGGGTTCATCATTTTATGGAACAGACTTACTAGACCTGAAGCATTCCCTTAGTTTTAGAAACGAATGTAATTAGCAGTTGCTGCTAGGATAAAAACAAATCAGGTGCAGTGGGGTCACTTCGCTGTGCCAGTATAAAAAAAAACACTGAACAGCGACAGACTAAAAATAGACGTTTAACGAATTAATAAGTACAGCGCAACAAAAAGTTTATTCGTAAAAAAATCCTTTTAATAAAATAGTTTGCAATAATTTGTTCTCTGACATTGTAAAATCAGAATAAATATTAAATAAGCGCGGTACATTTTTATAAATACAAATGGATTTGAAAAAAGAATGAGAAAAAGCTTCCGTTTTTCTCAATTAACCGGAAAATATTTGTTAAAGGTCCAATCGATTCGACTACCCGAATGCCGGGAGGATGCTCGTTTGGTTTTGGTCCACATTAGCATAAAAAGCATCCGTTTTCTTTCGTTCCTTGCTGTTTCACTAAACACAGAATACATTCGAATTTTTCATATTTTTCTTTTACCCGCTGACGTGTACTGAAAGCGAATGGGTTATTGTTAATACTGAAAACATTTGTGTAAACCCACTGAATGTAAAGTGTTCTCGTGAGGCGGACGGGGAAAGGTTCTATTTAGTCTGTATACAAAATTTATTCATCATACCAATGGGTTCTTATGTTAGCGAGAAGGAATTATTTATCCCTTAGAATTTAACATTCATGGTAAAACACACATAATCTATTAGGTTACAAAGAGCTTGAATATCTCCCATCTGCCGTTATCCCACGCCCATATGAGGTTGGCGCAACAAGTTTTTTGCTCTGTATGTAATAGTTAAGTACCTATGCCCCTTCAGAGGTACAGAATGAACATATAGACTTACTACTTAACAAAACCATTTCAATATCGATATATATGTAGGATTAATTTTATGAACGGAACGTATCGTGTGCGTGAAACGGAGTGCATAATGAGTGAGTGAGAAGGAGCAAGTTTGAATGTTTAAATAAGGAAGAGAAGGTTGATGGAAACATTGTTTTAAAATAAAAAAGGGAGTTGTCGTTTTGTATAAAATGTAGTAAGACGTAAGTTAAAAGACGAAAATATATAACGAGCTTAAAGAAAACTATTCTTTTATTTTGCTAAATCCCACATATATACAAGCGAAACGTCACTCACTCACTCATCACGAAATCTCAGAAACTACAAGTGATAGGAGCCTAAAATTTTGCATGGAGGTTCCTTTTAGGACTTAGGTGCTCATTAAAACGGGATTTTGCTAATATCAACCCCTAAGGGGGTAAAAAAGGGTGGTAAAGTTTGTATGCGATAAACTCAAAAAACTACCGAATGGATTTCGATGAAATTTAGTATGGAGTTAGTTCGAGACCCTGAAAAGGGTTTAGGCTACTTTTTATCCCGGAAAAAAATATAGCGGGACTTTTATCCAGGAAAAACTCTTTCGTGCGGCCGAAGCCGCGGGCAAAAGCTAGTAAATAATAAATTTGACCGAGTGATGTCACGCGATGCCATCACTGTGGGTTCATAATGTCGTATCAATACGAGTAGATTACGATAATAGAGTAATTCTTTAGTGCCGTGGGAACGTTGTTTTCGAGAACACTAACGACTGGCGATTACACTTGTAATAGTTGTTGCTTGCGGGTCCGCCCGAGTAACAGAACTTTGCCGGGTTAAGGCCACACATTGTACTTATGAGGGATAGAAAGTAGCCTATTATCTATATGTTAATACAGGACATTGTATATTTGCCAATTTTCATACAAATCCGTTTACCGGTTTAATAATTAATATACAATTTGAAACAGTTTCACAAGCCGACGCCGACGCCTCCTTAGTATTTTATAGAGAAAAATCTAAACATCATAATCTCATACATCAAAACAAATGCAATATGTAGTGAATATTAAAACAGACGCAAGAAAAATATTTGTATTTCCTTAAGCATTTGACCACATTCTTACAGGATATTGCGTAGTAATATTTTATTTCAGCACGAGTGGCTTCCGAGGAAGAAAATGAAATTGCCGTGGACTATCGCATACACGTTGCGATTGTTTGAACAAAAAATGTGAGTTAGGCTTATAATACACAGCTGAGGATGTATAAAATCATTTTATTTAATATTGTAAATGCGACTGGCCGTTGTAATATTTGAGTGTGAAACACGAAAGAATAAAAATAAAGGAGAGTAACAGTAGTATTTTTTATTCCTTGCTGGTTACAATAAAGAGTATCTTTAATGCATTAAAATAAAAAACAATAAGACCCGATCACCGAACGAACATCGAATTGAAAAGCAAGAAACAATTAACAAGGAAATATACCTGTCCGAAATCATTCCCAAAATATTTAGACCTCAATCTAATTTAGTGTTGCTCCATCCAACAAAATGAAAACCACTTCAAGCAATTATACCGAAAATTCATCATTTTTTGAATACATAACATGGAAATTGAATACAGATCCTCACGATTCGCAGCATAATTCTTACTTTCGCATAATCAATAAATTTTACGTTATCGTATAGTGTACAACTGGCTTAGAAAGGCAAAGGCCTAAGCTTCCATTGTAGAAAAGCCATTATGTGAAATGAGGCTTACCGCACGACGCCGCCGGTTGCGGGCGATTAACTCTCAGTTTATGTCATACCATCGCCTGGGAATCGGCTACCCACCACACGCCACTCGTAAACTACAGATTATAATAATATCTAGCCACTGCATTAAGTCGTTTTGGTCTAGATAAAAGTTTTATATTTGAATTCATTTTCATTGTGGCTCCGCCGATGTCATATATGCCAACAGCGTGTCTTATTGGAGGTATTTATTACTTTTGGATGTTTACTTAACTCAATTAACTAGTTTATGTTGTTCTTGCCCTTAACCCTTTTTTCATTAGCGCCAATAAGTGTTATAATAGGCAGTAAGGCCGCGTGAGTGCCCGGAGACGACTCGTCACGCACGCTCGCATCACGTTCAATCGGCTTAACGTGTTAAGACGTTCATAGGCCGAACGTCTTGTAACGTCGCTGCCTCAAAGAACTTGTTTTCTTAATAGTTAATTAAGGATGAAAGTGTGATGTTGTAAATGGAATTTTATACCTTTCTAGTATATACAGGGTCATTTTTACATTGCATTACTAAATGACACCACGTATTCAAATTTTTTGATCATTTCGTAGTTTAGTACGAATATGGTGTGTGCGAAAGTGTATTTCTGAATGAAAGTATAATGTTGCTGCTGCGACGAATTATCTTAGAGCATTAGTAGTGGCATGAGGGCGTGTAAACTTAAAGTTACTTTTTATTGATATTTATTTTGTTCGAAACTTACACTTTTTTATTTTACGTCTATGGTTAAAATAAATTAATGGAAAGCGTTATTTTCGACGAGACAAGTATGTGATTTCATTTATTAACGCAATGTCAAAATGACCCTGTATACTAATATTATAATATATAATATTTAGAATTTATACATTTGTTTTGAATCTGTTTAATTGGTATTAGGTACTTATGTTTGTTTTAATTGCGATAAGTATGTGTTTTATTTTGCAAATATTCTTTTTTTATCACAAATAGTGTATGTTGTGACTGCCTTGAGAAGGTGTTACTCTTATATATGATAATATTGATTTTCTTTTATTTAGTGTAAGCAACATTGTAACAACTACTGGCTGTCCTAAATAAATAAATAAATTATAAAGTATAAATATGTAATACTTTTTTAATTTGTTTTTCGTAAAATCATGCCATATAAGACTGTACCCAACTCGTAATATTTCCTCGATTGAAATAATGCCAAACGGCTGTTCGTAATCAAATAAACCCAACTAAGCTAGTACTTGCAGCTGAATAATATAATAGCATAAGTGGCATGACATATAAACCTGTCTACGTCACGTACAACACACAGATTGCAGTGAATTTTACACAAAACAGATACCGAAGAGCCATCGCAAACAAACCGAGACCGCTTGCGCTGCATTGAAAACAGTAGAGGGAATAAAACAATATTTTATCTAACATAGTGTTTCGTGGGCAAACATTTGCTTTGTGCGGGGCTCGACCCAATCCTACTAATGGGAATGTTCGATTGACTGTCGACGAATACCGGCCCGGCACGGATAACGAAGTTGGGGGCGAAAACAAATATAAACACATGATTTTTCAGATTCAATTTATACGTTTTTGACGTCGCTGGTACGGAAAGGTGTCTGATTGTAAGTTTACCACATGCCATAGCCTATAATCGAAGAGAAATGCAGAGACGCAACTATTGCACTCTTTTCAACAAAATATTTTTTATCAGTTACGTGAAAGTTCTTTAACGATCAGACGAAAGTTGTGTCCAACCAAGTTAAACGCCTAAAATTCATGATTGATTTTGTACCTTAACATGCATTTTAAGCCTTCTGAGCTGCTTTCTTGAAAAATGCCAGCGATCGTTATAGAGCATAGCTAGTCGAAAGTTATATGCATACACCATTTCTATACTTTCATCTATCTTGTACTAGAACTATAAACATAATTTCAAGCTCGAAGAATGAATGGCGCCTACATTCTGATATACACATTGTTCAATGCTGATCACTTGTAGAAAAACTAGCGTCAGACCCCCTTACCGGGATAAAAAGTAGCCTATGATACTCGAAGACGTTTAAGCTATCAATGAAAAAAATTACAGAATCGTAGCAGTTGTTAGCCAGAGATTACCTTATTCAAACAATATATTAAGAAAAGATCAGTCAAACATACAGCCGGTTTTTATGCCGTTTCGGCGCCCGTCAATCGGGACAACAGTCATCACCACCAGCCGACCGCGGCGCAATGCGTCCGCAAGCTGATTGATTGGACAAAACGCAATCCATATTTTAAAATCATTAATAATGCTCAGATGAGTTTTAAAACCATTCTCCAAATGCGAAATGTGATTTTAATTCTCACTTATTTGCATTTCAATATTGCGGGGAAATAATTACCTTTCACTTAATGGATTTGTACGCTGTTTCGTTTTTCATGTGATATACGATATAGTCTAGTTGTTACGGTCTATGAGCCGGAACTCACTACGGGGTACTCTACTACTCTTGCCCAAAGATAGTACCGGTTGGGAGCGGGAATCGTGAGACAAATTAGTAGGTATGTATACAAAAGGAACATGTATTACTTGTAGGACCTGATAATATATTATTAATCTTATAAAAGCACCAATACTAATTAAGTAAACCACTAACAAATTTTATCCGATTCAGATTAAATCTAAAATTCCATTTAAACAAAGGAGTGCCCACGAACAAAAGATAAAAGGCGAAAAAAGTAGCAAAATTAGAATACTGTAGAAATTTTTTAAACCGCCCAACCAACGGCACTCACTGGGACATCTAAAACTATTTCCTTTATTGATAACTGTGCTCAACTTTCGGCTGTCAAACTTTCGACCCTTGCCATTCGAACCTAGACGATTTACGCGCCGCCTCTTTATTTATATTGTACAAACAAACGATTAAACTATAGTTTTACGCGGGGCCGTTTTGACCCAACTTTGCGCGGCTTTAGACCACTGTGCGGTCGAGTTGGGAGCCCGACAAAGGGACGCGATTTATTACAGGGTTTTGAATTAATTTAATTTATTTCTCTTGATACTATTAAGGTACTTATTACAAGAATGAAAAATGTGAAGATACAGAAATTAGCTGATATGAACATTAATAATTAACATGAAAATTTTGAAGAATCTCAATTAGCATCCTTTTTCGTCTGTGTTTTTCGCAGATTAAAATATGACGTCAGTGTACATTACACACACACTCACGCCCTTTATCTTCGAAGAGGTAGGCAGAGGCGCAACTAGTGCACCCACTTTTCGCTGTGCGTATTCCATCCCATGATGTCATAGGGGGCGAGTCTATCGCCATATCGGTCATAAATTCTAGACTCCGGGCTGATACTGAATAGAAAACCCAACACCACTTTGTCCAACCCGGGGATCGAACCCGAGACCTCGGCATTTTAGTCGTACCGTAATACCACTACGCCACCGAGGCAGTCTCTTTATAATATTAGAGTAGATAATGGCTGTACACTTTCTTTGATAAATGAATTTCGATGAAAGGATTGTGGTGGCGTGTGGAGCACAATCAAGATCAAACGGCGCTGAATGCGGGCGCTGTTTGATTGGGACACTGCTAACTAGAGCTTTGTCGCACAAGGGCGGCAAACAAAATGGCCAAGCATAATAATGGCGACCATCGAGAGACGTAAATTTTGTAGATTTTTTTGCAATTTACTCTACCCCATTTTTCCCTGTGTGCCAATCTGTATGTAATGCCAATGTGTATGCAAATCTTTTGAGCGGATGACGCGTTAATCCTAATATACAATATGTAAACATTTAAACGTCCAGACAAATTTTCAAATATCGAATTTATAATAGTGAGGTCTAAAATAAAACCGTTCTTATATAGAGCCCTTACTTAAAAGAAAAAAACTTAACGTCTATTAAAATAACGGTATCTTTTCAAGTTTAAATATAGAACTCTCAGCAGTTTAATAACAGCCTTTCCAATGGAGTTAGCTAATCGAGCGTTATAACGACGTCATCAGCAATCGACTAGCTACAACGGGTACAAATGGGACCATCCGTCTTGAACATCCCCTGGAGGGTAGTCGCGGAAGACAAAGGGATAAAGTATCAAAGCGCTGGGATTTACGATAAAAGCATCCCTCGGGATCGATTTTAAGTTACAGGTCATTTATAAGTAAACAGGAAATAAATAATGATTTTAATGATATTCATTGGTGATTTTTCATAACCCAATTATCTAATAGGGTCTATGCACACTGTGTATTTTAAATTTGCTTCAAACGCATTGAGGGTTTTTACGAAAATTTACGTCACCAGTTGGCGCCACTTTGGCAAAAGGTCTCCATTTCAATGCGCGCTGTCAAAATGTAGTTCTTGTGAGTTGCGCAGTTTCCCAAACGTTTTTCAGTGTTTGGTTCAAAGAATTCATTATAATACTACTGAAATATTGATTTTAAAAAAGGATAATAATTTCTATAAAAGCATATAAGGGTAAAACAAGGAAGAAAGTAGGTCGGTGTGGTTTAATATAATAAAACTCTGAAATTAAACTATTATAACGGATTTTATCGCGGTTTTTTATTTTATTTGGTGGTCACGGGGCGTGGTCCGCCCCGTGACCACGAAGTGCTGCAAAGCCTTCGAAACGTCGGGAGAAAATAAAATAAAAAACCGCGATAAAATCCGTTATAATAGTTTAATTTCAATGTCTAACATTCGCGTAAACATAAGGAATCATTATAATAAAACTCATTCACGATTAAGGAAAATATAGGTACTTTGACACTTGACTGACAGGTGCCTGGCCCTGACGTCTCGGTGCTATTTCAGAAAACCCTCATTAAGACACCGGCACGCGATAAACTCTATGCAGTCGGGAACTGTATACATTCAGCGACATAAGTAGCTAACAAATTAAAAAAAAATCGTCTAGACGCGTAAGTTCAACTGTAACATTTTCTGAGTTTGAAGTAAAAAGTAAAATAAAAGGGATGTACCTTTGTTTTTTCTTTTGTGAAGAGAAACAAAAATGGTAAGAACACAAAAGTGTATACGCGATTTGAAGTTTGTTTTCAATTACTTATGTTGTTGGCTGTAAATATGTGCGCCTTGAGCCAATTCTTTTATAAAACGCCGTGCGCATAGAGCCTTTATGATCATCCTTTGTACTTCCTCACTTCATACCGCCACAAACCGTGTGGAAATAAACTGACAATAAGAACCGCATAAACGCAAAGTATGTAGTACATTACTTGTGGATAATTTTCATAAGCGTGTGCGATGTAATTAACATATTTCGTACTGTGAAATCTAGGAAGAAATCGATTAATCCTAGAATCCGGAAATAAATCGATTCTGAAAAAAAAACTAAATTCGAACCGGGAATGCCGCGATTCTGTGCATACTTAACGCCCCTAAACCACGGCGATCTGAAATTCAGATTAAGAAATTGCCTCTGTAAATTCAAAGCCCGCCATCAATTTATTTCGATTGTCGGTAAAATTGTCGCCCATTCTATCTGGGTTAATAAGTTTGCTTATCAATAGAGCCAGGAACCCGCTCCGTTCATTCCAAATCATTCGTTTAATCATCCGATCATTCATTCAAAAGCATTCGCTCATTCAATTCGGTAGTGTGCTTTTGATTTGTGAAGTAAATTAAACTTAATTAGGAAGTCATGGGGTTTTAGATTCGGGTCCTTGTGCGGATAGGGAAGGGATGTGAGTAGGTATCCTTTAATTTCTTCATCTGAATTACATTATGTACCAAAATGTGGGAGAGGAGTTGAAAAATCTCAAGGGCGTTTGAGTTAATGCTCTCGAAATTTTATTTCTAGTAATCATTTTATAAGTAGAAAGCAGGAGTACGTGGATCATCTGATGTGACCTCCACTTACCGTAGATACCCACAAAACCAAAAAAAAATGTAGATCATGCGCTGCTGGCCACAAAAGAAAGTAATTGGTTTTAAGGGGGAGAGGGTGTTTTTACATTTCAAGATATCTCACCTGTGTGACCAAATATTGAAATTAAAGCTATAGGAAATACCATAAGTTGACATAGTCTCTGCTACGTCAGTATTGGATATTGATCCATTTAAAAAAAATATCCCAAATTAATTACTTACTGTTTAATATATCACACCAAAAACATTTTAATGTAAAATGTTGCCAAGACGAGATCATATGGCTCGCACTGTCAAAAAGTTATCAGATCTCATGTAGAGCCAAGCTTCTAGCTCTACAAGCCCTAACTTTACAAACTCTACACATTGGTGAAAATATGTGGCTTGGCCGTTTCGTATATTATATTAATACCCACATAATACTACCCTTTTGACGACCTACGACCAGCCTTTAAACATCAAACACCAAACTCAAACGTAAGTGAAAACTTAACTGGCCATCAATTCATAATGCCTTTAGGCCCTATTGATTGCCAATCGGAACACCTTGGCGATTGTTAACAAATTTTGAGAGCACATTTAAACTTCGCGCCACTTCGGGCAAGTTCGGGAATGTTCGGGCCACTTCAGACACGAACAATAGACCCGGATTCCTCAAGGGGTTAAAATTTAATACCATTGTGTTTGTGTGAACCAATTTTGCCTGCGAACAATAGTTAAGGTTTAATAACTTTGAATTTTACATAGTCTCTCCCTTCCCCTCGGCATCTTGCGTTTCATGCTTTGTCTTAGGAGATTTATTGATTAGTATTTTTTATGCCCGAATATTCATAACAGTCGTGACGATATCTTACTGTGCTCTCTGAATCAAGATGACGATCGGATTTCGTAAACTTATGATCGTTTCTACGGAACTCCGGTTTAAACAGGCCGTCATAATTGTGTCGACTGACGAAGGATAATCTCAGTCGACACTCTATGTGGACCCCTCATTGGTTGCCATCAGGTGCAGTGGCCGTAAAACATTACATACAGGTGACACTACTTATTTGAATAGACGACATAACTTGGAGAACCATTATACTGAGAGACTTGACAAATTTTAGAGAGATTAATGACACAGGAGGAAACAAAACTACAATCAATCCTGTACGTTTCATACTGAACTGCAACACCACCCTGGCTGAACTATTTTCAGCTTGAAAACCAAGCAACTCCAAACCTAGAGATTAAGACTAGGGGAGCAAAATAACCACATTATAGGCCGTCGGTGCGGCTAGCAACAAGCCAGCGCCAAGTACACAGTTGCTAAGCCGCTGTAAATGGATTGCCGGCTTCGGAAGCCCCGCGTGGCCCACACAGCAGCTAGACCGTTAAAATTAATTATACACTGTTACGTGGACGAACCTTGGACTATTTAGATGTAAGCCGGTACTGACTGTTCCGTATGATTAATGGCTTAAGGTTGATCAGGCTTAGGTTTGGAAAGTCCTCCAAATGATACAGGTTAATGATCTGGATCCTGATTCCCTATACCACACGTTATTTTGTCAATTCATAACAAGCACATAACGCACCCCATCGCGTTTTTGATAATTGAAATCGGCATACAGAATACCATTCCACGCTAATTTCCCGAAGATAACGTAACACGGTCGCGATACGAGTTTACACTGTCATGAAGAATGCCTCTGATGAATAGTAGGATCAGCTTGACAGTAGAGATCTGTTGAACCCATGGGTTTTCAATATACGTGAAAAGTAATACACAATGATTGGCTTCTGACATGAAAGGAGTAATATGTATTAAAGAAAAGAAAGATTGTGTATTTTATTCCAATATGAGATGTATTTTGAGAATGTAATACCTAAAGTACCTGATATAATACTGTAATGAACAACTAAAAACGGGCTATCAAACAATAGAAAGCATATTTATCATATACCAACATTAAGTAATGATAAGAAATCTTGCCACGATGAATGGTGCCGGAAAATTCGAGTAAAATTTTGAACTATCGAGAGAATAGAACTGTAGTACCGTTAATAGTGCATTTGACATGATCTATTGACTACTGGGATCCAACAAAAACTATCGTGGATTGTTCGATTTTCAAAAGAGATTCTAGATGAATGCTGCAATCAATTTCGCTGCAGCAAAATCAAGTTCTTATGACTTATACTATACTTATATAACACGTTCCGAAGCGGTGGTAGATTCATAACGATTTAAAACATTTTTCAAAAAGAATATATAAATAAAAATATATTTGTATTTTAAGGGTGGATGAAAAGGTCTTTTACACACTGGTTTAAAATTATACAATAGATGTAAGGTCTTGATATGTAGTTAGTTGGATGTTTGCCTTAGTCCTTTAATTGTCTACACATTAACCTGCATCTTTGCGCGTAGATAAGTCTCCCAAGAGAGGATTTACATCAAACAAACAGCCGGGTAATCCAAGCCAAATTACCATACTACATGCTTGTAAAAGTTTGTTCCGCCTTCACAACCTAGACGGGGATAGTAGCATATGAGAAGACATCTTATCTTACTTCTAACTAATATTATAAATGCGAAAGTTTGTGAAATGTTTGCGATGATTTTTAGAAGTAAACTCAGCAACTGCTAAACGGATTTGGAAGAGATTTGACACAAATGTAGATCCTTTTTTGGTTTCGCGGAGAAAGTGCGTTACCACTACGGCCCGGCCTTCGTGGGGGGCGACCGAGCGGTTATGTTGGGTTCACTGTGCCTTACGACCCGGCGTTGAGCCGCCCGGAGAGATGGAAAACGTCGGGCGACCGCCGGGCCGACTCCCTAACCTATGTAAAACGCACGGCATACGAACTAAAACACCGCGGCATCTTCGGCGCATTAGGGACGGCTGCGGGCTTCCTCGGACGAATAGTATCTAAGTTGTCGTCCGCAACCGCCCCTGCGCGGAGCCGCCTGGTGCGGCCCGTCTCCTGTTGTGGGGGGGCTCAGAAACCCCCGCGCACCGAAGGACGCTCTCAGCGTCAACAGCAGCGTGAGGCCTACCTGCCACGCTGCCGTCCATCACTGGGGTCACAACAATATGCTAAAACACACACAAAACTCAAGACGCACAGCCCCTGCCGCCCGCCCGCGACCCCCGGTGGCCCCTATTAGTCGCCTTTTACAACAGGCAGGGGATACCGTGGTGGAGTTCTCCAAACGCCCCCAATCCACAGGGCGGGCAAATGTAGATCCTGGATCAACACATAGGCTACTTTTTATCACGTAACTTACTGCCGCGGGAAATCATAATACAGTAGACCCGCAGTAATCCGACAAACGTTTTGCAAGACGGTCTCGGATTGTCGGGTTTGTTGGACTACGGGGTACTGCCACCGGCCACCTATCCGGAACTTCTTAAAAAAGGAGTACCTTGTAATTTGACAAATTACGAAGGTACTTATAAAAAAGTTAGATTGTAACTATGTGTACTACATATTTGTGTATTGACGGATATGTCTGCCATAGGCTTGTCGGATTACAAGAAGCGCCGGATTAGCCAGGGGCCGGATTACCGCGGGTCTACTGTAATTATAAAGCTAATTTTTAAACAGAAGGCCTAGGATCGGTACAGGGATTTAGAGGCTTTGCAGCAGAAAAGACTTTTAAGGTGAGTGGGGCCGCAAGCAACATCTACTTTATGCATAAGTACGTAATTGCGTTTTAACAGCATCTTTTTAAAAACACATGTCAACAATCGTTACCAATAATGGTCCAATACCAAACTCGCCATCAACTTTTATAGCTCTGAATCGATCGCGCGGGACATGCACCGATCCCGCTGACGTCACCGCGACAACGTTTATAGAGCGGCCCCGCGGCGCTTTGAACCGGCCCGCTGAACCGGAACCGAAAGGCCGGTTGTGCCGGTTGTGACGGACGACAAAAAATAATGCACGTTTTTATAACACACACAAACAACGGCTCTGTTCGATCACAATGGTGCCGCGAATTTAGAGCGAAGATAAATATTTTTTCTTTCTTTTTTTTGTATGTGACGCGGGAGGCAAATACAGACAGCTTTTGTTTGGAACACATTTTAGTTAGATTAGTGTATCGAAAAAATAGTTGGTTCATTGACATTGATGTATTAAAAGGGTTTTTTAATACATCAATGGTTTTTTTATATGTCAAAGAACATTTTTTTTTTTCGCTATCTGAAATTGTCCTAAAGGACAGAGCCCGATAGGGGAAAAAAAATGTTCATTGACATATAAAAAAAACCCTATATCAATGACTATTGGTATAAATGGGGTATTGTCCTAATATTTTAAAATTGTAAATGCGCGTAATTTATTTACATAACATCAAATTTCATAAAGAATAATTATATTAAAAATATTTTCAACACTGATATACACTATGAAACCACTAAATATCTCTATTTCCACACAAATTTGCTTGTCAAATACATTCAAAACACCCACTTTGGTAAACAAATAGCCAACATTTGTACAGAATCGTAATAAATATACCAAACATTGGAACCAATTTCGCGGGCACATTCAATATAAACATATGGGGGACATAAATATCAGGACGTAGGGTTCGGATAAAACAACAAACAGTGTCCGTTGCGTTCTGTTCCGAATACATAAATCCGGCGGATATTATGCGTATATTAAGATATCCGATCGTTTCGGACTGGGTGAGATATTGCAAGTCAGATACAACGTGTTTTAAGATGAGAGGCTATGTCATGAAGGAGGCTTAGTAACTTTATCAAGTAGTGTTTAATTATTTCGTAGTGATTTAATACACACACACACACACTCACGCCTTTTATCCCCGAAGGGGTAGGCAGAGGCGCAATTAATGCACCCACTTTTCGCCGTGCGTATTCCGTCCCATGATGTGATAGGGGGCGAGCCTATGGCCATATCGGGCACAAATTCCAGACTCCGGGCTGATACTGAATAGAAAAATCCAATAACACTTTGCCCGACCCGGGGATCGAACCCGATACCTCAGCATTGCAGTCGTATCATAATACAACTACTGATAGATTTAAAAAGATAATAAAGCTTACTCAGAGAGCTCAAAATAACTATATAATTAACAGATCTCAAAATAAATCAAAAGCCTCATGGCAAATAATTAATAATAATAAATTTGTAAAAGAACCAATCCTTAATATAAATAAACAAAACATAGTAATTACAGATCCAAAAGCAATTGCTGAGTCTTTTAATGATTTCTTAATTAACCAAGCCCAAACAGCACCAAAAACTAATGGTAATAATAAAAATGTTGATATAGTACCAATAAAAAATAACTCAAATTCTATCTTCATGCCACCATCAATTCCTCAAGATATTTTTTTTTTTTTTTTTTTTTTTATAAAAGCTCGGCATAGTGACTGCACCGCACCTGATGGTAAGCACGGGGCAGTCCAAACAGAGAATCGAATGGCATTGGACGACTATCCCGTGCCATTCGACACAATCATGCCGGCCTGACCAGCTGCTTCTTCACGCTACGGCGGAAGGACCCAGGATTGTAGGAAGGAGGGAACACGTGTGCCGGCAAACTATTCCACAGCCTGATGGTGCGACAGAAGAATGAATTATGGAACCTAATGGTTCGGGTCGTAATGGTTTTCACCATCAAGCTGTGGCTTCGCACGCCAGCACGCGTGGTTCTGCTAAGGAAAGGAGAGGGGGGGATCAAATTAAACAACTCCTCAGAGCATTCACCATGATACAGACGGTAGAACACGCTTAGAGAAGCGACATCTCTCCGCAACTGTAGCGACTCCAAGTTGCCCGTCACGTCTGCATCATTTACAATGCGGATGGCCCGCCGCTGTAATCCATCCAAGGCATCAAGTAAGTATTGGGCGGAACCGTCCCAAAGGTGCGAGCAATATTCCATTCCCGGCCGAACCTGCGCTTTGTACAAGCGGTAAAGCTGACCGGGCGTGAAAAAGCGACGCACCCTGTTCAGGATTCCAACCCTGCGAGATGTGGCAGATATAACGCCTTCGATATGATTCCTTGGATTCAGATCACAGCGGATGTCCATACCAAGGATACACAGGTCATTCCGCATTGAGAGGGGAACGCCCTGAAGAATGGGAAGCGGAGCAAACGGGGACTTTTTGCACGAAAAGACACAGGCCTGCGTTTTCTTGGCACTGAACTCAACCAGGTTGCTGGAACCCCATAGAGAAATCAAGTCCAGAGCCCGGTTAAGCTCAGTGACAAGGTCCTCACGTCCCATCTCAGAGTCCGCCCGCGAACTTGGGGGCCCGTAGAAGTATCGCCCATGAACCGTGCTGTCATCCGCATAGCAATGAATGTTGCCGAGTGACAACATATCATTGATATGCAGAAGAAACAGGGTGGGCGACAAGACCGAGCCCTGTGGAACTCCGGCATTTACTGCCATGAGCTCCGAAGCGTGCCCGTCTACGACGACACGGATTCTGCGCCCATGCAGAAAGCCAGAGATCCACGTACACAAGATGTTAGGCAGACCGTATGCCGGGAGCTTAGAAAGAAGACCACGGTGCCAGACCCTGTCAAATGCCTTGGCTATGTCGAGGCTCACGGCTAGAGCCTCGCCATGCCTGTCAACCGCCTCCCCCCAGCGATGCAGGACAAACGCTAGAAGGTCACCCGTTGATCGATTCCGACGAAATCCGTATTGTCTGTCACTGATCAACGAGTGATCCTCCAGGTAGCGGGTCAGTTGAACGTTAATGATCCGCTCCATGACCTTGCATATCACTGAGGTTATGGCGATTGGACGGTAATTGGCAGGGTCCGACCGATCACCTTTTTTGGGGATCGGTTGCACATTGGCCTCCCTCCAAGACTCAGGCACAATACCTGAGAGGTAGGACGCTTGGTAGAGGCGGGTCAGTGCAGGAGACAACTCGGCTGCACATCGCTTCAAAACCACCGCCGGTATACCATCCGGCCCGCTGGCTTTCCGAGCATCGAGAGACCGCAGCTCCCGCCGCACGTCACATTGCCTGATGCGGATATCGGACATTATGAATCCACAGTCAGGCAGCGCCGACGGCGGCTGGAAGCCACTGTCCTCGAGTCGGGAATTGCACGCAAAGAGATTTGCCAGCAGAGCGGCTTTCTCTTGCGGCTTGTGAGCCAGCGATTCGTCGGGACACCTCAGCGGCGGCAGCGATGGACGGCAGAAGTTAGACTGGACGGCCTTGGCCAAGCTCCAATATGCACGGCTGCAGGAGGGATGGTTGGCCAAAGCACGCCCAATCCCACAAATTCGCTGGGCATCCGCTCTTACATAGGCCTTCTTGCAGGCCTTGGTGGCACTATTGTAGGCAGCCTTGAGGAAGTCGACATTAGGATCCTTCGTTGCGCGACCCCTGATCCAAGCGCGATACGCCGCCTGTTTTTCACCAACAGCGTCGGCGCATGCGCGGTTGAACCAGGACCGTCCTCGGCCATTGCCAGCGATCTCAGAGGATGGAATGTAGTATTCCATTCCTAACCTGATCTCGCCAGCAATAGCGTCGGCACTCGCTGAAGGGTCCTTTCCCTCAAAACAGCGCTGCCGCCAAGGGATGGAAGCGAAATATAGTTAGAATCATAGGGACACTCAAAAATAAAAAGAGCCACGGTTATGACGGCATCACTACGAGTGTTGTTAAATCTGTTGCAAATATCATAAGTCCATCTTTAAGCCACATTATGAACATAAGCATAAGCTATGGTGTATTTCCTAATAAATTAAAAACAGTAATAATAAAACCAATACATAAAAAAAATGATAAAGAAGATATGTCTAATTACAGGCCAGTAGCTCTTATTCCAGTATTTGAAAAAATTATATATGAAGCAGTATATAAATTTTTAACTATTAATAATATCTTATGTGATGAACAAAAAGGCTTTAGGAAAAATAATAATATTAATATGGCAATTTATGAACTACTTAGCAATATTATGACTAGTGTTGACAGTAGAATACCAATATGCGCAATTCTTACTGATATGACAAAAGCTTTTGACTACGTGAGACACGACATTCTCTTACAAAAGCTATACACTTATGGCATTAGAGGAAATATTTTAAATCTGATTACATCATACCTTAGTGACCGAATACAATATACAGAAATATCTAGAGTAAATTTAAAAACAAAGCACGAATATAAATATCTGTCTAGACAAGGAGAAATAAAATATGGCGTGCCGCAAGGTAGCGTTCTAGGGCCTTTGTTGTTTCTACTATATATCAATGATTTGCCTCGTCAAACTCACCAACCAATGGTACTATTTGCGGACGATTGCACGGCGATTGTAAAATGTGAAGGTAGAGAAAGTTACGAACGAAATATTAATGACACTTTAGGAGCCATCATTAATTGGCTTGATTCAAACAATTTAATTATAAATTTTCAAAAAACAAAAGTGATGCATTTCCACCAACGATCAAATATTCAAAAATGTAATATTCTCTTTAATGATCAAAACATAGACACCACAAATGTTTCTAGGTTTCTAGGAATTTTAATTGATGATCAGTTGACATGGAAATTTCATGCAGATGATATTTGTAAGAGATTAAGCAGATCTGCATATATGCTGTATAATCTCTCAAAAAAGGTCAACATCCCTACACTTTTAGTAGCTTATCATGGTATAGTTGTTTCAGTGTTAAGGTTCGGGATAATTTTTTGGGGCAATTGTCATGATAAGGAAAGGGTATTCAAGGTCCAAAAACGCTGTATTCGATCCATGTTTGGCCTAAAAACAAGAGATACTTGCGCACATGTTTTTAAATCGCATAATTTATTAACCTTTCCATCGCTGTATATATTAGAAGTTGCAATATTTGTCAAAACGAATCTTCACTTATTTACATCAGCCGCTGATATGAGAATGCGCCCACAATACATAAGATCACAATACAAAAACTTATTGCATACTACTAACTTTAAAACAGCATTGTTAAGAAAAAGCATTTTGTCCATGGGACCAATTATATTCAATAAAATACCGAATAACATAAAAGACCAGCCTACAAGTATCTTTAAAAAGAAATTAATAGCATTACTATTGCATAAGTGTTATTACTCTGTTAAAGATTTTTTGAGTGATAATTTTATTTAATGTTAATTGTAACTTAGTTGTACTTATACTGTATCGTCCTACCTAATCATTCTCAATCTAATGTGTGCTGCATCGGGATTCCGTTACTGGGTCCGTATCTGTCTATCACGAACCGTCGCCAGAGGGCGCACCTAACCTCGAACTCCGCGAGGAATCGGTTACCATCGGCTAAGCCGAAGGACTTCTACCAATGCGATGCGCTCGCGGTAGGCGATAGGTTTTTGGGAAAAAACCGTTGCGACACTTCGATTTCGATCGTGCGACAAGAAACCGTTGGTGAATCCTCTGCTGTGGACTAGAGCATTTAACATTAAATTATAGTGTCTTAGACGTTCTTCAATTGTGTGCAAGAGTGTTGCTGTTGAAGCTGCGCGATCTGCAAGAGCTGGTGAAGCCGGAAAGCATCGGTAAGTGGTAGTCGATAAGTTCTCAGTACCGGATCTTACCGTTTCTATGCAGCACACATTTTGTTGGAAAATCTGTTGGGTATAACCCCTCGGCAGCTGAAAACTTCAGCTGAACATCTTGTCCAGACTTCGTGCTGGTACATGTTTTGGTGCCGAAACCCGGGAAAATAAGCAAATACTTCGATTGTCGCATCCCACTTACATGGTCCATAGCACTGATTTATAGATCAACATTAACTGCCCCATATCATTTCCATTTGTTCACTTTGATTCCTACTCATAATTAACGGTTACAATTTCGAATCGGCTGATAATCCTAACTACGATCAGTAACGTCAATTCCATAGCAAACACAATACTCAATTCTCTCGGTGTCTGCTGTGTCAAACAGTTGACGTACCTGATATACTTAACGCTCATCAGCTGATTTCTGAAATCATCAGAAAGTTGCCATTGGTTACTATCCTCATTGTTAACGGTTACCATGAGTTATTCAAAACGTAAACTAAGTGTAACAAAAAAATCTCGTTCTAAGGATGCGTGGGGCTATACGACCGAGGATTTACCATCTTTACGTAGAAAGCGTACACTCGCATACAATCGGTTGACTAAAGCCTACGAAGTCGCCACACTTACAACTAACGACCCGTCTCAAATCGAATTATTTTTGTCATATTATCAGGAGATCAAAAAAATCGCGGGTACTTTCGAGGAAGCACATCTAACCATCCTGGATTTAGTGGACGAGCCGGAAGAACATGAACTCATTTGCACACGTTTCGACGATATGTATTACGAGATCATTCGAATTCACCGATCAATATCAAAATCCATCTCACAAAATTCTGAATCCGCACTTGAACACATAAATTCACAAACTACTAGTTCACACGTCAAATTACCCAAAATTACGCTTCCGTCCTTCTCAGGTAACATAAAAGAATGGCCTAAATTTATTGCTACATACGACAACCTTATCCACAATGCTCGTCTTAGTGACACTGATAAGTTTAACTACTTGACATCTGTATTACAAGGTGATGCGTTAGCACTTATCCGCACATTCCCGGCTACAGGCGATCACTATTCGGATGCCTATACTAAGTTAGTAACTAGATACGAAAGCAAACGAGACCTAGCATTCACTTGTTGGCGCGACATATTAAACGCAGACTTCAAGTTACATAACGCACACGATTTTCGTCGTTCTCTCGATATGTTTGATGAGAATTTAACCATTTTGAAACGTTTAAATTTACCGGTAGATCAGTGGGACTTTGTGTTGTCGTATCACATTTTATCAAAATTAGATCCAAAACTACGTAGAGAATTCGAAGAAAAACATCCTAACATTGAACTGCCGAGCTACGCGGATTTACAATCGTTTTTATATTCGAAGTGTGAGGCCTTAATCCGAGATACACATTTCACTGAATCCGGACATCTTAGTAGCAATCCGTTATGTAGTAAGGAACAATACACAAAGCCGAACCCAAACATAAGATCAATTAAACCGAAGGCAAGTCATTCCTTGGTCGCTGCGCAGGATTGTACTGATAACGACGTGATGTGCGGAGCACTCGTCGCGTCCCACTCGCCGCAACCGACTCCGCCCCTTAGCAAACCGGTTCTTAAATGCACCTATTGTTCGGATGTGCATTCAATAACGAGTTGTAAATCCTTTATACAAAATACCGTAGATGAAAGGATAAATATTGCACGTAACAATAAATGGTGTTTTAATTGTTTAAGAACATCGCATACGATAAGAGACTGTAAATCGATATTTTCTTGTCAGAAATGCAAACATAGACATCACACATTATTACATAAGGATGTTGAGCCTGCGCCTGCGTCCCCGAGCCACACTACGTTAATTACACGACACGAATTCGCATGTACTAGTCCTACTGTCTTACTCGCCACGGCGATAGTATATGTGCGGAATTCATTAGGGGATTCTTTGGCTTTCCGCGCCGTTTTCGATACTGGTAGCCAAAATAATTTTATAACACAAAAGGCAGCCGATCGTCTTTGTTTCACACTTCGGCCGGCATCCGTCAATATAACTGGCATTGGAGGTACCGAAGCACTAATTAATGGTGTAGTGCGATGTAATTTAGGTACGGCTTGCACGCCTTTATTTGAGTTAGAGATGTTGGTTATTCCAAAGATCTGTAGCGATCAACCTATGGCAAAACTCAACTCCCACGGTTGGTCGAATATTAAAACGTTACAACTGGCCGATCCCGGATTCGATATTCCCGGTCCAGTAGACATTTTGCTAGGAGCAGACGTATTCGCCGAGTCCTTACTAAACGAACGAATCAAAGGTCAAGGATCTCAACCTCCAGCGCTCAGGTCCGTGTTCGGTTGGCTTTTGTTAGGCAAAACATCTGTAGTTCATAGTTCCCTACATGGTATTCACGCAACCACAGACAGTGAGCAGTTGACCAGTATCGTTCAAAGGTTTTGGGACGTAGATAGTGTTCCTCAAGCTTCCATTTTCACTCCACAAGAGCAGCTGTGCGAACGCAAATACGTTTCAGAGCATTCCCGTGACTCGACAGGACGCTACGTGGTAACTCTGCCATTCAAGGACGATTCGGTCCCTGTGTTTAGCGGATCTCGTGACATCGCTTGGCGGCGATTCTTTGCATTAGAGCGACGCTTATCTCGAGATCCTGATTTACGAGCACAATATGTTGAGTTCATGGATGACTACTTGAACAGCGGCCACATGTCATTAGTACCAAGAACAAAATTAGGACACGGACGGTATTATATCCCACATCACGGCATTCTAAAACCATCGTGTGATTCGTTTGTTTTTGACGTGGCCCCCATGCAACAACCATGCACAAAACGCAATATCCTGAGCGAATTGGCCAGAATATTCGACCCACTGGGATTCCTTTCCCCACTGACTATACAAGCCAAGTGCTTAATTCAGCGACTGTGGATAATCGGCATTCCATGGGACGAGACACCCCCACATGATGTCCTTGATCACTGGTTACAATATCTAACACAGTTGCCGCAACTAAAACGTCTTAGATTTCCTCGGTGTGTCAACGGTATCGCGGCCCCGACATTTGAACGTCACGGTTTTTGTGACGCGTCTGAACGGGCATACGGAGCTGTGATTTATATTCGTGTCTTCGATCATTCGGGTACGACTCAAACTTTCTTACTCTGCGCAAAAGCTCGCGTTGCTCCCATTAAACAGATCTCGTTACCTCGACTCGAATTATGTGCGGCGGTACTTCTTGTCCAGCTAACGATGAGTGCCAAAACGGTGTCCAGACTTCCTTTAAAGGGCTTATATTTATGGTCCGACTCCACAATCGTTTTGTCATGGCTACGATCACACTCCTCACGTTGGACCACGTTTGTAGCGAACCGTGTGAGTTTCATTCAGGACAGCGTACCAACAGCATCTTGGCGACATGTACCCACAAGCGATAACCCCGCCGAATTATGTTCACGTGGACTGATGCCAACGAGCTTGGTCTACAACACACTATGGTGGGCGGGCCCCAGCTGGTTATCGCAATCATCTGAAGCTTGGCCTGCCAATATCCTAGAACCTGGAACATCGGAAGCAGACAGCATCCAGCTCGAACAACGATCCAAAAGCAGTCTGTTGACGGAGGCGAGCACTGAACCTGCTGAGTGGATCGATGAACTCTTCCTAAAAAATTCCTCGTTGGACAAAATTTTGAATACCATAGGGTACATTTACAGGTTCGTCAACAATATGCGTCGAATTAATCCGCGCCACGACCGTGTTACTTTAACGGATGGTGAACGGCGTAAGGCTTTACACGTTGCGGTACGATTCTACCAAGATAAATTCTTTCGCGAAGATATAGCCAAGTTAAAAAATCACCAAGCATTGCCCAAATGGTTACGGAAATTAACTCCATTCATTGATAGCGAAGGTATCCTCAGGGTGGGCGGCAGAATCTCTCGTAGTGGTTTGGAATATGATCACAAACATCCCGCGCTGTTACCCACTCGCTGTCCTCTTTTCTCTCCCTCTGTTCACAAGACGTTTTAAGTCATCACCCGACTACACAAAGGTATTCGAAACATTAATCAAGCCCTACTTCGCATTTAGTCAACAGAACCATAGAGTACGTGCCGCCATATTTGACGAGAACTCAACACGTCACGTCAGTGTGTCAGTTAACACAACACTACAAACCGCGCTGCACTGCACGACATTCGATACCAGTGATATTTAAAACCATTGTGTGCATTTACTGTGAAATACTATTGGGTAGTATTATCAAGTACGTGATCATCACGATTAACGCTTCACGCATAGTTTTCTTTCTTTAACAGTCAAGGAAAACATCGTGAGAAAACCTGCATACTTCAGATAATTCTCTATAAGAATTTCGAAGGTATGTTAAGCCTGCCAACCCGCACTAGGCCAGCGTGGTGGACTAAGGCCTAAACCCTCTCAGTAGTAGAGGAAGCCCGAGCTCAGCAGTGGGCAGTATATAATACAAGGCTGATAGTAGTAGTAGATCAAGACTGACCGAAAGACCGGACTTACGAGTACTAGAGCTATGAGCCAGTTTGACCAGGGTAGTACCAGTATCTCCGAGAAAATGTGAAGCGACAGATTGCCATAGCATTACCTGATGTATGCAAAAAATATTAGAGCACAAAATCATCTAAATTACTTCTCCAATATCCTTAAAGCATCCCAGGCAGACAATATAGTCGAAACAGGCATGAAGCCATCACGAAAATACCGCATAAAGAGCATCCGCGACAGACATTACCCCGGGCTGGTGTCATCAACTACTAATTGAACTGCCACGAATTTATTTTAGGGAAAATCTAAAGCTACGCTAGCTACAGTTTCAAGCAAGTTTGAAGTAGGTTGAAGCCAGTATGTTTACTGAACAGACATCTCTTTCACGAGTAGACGATCGAATGACCAAATAATGAATGGTTACAGCCGTCCAAAGACTATAGTAATGTCATAGGTGCAGACAAGCTACTGCCTACTGTGAGATGGGATTTTTAAACCTTGATATATCTATAGCTTATTATCTAGTGTCTGAGTATAGCACTATAATGTATAAAACGCATATTTGAATAACTTTACAAATATTAGCTGCGTTAACAGGAAGACTTACAAACATAGTTATTACTATATAAGAGCATGATATATAGCGCCATCATCCCTCCGTGAGGGGTAGAATCACATTAATCCACATTAGCGCTGGAAATTGTTCCATCAGTCAAACTTTTCGGTAGATAATAAGCGCAAAGCTGATTTGAAAACAATGAAATGCTTAACACCCACACACGAGAATTGAGATGTGACGCAGCAATTTTTTGTAGCAGATCACCAAACGTCTAACCAGCGATTGAAGCGATTTTTCGCTCGATCGCGAAAATGGACCAATCAGAATAAAGTATTTTTTGAAATGACTTATTATGATTGGTTTATTCTCGAGATCGGCTAGTAGGTTAAGATTGGGATCGTTCATTGAAATCAGCCATAAGTTAATGATGCTAAATGATTCCCGCCGCATATTAACAGCTACCATGCCTGAGAAAAATAGAGGTAGAATTAGTTGGAGGATTTTGGTCAGGACTTGGCAATCACACTGGCCCTACACGATATTTTTTTGTGTATGTATCCCTTTCAAACCACCCAACAGGAATCATAAAACTTATAAGTTCAATCACGAGACCCGAACATAATATTTGTGAATCACACATTCGCCTTTGTGAGGGAACTACGACCTCTCATTTCAACGACACATCCTCTACTGCACCACAGACATCCAAACTCTAAAAATTCCTTAAACGGTCCAAAGTACAATAAAGGTCATCTCATCCAAATCCAGTCCACTTCTAAAGCGAAATAGCACTTCACGTACCCAGATAGCAAATAACCCAATTCCGCCAGCGACTGGCGCGAGCCATTGGCTCGGAAACTAGCCCACGGGCTATCGTGCTGCACAAGTCCATTCGCACATAATTTTCATAGAATTTTCTATTTGCGGTCATTGCTCCCCAAAGCCCGTCGGTTTTACAACTGCGATACAATTAGATTCTAATTATGATAATTGGTTTATGCTTGTTTAGGAGTGTGTAAAATTAATTTTAGTAATAGATATTTCGCTTTTATCATATAGATAGAGCCAGTGTACTAGATTATGGAGTCGGGAAACAATTCGTGTAAGATTTTCTAAAAGATTCATGCGGTTTTTCGGGTTGGACCCCCCTAAGGCCTCGTTTTCGGAGACGCGGGGTGTCGCGCAAAGCAGTGGCTACCTTACCAAGACTTTATCGAGGAGTTTTGGCGGCAACAAAAAAAACACTTGATTAGCACGATTATTTCAATTCACTTCATTTGAGCTCTTTAATAGAACTATATTGGATAATATACCACCATAATTAAGCAATATAACACTAAGTATCACCAAAATAATGAATTAAAACAAGAGCACCTCATGACACTTCCAAGTTCCCGCCAAAACTCCGAATAAGTAAGTTATAAAGCTTTGAAATTTGGTAGAAGGGGTAGCTGACAAAAACAGTAATATTACACTGTGATGTCACCGCGAGTCGCCGGCCATAACGCTGCGTGCGTGCGAAAGAGATAGCGCGATATCCCCACCACGCTCCCTTTTTGTCACAACAATATTTCAAATATAACTGCTTTATTTCTTAACCAATTTTGATGCTGAATTCACAGGAAAAAGAAATTCCGCATTATTTTTTGTTACATATAAAGTAATGTACAAAATAGAACATAGGAAACTACCCTATTGCTTAATTCAACAAATAACAACAAAATTTCTCAAACCAAATCACAACACTACGCAACCATCACAAAAACAAAGACGCCTTATCGTTTTTTTTTGATCGATGAACCGAGGTGCTACCGTTGTTCCAAGGTTGAGAGCAACAAAAACCGGCACAATACCGGCAACGCCCGGGGCGGTTCCGGGTAGGAAATGAGCAGCGACAATGGAGTGACGCCGTGTCGCGCGACAATCTTGATCTACTAGCAAACGAGATTGATTCGAAATTTTGCGACGTGAATAATGGTTATTTTATTATTTATGGTTTTTATATAACCGAATAGACAGCCGCCTCCTTAGCTCAGGGCTGCTGACAGAGATTCCCTGGGTTTACTCAAGTCAAGCAATATAAAATTTTAGTTTTTCGATTTTGTATAACAAACACCTTCTTTCTTTTTGGGGGAGGCAAAAGTGTAACACATTATATCCAGTTATGTCCCATAGAACAGGTACTATCAAGTTATCGAGCACAATTCGAGACTCCTAATACAGAACAAAAAAAAACGGTTTAATAAAATAACCAAGCGTATTACGGTTAATACCTCAGTCAATTACCAAAACTTGAAACTTGTTTGCAAATCTTTCCGCCGCGCGGGCACTGGACGACTGTTAAATAAATTCGCCCGACGCGGGGCTCTTTCGAACAAATCTGGGGCTATAACTTTGTCCAATCGCTCCTTAGTTGAATAACAGTATTATAAATACGGATCAACGGATTTGCAGAGAATCACGCCGTACACAGTTTTCGTATACTATTAATTGACCGTAATGTCACGATTTTTATATTCGCTAAGAAAGTCTGTTGTTCTTGCTAATAGGTTTAGTAGGGTAGTCAAATTTAAAACTACTAGACGAAGATGTTTGGCTTAACTGTGAGGAAGATCTGTGTATCCAGAATTAACAAAACAAAAACAGGACACGGCTTTACCACTGAAGGGATAGGTTCAGGTGCAATCATGATACCCACTTTTCGCCATGTGTTTTCCGTCCCATAATGTGATGGGGCCTATATCGGACACAAATTCCGGACGTCAAGCTGATACGGAGCAGAAAAACCTAATATCACTTTACCCGACACGGGATTCGAATTCGCGCAGGTAACTACGCCACTAGAGCAGTCTCTTAAACCCAAACTATTCTTCGTTGCATATAAATCTATGCTCGACAAAAAAAAAAGAATTTCACGCTTGACTATTTCAATAATTGATTTCAGCTTCGTTGCTATGTATGACATCAGTTCATATATTTCCGTAAACGATTTAGGCGCGCCAAATTTATCACGCCAAACTATTGGAAAATGAAGATAAACCAACACAATAACACTACATCAACATCAAACACATTTTCCCAAACACATCAACACGGCAAATAAAGCCCGCTGATTGATTCAGCATCCGGTCATCGCGTGTCGCGTCGCCTTCCGCAGGATGCCTCTAATATTGCCATCCGTGGGTTATTATTTTTTTCCCCTGAAAGCGGTCGAACCTTTTCGTGTTATCGTCTGGAGCTTTGACGTCATTTGTCATGTTTTTTTGGCTTAAATGTACACGGTTTAGTTTGAGAAACTAGGCTGATGTGTACGCAGTTTCTTATACGGACTTGGCAAAGTGATCCTGTGGGCTTAGAATGTGACACGAAGACGCAACTCGTAAAACGATGTCGTTTAATTTTGATGTTTGTGATTGATCGAGAGACCAATACGTCAGTCTCTCAACCAATCCCAATAAGACGAAACGGAGACGTGACGTGTTTTTTTGTCACATTCTAAGCCCACTGCACTTGATGGTAGTGGCGTTCGGTATGATAGATAGGGTCGACTGGCGAGTAGTCGTCACAATTTAGCCTGCTTTAAAAAAAATTCTTAGAGCTATAGTGAGGTGCCTTAGTTCTACAACTAAGCACAAGTATTCTGCGAGGCACAGCCGTTTGTGAACCGGTTGCGAATTCAATCCACACACTAAGATCAATATTATAAATTAAAAAAATCTACACATATTTTTTTTTGAATGGACCTGCTGGCCAGTAGCCTGACGCGAGTCGGCTTTTCTGGCCACACCGGACTTTCGGGTGAAAAATCTACACAATGAACGAAGTTATAAATAAGACTTTGTAACGTCTCAGTGCGACGAGTGCAATTGTACCGTGTATCAAAAACCACGTTGTACAGTCAGAAGCATAAATATCTGTACAAAATCAACAATTCAAATCGCCTATATACGCCGTTAAGTTAAACCTAAACTTTTTTTCTTTATTTGAAGTAAAGTAAATCTCTTTTATTTTATTTTTGTGAAGAGAAAAAAAAGATTAGTAAGAACACAAAAGTATGTAGGCGATTTGAAATTTTGAATTTGATCAGCTACTTATGCTGGTGACTGTACATTGAAATGGAAAACTTTTGGGTGGCAAAGATGGCGACCCGTTAAATAATCTGGGATTTACATTTCTCTACTCTTTATATACTACCTTCTAAGATATTACAATTTCAAAAGGCCTCAAGAACAATTTTGACAAAAAAAAAACTTCCTTTATAAATTAAGGGTCTTTGAAGACCCTTCAGACAGGTCTGCATTATCGAATTCAGGTATGACTAGAAAAAGCTTTTAACAAAGTTATACATTGCCTCAAACACATTCCCAAAAACATCTGTCAGCTCTTAGACTATTTGTATTAAAAAAAATCATGTGTCATTTACATAAAAAAAATATCTTACACTAATTCCACCGAAAAAAATAAACTTTATCATCTGACATACGTAATTCGATGAGAAAAAGTATGCCGATAGCGTTCTACATCTAAGAGTCACTTAAAATTCTTCCCCAAGCGTAGTTTCTTTGTCTCCTAGGTCACGTGACGCGTTCCTTTTTTCGATCACATATCTTTTCTGAATATAAATAGGAATACATCTATTTATGTGTTATTTCGTATTGCCATGAAAAAATGTATGTGTTACGGCGGCATAACACTTGGCGTATTCGTCATATTTACGACTTCAGGGCAAAGCAATATCGACTTTGTGTTCTTTATGTACAAAGTTGCATCTGCTAAATGACGCAAATATTTGCTCAAATACACCAAGTGAAGCCAACATTACGCGTATTATTGCACTCTGCTTACACGCAGCTTGGCGGTAGTATAAATAAAGCGGACCACTGCATCGGAGTCGGGGTAACTATCCGTCATCGGCGAGATACTCACTCCAACAGATAGAAGTTGGCACTTAATGTAACTAGCACATACGGAAGAGGCACCAATTGAAGACAATCTATACTCCATTATAATATAAGGTCTTAATTTATTAGATGAGCTACGTATCGAATAGCAGAAACACGCCCCTCTCCGACACATTACTACGAAAACACAGTCGAATTAATATTGCAAATAAATTAAACATTGGCAAAACATAAAAATACACAAAAGAAATAGTCTAATATAAGCGTACATATTCCAATAATTAGGCGTTTTGCATCTGATTTCTTTTTAACTCAGTGTCAGGAGCACAACTAGTGTACTATAATAACTAAATTACATTCCTACTACGGTAAGATCTTGTCCAGCATGACATCACGCGGCCGACAAGTGTACATATCCTCATTATACGAGGAAGTGGGACTAATATACGGACGAATGCGCGTGACGAGACGCAGATATTAAAATAGTTTGTGATTGTATGCTTTATTAAAGTACTAAATACGCAGAGTTATTGTTGCTGACTGCCTTAGTGGCGTAGTTGTACTGAGTGCGTAGTACGATGCTATGTATGTATGTATGTACTTATTGTTCAGGCTACAAAATGCCACGTAAGACGTAGCGTGAGTGAAGCCATGGCTTATCGTGATAATTTTACATCTGCATCCTACTAATATTATAAACGCGAAAGTTTGTAAGTATGGATGTATGGATGTTTGTTACTCTTTTACGCAAAAAATACTGAACGGATTTCGATGAAATTTGGCACACGGGTAGATCGTGTCCTGGATTAACACATAGACTTTTTATCCCGGGAAAATATAAAGCGGGACTTTTATCATTACTTTTTATATGTTATAGTCTATCTATTTCATGTGATACTTGTGGCCGTATATGATTAATGTACAGTGTACGGTTATCTGAAGTCTGCCAACCCGCACTAGGCCAGCGTGGTGGACTAAGGCCTAACCCCTCTCAGTTGTAGAGGAGGCCCGTGCTCAGCAGTATATAATACAGGGCTGGTATGGTGGTACGGTTATCACCCGTGCGCAGGTCCTCTATCTCAAACAGAAATTAGTCGAACAATCCTCAATTCTAAATATAATAATCAATAAACTTGTCACCGAAGCATATTTACGGGTTAATTAACGAAACCAATCAATCATAAATAAATTTCGCCGCAAAACCATTTACAAAATGTGCGATACGTAAAATAATTTCGCTCAACAAAGCCGCGGCTTCGAACACCGACGAATCAATCGTTCGAGTGAAATAATTTCATCAATTAACGTAAAAAACGGTTACCGGCCGACCCACGGCCAATTACAGGTTAAAACTCGGTTCCGTTTCGCGTAATCCGGCAGCTTATTTAAAATTCATAAAAGGAATTCTTTGAATTTTAAATTAATAATGTTTTTAAGGAATCGCACGCGCGTTAATTACATTATTTTAATTAATTCCTTTGTATTTATTAATTAATATTTTACGTCCGAATTGCATGTCGGTTGTCAATTAATTAATTGTTACAATCCGTACAGTTAATTGGATATTGTTTGTAACATATAAATAAATATTTTTTTTTTATGGCATTGAATGACGAGGCGAGCATGCCGTTCGCTTGATGGTAAGTGATACGACCACCCATAAACAGTAGCAACACCATCCAGCACCTTGAGTTACAAAGTACTTTGTGGCATTCCACTGCGCTCGTCATCCTGAGACATAAGATGTTAAGTCTCATTATGTCCTGTAGTTACACTGGCTACAATGTCCTTCAAACCGAAACACAACAGTGCATGCACACTGCTGCTTGGCGGTAGAAATAGACATTGCGGTGGTACCCACCCAGACGAACTCTTACATATGAGAGTCCTACCACCAGTACATGTTCCATATTTGCGGTGTATACGTATAGGATCGCATTGTTCAATTTTAATTGGAATTCATAATATTTTATTACCATTCATGTAATAATAATAATACCAACCCTGTATTATATACCGTCCCACTGTTGGGCACGGGTCTCCTCTACTGTGAGAGTTCAGGCCTTAGTCCACCACGCTGGCCTAGTGCGGGTTGGCAGACTTCACATACCTTCGAAATTCGTATTAAGAATCCTCAAGTATGTAGGTTTCCTCACGATATTTTCCTTCACTGTTAAAGCAAACGATTATAATTGATAAACAATACTTCGAAAGGTCAGAGGTGTGTGTCTTGGGGTTTGAACCTGCGGACATGCATCTTGGCAGACCGTTCCATTCCCAAACAGGCTACAGGCTACTGGACATTTATCCAATTGCATGAACTTTACACCTTACATGCACTATTCATGTACTAAATCAAGCCAGCAAGTTGATAACCTAATTGTCTCCATCATAACCGAAAAATAGCACCTAATTAAGAATTTACGATTTTTTTTTGCTCGACGAACTGAGGAAGTAGTAACTAATAATAACTAATATAATAAGTAATAACTAATAACACATATTCGCTAGACTTTCTCGCAACTTTTTAAGTAATTCAACCTAAGTTTGAAGTTATGTTCATTTTTACTGTAGAATTAATATTCATTACGAGTTTTATATTATCTCTCGAGAACTGCACAAAATTGAGCTTAATTAGAAACTCCAGTGATGGACACATAAAACAAGATTGGATGCTGCAAACACTATTACGTAGATGTCTTTAAATTTTAACAGACTATTTGAGAGGGCATAATGATTTACCAAATCTCCGTCCTTGGTTAGTAAAAACAGGTAATAACCTTATTTTAATTTGTTTCATTACGTTCTTTGGGATATGCTATAACTACTGATATGATATAACTGGTGGTAGGTCTCTCATATGTAAGAGTCCGTCTGGGTGGGTACCACCGCAATGTCTACTTCTACCCCCAAGCAGCAGTGTGCATGCACTGTTGTGTTTCGGTTTGAAGGACATTGTAGCCAGTGTAACTACAGGACATAGTGAGACTTAACATCTTATGTCTCAGGATGGCGAGCGCAGTGGAATCCCACACAGTACTTTGTAACTCAAGGTGCTGGATGGTGTTGCTACTGTTTATGGGTGGTCGTATCGCTTACCATCAGGCGAACGGCATGCTCGTCTCGTCATTCAATGCCATAAAAAAAACATATGCTGGACAACTGAAGTGCTTTTAATTTTTTTAATGACCAACCTGAAATTCAAACCTGCAGTCCATGTTTCATACCCATGTATTTCCCCTTTCATATAAAGAGATTCTAAACCAATAAACAAAAAAATATAATACAAAAGACGCAAAATTCAACGAAACCTATCACGCGGTAAAAATTACGTAAACAGGAACGAGCTAATTAAAAACTCGGCAAGGGGAAGCGCGCAAAGTGCTCAAGTAAGGGCGAGCGAGCACTGAAACACCTCTCCGCGTCTCTCCGCGTCTCTCCGCACCTCTCCACCCCTCGGACAGCCGCGGAGTGACGTAAATTGTTACTACAGCTTTCCACTGTGAGTAAACTTGGTCAAGACATGGGGGCAGGAAAGCAGTAATTGTTTAAGACGCGTATACGAATATAGTAATAGGGGGTATTAAGAATTGAAACTACATTAATACTAGGTCTCTAGTAAGCAATGAGCAAGTCTTCTAAAGAACACTAAATACAATTAGTGATCTCACCGGTCTTAAACACACATAACATATTAGGGACTGAAAAGGAATAAATTGTAGAGAACGGAGGAGTGTTATTTTACCATACCATACCAGCCCTGTATTATAATACTGCCTACTGCTGAGTACGGGCCTCCTCTACTACTGAGAGGGATTAGGCCTTAGTCCACCACGCTGGCCTAGTGCGGGTTGGCAGACTTCACACACCCTTAAAATTCTTATGGAGTATTCTCAGGTATGTAGGTTTCCTCACGATGTTTTCCTTCACCGTTAAAGTGAACGATAATTGATATACAATACACACGTAACTTCGAAAGTCAGAGGTGTGTGCCTTGGGTTTTGAACTTCCGGACATTGTCTCGGAAGACCGTTCCATTCCCAACTTGGCTATCGTCCACTATTGCAGTTAAATGACGAGCATGCCGCTCGCCTGATGAAGTCTCATAATGCGCAGTAATGGCTACAATGTACTTCAATTTTCAAACCAAAACACAAAAGTGCATGCGCACTGGTGCTTGGTGGGAGAAATATACATTGCAGTGGTTCCTACTCAGACTGCTCCTCGCATACGAGAGACCAATCTTACGAGATACCTATCTGCTTTTTTAATAAAATTTAGTATAAAGACAGACAAAGTCTCGGATTTATAAATTTTTTGATTTCAGAAAAATGTACAACGCCACATTCCTTCCGAGAAATGAGTTTTTAAGTTTAAAATATTACCAAAGAACCATAATAACATTCTTACATTATCGTATAACCCAAACATGAAACACTAATGTCGACAGTGTCTAATATAAAAACAGCCGCCTGACTACGAACTCGGCCGCGCCCATGAAAGCGCGCTTTCAAATTTCCCTCAGGATTAAATGTCATATTTCCATACTGATATATTAATGGGAATGTTCCAAAATGGAATTATCAGGATGGCTATTATAGGAGAAAAATCGCATACATTTATTCTTCGACATTGGGCCGTAAGACTGTGTGAAACCAACATAACCGTTCCACTCACCCCCCCAGTGGTGGTAGCGATAACGCGTTTTTACCCCGCGAAAAAAAAAAAAGGCTGACATATTGTTTTGTTTAGTTGTTGTAAAATATAGGCTTATATTTTCTCCCCAGCCCAAGCTTTTTTAATTTACTTCTAGCATTAAATGTCTGGAAATATCCGTAGTTATATAAATATCTCTAAATAGGGCACCAGACTCATTTTTGTTCTTTACTTTTATCAAATATTTACGTCATGTAAATTCTAACCCAGCAAAATGTTTAAAATCGAGTAAAGAATTAACATGTTATAAGCCGTTGAATTTCGGTAGAAGGGATAAGTGTCAAGAAACTTGACGTCATAGAGCATTAAAACGCATACGAAAGAAAGAGATGAAGCGATAACCACACTACGCGCCCATTGCTGTGAATTGCAATATTTGAAATATGAATTGCTGCCTCATTTCTTAACCAATTTTAATGCAGTTCCCGCAGAACGGCTTCTTTTTCGTACTATTTACTGGTACATATAGCATAATGTACAAAATCAGACATAGGATGATCTCCTGTTATAACTATAATCGCCTACGTGATTAATAAATTATTTTTTATTTATTCTTTACTTCCCCTCACTTTCAAATTCATAGATTTTCCTTATATTCTTAACAACATTCTACACTTATCCTTACACAATAAATATATTTAAATTTTACTATAAAACATGTTATTTCAAAATTTGACTCATCTGCATTGTTTATCTTTAAATTATTCCCTAAAATTCATTTTCAACGTGTGTTAATTTTTATACCATCACTATTTTACTAACACCTGTATTACATACACACTCACGCCTTTTATCCCCGAAGGGGTAGGCATAGACGCAACTAGTGAACCACTTTTCGCCGTGCGTATTCCGTGCAATGATGTGATAGGGGGCGAGCCTATCGCCATTTCGGACACAAATTCCAGACTTCGGACTGATACTGAATAGTAAAATCCAATACCACTGTGCCCGACCCGGGGATCGAACCCGAGATCTCAGCATTGCAGTCGTATTGTAATACAAATACTCCACCGAGGCAGTCCTCCACCTATATTATATGATACATTTTTACCTACCTCTACTCCCATCTCATAAAATCTATAGTATCAACCTAGCCTCAGACGATGGCCTGACGCCTGAACCGATGCAATCCAATCATACTATTACCTCGTAATCTACTTAAAGCAAATCGTTAAGAACTGATGGGATTATTCCGTGTATACGCAGCCCATCAGGTTAGACTGACGCCGAGTGCGTTCAGTATGCCCTCTCCGTGTTCAGAGGTCTTTATAGATACTTGTAAATAAGCGCTTCTTTCTAAGAATACAATTTTGACCTTACTATAAACAGTCGAATATTTAATATATATAATCTCCTCCTTTTGGAAGTCGGTTAAAAAGATTTATAAATGAATTTGATGTCGATTTTCAAGCCGCGTTATTATTCAACAAGTCAACTACACTTTATTAAGTATTATGAAATGTCATACAAACTGACGCCTTTTATCACCGAAAGAGTAGGCAGAGGCGCAACTAGTGCACCCACTTTTCTCCGTGCGTATTCCGTCCCATGATGTGATAAGGACACAGATGACGCGCCTATCGCCATATAGGGCACAAATTCCAGACTCCGGGCAGATACTGAATAGAATAACCCATTATCACTTTTTGTGACCCGGGGATGGAACCCGAGACCTCAGCATTGCAGTCGTACCGTAATACAACTACGCCACAGAGGCAGTAAAAAATTTCAATTACTTACTATTCGTCACGTATCAGTAGGAAATGTAGCACTTACCTGTAAGAAAACGAAATAGATGTTTATAATTGCATTGTTAGATAAAAACCGAAGCATTGATTAAATCCTAATTAAAAACAAAGTACTCAATAAAATAAGTAATTTTAAAGCTTGTCAAAAATATTTGAATAGTTCTACTTGCACCGTTACGATCCGAAAATAACGGTCAAGATCGTGTCAAATCACCCGAATGTATCTAAAAATATCAAACAAACTCTATTATTGTCCATTTTTGCTGTCAATAGGACCAAAGCATTAAGTATATTATATATTGAGCGTATATCAAGGCACTTACCGGTCAGCCGAAACGTCACGGTTAGAAGCTTATCAAATTGTTCGAAAAGTATTAACAAACATTAATTTTTCTCTATCAATCCGACCATAGCATTAAAGATCTTATATAGAAATCGACCGTGTATCAAAGCACTAACCAGACGATCAAGCGTTATCATTAAATATGACGCGCCATTCGCTAAACCGTATGCGAATAGAGATGGTGTTTTAAGCCTCAAACGGCCGCAGCGAAGCATCCCTTATTCATGCCGGATACCGCCTCGGGCTGCGAACCCTCGTTTTGCACTAAACAATCACTTACTTGGTGGTTTTGTTTTTAGACGAGCGAGATGCCAGTTTTCTGATATCGCCTCATTTTATTCATTTTCGTCTTAGTAAGGGCACTCATAATTTGAGTCGATCTATTATGATAAGTCACGGTGGCGTAAGAAGGAGGTTTCGGATTCGATGATGTAATATTGGGTTTTGTGTTCGGTATCAACCCGAAGTCTAGAATTAGCACCCGAAATGAGGGTAGCCTCGCTCCCTATTATGGGACAGATTTAACTGCGAATAGTTACCAAAGGCATATGCGTCGACAGGTGAAAGATAGTCATTACCTACTACTTATTACTTTCTGGTGGTAGGTCTCTCATATGTAAGAGTCCGTCTGTGTGGGTATCACCGCAATGTCTATTTCTACCGCCAAGCAGCACTGTGCATGCACTATTGTGTTTCTGTTTGAAGGACATTGTAACCAGTGTAACTACATGACGTAATGAGACTTAACATCTTATGTCTCAGGATGACGAGCACAGTGGAATGCCACACAGTGTTGCCACTGTTTATTGGTGGTCGTATCGCTTACCACCAGGCGAATGGCATGCTCGTCTCGCCATTCAAGCAATAAAAAATAATAAAAACCTATCTAAACCCCGGTGCAGTAGAGTCAATTTGCCGTGACCGTAAAGAATCTCATCAAAATGCATTAACTTACACAATTACATATACACACGAGGAACGTATTTCGTACTTATTTCTCAAACGCGTCTATATAACAAAAGCTTTTTTATAATTCATCACTCCGCTCATGTAGAGTTCGGTAAGCCTTCGCGAGTTGGAATTGGTTTCATTCGTAATACGCTTTGTGATGGTTTATTTTTTAAATGCTATTGGGTTGTGTAATGTAAAGCCTGCCTCGGTGGCGTTGTTTTATTACGGTACGAGTAGTGCTGAGGTCTCGGGTTCGATCCACGGGTCGGGCAAAGTGATATTGGGTTTTTCTACTTAGTATCAGCCCGGAGTCTGGAATTTGTGCCCGATATGGCGGTAGGCTCACCCCCTATCACATCAAGGGACGGAATACGCACGGCGAAAAGTGGGTGCGCTAGTTGCACTGCCTCAGAGGATGAAAGGCGCGAATGTGTGTGTGCGTGTTTACTTTTATATTTACTGTAAGAGTAAAAAGACTGATGATAAACGCCAAGATTATGGTAAGGACAGGCTTTGTATATGCCCGATTAATGCTTTTGATTACAAAAACAAAGATATATAAGAAAAAAAACTGGAATATTTGTGGTCTTTTAGGTGAACTAACAGGATTTTAGAGCGGTGCTGGACCAATCTGCGTAATCGCTTTTTACAGCTAAGGTCTCAGGATGAATAGAGCAATGTAGTGCCACGCAATATTTGATAATTTCAAATTCGAGTGGTATTCCAACTAACACTCTAGCACAATAGGATATTTCCCTATGTTTGATTTTGTACATTATTTTAGATGTAACAGAAAATAATACGAAAAATAAATTCTTCTGTGAGATCAGCATCAAAATCGATTGAAAAATAAAGCAGTTATTCATTTTTTAAATATTGTTTTGAGCAAAAGTGGGGGCGTGGCGGGGACATTGCGCTATCTCTTTCGCACGCACGCAGCGTTATGGCTGGCGGCGCTTAGTCACGTCACAGCCTGATATTGCTGTTATTTGACAGCTACGCCTTCCACCAAACTTCAAAGCTTTAAAACTTACTTACTATTTTTCCATTCGATTTTGGATAGCTTACATTTTTTATAATTATATTTTTAAAAAAGCAGTCAACTACACTTTTATTGATTGCGCCGAGTATAAGATCGAGTAAGTTAAAGTCAGCGACCATACAGCTCGTTGAATTATTTCTCAACAGACGTCAGATCTCAGACGGCACTATTTAAAAATACATTCGTGCTGCCGATTCCCATACATTTTGAGTTTACGGTACTATGGTTACATGTACTGTAGTTTACACGTGCGTTCAATGTTCATGCTGTAGTTTTAGTACCAAATACCCTAACGAGCCGCTGTTCAAATTCCCATACTAAAATGTACTTAAAAGAACCTAGAGCTTAACAAATACTATGAGACAAATGTACAAGAGGCAGTCGTGTTGAATAAGGCAGAGTTGAAATGAAAATGAAATGATATGAAAACACTTTATTGCACACCACATTATACAAAAATTAAATAAATAACAAATAGATTTAGAACTGAATCGTGCGACAATAGGCGGTCTTATCGCTAAAAAGCGATCTCTTCCTGACAACCTACACTGATTGTGAGAGATATATGAAGTGAAGAAGAGTTTTACTTGTCTCGTCATTCAGTTAATAAAATAGTAAAAGAAGCTTCACTTTTAAATGTCTACTTCACCACTAAGCACCTTATTAAAACTAATTACCATCTACAGAAGGCTAACCCTCACAAAAAAACATAAAACTTTAAGATGTCTATCGGATTATGTCCTCGACTGATTACCATTAAACCAACACTTCAAAGCATTACCTTCTTTGAGCTTCGTCCAATATTCAAATAACATTCAAGGATATTGTTAAATATTCATTGGCGGAAATTCGGGCGCGTGTTCCAGATGCAGGGACGGATTGAGACGTCCTGTCGTGGGTTTGACCTCCTAGTGAGTGTAATGTGTTTTTATTTCTGTACTGTAATTATGGTGGACGAGGGTATTGTCACTTTTTGTATATCAATTTGCCCTAATACAACCATATCCATTGTTCCTAAATGTAATAATGTATGTAGTAATCTTCAGACGATTATAGTACTTTTTGTGAATACTTGTGTTCTGAGTATTATAAATAGCTCGAAAGAAAATCTATATAAAGGAATTATGAAGTTGAAGCTTGCGTTTCGAGAAGAATAAGATTTTTTCATACCTGCCTCCCTTTAGCAACTTTATCTTCTGTTGCGTCTTAAAGAAGCTGTCAACCCAACCATTTGAAACACCTCTTATCTTCTGTTGCGTCTTAAAGAAGCTGTCAACCCAACCATTTGAAATACCTCTACACGTCGTCTATCTGTAATGATCCAAGAAGTAAACAACTTGTTCCTTTCGTTTATCGATTTACATAGAAAACGAAACCATAGTACCATCTCCAGCAGGTGTGCGTTATATCGTATCCAAGTCTGGCCCTGTTCAGGAGCGGCATCGTCACAACACAATTTGACAGAGTGCCACCTATTTGTTGGGCTAATTCCATTGATTATTGCGTTACGCATAATTTTGTTTGCGCCTGCCTTGAAGGTTTTTTTACGCGGCTTGTTGAAATTCCACGAAACAAAAATATCAACGTAAACCTTGTTATACTAATTTACCATTTTATTTAGTAATGCTTTTGAAAAGAATATTTAGGCTCGAATAATCTACAGCATAAATAACTAAGGAATTCCAAATAATACAATAACACACTCGTGTTTATAACAACAATAAAATATCTTTTAATTAAAATATCATAATCACCGCATCACGTAAAAACGGCTGAACAAATTTCGATGTATTCACAGTAAGCAAAAATAGCAATCAATAAAAAAAATCCCCCCATTATATTCCTAACAAAGCTATAAATTAAATATAAAAAGGAAGGGTTTAATAATGCAAATAAAATTTCAGGTATACTGAGCAACTGGCACGGTTAGTTATAAAGAGACTTTATACAAATATGTAATAAAAAAATCACCATTACGATCAAGCACAAGATACCTTCGTAACATACCCGGATAATACCCGGATGATAAGCTTTAACCATACCCGTAACCATTACTATAAATACAAGGCACCACATTATCTGTCGACATTATACTAAACGGGTTATACCTCGTTTGGAGGGTTATCTTATTTTAGAATTATTATATGTGGGTTCTATCTTTTTTATAGACGAAGTGAAGCAAGTAGGTCTGATGGTAAGTGATTGCTACCACTTATCACAACTGAGGGATAAACTACGCCTATCATCCCTTTATTCCCGAAGGGGTAGGCGTTGTGTGCTCCGTTACATCTAATAGGAAGTGAGCCTATCGCCATATGGGGCACAAATTCAAGACTCTGGACGATACTATGGCGTAGTGTTATTACGTGCGCAGTAAGACTGTCGCGCTGTAGTCTAGCGATCGAATCCCGGATTAGGCAGTGATATTGGGTTTTTCTACTCAAGTATGAAGTATTATTACATAGGACCTAACACAGCTGGCAAAATGGGTGATACACCTCTGCTTACCCCTGAAAAGGGAAAAAAGCTAAGCATGTACAGCCAGCCACATAAGTAACTGAACAAATTCAAAATTATAAATCGCGTTTAAACTTTTGCTTCATTATCAACAATTGTTTTTATTTTCGCTAAAATAAACTTCACAGGCTTAACTTAATTTTAGATAAAGAAAAAATAATATTTCGGCTGGAGTGAACGTGCAGAAGCGTTTTGAAGTTTTTAATTTTTTCAGCTACTTTTGTGGCTGACTGTACATAATATGTTCAATATCCAAATCTACATATCCACAAGAATTCAATATAAAAGTTTACAACTGTCAAGCCTGACACTTCGCATAAAAAATACAGTCCGTAACCCCCACCCATACCGGGACATCGTTTAAGCCTCAGCCGTACATATTTTTATAGCCCAGATCCCGGTATATTGTGTTTTTTGTACGCTGAATACTAGATAGGTTCACCTGGATAAGTATGAGGTTTTGATACATATATTTTACTGTTGTACTGGTCCAAATATGGCTTGGCCGTTTCGTTACTACAAGAACTATTGTATAACAGAAAAGTAATGAACAGTGAATATTTTTTCATCTTACACCCATGTAACGGTAGCGAAACGACCAAGCCACATATCTTGACTAAGGTGTAGAGTTTATGAAGTTAGGGCTTGTAGAGTTAGAAGCTAGGCTCTTCGTGAGATCTGATAACTTTTTGACAGTGTCAGCCATATTAGGAGTTTAAATTTTCAAGATAACACATTATTGAAGCAGAAGAGAATATAACGTACAGAATCCACTGCGTATAAAAATAATATTCGGCCACAGTGCGTGTGCATATTTACTTACTTTTCGGACAATTTCGAACTGATACACTGTTACGTAAGAACCTAAGCTAACTTCCCAATAAAAACCCGTACACTTAAGGTACACTGAAAGGTTGAAAGGTATATTCGATAAAAATTCCATTAAATAAAACCTCGAACTCAAATCGCTACTCATCGAATTACAATTATCATATTAAGTTATTGCGGAGTTTCATCGCAACTAGCTAATATTAATCATGATAAATGGAAAGGACAAATTTAATTGGATTGAATATCGATCACGTGCACTAAAGAGTTCCATTTAATAATTGCAATGCAATGCAATCAACCCTATATTATATACTGCACACTGCTGAGCACGGGCCTCCTCTACTACTGAGAGGGGTTTAGTATATTAGTAGGACGGCTCAGATGGGTATTTTAGCTAACTAATAGTAATGTCTAAAGTTTTATACACGACTGAATGACGATCCTACTGCCTAATATGAAGCTTGAGTAACAAAGCACTGCGCTTGCCACCCTTTTTTAAGACTGATAATTCCATTTACAGATTACCGGCTTATCACCCTAACACATTCAGATAAGTCACATAATCCAATGGTACCTCATTCAGTTACATATAACAGTACCTCCAACTTACATGAGGTGATTGAATGTTGTATTATGCATTGTAAACTACATTAATGTGGATACATTGTCATTCATTATTCTCTCGTGTATCCCAGAGTGGGAAGAAGTTTATGCGCCTTTGGAAGTTGTGAAAGGCATTAAAGACAAAGTCACAATGCTACATTGCAACAACCGAACAGCATACAAGTTTGAAACCTGAATTAAGGTAGTTTTCAATTTTAACAATAATGCTTTAACATTGATTTACTTTTATTTAATTTCAAACAATGTGGTGGTTTTTAAATCAAGTTTTATATATTTTATTTTATACTAGCTGTTGCCCGCGGCTCCGCCCGCGTGAATGAGTTTTCCCGAGATAAAAGTCCCGCTTTATATTTTCCCGGGATAAAAAGTAGCCTAAGTTACTCTTTATTACATCGGCTACCTGCTAATAAAAGTCCCGTCAAAATCGGTCCAACCATTTCAGAGATTAGCCGGAACAAACAGACAGACAGTAAGACAGACAGACAGACAAAAATTTTAAAAAATGATATTTTGTTGTATGTACCTTGTATATATTCATATACATATAGTAAAAAACGGTTATTTCAATATTACAAACAGACACTCCAATTTTATTTATATGTATAGATTATTATTTACTATAGTGGCGCACAGACATTGGTCCGTTATGAATTAAATTTTGTTGAAGTAAGTTAGAAAGCATGATTTTTTAAATCTATTGAATGCCTGGGGCCGTAGTCAAGAGAGTTTTCTACGAGCGTTAACGCCAATAGATTAGGAAAAAAATTACGGGAATGACATATCCGATCGATAAATCGTTCGCACGTTACGCCTATCTTAGATTTTTTTCTATTCTATTGGCGTTAACGCTTCTAGAAAAGCATCTTGGCTTCGGGCTCTGAAGTGCTTATTTGTAATTGAGTACCCACTGAATTAGATTTTCTAAAGATATACTTAGCCTTACTAAACTATCCATTCAAAGTCTGTCAATACATTTATCTTTCAATTTTATCAATGGCACTACACGCCAAAAATAACTCGTGAACACAAAACAATCTAAAAATATCCACGGCAAATCTATTCACGTTTGATGATAAAATTTTACAAAGTTTCAACGAGGCGTATCGCGTATGTCAAACGAAGCTTTAATGTCCATGCGGGCTTCGGGTATGCGGGTTTGTATCCAGGTATGAGTCAGTCCCGGGTTTACGGGTGCCCGGGGCTCTAGGATCCTTGATACGGCGATCACGCATTGATAAGTTTCGTTAAATCCGTTAGTGTCGTAAATGTAATGTTATCAAATTAATTTGTAATTGTTTCGAAAATTTCTTTTACAGCTACGGAATTGCGTTTATCAGATAGAAGATTCAGTATATTTAAAAATAAACAAAACGATGAAACCTACCAAGAACTAGCTTTAAACCTTTATTTGGTTATTTAAAACTTAACACTAATTTTGTATTCAAGCAAACGACACACATCTGTCAGCATTTATCACTCACCCAATTTTAAATAAGACGTCGTAGCGCTACGAATCTGCTACATTTGCTACGCACGTAGCCACATAAGTGTTACGAACCGTAGCAATTCACGAACGCTTCGAACGAGTAGCTTTCGTTCTTTTTCATATTCAATATTAAAGCAATTCTATATTGAATTTTATATCTAGTGTTTGAAGCATCTTTATTTGAAAAGCCTATACGTACATGAACTTATTCACGGCTTTTTTTCTATAGTCGATACTAATTTAATGAAATAGATATTATTACTAGTACTATAAACGCGAATCTTTGTGAAGATATTTGAAGGTTTGTTAAAAGTAAAAACCGTACCTCTAAACGAAATTGTAATTTATGCAATACTAGCGACCCACCCCGGCTTCGCATGGGTAGCAGAGCCATATATGCTTACATATTTTTTCTGTAGTAAAAAAACATTTGTTAATTTTACCCATAAACCCTTCTCCTGAATCACTCCATGCATTAGAGAAAACCGTATAAATCCGTTCGGTAGCTTTTTAACTTTATCGCGTTCAAACAAACAGATGCGGCAGGGGGACTTTGTATTATAATATGTAAGGATGTAATGATAATATTTATGCTAGATTAATGCAACGTTTACTTGTTATTTCCTAAATATTTTATCCCAGCTCTTTGAAGCGATCGGGGCCAAGCGATATTGTATTAAAATAAACATTATGAACGTTGACACGAAACCGTCAACACTACGCACGGCCAGCACCAACAACACTTGATGGATACGCGCAAACACGCAAATGAATTACATTTACATAATGGAGGACGGGGAACAAAAACATTGGCTACGTTGATAATAGGTAACACACTCGATTTCAACACAGTATTGTAATCAAATCAGAGAATTACTTGCTGTATAGTAAATAATGAGATAGGTAGTTTTCTCTAAATAAACAATAACATACAAATAATATTAAACTATCCTCCTAGCCAGTTTCGGCCACGGCGGCCAATCTCAACGGAGATCAACCAGGTACGCAGGAGATATTATAGTGCACAAGTGTGTGCGCAATACACAAGTGCACTCGCTATTCCTTCACTCTCATAGTCCAGTGAGACGGCAATCCGACATGACCGGAGAGAGATCAGGATTACACTATACTATTGTAATAAGTAAAGTTTTTAAGATTAATTAGTTTTTAAGATAATATTTTTAAATGTTAATTGTATAAGTGTAAGTTTGTGTAGCCTTGCTGTTCGTAGGATATACTTTGTACCTGGTGGTAGTTCTCTCATATGTAAGAGTCCGTCTGGGTGTGTACCATCGCAATGTCTATTTCTACCGCCAAGCAGCAGTGTGCATGCACTGATGTGTTTCGGTTTTAAGGACATTGTAGCCGATGCGACATTGTAGTCAGGCGAACGGCATGTTCGTCTCGTCATTCAATGCAATAAAACAAAAACCACCCGTATAAATGAAAAATGTAAATGTAAAACGGACTTAATGACAAAAACATTATCTACCTATTATCACTCACTAAGGGTGAAATAGTTCCAACAAGGTGAACTGATCACCCGTCTGTGCGACTACATACGTCCCGACTAAACATAACATACAATATCTCTCACTACAGAAATAACGAGCCTTTTCAGGAAGAACATCGTAACCGACTTAATGAAGAAGTAAGCCGTTTTAGTTAAGTTTGCGAAATGTCGGTTACAATGTTCTTCCTGATAAAGTATAGTAATTGCGCAATAATCTAATTACTATTTCGATTACAGCATTATTGCACCACATAAATTGACCAATTAACTTATCAATTATCTCATAATAAACCGCGTATGCACAACAAAAGCTTCAGCGCATGATTTATATGGTCATTAGCCAACGCAACAACCGCACGGCCATTGTGCGTAATCCGTGTTATTACCCGGATCGAAGCGGATGTGCCTGGGAATGACGAGTAAACCGGGTATAACGGCCACGTCCGTCCGCTGTGGGCGTAATCCCCGCGCGACAGGTGTACCAATCCGCACGAGATAACGCCGCGAGAGAGCTCTTTCCTTGTTGATTGAATTCATAATGACGACATTTGGTAGGTTTGAAATAGTGAACTAAGTTCGGAAAGGGTATCGGTAATGGCAATAGAAAATCGGAGCAATCGGACAACTAGGTCAACTGACAATAAACAATCATCGTCGTTAAGGTAAATGTAGGCCCACTACACATGTTATGTTTACATCTAGTGGGGCTTAATCTTATCGTTGCTCACCTCGTGTTCATACATACATACACTCACGCTTTTAATCCCCGAGGGGGTAGGCAGAGGCGCAATTAGTGCACACACTTTTCCATGTTATAGGGGGCGAGCCTATTGCCATATCGGGCACAAATTCCAGACTCCGGGATGATATTGAATAGAAAAACCCAATAGCGCTTTGCCCGACCCGGGAATCGAAGCCGAGACCTCAGCATTGCAATCGTACCGTCGTTGTATTAACAACTACGCCACCGAGCACCTCGTGTTCGCATGAACTTAATATAAGCTATTTGTAAGATACCTAGTTTTGTTGAGGATAATGAAAAATATTTTAAAATATAAAATAGGATAATGCCATAATAATATATTTCCATAAACACAGCAGAGAACCCTTTGCATTGCTTTTAACGCGAATTGCGCTTTAAGTAAAAGTCCTACGTCCTCAGCCAAGGAACACGCGAAGTGACTTTAAATTCGATAAAATTTGCAAGTGTCATGCATATAATTTCGGTTTCTATATTCGGTACGCATCAGCCCTCATCGAGTATTCCCTTTGCGGCACAAAGTCTGGAGTGACAGACGCAATAACTTTAGAATTTACTACGACGGAATATTGTATGAACATCTTGTGAGTGGTATTTTAAATACATACTAGTGTGGCCAAAGCAAAATGCCAGACTAAATAACGTGACGATGAAATTTGTATGGCTGGTAATCTTGATAACTAAATATTAATTTGAAATCAATTAACCATTACATAATATAACTTGAGCGTTCTTAATACCGAGAAATACGTGCCTAACAGTGGAACAGTTTTTATTGATCGTTGCTTTATTATTCTAGCGTTACGGTTTCAATTTCGCAATTCCCAACCTTTATTAGCTGAATAATGTTTATTATATTATGTACGCGTAACAGAATACATAAAAAAAACATCGCTTCTGCTCTCGGTTAATTAATATTTCAAAAGCTCAAATGTTTGTACGTAGCATCGTAGCATCGTAGCTCGTAGCGGCGTAGGCGTAGCTACACGTGATTTAAATTTTTCAATATAAATTGTTAAAGGCTTGAATTTTACGAAATTGAGTTATTTACGTGGCAATTTGGTTTACAAAAGTGTTGAATTTATTTTCATAAATATTTGTGATTTTTTGTTGTGTACGATACGAATTACCAACATGTGCGTACTTCCTCTTATCTCTAAAAAAATCCGCCGCCCACACGCACCCACAACACCCAGTCTCTCAGTAAAAAGGACAACGGAAGAGTCGCCTGAAGACACCTCCTCTACTATTGATAGGGTTTACCATATTAGATATTAAATAAGGCAACAGAAACATACCATTTAAAAGTTCTAATTACTGACCTGTAATTTAATACAAGTATACGCTATTCCAGCCGTTTTTAGCCTCCAATTATACGAAATAAGTATAAGAAGACTCATTGAAACTTTTAATAATTTCAACAATTATGGATACTGTCGGCACTTGTCACTTCTTGAGGACTAACGTCTCTCATTAACAAGTTTTAATGAATTGCATTAATCTGCTTAATTAAAATATGATTTATGATTTGATTCTAGAAATGTTCTAAGCTGTAAAAAAATTCACGTTATTTTGACTGTCTTGGTAATTGTATTGTGTGCTCGGTATGAGTACGCTCTGAGGTCCCGGGTTCGAATCACGGGACTCGGATAAATTGATACTGGGTTTTTCTGCTGAGTACCAGCCCGGAGTTTGAAATTTGTGACCGATATAGCGACAGGGTTCCAGCTACCACATCATAAGACAAATTACACACGACGACAAGGGTGCACAGGTTGCGCCTTTGCCCACCCCTTCGAGGTTAAAAGACATGAGTATGTGTGCGCGAGTGTGTGTGTACTTCTTAGTACCCTTACTACTAATACTGATCCATAAAACTATTTATCCATGAGCACATCAATAACATCAGTATTGCGTCACATAATTATCAGAATCAATGTAATAGAAGAACGTACACGTCTATTGAATGACATTCGCGCCGACTGGCGTTGTGTTAGCGCGAAATCAAAAGGTACATCAGCCTTCGCACGATCGGATGACGGTGAAACAATGAGATAGAGACGTCGCCCGTGGTGCAAGCTACGGGCGATAGCAACTGTTTATTCTTTATCTGGGTGTTTCTCTGTAAACTGGGCAACTCATTGTCTCAGGCCAATAATTAAAAAATAATAACATATCATACATGCTTCGTTGATAATTATGAAAGATAATAACCTAATCTACTTTGGCTCAACATTCAATATCTATTAAAATAAACTTTATTGGGTCAAAATCGCCTTTATAGTCCTCAAAAACCAGTCCCCTGGCGTGTCACCAAAGCAGAATAGGCTCTTCAAGCTTAATTAATTAAGACAATAACTATTGGAATCTATACAATTGTTTTATTATTCAAACAATATTGTTTCATTACTAATGGGACCTGTTTATTTTTTATTAATATTATGTTAAGAAACAACAAAAGTCAATTAAAGTTTGTCTCCGCATTTTGTGAACAGTTCCCCTGTCTATATTTAAGATTACGCGCCACGTAGTTTAAAGGTTAAACAACGGCATTTTTGAGTGTAACGTAAAGCAAACAATCTGAAGTTTGCACCGTTACTGTCACTACGGCTTGAATGCCATTTTATTTAGTGCTGCATGAGCGTCCTTCCTTGGAAGTCACATCGTAACCTGAGAGCCAACAGTCCTCTGGTAAGGATTATTTTTATTTCTTTTTATGTATTTTAATGATGGCCTAAAAAGTTTAAATCATTGTAATAGATAAATATTTCCTATGCACAGTAAAATAACATGGATCAATTACATTTTGTGCTACCTTTCAATGAAGTCGATCTAAACAGTCCCCTGGCAACAGTCCCCTGTCCCTCAACAGGACAGGGAACTGTTTCAGTCTCCAGGGGACTGTTTTTATATTATTTTTGTTATTGTTTTAGGTACATGTGTGTTTTCGAGTATGGCGCCAAGGAAGACAAAAAAATCTAAGAAAGATACTTTACAAAGAAAAAGGAAAGCTGAGCGAAAGAGATATGATTATATTAAAAACAATCTGCAGAAAAGCTAAGAGCTTAGAGAAAAAGAAAAGAACGCTTGAAATATCTTAAGAAAAAAGAACTAGGAAACTTGTTGAAAATATGACTCCACGAGAACACCGGAACGCAAAGAAGTGGAAAGAGCACTGCACCTAGTATCGCAATAAGAAAAAAAGTATTAGCAAATATTACTAACTCGTTCATGAGAGAAAATACTCCATATTCTAATTTATTTATCTAGTGCAACTAAACTGCTTACACTTGAACTTGCGGATATAATTAATAAATAACAATAATAAAGAGAAAATGCTAAGGTATAAAATAAAGCAGAAAACGAATGAAGAAATTATAGTCCTGAAGAAGAAAGTATTGAAGTACAAGAAACGACTATCGCGATAAAATAAAATAAAACAGAGCCTAAAGATATACTAAATACTAAGTTACAGAACATGGAAAATACTCCAGAACTTACAAAAAATCTTGTCAAAAAACACTATTCGGTGAAGTATTAAAAAAAACAATGAAAGAAAATTTGTCACAGCTGAAAACAATAAGTCAAAAAGGACTTGTAGCAAAAATAGTTACAGGAAAGATAGTTGATTAATATAAGTTATAGCGAATGGAAAATATAGCTGTGATAGCCTACGATAGAATAAAAAAGGAAAAAAAACGGCACATCGACTGGTAAGAAAAAACAAAATTTCAGATGAATGTGAAAGAGCAGTTGTAAATTTCTATGAAGATGATTCTAATAGTAGATTCGGAACGGGAAAGATAGAATTCATATAGAGAAAACTAGAACGGAAACAAAAGTGATAAATGCTTAATTCATTGCTGGGGTTATACAAGAAGTTCAAATAACAAAAATAAAAAGAGTTATCACACCCTTTGTAGATTGCAACCTTTTTGGACTATCATGGCCAAAGTTGATGAACGTGATACTTGTTTGTGCGTGAACCACTCAAATATAGACTTAAAACTATAAGTATGCTTTATTCAGTGGAAAATTTTAAATTATAACCATCAGTAATTGCGTGTTGTGACCGCTATAATCAGAAATGTTTGTCTACAGAATGTCAGAAGCGTGTTAATAAGACTCCTGCATACAAGGGAATCGATGACAGAATACAAATCATTTGTAAGAAATGGATATCCGAAATAATTGATTTCATAGACCCAAAATCCAAAAAGACTTGTCGAATAACTAAATACATCAAGAAGTTTATTATTGTGAAATTTGTTTATTGTTCAGTTACATAATTCTTAAGCTACAAACTTTAATGAAAATAAAAAAAGACTTAATTTTAGTACTGAAATTGTATTTTTCATTTAAGGTTCACAGTCCCCTGACATAGACAACAGTCCCCTGTATAGATTTTTCAGAAAATGCTCAATATTTTCTAAAGTCATGGAAATATTTTTGGTTCATCTGTCATATATTAATAAAGAGATGGGTATTTATTCCTTGAATAAGATTTATTAAATATATAAGCAAAAAAGTTGCCTAGACAGTTTTCTTACATAAGTTGCCCAGTTTACTGAGAAACGCCCATCTATATACTTCTATATAGAAATAAATTAATGTTCCCTATGAAGTCTATAACGTCTGGTGAATTAATGATTATTTTATATTATCTTCAGATTAGCCCAAAGGGTTATCCTGTCAAGTTTTATAGTGATTGGTTCAGAACTTTTTTTTTTCTTTTTGGCAATTTTGTGTCATCGTTTGCATCAAGCCAGGCGGGTCGATAGTTAAAATATACAATACGGTAATAGAGTTTATTAACCTCACAATTATGCTGTAAATTCAAAAAACAAAATATATTGAGTACTTTAAAAAAATAAACAAATTTAATATTATCTATACTCATATTACAAAGAGGAAAGATTAGATTTTTATTTTGTTTGTTTGTAATGGATTTAATCAAAAACTTCTGGACTGTTTTTAAAAATACTTTCACCAATATAAATCTACATTTTCAGGTGTAACATAGGCAACTTTTTATCGAAGGAAAATATAAAGCGGGACCTATATCCCGGAAAAACTTTTATACTCGGGCGGAGCCTCGGGCAACATCTAGTTATCAAATAATTTTATTCGCTACTTAAACACTTCTATCTAAAAAGTCACTAAATCATAAATAAGTGACAGCTAAAAACGTGCGGGGCCCTTTTAATTACGAGACGAGCATGCCGTTCACCTGATGATAAGCGATACGACCACCCACTTTTTAACTGGTGGTAGGTCTCTCATATGTATGAGTCCGCCTGGGTGGGTACCACCGCAATGTCTATTTCTACCGCCAAGCAGCAGTGTGCATGCACTGTTGTGTTTCGGTTTGAAGGACATTGTAGCCAGTGGAACTACTGGACATAATGAGACTTAACATCTTGTGTCTCAGGATGACGAGTGCAATACACTGGCTACAGTGTATGACGAGCGCAGTTACACTGGCTACAATGTATACTTTTATGTATGTTTGGCCATCATCTATAAGAGTGTATTCTACGTTATTACACTGAATTATGTTTACACTTAGGGCTTGACACACAGTGTTCAAAGTCAACATTATCCCCACACACACACACACACACACACACACACACACACACACACACACACACACACACACATACACACACTCAAGCCTATTTATCCCCGAAGGGGTAGACAGAGTCGCAAATCGCAACTAAGTGCCATTTTTCAGTCATCCGTTATTAAACGGCTAAATAAATATTATGTACTCATTTGATTAATAATTATAATGTATTTGTGGGTAAAGTTAACAGTATGCCTTGTGTTTGACGGGAAGCGCCTATTTAGATGTGCTAATAGGCGCTTATAAGACGAAAATATGTTATTTAATATGAGATAAATTTCACCAACCTTCATACAAGGTCGACGAGACAGGCCATATTTTCAGCGACCGTCTGTTTGCAACACATCTTGACAACAGGCGATTATCCCACATCCCTAATCATAATAAATTGAAGACCTTTACCTAATACTAGGGTATTAAAATACCCGGCGTTTATAAATGACGCTCCAATTCAATCGTGCGATAACGGTCCTTCGAACCGGATAATGACATGAAAAAACAAACTACCCAACAAAATAATCAAAGACATTGAAACTAAAAATAAAACCATTCACATGTTCTTATTTTTAACAACACAATTCCTGGTAACGAACGTGTTACGCGATGACGGAAGAAAAATTTCCTCCACTAATATGATACAGATGTTACCATCATAAACGTCGAGTCAACAGATGTTACGGATTAGCTTTATAATCACTGGAACCGAACGAATGATAAACATTCGCGTATGTTTGTCGTGATACGACTCACGCAAATTATGTGTATGAAAATAAATGTGCATCATTTTATGGATATGTGTCAAGTTCTTACAACTAGGCCACAAAAAATACAATGGGTAAAATGTATTTTTTCGAAAATCAACCATCAGTCTTAACACATACAGTCTTTAACCCACTATAAGACACAAGTCTTATCTATACTAATATTATATAGGGGATAAACTCTGGAACTATTGAACCGATTTTGAAAATTCTTTCACTAATAGGAAGCTACATTACTCAAGAGTGCTACAGTTTACTTTTTAGCCCGGGAAAATAATCATCCCGAAAAAAAATTCACACGGGCGAAGCCAGTCAGTATTAATATAAAAACATGGATTAATCCAATTTTGATTTTAAAATATGCAGTGCTAATATCAACCTTGATATACGACCTTACAGTAATTAGAAAACCTTATCACAAACAATTAATTTTAAATATAATTTCATGTTGTTTCACTCAATAATACTAATGAGTAATTTTCGTGAACACATCACATTAACTATAAATAATTTATTTAAATTGTAATAAAATGTTCGGGCTAAGCCAATTCGCAGCAATAGAGGATTACAAGGAAATAAAAATAATGCCATTAACCTTTATAATTTAACAACATGAAGTGAATATTTCCGTGGAGGGTTTCAATGCCAGTTGAAATTAAATCCTTAAGGGTTGTCAATAAAATAACTGTTCTTGCTAGAGAATTATCAGACTGCGAAACTTATATATGATGTATTTTCATTAGCTCAGGGAATTTCGTAGCCCATTAGAATATTATCTTATCTACGATACCATCATAAATTATATGGGACCTCCAGTCTAACCGTTTCTTTTTTAAATAACTTTTTTTATAGTAGGAGACCCAAACCAGTCAGTCGCCTGATACTAAAAGAACATTGTCGCCATTGAATATACACTAAGACTATCATGCCATACTTTGAAAAAAATAGGGAATGAGTTTGGATTAAGACTGAACATTTCGCACCTTTAGGACGAAAACGACACAATTCTAACTGGTGGTAGGTCTCTCATTATGTAAGAGGCCGTCTGGGTGGGTACCACCGCAATGTCTATTTCTACCGCCAAGCAACAGTGTGCATGCACTGTTGTGTTTCGGTTTGAAGGACATTGTAGCCAGTATAACTACTGGGCATAATGAGACTTAACATCTTATGTCTCAGGGTGACGAGCGCAGTGGAATGCCACACAGTACTTTGTTAGTCAAGGTGCTGGATGGTGTTGCTACTGTTTATGGGTGGTCGTATCGCTTACCATCAGGCGAACGGCATGCTCGTCTCGTCATTAAATGCAATAAAAAAAAAAAAAAAAAAAAAAAAAAAATCGAAAATTGAGTTATCGTCATAAAATTACTTAAAACGAAATTTTCAATACAACAATAGTTCAAACACCGCCATATTCAAGCGGGAAAAGGACAAAACTGTTATATTGGTCCCTTTTTTATCACGTTTTCATAAAAAAGGGACCAGCTGTAAGTCATTTTATGACGATAACCCTAATTTGTTTTTTTTTTAATTGCGTCGTTTTCGTCCTAAAGGTGCGATTTAACAATCTCAATAACCGCATGAAAATCTACAAATCTGTCATATCGGTTAAGAAGCAAAAGCATCACCATTTCACGTCTATTAATGCTCAGCGACAACCGTTAGACAAATTTGGTTTAGGGCTGTGTATCTAAGAATTTCAAACACAGCATAAAACTACAACAAATGTTACGGCGGTTTTGATGTAAAAACTTATGTCAGGTCCATTTACGCCAAGCGACAACCCTGATTTTTTTAACACTTGAAATGGCCTTCGCATCTTTACCTAACACATAAAGGGACTTGAATGTAAAGTGACTAATACCAACATTGTAGTGAAATAGCCGATATTTACGGCCGCGGTGTAAGGGTGTTTTGTAAACATATGTGTATCGATGTTTGGTAAACATAACGCGGGTCTCACAAACACGCGGCTATGTGTACTACTTTCTATTTTACTGTGGCTCATGTGAGATGTTGATAAAATAAAAGATTGTTATTACTGGTGTTTACGATTTAACTGTGCATTTCAATGAAGGATTTGTTTTAAAACATTGCAGGGACATTTGTCGAGAACTGAACATAAAAACTATTATGTGAACTGAAACTGGAATGTTGCGTCAATTTCATTTTACTATGCGGTGAGTCTCTCGTATGCAACGCCATCTGGGTAGGCACTATCACGTTTTTTTTTCTTTTTAACGTCAATACAATGTGCAGTCCTATGTTCCAGATTGAATGTAATCGCCAGTGTCATTAGAGGGCAAATTCAAAATAAATGTATCACGTTTACGCTTCAGCGATATGTTCTTGCATTACCTATTTACTTAGTATTACTACAGATTTATTTGTTATTTAATATCAATACTGTTCACACAAAATACTACTTCACTAAACCAATTAACACTTATTATCACCTGTCACCATATATTATAAATAAAAAATGTCCATCAAACGCTATTCTCTCATACATTGCGTCTACAAAAGCCGTACAAACTGTAAATGTATAGCGAGCGCATCTCAGATACCTTTATCGACTAGTCGGGCCGCTCGCGATAGAAACTGTATGCAGCCGGGAGCGCCTTGTGTTTGTTCTATTTCATTGTTTGACGTTTCTATATGGGAGTATTGTTAATTTAAATTTTCAAATATAGAATTCCACAATTGATTAAAGAATGTCGTTATTCAGGTATTCAAGTTTAAAAAAAAGTTTATCGCACGTCTTTTCTCGTAAATTAAGACCATAAAAGTGGCATAAACTCTGAATGCAAAGCGAGTGCATCTCAGATATCTCTATCGACTCGTCGAGTCGTAACGATAGAGACTGAAGGCGCCTTGTGTGCGCCCGCTTTCATTGTTACTGTATGAGAATATCGTTAAGTGTTTCTTCATATTTTCTGATCAGGAATTTATGCATAGACCTCTTTGGGGCGGGTTTTACGACGATTCTGGCCTTGACACGTAGATATTGGATTTACTAGTGCGTAAAATAAATCTCTAAAAATACACATTATTTTAAACTACTTTATCTAAAGGAATATTTCGTGAACAGTAAAATGTTAAAATTGATTTCCATAAATTTTAATTCGAAATTAAGATTTATATTCCGGGAACCACACGGTAAATCCAAGCCCAGAATAACAACCCAAACGAACCAGATCTATTCCGCGAACACATAATTAATTAGGCAATGATTGTAATCATTTCTATGGAACGCGCTAAACAATCATGTGACGTCACGGGCCACGGCCCACGGCGCACGCACAATTTCTCACACTGACGTCACATGACTCTAATAGATCAGCCCGTCGGCCGTCCATCGACGCGTGTATGAAAATCGACCATAAATCTATATCTATACTCATGTTTTTACGAGAGTCCCTCGTCTCTTATTGGCCGTTGACTTTTTACTACTCCGTACTTACATCATTGGGTGAAGACTGAGGACATTGTGTAACAAAAACATATTTATGGTATACATATTATGGCAACATACATGGGCTATACATCGGGAGATCTAGAAGTCCATTCCCGATCCATCATTTCACAAAGTGTAGCACTGACCCCACACTGGAGTGCGAACAAGGCAAATGTAAATCTATACGTATTTACAGAATATTTTACCCCGCCAAGAAAGAAACACCCGAGATCTAGGAACGCAAACACGAGTACACACGGTAGCATTAGCTTTAAGTATTTGAGTCAACACCGGTTTCCAAAGATCGTTCGTGGTGTAAGCAAACACATGCGGATTGTACCGCCATGATTTATATGGGGAAATATTTACAATGCAACGTTGTTTGTGCTGGAATTGTTTGACAGTTCATAATACAAGCGGATTTGTTGAACATTAATTTCCGTATTACCTTCTGAATAGAGTTCTAAATGAAAAATAAATCCCATCCTAGCCGATTTCGGCCACGGGGGCCAATCTCAACGGAGATCAGCCAGGTACGTAGGAGATATTATAGTGCACAAGTGTGTGCGCAATACACAGGTGCACTCGCTATTCCTTTACTCTCACAGTTCGGTGAGACGGCAATCCGGCTCTTTCTGCGTAGATCGGACCGTCAATAACAACAAATTTAAAAAAAAAATTATAAATAAAAAATGAAGGTAGATATTGTAACATTAACTTTTCGGACCACCAACACCTCAGTCCGCCCCGTGACCACGAAGTGCTGCAAAGCCTTCGCAACGTCGGGAGAAAATATTAATTAAAAAACCGCGATAAAATCCGCAAAATAGTTTTATTTCAAGGAATATTCTATTTATAAATTCTTAGATCAACATAGTTTAGTACAAGTAATGGGTACTTCAAACTAAACCCAAGAGGCTCAGAAATACGAATCCATCCTAATCTAAACATTAAACCAGCACTCCAAGTTCAAAGTTCACTAATAGACCCAAAGAACTGGCAGACTCCACTTGATAATGTACTTCAAACTATCTGCAAGTACAAATAAGACGGAAATCGCTCTCAGTTCTGCAGTTCCTTAGCACGTAGCTATAGGGTTGTTCCGCGTCGGATTTCGTTTAGTTGAGTGCGGATAATTTGATTTTAATGTTTACCATTTCATTGGTCCGTTAAATAACACTACAATACAGATGAGCGTAAGATTTGGTAATGAATCAGAGATTCAGCGAGTACCCGCGAAAAGAGATAGAGGAATCAGTTGTACGATACCTAGGTTTAAGTAATGATATAGACACTGCATATCGGCAACAAATGTATAGAGGGAGGGGCAATCTTAATTACCAAAAAAACTCAACGACAATGCTTTTAATTCATATTGATTTTCAGTGAAACACAATTCAAATGGAAAGCTGTACACAAAATTGCCTAATACTTAGTTTTATTACTTATACAAAACACCTTTTTTAAAATTTCCGAATGCTACAACCAAAAGTACCAACCCTAAACGGCAACAATGCAATTACGGGCTGTTTCAGACACGAGCTGTTACAGACGGACGCGGATATTCGCGCGGATATTGTACCCACCACAGCGCGCGAGAATTAACTGCGACGTGCGCGCGACTGCACTACTTTGGCAGTCGAGTTAAAAGACTTATGCCTATTGTATTAACTTTCTATTGTTCTGAGTTTAGGCTAAATTCGGATTTTGAAGTCTGAGGCAAAATGGTATTTATTACAGTCAAATATAGATTAGTCAAGTTCTTTTTTATTCATCACTGATGGTATGTCTCTCGTATGCGAGGGGCCGTCTGGGTAGTTACCATCACAATGTCTATTACTACCGACAAGCAGCAGTGTGTATGCAGTATTGTATTCCGGTTTGAAGGACATTGTAGCCAGCGTAATTACTGGGCATTATGAGACTTGATATCTAGTGTCTCAAAGTGACGAGTGCAGTGAAGAGCCATTCAGTACTTTGTAATTAAAAGTTCTGTATGGTGATACTACTGTTTATGGGCGATCGTATCGCGTACCATCAAGCGAGCGGCATGGTCGTCTCGTCATTCAGTAGCAATAAAGAAAAAATAAATGCAATTCTATAATAATATCTGCTTACGTATCAGGTGAAATAGTTTCTATAATGTATTTGCGGGCTAATACAAGTCCGTAAACACACACACCCACTCGCTCACGCCTTTCACCCCGAAGGGGTAGCGAGAGGTGCAACCAGTGCACACAGTTTTCGCCGTTCGTATTCCGTCCCATGATAGGGGGCGAGCTTATCGCCATATCGGGCACAAATTCCAGACTCCGGGCTGATACTGAATAAAACCGAAACTATGATTTAATTTAAAGACTAGTATTGCTCGCGGCTTCGCCCGCGTGAAAAAGTTTTTCCGGCACAAAAATATAGCACTCAGGAGTAATTTAGCTTCCTATTAGTGAAAGAATTTTCAAAATCGTTTAAATAGTTCCTGAGAATAGCGCGTTCAACCAAACAAGCAAACTCAGCTTTATAATCTATATATACATATAAGAATGAATCCCTATTTTCCTTGGTCACAGCATCACGCGTGAAAAGCTGGAGCGATTTCGTTATTTTTTTTTTATGTATTTGTTATTGTCAGGAGAAGGTTCTTATGAAAGAAAAAATTAAGAAAATTGCGCGGAAAATTAGAAAATTTAAGAATACTTAACCATCATATTAAAAATGTAACTTTAGCGTTTTTGACAATATAAACGTTTTTAATTCAACCTTGTGGCGTTTGACATAACATTGACAGAATGCGTGCTGCAAATGTCGTCAAAGAGGTTATATATATAATTCTTCTGTGCGTGTGTATGTCACTGAACTCCTCCTAAACGGCTAGACCGATTTCAATGAATTTTTGTGTGTGTCTACAGGTGGATTCAAGAATGGTTTAGATTAACAATTTGATCCGGTAGGTGGCACTGTACTCGGGTTATAGGATTTTATTTCCTTTTTAGGGCAGGACAACGTATGTCGGAGCCGCTAGTATTACTATAGATATAGATTCTGTTGCAAAATTTCTACAACTCTATCTCAGAGCCACCTAAAACCCGGACTCTAAGACATCTTGACAGTATAGCGTCTAATTAATGACCCGTCTTCAGAACTAAGTCGAAAATTCTCGAACATTTTCAGTTCGTTTTAACTCCGGCGCCAACTCCAAGCGCTTTATCTTGCCGCTCCGTGGGAAAACTCTTTTCCAATACAAATCTGTCCAGAAGTTCGTGGAAATTAATTGAAAATTTTAAACTCACCATTTGCTTTAGAAAAGTATTAACGATCCGATTTTCTAAGTTTCAGTATAATTGAGTGTCACGGTTTTGTGTTCCAATGGTCGGAGTATTTTGAAGGCGTTTGATTGATAAGTTTGAACGGTACACAGTCTTTGATAGGCATGATAATTATTATTGTTTTAAAATCTATACTAATATTATAAAGCTGAAGAGTTTGTTTGTTTGTTTGTTTGAACGCGATAATCTCAGGAACTACAGGACCGATTTTGAAAATTCTTTCACTAATAGGAAGCTACATTACTCCTGCGTGCTATAGGCTACTTTTTATCCCGGAAAAACTTTTCCACGCGGGCGGAGCCGCGCGCAAAAGCTAGTCTTACTAATAAATGCGAATGGTTGCGTGGATGCTTGGATATTACTATGCGTTTTTTTTAATACCGGCAATATGACCCGGAGGGACCTACGGAGGGGCGTCCAGATACAGTATCTGGTTGACGAAAGATGACTATACCTCGCTAATCGACACAATTATGCCGGCCAGTTTAAGCCCGGGTATACACAGGCTAATCCCGAAACGCGACACATACGTGAGCCATTATGGCGGGTTTTAGACGCTGTAATTTCTTTAAATTGCGATAATTACTATCTAGGCGAACACCCATAAGAGAGCTACCACCAATAAGTACTTTTAACAAAATAAAATGTAACCTGATCGTAGAAAATAGACCACCACCTAATCTAGACTAATCACTAATCACTAAAATGTATTCAACATCAGGTTTACTATAATCAGTATCTATTTTACTGGTGATAGGTCTCTCATATGTAAGAGTCCGTCTGGGTGGGTACCACCGCAATGTCTATTTCTACCGCCAAGCAGCAGTGTACATGCACTGTTGTGTTTCGGTTTGAAGGACATTGTAGCCAGTGTAACCACTGGACATAATGAAACTTAACATCATATTATGTCTAAGGATGACGAGCGCAGTGGAATGCCACACAATACTTTGTAAGTCAGGGTGTTGGATGGTGTTGCTAATGTTTATGGGTGGTCGTATCGCTTACCATCAGGCGAACGGCATGCTCGTCTCGTCATTCAATGCAATAAAAAAAAACTACCTCACGGGATAAAAAATATCCTTCAGCCGTAAACAAAAGTGAAATTCGATTCACAATACACAGAAAAGGCCTTGACGAAAACATCTACCAGTATTCATTTGGTTTTTTAAATTAATTCATAACAAAAAAACGCAATGAATATTGAAACCTTTTGTAAAACATTTTTACGGAGATTCTCAGAAATATAAAACATCGTATAACAGAGTTTTTATTAAAACAAAAAATTGAGGTAAAATAATGATTTGGTGAATGCCCAAGGCCGTAGCAAAGATTCCTTTCTACAATCGTAACGCCTAAAGCTATGTATGGGAATGACATATCTTAGCGATATCCCGGCAAATATTTTTATCCCGGAAAAACTTTTTCACGCAGACGGAGCCGCAGACAAATGTTAATAATATATATTATCAATCATAAGTTTAGTGTCGTATACATATATGTTACACAAATATTTCATCCGCGCGATGATATCAGTTCAATGATTTCTATTGACTTTGGTGTTAGTTTGTAATACTTTATTCAAAAACAATGGTGAAAAATAGTTTTTTTACGATAACTCGAGCAGCTCGAACAGCAAAACCTTACTCAAATCGTATTTATACAGTTACAATAAACAAAACCCATGACTAACCAAATAAAAACATTCCAGAGATCACAACCGAGAACCATTCACACACAATAACAACGTCTATTTGTACAAAACTCAATAGCACATACACAGCGAAGTTGTACCAAAACAAAACACCGCGCACAATGCCGTCCCACAATCGCTTTTACAGATTCAATTATTCTATTATCAAACAAAAGATATTTAATTAGTAAACATTCAACACGAATGTAAAGTTCGTCATTTGATTTTGGTAAAGATAAAATGAGCCGTTAACACGAGTCAGGATTTTCTCAATCCAATCCATCGTGAAAATAGACCAATCAGGACAAAGTATTTTGACATGTTTACAAATTATTTATGGTTTATTCTCTGGATCAATAGAGAAAAATCCAGTGGACGGTAGCCTAGTTGGGAATTGAACAGTCTGCCGAGACAATGTCCGGAGGTTCCAAACCCAAGGCACACACCTCTGAATTTTCGAAGTCACGTGTGTATTATTTATCAATTATCGTTCGCTTTAACGATGAAGGAAAACATCATGAGGAAACCTACATACCTGAGAATTCTCTATAAGAATTTCGAGGGTATGTGAAGTCTGCCAACCGGCAGTAGTAGAGGAGGCCCGTGCTCAGCAGTGGGCAAGTATATAATACAGGGCTGATTGCATTGCATTGCATTGCTCTGGATCAAAGATTAAGATTGGTATCGTTTTTAGATTGCCGTTACACTGAACTGCAGTTAAAGATGGAATATAATATGCAGAGCTATTGTGAAGCCGTAATTTTTTAAGGTAAAATCAAAAGAACGTTTAAACGCCCCAGATCACACAGGTCAACACAAAATGGTCACCGCTAAAATTCTTCTCCAAACTAACATTACACATCAAAACGTCGAACAAACGTGATCCAAATAAAAATTACACGTAGTCTGAATCCTTAATCGGTGCGTGGAGGGACCATTTGCACCTCGCACGTGACCCCAGCTTTAATACTTGAGATACAATAAATTCAGTTTTTATTTCTTCAAGCCAAAATGTTTTTTTATTTTTATTTAACACTAGCTGTTGCCCGCGGCTCCGCCCGCGTGAATGAGTTTTTCCGGGATAAAAGTCCCGCTTTATATTTTCCCGGGATAAAAAGTAGCCTAAGTTACTCCTTATTACATCAGCTACCTGCCAATAAAAGTCCCGTCAAAATCGGTCCAGCCATTTCAGAGATTAGCCGGAACAAACAGACAGACGGACAGACAGACAGACAGACAGACAGACAAAAAATGTAAAAAATGTTATTTTGGTGTATGTACCGTATATATATTCATATACATGTAGTAAAAAACGGTTATTTCAATATTACAAACAGACACTCCAATTTTATTTATATGTATAGAAGATGTATAGATGAAAGCGATCAATTTGAGTAAAAGGCTTTTGATTGTGTACACAGATTTCGGGGGCGTGTGATTTGTGTTTTATTTGGAGTTGTGAAATATGATTTTCTAGTGAGTGCTCGTATCGCCGCCCGGATTGAAGTACTTTTTAAGTCCCCCTTTGCACTTTTCCGGGATAAATTTAATCTGTGTGTCAAATTTCAACAACATATCTATTCAGCTGTTTCGGTTACTTTTAACGAAGGTTCAAAATTCTGAACACCTACTCATCCAAACAACTTCAGAAGTCGTATTTGGCATGCTTTGCTTATATGTATAGATTTAACTAATCAATTGTACCTACGTGGTACATAATAATTCCACAGCTAATCATTATTTTGTCTCATTCACTCATAAATTATTTGATGTACCTATAACTGAAAAATTAAATTAAAATAACCCCCGACACAAAAATCTCTAAAAAGTAAAATAATAAAAGTGTCTTTGTCGTTTGCCCCCTATATCATAAAAAAAACACACCCTAAACTTATAACACCCAGCTTTTATTTATTTATTTATTATGACACACCAACAGCACATACATTACTACATTCTAAAAAAAAAAAAAAAATACAATATCCATAATGGTAATAAATCTAATGCATATGCCTATTATAGGTATGTACAGTATTTGCTGAAAATATGCATACACACCAAACATTAATCTCCTACATCAAAAAACAAGAATATATTTATGTCGGAGGTTAATGAAACATTATAAATCACCGACTTTCGACGTCTTAATTGACATTTTAAAGCGTCCGTGACAACCCTATTAATAGAAATAAATTCAATCGCGAACTTTAAACGAATTATCTCAATTATAAAGTTGGTCAATATGATTTATTTAACTAAAGGGTTAACGTCGTAACGACTGTAGCAGTAAATTTATCTATACATCTATATACATATAAATAAAATTGGAGTGTCTGTTTGTAATATTGAAATAACCGTTTTTTACTACATGTATATGAATATATATACGGTACATACACCAAAATAACATTTTTAACAATTTTGTGTCTGTCTTTCTGTCTGTCTGTTTGTTCCGGCTAATCTCTGAAATGGCTGGACCGATTTTGACGGGACTTTTATTGGCAGGTAGCTGCTGTAATAAGGAGTAACTTAGGCTACTTTTTATCTCGGGAAAATATAAAGCGGGACTTTTATCCCGGGAAAACTCATTCACGCGGGCGGAGCCGCGGGCAACAGCTAGTAATTAAATATAATTATACGCGTTTTAATTGGCTTCTCTACGCGTCTTCTCCCATGATATTTTACTCTTTGCTCGCACGATAAAAACGATGAATAGAAGAGTTGTTACAGATGTTAGAACGTTCAACCAAAAACCCAAAACTTTAAGGTTATAATATTAGCACGTAAAGCAATAATAATATATTAGTGATAGTGATATTAGCACGTAAAGCCGTTGGTCCTGCGCCTGATCTCTCTCCGGTCATGTCGGATTGCTGTCTCACCGGACTATGAGAGTGAAGGAATAGCGAGTGCACCTGTGTATTGCGCACATACTTGTGCACTATAATATCTCCTGCGTACCTGGCTGATCTCTGTTGAGATTGGCCGCCGTGGCCGAAATCGGCTAGAAAGGGTATATATATTAGTGATATCATATAAATAAATACGTTCGACTGTTACAATCACCACAACAAGACTCAAGTATTCTTAAGGCCTTATTCATAAACATTTTATAAACCTATTTTAGTTACCGAATGTTTTGTATTCTTCGAACGAATTTTGAATTGAGTTTGAAGGAGGAAGACAAAACATTCTATAACTAAAATGGGTATATAAACTGTTTATAAATAAGGTCGCGTAACTATAAAAACTAAAAGTAACTTTTTTTTTTTTTACTTTATTGCATTGAATGACGAGACGAGCGTGCCGTTCGCCTGATGGTAAGCGATACAACCAGCCATAAACAGTAGCAACACCATCCAGTATCTTGAGTTACAAAGTACTGTGTGGCATTCCACTGCGCTCGTCATCCTGAGGCATAAGATGTTAAGTCTCATTATGTCCAGTAGTTACACTGGCTACAATGTCCTTCAAGCTGAAACACAACAGTGCATGCACACTGCTGCTTGGCGGTAGAAATAGACATTGCGGTGGTACCCACCCAGAAGGACTCTTACATATGAGAGACCTACCATCAGCAAGTAACTTTCAGTCCCACTACACTCAAAACCTGAATTATATAGTTTCATACATATTAATACTGCGAGACTCAAACGCGCGATCTCCTAAAGCAAGCAAACCCACCCGCTACGTCACCGATTCAAATTAAAAACGTCCAACAACAGATATCTACAAATTGGAATTCTCCAAATCCTAAAACGTATTTAACTATTCGAAACTAAACTGTCTAACTTAGTTACAGTGATGAATTTGATTAAAATCGGTTCGGTGAAACTGTACGTGAAGTGAAAATAGATTAAATTAAAATTGTTTTCAGGCCTGACCACACGAGCCATGAAGAGGTCGTGCCGGTCAGTGCACTATAACGAATTATTATTGTTTAGATGAAAATAGATGTAAACACAATGTCAAAAAGGTGTAAATTGACAATTTATCCATAAACATACATACCATCACTTTGTCCCTTTTCAGGGGTAGGCAGAAGTGTCACACACCCACATTCCGCCAGCCATGTTAGGTCCCATGTAATAGGGGACGGGCCTATTACCATTTACCGGGCACATTCCCAGACTCCTGGCTGATACTGAGTAGAAAAACACAATATCACTGCCCGACCCGACAATCGACCCCGAGACCTGAGCACTGCATTCGTACCGTTATACAACTACGCCACCGAGGCAGGTAATTGCAATTTATATGTTTATCTGTATTATAGTATGCTGATGAGATGATCAAGACCCTCGATCCTGATGGTAAATGCCATGACTGGGCGTAAACAATAGACACTATCCAGACCATTCAGCTTCAAAACGCTAGGTACCGCTGCAGTTTATCACCTATAGATATTCAAGTCTCATAAAACCCAGTACCACAATGCAATAAATTCCATTACCTTCTGATCTGTTTAATCGATGCGGGTTAAAAGACAGTTTAATATATCCAATTCCAAAAACTCGCTGAGCTTCTCTATTAAATTATATCTCTCTCTATTATTATCTATAACATTGCGCTTTTCTACTTCTGTTGTGTTATTATGACGTGCGTTTTTCTTTCATAAAAAATAAACATTTTAATTGAAGAACGTGGTGAAAACTGTTCGCCGTACATACATAAAAATGTATAGTAGGTACCTAAGCTCAGGCGACGGACGCGGCACTCGTACAGATTGCATAGTGCATTTTTTTTTCCTGCCATCACCAGTGGGTGGAGTGCCAGCCGTCGCCCGAACCTTTCATTGTGTGGAGTTTAAACGCTCGAAAATTCTCATGTTAGCACATTTCCATGGACTGAGTCAAATTAAATATTATCTTGTAAGCTTGCTAGGCATTATAATAATTATCAAAAAAAAATGTACCCTCACACACACACTCGCTCCTTCTATTCCCGAAGGGGTAGGCACAGGCGCAGCTAGTGCACCAACTTTTCGCTGTGCGTATTCTGTCCCATGATGTGATAGTCTGCGAGCCAACCACCGTAACAATTTTTATCCATAGTAATATTTAACTCTGTTACTGTCTGTCTGTTACGTTGGCACTAAACAGCTAAATTTAGTAGACAGTAAGGTTCATCAATAAATACCTCCACTAAATTAGACGCACGGAAAACCGCGAGCACAAGGTACTCAAACTCAAAATCCAACAATGTAAGCCAGAGACAAAAACCATTAAACTTCGAGCAATCCTATTTAAATCCTCAAACACAAATCAGGCCGTATAACAGTCTGTGACAAAGTTGCAGCCGCGCCAATTACAGCCGTCTTATAGTCTAAATGGCGCTGTTAACTAAATTGAAAACTCCAATAGTGACGGTTAGCTGTAAATTGAGAGAGACGTTGACACCGGGCCGCGCCTGGAGCGGACGCGAGTGTTGCGGGTGTGAGAGGGATTTTAAAGATATTTTTTTAAGTACCAAGAGTCTGTGAAAATTCTTCCACGCCTTATGACATATGATTAAACCCATAAGTAATTTCAGAGGGATAAGTGTTTTGAAAAACTTTAAGAAATTAATGGAATGGTACTTGTGTCGTTGCCTGTCGCGATTTTAATGATGCAAGACGAAGACACAAGATTTCGAAAGGCTTACATCGGCAAAATTTCTGACACCATTATTATTAAATCAATGACATTTGAAACGTCTCAGCAAAACACTCACATGCATTCAAAGTAATCCAAAAACTTTGCTATCATTTTCCCCAAAACTCCCACGCGGCAACCCTAACCAAACAAAGCACCGACGCGTCAGTTTGCGAATGGGAAATGAGATGCGCGCAGATCCGCGACAGATGCGAATGTACAGTCAGCAGTATAAGTAGCTGAACAAATTCAAATTGCCTACATACTTTTGTGTTCTTACCAATCTTTTTTTTCCTCTTCACAAAATTAAAATAACAGAGATTTATTTTACTTCAAACGAAGAAAATAATGTTTCAGTTTAACTCAACGCGTATATAGGCGAAATGAAATTTTGATTTTGTACAGATATTTATGCTGCTGACTGCACCGATACTCGATACAGATAGCGTCGAGCCAACTAAACGTTTTGATAGGGATGCTTTCGATTCGCTCTCGATTCTGCATAGTACTACGATAGCTGCGAGCTAAAATGCTGCAAGCTTGCATACTAATGAGTTTGTTTCGGTGTGCAGTTGCCGAAACTTTTTGGTGGGATGGAATAGTAATGAGTCGACGGTTTAAAGTTAAGTACTTGCCAGTGGGACACAAAAGCGTCGCTAGTGCGCTGGATCAGGCTATAATATGCAACATGTGGTTTTTCTATTAATCTTACTCAATGTTTCAACTAAGTTAAAAAGGGCTTCTGTTCGACGTTACTCTTGTACTCTAGTCAATGGGTTCTCCGAAGCGATATTTTATTTCGATACCTAACTCAAGAAAAAAAATGCTAGCACGGCAAAGTGACTCCACTACACCTAATAGATAGCGGATTAGGGTCGAAATAGACTGTCGACGGACGAGAGATGAATTATACTATGAATTACATTATGTTGGCAATAAGACAGATTTTTCTCGGATCTCACGTGACCGTGTCCGCGTGTGGACGGGAAGCGGCAGACCGAATCAAAACAAAGCAGTACGCGAACGTCACGCCGATCCACTCGATTACTACACCGGCCTTGCGCGAATGTTTATCGCGACGTGCGGACAGTAGGACATCTGTCACGTCCGTGTAGGGTTGCCACGCAAAAATATTTACTGTTAAGGTTTTTTGTAGATAAAATTATGACTAAATAAATCGCAAATTATTGTTAAATTTTTTATCCTCACTGATTATTGTGGCTTCTGTTGATTAGAATATTCAATTTATGTAACATGTATTACTGTATATCTTTCAAGCACATCAGATTGTAAAGTGTTCATTTACTGACGGTGTTCCTTTAAAAATATCGCAAAATAATATAAAAAAGTCTAGCAAAGCGTAACAATTACATACACAATAATCCAAAGAGCTGATGAATGTAATATTTTAGTCACTGCAATAACGTTCACTACAATTCGGAGCAGAGAAATTTACAAAATACTAACTACAAGGCTTAATAACAAACCGCTAATCCACAAAGTCCGAGCGCTATGCATATAGAACCACATTTTCAATCAAAACTTAATACAATATGCTGTTTGTTCATTCAGAATTACAAAGTGAAATCTGCTAAGTTGGCATTTACAAGTCGACCGAAGCGTTTCAACTTCGGCCACAGTTATTAACAAACTAATCGCTTTCGTAGCAATAACGATATTAGGTTATAAATTGTTTACATTCTATTAGATTTGACTTATTATACTACAATATGAATGTTTGTTAGAAGTAAAAGCAGAAACCTCTGAACAGATATTTATGAAAATTGGTACACAGATAGACCATGGCACATACTACCATATTATTAGAGGTTACTTTTATCCCTTATTAGGCTCGCCCCCTATCATCATGAGACGGAATATGCACGGCGAAAAGTGGGTGGACTAGTAGCGCCTCTGCCTATCCCTTCGGGGATAAAAGGCGGGATTATGCGTGTACTTTTATCCCTTAAGAGAACAATGGGATTTTTATGCCACAAAAGGTAATTCACACGCGTGGTAACAACTAGTATGTACATATCATTGATGATACACCAGAGCTCAATTTAAAATGGTCTTCATACACAAACTGATTCATAAAAACATGTACAATATAACGCCATCCCACGTGGCCGCCATCGCCTTACTGTCTGTCTACTTTATAGCCAGGCGGTTTCTTTATAGACTTTATTATCTAGACATTTATGTGCCGCCCGCGCAATAACAACTGTACAATGCTGTTGTAATCATTCAATATGTACTGAGCTTTGAACTTGTTTTTTATTTTGTGGTTTTGATGATTTAATGTTGTATGCATAAGTAGATATTTAAATCGATTACGGTTAAGCTGGTTCTTGTGCCGCTTGTATTTTTCTCATATATCGAGCGTTTTTGCTAAAGCAATATAGACTTTCCAAAAAGGAATTAATTGCCAAACTCGTAAGCGATTTTTTTTATATCCTCTCGTAGAAACCTACTTTGTAAAATAAACTGATTCACAACATTCCATGCTCCTAAAGTCTCCGATTTAGGTTTACAATTGTATGGCTTTCAGTGTTATGAATTTTATAAGTTTTCCACCGGATGTGCTTACATGAATGTTCTTACATTAAGAGTTTTTAACCCCCAACGCAGAATGGAGTACTATAATATGCTAGAAAATACGCTAAGAGATTTTCATTGTTCTTCTGCACACTAAAATTCACAAAAGCAAATTAACCCGCATTATAATAACAAGCATAATATGCCAAATAACATATTAAACTCCGTCGCGAATCCACGAAACGGCTCCAAGTCGGGCTTACATAACACTAATAATCGCGAGCACACACATATCGAATACAAACCTAATAAACCCGTAATTACGACTCCAAATCCAATGTACAGTTTTGGGTTATGTTGAAAATTTTCTCGTCAGCGTTTCATAATTTGAACTTCGATTGTACACATACATAGAATCACACCTTTTTCCCTTTTCGGGGGTAGGCAGAGGTATATCACACCCACATTTCGCTATGTTAGGTCCCACGTTACAGGGGGCGGGCTTATTGCCATATACCGGGCACGTTTCCAGACTCCGGGCTGATACTGAGTAGAAAAACCCAATATCACTTCGATTATATAGTATAGTTAACATGCGTATGTAGACAGGTTTTTATTTGCAGAAGGGTCATTATCGAACGTCCCTCATTAACCAACGTTGATGAGGCCACCGATTTAACACCAACACAGACAATTCCACTGTTTGTGCTAAGAGCAAGGGCGAAGTTGCTTCTGTTTCAGTGGCTTTGTCTTGTTTTCTGATGTGGTACCAACCCGGTTGAATCGAATCAGTCAGTATAGCTAACAAGCATTACTCACACAGCTAGATGTGTGTAATAATTAAGTAATATGTTTAATACCAGTCCTGTATTATATATTACCCACAGACCTCTGCTACTAAGACAGTTTACGCCTTAGTCCACCACGCTGGCCTAGTGCGGGGTAGCAGACATCACTTTGCTTCGAAAACCTTATGGAGAATTAGTCTGTGAATTCTTCACGATGTTGATGTCATCGTTAACGCGAACAATAGTACATGCGTAAGATTTATTTGCTATTAAACTACAGGCGTTGCTCACGGCTTCGTCAGCGTGAAATATAAAATTCGTATTGTGTTCTTTTTCGGGATAAAAACTAGTTTACATGATATTCCAAAAGTAGGGTCATATATTTTTTTTATGGCACTGAATGACGAGACCAGCATGCCGTTCGCCTGATGGTAAACGATACGACCATCTAGAAACAGTAACAACACCATCTAGCACCTTGAGTTACAAAGTACTGTGTGGCATTCCACTGCGCTCGTCATCCTGAGACATAAGATGTTAAGGCTCATTATGTCCAGTAGTTACTGGCTACAATGTCCTTCAAACCAAAACACAACAGTGCATGCACACTGCTGCTTGGCGGTAGAAATAGATTGCAGTGGTACCCACCCAGACGGAGTCTTACATATGAGAGACCTACCACCAGTAAATGGTGTAATGTGTAATGTGTACACTTATCAAAAAAGTACTAAACAAAATCTTTACAAACAATTTACTACGGCAAAAATATACCTAAATAGGATACGGATATCCGATAAGGATACATTCACGAAATGTAAGTAAAACAATGCACATCCCGCGTGTACGGAGCGAGCGGGATCAAGAGCTTTCGAGAACGTTCGAGCACTCGACACCGATACACCGACGAGTGACACAATCCATCGGATCACTCACATCTCACTTGTTGTATATTCATTTGGAGACTGGATAAATTCCAAATGGAAAAGTTGTAACATATAGGCGTTGCTCGCGGCTTCGTCTTCGTGAAAAGCCTTTGCCGACACAAATACCCTTGATCACTTTAGCGGTCTATAGCGCCATCTGTACGACGCTACGTCAATTATTTAAAAATCAGATTAAAAATGCAAATATTTCCTACAGAAGCAAAATATCCGGATAAAATGTGGCCTATATGTTATGAATCGTATCCATGCGTGACTAAACTTACAAACTTGACAATTATATACTAGTTTTCATTGAAGACTATAACTTTATTTACATAATATTCTTCGAAAAAGAAACTACCTGTAATATTATTTTTCTGCGCTGTATCCGATCCGCAAAATATGATCTTCATTACTTACAAGTTACGATAGACCGTAGAGCATCTGCATATGTCACTTACCTGAAAAAGAAATATATTATTATAGGCGTATGTATATCATACTGGTGGTCGAAATTCGACCGACAAAATTATTAAATTTGTAACACATTATACATAAAAAAATATTTTTCTGCTCTCCTCTATATGAACTTTAATTATGCCAAATCTTACACTGCGCAGTGCGCGGAATATGCTTAAAAAGGGGAACAGTGTTTTCATCGCGAATTAATTTATCTAAGGTTACGTATGTATGTACAAATACCACCCCCAAAAGCACAAATGTATACAAACACAAGCACAACAAATTAAGAAAATTAATTCACGGAGCACAACACCGCTACTTTCATTTAGCGAATCAAAGCGGCCATTGTGCGCTACAAATTTAATTAATTAAAATTACTTGTCGCCCGATGTTTTGGCTGCATCGAAATAATTCATCCCTCTTGGGGATCTGATTTGGGAACAGGTTCCTTATTCGTGATGCGATTGTTAATGTTGACGTTTGTAATCATTTTTCTGTTACGTCGACATCTCGCCAGGTTTTCTTATTTCAATTCAAACTAATTTCATTCATATCACAAACCTTCGGACTTTATATACTTATTTCTCAATAACAAAGTGGAAAACAACCATGGTGATACCCAATGGTGTAGTAGGTAAGTAGTAGTAAGTACCTTCACCAATAGTCTTAAACTATAGTTTATAGTTCATATGATTCATAATAGGTCTTGCTCAAAACTACGTCCCGGTTAAAATCTTAAAAAAAAAAACAGACTTTACCTCTTCATAATATTTATTGATCAACACAACAGGTTATATGAATACGCCTTAGATACATAATCTACCTTCTGGTATAAAAATGGAAGAAAAATATTTTGAATATAAAACATTCAAAGCTCGAAGATTCCTTCCAGAACAAAATCGATCAAAATCGCTTTAACATCCAGCATCATATAAGAAAGGAGAAGTTTTAAGTGTAGTTACGACTTCTGGGCGAAAACCGACATCCTTAGGAAAATACTCAGTGAATGTTTGGACTGTTGAAAAGGATTGCTCGGAATTGACAAAATTGAAATCTACTACATTAACTGTCATGATTACGTTTGAAAATGCTCATGCACGACTTTTTGCAGTGTGTTCAGGATATTCCTAAATTTGAAGATTTACCAACTTTGTTATAAATCCTAACTAGTGTTACGTAGTTGTTTCAAAAACTAACTACACAAACGATTATGAATCCTCCATAAACGCACCTAGCGATTATTTATTATAATGCTTGCTATCTTTATATGTCAATAATCTGTTAATTAGACATTGTTCTTCTAGATACTCTATTAGCAGTAAAGATTTCGATTTAGATAAAAGTTATAGGTCGGGTTAATTTTTACGTCCTTCTCACAATATTATAAACGGAAGAACATTGTAACTTACATTTTGCACCTACTACAGCGACCTTTTTTAACTCTAAAATATTTATGTATATATTTGTATATTGCATTATTTAGATACAAAAATGACCACTGTATAAACTGGAAGTATACCCCACAAATATTTTAGAATTAATAGAATAAAAACCGTTTTAACAAATGCAAATTGGCAGTTACGATGTTCTTCCCGGCAAGGATCAAATTATTTTGGTAGATCTCTCATATTTAGAAGTTTCGGATTATGGGCGATTATTAGGAGCGATGAAAACATATTGATTTAAATTCTGATACGCGATAGTACTTATGCAGAAATGGGCTACCTGGGCGAAGACATACCACCAGGGACAGTATCACAGCTTATTTGCTAGTGTATTCCTACTGATTCACTGCAAAAAGATGCCTTTAGCTACCAAGGCGATGAACATATGGAATTACATTGCTTCGTCATCAATGCAGCCAGCCATAAAAATACGACATAGTATATTATCATACCGACTTAATAATTAAGCCAGGTTCCATTGCTCGCTAGATACAACATTAATTTAATTACCTTCACATGAAACAGGCAATGAAACGACAAGTTATATTCCATTTTCGTCCGCACAGACGTCATTTTCATACAATATTGTATGAGGTCGTGCGTGTGCATTCAAATGAATATTAATCAGTTATTTAATTGCGATCGTTTATTGGTAGTGAAGTAATTTTTTAAAATGGAACAAATGCATTGTTGCCGTTTGTTTTGGTTCGAGCACAATAATAATATGTAGTTTATATATCGGTTTGGCTTTGAAATGGTTTGGGACCAAACTCTGCGTTGGTCTTCTTCGGCTCATGCGGGCCAGCCCCGAATTATCCTGTTACACTAAGGAAGCGTCCCTGCGCCTGCCATCTTGCCCCTCTATGTGGGAATGAAATATAATTACCGACTTACCTGAATACTTCGTAATCAGCTTTGTGTGTATCTGTGTTACATTGTTTTGTGTGAATAGAGTGATTTAGAAAATCAGAGAAAGCAAAACATTGAGACGTGTATAAAATTATTAGTAAGCCCAATAATGGTGAACTTCAGCTGGTTAATATGTACAATTATTTTTCAATTCCATGAATCCCTGATCTTTGGCTAATCTCCTTTAATTTTCAAAAAGATTTAATGAAAAGAGAAATTATGATCAATTGCCACAAAAAAAAAACAAATGTGATGAAATAAAACTAAAAAAATATATCCAAATCCATCCCAATCGTAGTAAAAACAGTTGAAAGCCACCTATGAATTAATTCAGCACTTACCAAAAACCCATTGCGCATACAATCCCCCATAAAGCAGCATCGGCAAGGGAAAGCAGCCCGTGACCCTACTTAGGGTCCATTAAGGTCCTCACGCGCTGCGCCCGAATTTATTTTTATTTCGACTCGACGAAATTATTACCAACTCTATGGTAAGTAGACCTTTGGATCCCCGAATTGATACAAATGGTAGCCTGGTTGTAAGACGACCATGTTATAGATGAAGGGCAAATACAGGGCCATTATATGGTGGACATAAAGGCGTATCCACAAGGACTTTACTGTTGTAGAGACAAAAACCTAAATTATTTTGTGCATTTTTCATAAAGTTATATATGTTTCCTACAGATCAGTCGCTAATATAAATTTAAATTCAGGAGCTGCACCTTGTTTATACTGGAACTGAACAGCATTAACAGCAGTTTTTTGTACACCCCTATGGTGTAAAGCCCATGATATAGTTTTTCATTTTCACGCTCTTTTATAACACTCTTTTTATTGCATTTGAATGACGAGACGAGCATTCCGCTCGCCTAGCAGGAACGATACTATACAGATCTCTTAATTTCAAAGTAATGCGTGGCACTTCACTGTGCCCGTCACCTTGAGACACAAGGTGTTAAATTGTAAGGTGTTAAATGTATTATCTGAACTTCCTGCAGTCTCACACTCTTGACACGGTGGAGGTTATAGGGTGTGATCTGCTATCTGCATATTATATTTGTTTTTAAAATGAATCTTATTAAAAAGATATAACGTCCATTATTCAAGCATCATTGCGTGGCTACGTCAACATCTATCAAAATGAGATATCTTAAAAACCTCTTGACACATGAATACCCTCTATAACCGCACAAAAACGTAGCAAAATACTCTCAGAACGAACCCTGCAATAAATCTGTCAAGCGCCCCAATACATTATTCATAGAGATTTTGATAGTTCAAAATTATTACGCGAATCCCCTCGAAGGATATATTTATACAAGTCATGTATGCAAACTAATAAAGGATTTATCCTGAATTTATTTGAGCCCGTCTCCATAATTCAACGTATAAATAACTAAAGCTTACTTTTGCGTGTCATTTCAATGCGAAATGTTCGCAAAGAAATAAAATATATCTGTAATCCAATCCAATTTTGAGGACAATAAAAGTTTTCCCGCCTGATGGGCACGTCGCGACCACCCATAAATAATACCAAATAAAAAAATACTATAACAATACATATACCTAATTTATTTTACAATTTTACGTTAATAAACATACATAGACCTAGTAACATCAATCAAACTGAATTATAAAGCACTGCACTGCAGTCGTTAGAGAGTCGAGACATCAGATGTTAAGACATTGCTCTCATAACTCCCATCGAATACACTGGCAAAAGAGTCCTTCGAACCGGACAACAGTGCTGCATAATGCTGCCTGTCGACGTCGGTTTGCGACTATTGTTATTGATTAAAAAAAAAACTGAAACGGATGGAAGTTAATGTTATAGTTTTCAATGAGGCCAACAAGTATCAGAAGATTTTGTTTTTTTTTTGGCAACAAGGCAACGCAGTGTTGACGTGAAGAAATTGACACCCTTTTTTATCTGTAACGAGTTTTAATTTGATTACTATATTATTTCACTGGTGGTAGGTCTCCCGTATGCCGCTTGGGTACGTACCACCGCAATGTATATTTCTACCGCCAAGCAGAAGTGTGCATACACTGTTGTGTTTGAAGGACATTGTGGACAGCGTAATTAGTGGGCGTTATGAGACTTAACACCTTATGTCTCAGGGTGACGAGCGCAGTGGAGTTCCACGCAGTACTTTGTAATTCAGAGTTATATACGGCGTTGCTGATGTTTATGGGCGCTCGTATTGCTTACCATCAGGCGAACGGAATGCTTGTCTCGTCATTTAACTGCAATAAAAAACAAATAAAAAAAGCTAGTGAAAGTTCACACTGACTGACGGTGAAATGACAGGTAAAGTCGATCTATTACAAGCCCGCTGTAGTTCGAATGACACCAAGTGATTTTTTTAACTTCATTGAGTTGATATGACTGTGAAGTCTATTTTTATTTTAGTTGAAAGTGTATAGCCAAAAAGCACTATATTAGTATATATTATATAGTATTAGTAGTAAAGTACGCAGGAAGATGGGGAAAATTCCACAATATTGTCCCCACATGGACTCCAATATCTAAACTGCATGCTCAGAGCAGGTTATTAAAAGTTTACTAACGGATGTACAGTCATAAGCAAAAGTATCGGTACCCACCAAGGCGGCAGTAACATCGGGGCCAAAGTAAAAGTCAAATTTATTTGTACCAACCAAATGTTATAATTATCTGGTTACACGACGGAGTCATAATTATCCAAACATCAATACATTTGCCGAAAAAGGGATGAGAAATTACTCAATGATTCTTCCAACTGCCGCAATAGAATGTCAATACATTAGAGATGGGAATAGGTACGTATATTATCAAGTTTTTATACCAGGGCGTAAGCAGAAACCATTCTTATGCTACTAGTCGATATAAGGAAGATTGATTTGAGTTTTGAATCGCATTTATGTACCGATTTATATATATATATATGGATAGCATAACGCCTTTCGTCGTTCCAGGGGTAGACAGGGGTATAACACCCACATATTACCAGCTATACCAGGTCTCACGTAAGAGGAAGTCAGGCTATTGCTAATTAGCGGTACAGTCTAGATTTCGGGTTAATACTGAGCAGAAAACCTTACCCGATCGAGAATCAAACCAGAAACTCAGAACGATGGTCATCATCGCACTAAAACTATGCTACCCAGTCAATATTTCTATAGTTGAATATTCAATCACGACCTGATCATCTGGTAGCTAGATTTGGGGAATAACAATAAGTCTTTTTTGTTTAATTTAATGTCTCATAGGCTTTATGTTTGAGGGTTTTTCCCTCGAACATAAAGCCTATGAGACATTAAATTAAGGAATTATAATGCTAATCTGTGTCGATCTGCTGTCATTAATAGCCAATGTGCAGTGACTGAATCTAAAGTACTATGCTGTGTATAATCGTAGGAGAGTACCTAATCGATCAATTGAAATTGATGGGGACCTGAAGATGCCCAAGATGCTGTAAGAAGTACCTACAGATATAACCGATACGATCCAGCAAGAAGACTTAAGCAAATAAGCGCAATACTACAGGTGTATAAAAAAATTATATATCTGTGCGTAATACCAATTTTGTGTAAAGATAAATTTTGTCTTGATAAACCTACTCGTATATTTCCGGCAACATCACGACTGAGACGTTCCTATATTCGTTAAATAGAATAGCAGCAATATTACTTTGTCTTTGTCATTTCGTGCATGACGTAAGAGACGTGTCATTTGTTTTTAAGATTATTGCGCATCTATGACAATTGTATTTCAAATCACATTCAAAATAAATAAATTAATTGGTACTAGAGAAATCCATACATATAAGACAGGTTAGAATATCTGTCTGTAATTTGGAAAAAAAATTAAATTTTATGTTTTTTTGCATCTTCAATTTTAGTAGCTGTCTAACGTTAATTTTGTAAAATGGTTTACCCACGACGGGACTTTTGTGAGCACGTAGCATTCTTTTCTAGATGAAATATAAACTATCAAAGAAATTAAAAGGGCTTATAAATCAAAAACATATTATATTAATATTGAACCAAACGGCTATTCCTCTATCATAGTGTTTTAAGCTGCCACACATCAGCGAGAAAAATACACGGGTGTAACCGGCGGCGAATAGCTAGTTATTATCGAAGGCATCATGACTTTTAATAAGGCCAGTTTTACACTCACAAGATAACGTTAACAATCTCTGTACGAAAATCAATTTACTACATTTTCAACTTTTACTAAGTTTAAGTTAAGTAATATGAATAAGATACATAATATTATATTAATTTAAATGTAAATGATTATAATTGCACACTAAGGCCTAAATACCATATAGTACATAATAAAAGGGAACGTGTAACATGTTCGCATTCGACTTGGCAAAAAAGAAAAACGATGTTCGAGGAATGTTGCGAAGTGCTGTCACCAACCCACGAAACTATTAACACCCGCACTTCGCGATTTTTGTTTAGTTTTGTATCGTAAGTGGGGAACCAGCTTTATATTCAGGAGTAGTCATTAGAGTTTTTAGCGCGCTTTTATTTTTGACAGCATCCGTGATGCAGTGGGCGATAAGCCGGCTGAAACAAGATACCGTAGATTCGATTCCCGCACTAAGAATTAATATTTGTGTGATTTATGATTGATGAATATTGATTAATTGTAATTTAATAATTGTGAGACTGAAAGTCCATCATGTGGCTTATTCTTAGTTCCAGATAATTTATTATCCCCTGTTTGAATTTAATTATGTTTTATGTTAGATTGCATATAGCTACGAAATGGTACCATTTTATTTTCATTGGTATGGGACCTTGGACTTTAAAGATGCGGAAGGGAAGTTCTCGAAATCAAACAGTATCACTATTTTTCGTTATGTATTGGGATTAGTTGGGTCTTGTTATTTTTGTTAGTATAAATAGATATTACCAATAAAAGTTAGAGTTCCAGAAATCTAGCTTTTTAGCAAACAGGTCCTGGTGGAATATTATACGCGAGCTTGAATAACATACTTTATTTACTATTTTTAAAATAATTGTCAAAACCGGTGGGTAAATGTGGAATATATGACTGATATCGGTCGCCTTTATATATACTAGTACCACAAAAATGATTACTATTCACCTCCTGGTATAAAAACTTGATGATATATACACTTATTTCAATCTCTAAGGTATGCGTATTCTGTTATGATAGTTGGAAGAGTCATTGAGTAATTTCTCATCCCTTTTTCGGCAAATGTATTGATGTTTGGATAATTATGACTCCGTCGTGTAACCAGATAATTATAACATTTGGTTGGTACAAATAATTTTGAACTATCGTTGGTGTAGATGTTATTTCCGTGCTGTCAACGTATATATATTTATGCTTATGACTGTACATAGAAAACAGCAAAAGTAAGAATTGGTGACCACGCAAATAATAAACTAACTACTTATCCCTATTCCTCACCCCTGTCTCCTCCGAGAACAATGCGAATCGATAAAACCATATACGCTAAACGTCTTAGGAAACACATTGTTCGGTGATGGATTGTCTCATCTCTTAAAAGAATCGATAAGGACGTCCATTCTCTTTAAACAATCGATTCTTAAATTGGATGTACTAAAAAATCGATTATCTAAACGAGTGAACATTGGAAAATCGATTTTTGATTACTCGGTTCGTTAGCCGCTTTTATTTAAAACGGGTTTGCTGTGTTCGATATAATTTATGTTGGCTGCCGTCGGTAATTTTTATCGACATCTGCGGCTCAGTGCGGGGAACAAATCCGCTACATTAACCATGTGTAAGGCGATTATAGCCCTGCTTCTGTGATGTGAATTAACGAATTAATCCTTTGGCTTTGGGATCGAGAATACCTCAAAATAACTGCAGATCTAGAGTGGTTATGCTTTATCGATATTGATGTAAGCTAAATAAGTAAAAGAAATTAACATGGTAGAGCCTGAAAACTTGATTACGATCAGCAAGAATGCGTCTGCTCAACCGTGATACGTAGTACGATGTTAAGAGCTAACTTTGCTGCTACGCTTCAAATCAGTAAAATACTGTGAAAAGTTTTGTTTTGTACCTCCGCATCTCCAATCATTAATTCTCTATCGATTCGTTAAAAAAGAACCGATTGTTTACAGAATCGATTTCACAAGCATACCAACACTTTGGTCGATTTATTGCTCGTTCGAAAGCAATATCTTAAGACGTTTGTCATTCAATTTGTACCAATTGGCTTGAGTGCCGTCACTGGTGAATTTGACAAAATCCGTCAAGTTTTAATGCGTGTTGTTTTTGCCTTTGTGCCATTTCTTTGAGGAGAATGGATGTAAATTAAATTTGATCGTTTTTCATACTCGATTTGTTATGAACGCGTATTATTTTTCCATGGGCGTCGCGAGCCAATCGTTAAGGAGGAGGGCAAGTTGATATATGGATGGTGGGAAAAGTATTAATTGTAGGTACAGCCAAGAGCACATGAAGCTTTATGTTTGTAGTACTAGAGCGAGTCTTTTCTCTACTCCATCTCTTATCTCATTGTAATGTGAACTGGGGCAGCTCCCCCCCTCCCCTCTCCGCACGAAACTATTGTATTTTCATAATTGCAAAAAAAAAAAAAACTGATAACAGTGTTGAAAACAAAGGTCCTTACATGGAATGAAACCACTCTATGCAAGCTCTACCTAAAACTGTTCTTCCAACCCGAGATCCTCAAATAACTTTCGAATTCCAAGTTCGAAAGGATACTTGCGGGCGATTAAGAAACAATCCAAAATAGGGCAAAATAAAAAGTAGTAATAAAAGATAGGGCACTAAAATTTGTCATAATATGTATACGATGTATATACCTTACTCTTTTTTTTTATTTCATTTCATTTCATAGCACTTTATATACATAAGTATATCGGCGGACTTAATGCCAAAGGCATTCTCTCCCAGTCAACCTTAGGGTGGTGCAGAAATACATAAGGTAGGTGCATCAGGTACTTAAACTTGATATTAGAGATACGAATAAACGTACATAAAAGTAAACAAAGCAATCAATCATAAATATGTACACTAAATACAAAACATAATATAAGTAACATTATAAATATAATAAATACATAAAATACAAATTATAATTACATAAATATATGTAAATAATATCATATTATAAGTTAGTAGTTTTTTTACTTAGTCTGATTGTCCATTCCTATTAAATTTTACAGGTATTACCCAAATTTATACAGTATGTTATGTTAGTCCAGGGATCTGTTTAAGGAAGGTATTCAGTATTCGATTCTCGTCCCAAAAATACATAAAACATATGACCTTATATTTTACGAGAATTATAGCACCTAGGTATTTTTTTCTAAGCCAGGTTTGAAGTATGAAGGGAAAACGAATCATATTTAAAGGCCATATTCATACGTAATGCCAGAATAGGTCAAATAAGTAGGCAGCATAATGGTGACCACACTTTGGGAGCCTTTTTACGATATTTTTTTAAGTTTACTCTGTCATTTATATATTTTCTTGGGTACATTTTTATTAGTAACAAACAAACATGAACAGCAGTGTGTTTAAATAGATCCCTCGACTAAGAATACATACTGTATATGCGCTAGGTCATCGAGAATTCCTAAGACAACAATTCAAGATCATCGTAAACAGTTAAGTAACAGTTAAGTTCGTAAGCGACGATAGCCAAGTTGGGAATGGAACGGTCTGCCGAGACAATGTCCGCAGGTTCAAAACCCAAGGCACACACCTCTGAATTTTCGAAGTTACGTGTGTATTGTTTATCAATTATCGTTCGCTTTAACGGTGAAGGAAAACATCGTGAGGAAACCTACATACCTGAGAATTCTCCATAAGAATCTCGAGGGTATGTGAAGTCTGCCAACCCGCACTCGGCCAGCGTGGTGGACTAAGGCCTAACCCCTCTCAGTAGGAGAGGAGGCCTATGCTCAGCAGTGGGCAATATATAATACAGGGCTGATGATGATGATGATGTAAACAGTTAAAACATGAACTCTCTACGCAAATAATTAATCACAACCCAAATGGCGAGATAGTTGGGCAAGGCCACGGCGTTCGTTTTAAATGTATAAACGGTATGAATAATTATTAACTGCGGAGTAATCTCTCCCCCCCCCCCCCCTCGTTACTCCACCGACGCATTACTAATGACAAGAAAACGTAACTTCAATGAAATATTTAAATGAATTAACATAACATTGTGCTTTACGTAGCTTTTAATGAGATATGGTCATTATTTTTTTTTTTTCATAGCCCTTATGCGCGTGATATCTATACTAATATATAAAGCTGAAGAGTTTGTTTGTTTGAACGCGCTAATCTCAGGAACTACTGGACCGATTTTCAAAAATTCTTTCACTAATAGGAAACTACATTACTCCTGAGTGCTATAGGCTACTTTTTATCCCAAAAAATCTTTTCCACGCGGGCGGAGCCGCGCGCAATGCTAATAATCAATAAAGCTCATCTGCTTTATCATTTAACAAAATAGTTATTGATAAAATAAAATACGACACAAACAAATTAAAAATGAATGAATTAAATATTTCAATCCTTTGACTTTTATATTTACTCGGGTTATAATTTATTTTACGGATACTGTTCACAATTGAAAAATCAGTCCATAATCAACAATTCAACAATATTGCCTTTTTCACAACTTAAATCAACCGAACAAAGCATTTATAATTCTTTGTGCGCAACCTGCGAAATATCGCTGGGACCCAAACTCCAAAGCGGGCGTTCATTAAATCAGGCTCAAATGGCCCCATTAGCACCAACCGAATGGTACATAACTCATCTAAATGATTGGAGATAATTTACATTGAGCGTTTGTATCAGTCATAACAGGCTGACGTAAATATGTCGAGTGCTGAGGGATAATCATTTCTTATCAATCGACAGTTTCTGAACCCTACTCCGCTAAAGATCAGGTGAATGGGGTCACTTCTACGTGCCCATATATTAAAAAAAATCAATAACGTCAAACGAAAGAAACATAAATGACTTTTACGGTAATAAAAATCCTGCAGTGCATTTTCCGGAGTAAAAGTAGCCTAAACGATAAACCACCTAGATATAAGATACCCTAGGACTGGCTGAAGACTTAATTAAAAGTATTCAAAAGATCATTACGCGACCATTTACTGAGGGTTTTAATATTAGTAATAATAAATAAAATAAATAATTTACTTCACGAAGGCAAAAAATATTGGTTACCGAATAAGAACTTTATTGCTATTACATATAATATACACTTTTACATACAACATGACTGCCTCGATGACGTAGTTATATTGCGTGCGCGGTACGTCTATCGTACTGAGATCTCGGGTTTGAATCCCGAGTCGGGCACACTGATATAGGATTTTTCATCAGCTAAAGTTTGGTAATGTGCCCGATAAATCACCATTTCATCCACCATCATCACCATGACCCGCCCCTTATTACATAGGACCCAACACGCTGGCGAAATGTGGATGTGTTACACCTCAGCCTACCCCTGAAAAGGGAAAAGGGTGTGATGCTATGTTTGTCAATATAATATAGCAATAGAGGTCATAGCCAAGATGTTTTTCTACAAACGATAACGCCAATAGAGTAGGAAAAAAATATGGGCATGACGTATCCGTGACAAAGACTTATCGATCGGATATGTCATTTCCATATATATATTTTACTAGCATTTGCGCGCGGCTCCGCCCGCGTGGAAAAGTTTTTCCGGGATAAAAAGTAGCCTATAGCACTCAGGAGTAATGTAGCTTCCTATTAGTGAAAGAATTTTCAAAATCGGTCTAGTAGTTCCTGAGTTTAGCGCGTTCAAACAAACAAACAAACTCTTCAGCTTTATATATTAGTATAGATTAGCGTTAAGCTTGTAGAAACGCTTCTTGGCTACAGCCCTAGGAGTTATTTCGTTAAATGCAAACAATAAACCGCGCAGGAATAAAACACTCGGCGCCTTCTCATAAAGATGAAGATAAAAATATATTACAATCGTATAAAAAGATAAGTTAATATGCAGCACTTTTTTATTAAATAAATTGATATTAAATAAAGGAGTTTAAACTTAGTTGCGCACGCGTAAGGTGGTTTATATAATACTCTGAAATACGTGGAAGTGATTTTTTTTTTTTTATTGCATTGAATGACGAGACGAGCATGCCGTTCGCCTGATGGTAAGCGATACGACCACCCATAAACAGTAGCAACACCATCCAGCACCTTGACTTACAAAGTACTGTGTGGCATTCCACTGCGCTCGTCATCCTGAGACATAAGATGTTAAGTCTCATTATGCCCAGTAGTTATAGATGATAGGACTTCGATTCTCCGTATAGTGGAGGGAAAGCAAAGTATCTTCATGTTGTCAAATAGGTAAGGATTATATTTTCACAATCGACAACATCAGAAAATACTCATATCTGATGAACTATTCTGGACAAATATTAGAATAACACATAATGAAGCTTTAATTAAAATTGAGACACCTGAAAACTTGTGAGACTTGAAACTTGAGTTATGATTTGGGCACTACGGATGCAATTACTCAAAGTATTATCATATTGGCCGTAATTTGAAGAAAACAATACCTAGAAATGGCATTCCAGTAATATTAAGATAGTTTCCAAGTCACGTAGATCAACAGTTTTAGATGGAATCAAATCAAAGCCTAAACCATTTAAACGGTCAACACAAAAAACCAAGTCACGGACAACATATAAATCTCAACCGAATTCCGATTGGAACTCAATGTCAAAGTAAAATTACGAATCGTTCTGTTACACAAACGTCATAGTACAATAGTTCACGAAAGAACTGCTCTATAAGACATAGTTCACAGAATAAAAGATATAAAGCCAAATTGTTCTCTGAAATAATCTTGAAGAGTACACGCACTTCAGTTCAATCATTGTCGCATAGTGTCAAGTGTAAGGGTGAGTTCACACTGCTATATTAAATTTAACAGAGGCATAGTGGGCATCTGTAAAGACTCAAGACAATTTCTTCATTATGTTTCTTCTGAGATTCTACTACATAAAATATGTGAAAGACATTTTACTACTTAGGAATCAAAACTGTTACGCCAAGATTAGATTGATCGGTTACATTTACTTGAACAAAAATATTTAAGTACAACTCATGGATACAATTACTATAACGTATTACAAAAAGACTCGAAGCCTGATGAAAAAAAGCAAAATAGCAAATGAAATCCAATGTTTTCGAACAATATCAAAAGTAAATGACATTCATGTAAGCAAAGATAAACCTATAAAAAAGATAAGTGATTGGTTTTAAACAGTATCGAACTCGAGATAATCCACAAACTAAACTTAAGAAAGAAAGTATTTTATCGTAAAATGCTTGATAAAATCGAATATTCTTGCGACTTTATAAAACTTTAGTTAGTTTAAAGTGAAGACTCCGGTGAGAGTACATTTCAAATAAAATGTAAGTTATATGTGCCATACTCGAGAAAAGTTTATTTTGCTAAAATGTATTTTCTGTTTCGACTTCCGAACGAACCAATATATGCTACTTAAAAATGTTATTTAGAGATGCACTATAAGTTCTTCACAAAAAAACTTTTCTTTTTCATCTCCTGTGGCACTTTCTTCGCCAGCGCCTTGCTACACAGAAAATAATGCATCATCTTTAGAGTGGAGATATTGTGAGCGCTAAGCATTTTTTTAAAAAATACTTACAACTGCCAGGGCTGACGCCTTAATATTTGAAAATAATAATACGCCTTGTGAACGTGACCTAAATCGTTTCCCGCCAAAAAGACGCTCTACTGACATCACAACAAGGGATTTACAAATAAAACGTAACGCCAAATAAATTGGCAGCCATTTTTTTCTTCTGAAGCGAAGGAACGCGCGACTGTATAGAATAGTGATAACATCCCTTGGGAGGGAAATATTATTCTCGGGCACAATAAAACAGTTCGTAAATACGCAGACTACATATCATACTCATAGGATTATTTGTTCCAATAACCGTGTAACGCATATAAATTATTCTGCTAATACTTTTGATAGTCTAACAGTTTTCTGATATAATTCATAAGCCTAGGTTGTTTCTTTTAAGAAAAGGTCTAAATCAAATTAAAAAAGATATAATGCAATCTGATAGGAACATTGTTAGGTTTCTCAGTTTTTTTTTAATTTCTCAAAAACGGAACGAGTGGTGGTTTCAAGTGTACAGAGCCAGTCATTTATTTATTCACAACAAGTCTACACTTTATTATAACAAAAAACCATTTAACCCATAAGCACAATTCCAACTAAAGACTATCGACCTTATTCATTAACAGTTTATAAACCTATTTTAGTTATATAATGTTTTGTCTTCTTCCTTCAAAATAAATTCAAAATTCGTTCGAAGAAGACAAAACATTCGGTACCTAAAATAGGTTTATAAACTGTGTATGAATAAGGCCGTAAATAATTATGAACGTTATAACTTCTACTCCTTTATAGGCAGACTGTGAACTGAGAACTGCATATCCACGAAAAAACAGCTTCCCACACATGGTCATGCCAAATTTATTTAACAATCCACCTGATCAATCAATAACTCCAACCCTCGACAGCGCAGTCTGCCGTAGCAGATGTGTTTCAAATTGCGTACAAACTTCGAGTCTGGCTACATCCATTAAAACTTACCGTCAAGTCTTCATTTACTTTGCGAAGATATCGACTGGTGGAAATGATTTACTTGCAGCATTTAGTTAAGAAACTTTAAAATTAAATTCAGTGTTGGATTAGCTGTTTGTTTAAGGTTTCACGATTATTGTTATAAACACAACTTCTATAAGGCTTCTAATGGGTCGGTATCTTATTTAGGGGAGGGTTACGCTCAGCAATGGACTTCCTGTAGCTGGTTATAATGACGTTGAGAAGGGAAGGCAGAGATACAACGGTACTTACATATTACTAAACTCATTTGCAATACATATAAAAGGAACGTAGATAATTCTTGCCTAAATATTATATTGCTTAGTATAGAATGAAAATCAATAACTTAATATGCTTATATACGATAATATATAACAGAGGAAAATTGGTAACATTCTGAGCCAAAACCATCTAACAAAATAAAATAAGCAACTTTATAAACGAATCGGAAACCAATTTACAATACTCAACTACAGGCATCAACAAAATAGCAGCGAACCATCAAGTAAGTCCTGTGGGTCAGCCGACGGGTGTCTAGGTTGAGATGAAAGTTCGAAAGTCTGGTTCAACTCTAACGGCGTTCCTAATCTGAAACACATTTATTACTTAGCTGAGACCGTGCCTCGTTGGCTCCAATATTGGCTTTTTCGTTTGGCCAAACAAAACGAATGAGCTTTGATGTTTTAATAAGTTTGTTTATCATCAGATTGTTTTTTTTGCCAGATCTAGTTTTTTTTAACTTCGATCATCTTTATCTATTGGCAACGTAAATGGGTTATGGGCCGGAGGTTTTTATTTCGATTCCCAGATCGGGAAACTTTGTGTCTTGATTTTTCTCGAATTGCCTGGAATTGAAGGGCGGCTTTAAAACTAAGAAGAATTAGTTTTGCAGCATTCGTGGACAACTCACCACCTGTTTTAAATGACCTCCAACACCAGTACCGAAAAATCATGAAAGTGTATACGGTGTTTGGGGTTAAAACACAAAAGTAGGTTCCACGTTGATTTACTAAAGCCGGGTCGTCCGTGGTCACGTAAAATTAAGGCTCTATCACACTGGCAAATTGCAAGCGAATTCACAGCTTCTCGTCCAGTGTAACAAGACCGTTAACTTTACTTGACCACGAAAAAAACACGGTCCAAGACAATGGTACTCTCAGCTTATTGGTAATTCCAATGCATGCGACCAGCCCGTCCCGCAAGTCGAACAACTGAATTGATTACTTACGAAAACAAAATTACAATAACCATAACACCAAGCTTTCCATAAACACGGCTTGTTATTACAGGTGCGTAGCTAGGGTTGCCTGGGCGTCCGGATAAAGTCCGACATAGTTAGGCTTTTTGAATGCGTGCCCGGGCAAACTACGGCTTGTCCGGCTTTTCCTAGGCGTTTTACATTTGACGAGTGACTTTTAGGGAGTCTGCAAAATGCGTAAAATTAAACGGCCATGGAAATAAACTTGGGAGCTAAAAAATCGTATTTATACTAAGACACAAAATCCATAATAATTAAGGGCGTCCGGCATTTTTACCCAAATGTCCGGCCAAACTGGCTGGTCTGTCCGGCTATTAGATTTGACGACCTGGCAACCCTATGCGTAGCCAGTACCCGGTGACCGGTGACCGGGACTTGTTATGATACTTACATTACTACCTACCCCTAAAGGGTGTTAATATGAAGATTTCGTGACGTGGCAATATCTGAGCTTCACATCAGATGACTTGCGATGTTGGAAAAGAGAATAGTTTTTGATCATGGCTCTATCGAAAATCTCAATTTTAGAGGGGTTAGAACGCCATTTCACCGCTATTAAGGATGCTGCTTATATCTTTTAAGATTTCCTTGTGATTAAGAGGCCGTATACAAAATTTCAACTATTTCAGTCAACTTTTCATCGTGATTATTCAAAAAATAAACTGATCTGATTAATTTCTAATACATCATCGGAAAGACTATTTCAACACTAAGGAAATAAACGAGCCACATTTTTCATATCTTTCTTTAACTTCAATCTATCCAACAAGTTCCAAAGTCTGTTTTAGAAATTTTGTTGTACGGAGACTCAAACATGTTGCCGTTTTCAATCAAAATCGTGCTTTAAACTGACTAACGAAAGTTACTGTTTATTGGTATAAAAGTCGCCTTAATTATAAAAGAGACAATTTCTGTATTTGCAATGTAAAATCATACAAAATGAAAGTGTTAACGTAGGGAAACTTTTTTCGAAAAAAAAAACACTTTCATTTTGTATGATTTTACATTGAAAATACTTGTCACCCTGAGACACATGTATCCCAGTATGTCCTGTAATAAAATTGGCTAAAATGACCTTGAAACCGAAGTACAAGAATATGAATACACACACACTCACTCACGCCTTTTATGCCCGAACGGGTAGCCAGTGGTGCAACTAGTGCATCCATGCCGCCGTGCATATTCCGTTCGAATAGTCCGGGCGAGTCCACCGCCATATTGGGCACAAATTCCAGACTCCGTGCTGATACTGGGTAGAAAAACCCAATATCACTCTGCCCGACCCAGGGATCGAACCCGAGATCTCAGCACTACAGTTATACAACTAAGCCACCGAGGCAAGTGCATGCACACAATAATCAATCAAAAGTATTACTATATTAATGTATAGCGTTAAAACAGACAAGCGCGGCGGGGGACGTTGTTTTTTAATAAGTAAGGATAATATATTGGTGGTAGGTCTCTCATATGTAAGAGTCCGTCTGGGGGGGTACCACCTCAATGTCTATTTCTACCGCCAAGCAGCAGTGTGCATGCACTGTTGTGTTTCGGTTTGAAGGACATTGTAGCCAGTGTGACTACTGGACATAATGAGACTTAACATCTTATGTCTCAGGATGACGAGCGCAGTGGAATGCCACACAGTACTTTGTAAGTCAAGGTGCTGGATGGTGTTGCTACTGTTTATGGGTGGTCGTATCGCTTACCATCAGGCGAAAGGCATGCTCGTCTGGTCATTCAATGCCATAAAAAAAATGCATGGACACGGCTACCTAGCGACAGAAATTTACATAAGTTTACAACATTATAAACAATTCGCACATACAATTATATTGTCTCCATCTAATAAAATCATCGAGTAAAATAAATATGTATTCGTATACACTCGAAATTAAAACCATATTGTCACCTTCAAACTTGACAAAAGTTACACACGAAAACAACACCTACGTTGATCGCGTTAAGCGCTGTAATTGTGTGTGTGGGTTTACGTGTCATTTAACAATGACAATGACGGATGACCGGAATCATGAATTGAAACATTACCGTAATGAGTGTTACAAGCTAGTATATTGATATTTCTTTGTACTCTTTATTGTATAGAGAATATAGTGTTGATCGCGACTACGTCCGCGTGAAAAGGTTTTTCCGGGATAAAAATATTTTCCTGGGACTTCCTATTAGTGAAAGAATTTTCAAAATCGGTTCAGTAGTTCCTGAGATTGGGGCATTCAACCCAAACAAACAAACTCTTCAACTTTATAATATTAGTATAGATTAACTCGGTGTGATTCCCCCGTGCCTCGGAAAGCACGTAAAGCCGTTGGTCCTGCGCCTGATCTCTCACCGGTCATGTCGGATTGCCGTCTCACCGGACTATGAGAGTGAAGGAATAGCGAGTGCACCTGTGTATTGCGCACACACTTGTGCACTATAATATCTCCTGCGTACCTGGCTGATCTTCGTTGAGATTGGCCGCCGTGGCCGAAACTGGCTAGGAGGATTACGTTACGTTATAGATTAACTGTAGCGATCTATAGCGCCAAACTGGCTAGGAGGATTACGTTACGTTATAGATTAACTGTAGCGATCTATAGCGCCAAACTGGCTAGGAGGTTTACGTTACGTTATAGATTAACTGTAGCGATCTATAGCGCCATCAGTACGACGCCAGCGCTATCTATTTAAAAATAAGAAAATTGCGACCTTTTCCCATAACAGCTAATTACCGGGGTCAAAACGTAGCTATGTTAATGCAGTACAGTCAGCAGCATAAGTAGATGAACAAATTCAAAATTTCAAATTGCCTACATACTTTTGTGTTCTTACTAATCTTTTTTTTGTCTTCGCAAAAATAAAGTAAATTGTATTTACTATACTCCAAAGGAAGAAAAAAAATTAAGTTTAACTTAACGCGTATATAGGCGATTTGAAATTTTGATTTTGTACAGATATTTATGCTGCTGACTGTACATAGTCTTATCTGTGTGCCTAATTTCCGAATCCGTTCAGCGGTTGCTGCGTTTACGTCAAACATTTTCACAAACATTCGCATTTATTTAGTAAGGACGATTTCTCCAAAAATATCTTCTCATGCCTTCGTATTAATTATGTTTAATGTAAGCCTTGCAATTGCTTAAACAGACACGTTGCTTAATTTCGTGACAATCGTAATTATGTATACTATACTTTACAATTTATATAGATAGGTTTTATCAGTTTTATCGCGTGATTGTCATTTCCCTGTAATGAATGAGCTGTGAAATTTTCGCGGACAAAAAGTCACCTTTAATTTACCTGTATCTAGAAATTTTTGAATCGACTTTATATTCTAGTTCGACAATTTACTACAAAATACATAATAGAATTCGTTCTAACTTTACATTCAAAACCTATTCGATTTTTTAATCGTTTCTGAACTGTCACTGGAATCTGCTTTTATATTCTAAGCTGTTTTCGTTCTAAACTTTTCTCTACATTTAGCATTGTAATATGCGTTCGATTTTTGAACTAAATATTACCTGCACCAAGTTACTTTTGAAACGACTTTATATTCCAAACTAGTTTATAAATTCTAAACTATAATCTGAAGTATCTGACACGGAATGTCAAGGCCGTACATAGACCTGGCGACGTCACGCATTATACGGCGAGAATCACGCAATTATGACTTCATACATTTTTGTATACAAAAAATCTTTAGTGAAGTACATTATAGCATGTAACTTAAGATACAATCTAAATGCGTATTTGTTAATTAACCGAATTAATGATAATATTTAATTATATTGTTGTGATTCTTGGATACAGTTTTAGACTGCGATTGCTTATTATTTCTTCTTATTCCTGGAATAAAAGTTTCATAGATGACAGAACCCTTTTCTTTCCAAAATATGTGTCGCATGATTTCGCGTAAAAAAATGGGCAACCCTACAGAAGTTACCGATGACTAGTAATCCATCTACTATAAAAAGAATTTTAACACCTAAATACAACGTCTGTAAAACATCATCAACGAACGAAATACAGAAGTATAATGACACATATCTTAATTACGGCAACGATGATAAACTTGCAGCCGTATAATAAAAATTCCTTTGCCATTATATCATCTAACAAACCACACGTTTCGTCTAATACAGTTTTTCATAGATATTAACGATGGAAAACTAATAATAGTCCGCAAGTCCACACACCAAAGATTTTATTACTTTTATCAATATATTAGTGTACAATTGTATCGAGTTGGCGTTTTAAATTTGCTTCTTTTACGGTTTCTTATGGAGCACTGAACGTGAACACAGCCACGGCTCGGGCGAACACTGATACCCTCTATTTATTTTTATTGAACTAACAAAACATAAATAATTCAAATTATAACAGATGGCGTTACATGTATTTTAAATTATTATAATGCTAAACCAATTGAATATTTCGGTTTTAAGATATTCGCCAAAAAATTAAATAATCAAAAATCTAAAATATAAAATGTGTCGCCTACAATCCGCCCCCATAGTGCTGAGCTGAAAACACATATAAAATTTTACCAAGTTAAATATCAATCTTCGCAATAATCTTTACTTCTACAAATTTCAAAGATTAAATAAAGTAAGTACATCTATTCAGATCAGCACTAACACTCCACAGGTGTAAGTAAGGCGACACGCGTGACAGGGCGCCGCACAACACCAGTTCGCGTGCGCACATCCACTATTCGGATGCGACCATCATCACCGGCATGCGTCGCACTCACCACTCCATGGCGCCACAATCCACGATCTAGATTTGGCTCAATTAACAACACAAAATCTCCATCTCGCAACGCTCTCTGTTCTTTATTCCACTTGTGCCTAGGTAGCAGAGTAGGCAAATACTCTCGTACCCACCGCCCCCAAAACATGTCGGTTAACCTTTGCGCTATGCGCCACTGTTTACGTAAGCACAAATCGTTATTGTCATATTTACCAACCGCGGGACCATTAGATGACGTACCTATCAAAAAATGATTAGGCGTTAGCGCTTCCGGAAAATTAGGGTCGTTAGAAACGTATGTTATAGGGCGACTATTTACAAGTGCTTCGATCTCGGCAAGTAAAGTAGACAACGTTTCTGGGTGTGGGGCGCGTTCCCTAAGAATAACTTTGATAGACGTTTTTACGGTGCGTATCATACGTTCCCAAGCGCCGCCCATTTCGGGGGCACCCGGGGGTATAAACCTCCACTCAATACCCCTTACAGTACCGTCTTCTTGCAATTTACTCTGGTTGAGTTCTTGCAGACTGCGTTTCAACTCATTGTCCGCCCTCCGTAGGTTTGTACCATTATCAGAATAGACAACGCTGGGGGTCCCACGTCGCGCTATCATACGTCTCAGAGCCATTATGGTTGCATCAGTGGTAAGGCTCTCAGTCACTTCCAGATGTATTGCACGTATGGTTAAACACGTAAACATAACGCCGTACCTTTTTTGCCTTCTTCGGCCAATAGTTACCTCCATAGGACCAAAAAAGTCAATTCCTGTAAAGCTAAAAGGTCGACGGTTATGTTGTAAGCGAGCAGCCGGTAAGTCCGCCATACGCTGCGGTCGTGGTGCTGCACGGCGGTACCGGCAAAATAAGCAGCGTGAGGCAACAGTGCGCACCGTTGGCCTTAGTTTTAATATCCAATAGCGTTGTCGTAACTCATTTACGACCAGTTCGTTAGCACCGTGTAGGGCTTTTCGGTGATAATATTCGACTAACAATCGAGATATCCGATGGTGACCATCGAGTATGGCAGGTCTCAGCATCGACTGATCAACACCGATGGTTTTGTTGATACGACCTCCAACTCGCAATACTCCTTCATTGTCGACGTAAGGCGTGAGCACTAACAAGCGACTAGTAGATGGTAAGGGCTTGTTTTGTTGGATATACTTAATATCTTCAGCAAACGAATCGTGCTGAGACTTAATGATCAGTAATCGTTCGGCTCTGTTCATCAGCTCAACGTTTAACCCCGCATCAGTTCGCTGACATCGTTTTATAAATAATAAAACTTGTGACGTCACTCTTACGAGTCTAACCCAAGATGAAAAATTATTCTCATCTGGCAACGAATACCTGGTGAATTGTGATGTCATCACTACATTGATATTCCGTTGCTCACAAATAACATCTTCTGACAACTTGGTGGTCCTTAGGTCCTTAGGCCACCCATGCTCAGGTTGTCGTAAAAATATGGGGCCTTGAAACCAAACATCCTCATATTGCAATGGTGGCGATTCTCCCTTAGTGGCCAAGTCCGCTACATTTAATTTGGACGGGACGTAACGCCATTCAGGTATTTTTGTGAGTTCGTCAATCTCGCCTAGACGGTGTGCAACAAAGGGCTTGTAATTCCTCGGGTCACTACGAATCCATTGAAGGACCGTATTCGAATCAGTCCAAAAATAGCGTGCATCAGGCTTCACATCCTTGTGTTCTCGCTGGACTGTATCAGCAAGACGGGAAGCTATTAATGCTCCTTGTAATTCCAATCTAGGGATTGATACGGGACGAAGTGGAGTCACCCTGCTCTTCGCGGCTACAAAGCATACACGAATACTCTGATCAAATAGAGTAAAACGGAAATAGACTACAGCAGCATACGCTTTAATGGAAGCGTCGCAGAAAATATGCAGCTGGGTATTTATTACTCTACTGTTAATATTATTATCTATAGTTGGCGAGTAGCGCTGAGCGTAAATATCCGCTTTAAAATACCATCGTGGTATCCGCAGTGAGGGTAGTTGTTTTAATTCATCTAGCCATTTAATCCATTTACTATGCTCGGCAGGCCTAATCTGGCTATTCCAGTCAACTGTAGACCTATGGACATCCTGAAGTATTATTTTACTTTTAATAATAAATGGCGATAAAAATCCGTGGATATCATATACAGACATAATCACGCTTAACATTTTTGCCTTAGTCGGCGCCACGGTTCCGTTCAAAACATCTTTATGAATACGATTTAAATTTATTTGAAAGGAAAATGTATCATCAGCTGGATGCCAAATCAAACCTAACGTGCGCTCCGCTGTATTATTGTAACCATCTTTAAACTGTATAGCACTGTCCGCTAACGCGTCCGTAGGTATCGAGTTCAAAACCTGTTTGTTATTACTCGACCAACCTCTTATCTCAAACCCACCTTTCTTATGTATCGCAGTAATATCATGCACTAATTTAATTGCTTTATTTAAGTCATTTGTCGAATATAAACAATCGTCCATATAATGACTTCCTATGATGACGTCACACGCTTCCGGATTTATATCCGCGTATTTTAATGCATTTTTATTTTTTATGTACTGCGCAATAAAAGGTGAGCATGTAGCTCCGAAAATTAAACTTTGCATCACGCAAACATTTATTGGGCTGTCTGTAGATTCCTGCCACAAAATCTAAGTAAATTTTGATCCTCTGGCCTTATTTTTATACGTAAAAACATATCACGAATATCACCTATTATGACTATCGGATTCTCGCGAAAACGAAACATTATTCCTAAAAGCGAGTTGTACAAGTCGGGTCCTGTTAGTAAAAAATCATTTAAACAGACACCGTTCACTTTGGCGGCGGCATCGAACACTAATCGCAACTTATTTGGTTTATTAGGATTTTGAACGCCAAAGTGAGGAATGTACCAAACGTGCTCAGGCGGGCGCTCCTTATCACTATCGCTGATCATTCGAGCGTAACCATTTTCAAACAATTTATTTATTTCCGTTATGTACCTATCTTTATATTTCACATCTTTATGAAATTTACGGAGTAATGTATGTTGACGGTTCAAGGCATTAAAATACGAGTCAGGCATTATAAAATTATCCTTCTTAAATGGTAAACCAACTTCCCAATGATGTCCTACTTGACGAGTAGTATTATCTAACATATCAATCGCTCGATTATGTTCCTTATTCGTACGACATAAGAACGATATTCCCACTGACTCTAAATCGAATGAATTCTTTATTAAATCATTTAGCGCGTTGATTTCGTTTGTATCACTAGACTGAGAGTGTGCGAGATGGAATACATTGTGTTCACTTACCCTGGAGGAGTGAGTGCCAGCACTGTGCCAACCATGCACGGTCCACCCCAATCGACAGCGGGATGCGTATAATGTACCTCTGTCTCCATGTACAATCTCAAGCGGAGCTATAAGAAAATAATTATCTTGCCCTAGTAATATTCGAGGCGTTACATTATGTGTACAAATTAATGGCTTTATGTGCGCCAAATGCGGACAATTCACTTTATGTACAAGTGACATATTTTGTGCACTTAATTTAAGTTTACAACACTTTCGCAACTTAATATCATAATAGTTATTAAAATCATACTGTCCCGACATTTGCACTTTCACACTAGGTACTTCCGACTGATACACTTCTAAGCCAAACGCGTCAGTAAACTTTATAGCACATGGATTTTCACACTGTAACCCTAAACTATCAGCCAAGTCCGAGTCTATCATTGACACTGCAGCTCCATCATCCAATAGGGCGTAAGTATTAAAAACACCTTTGGGTCCGCGAATTTGCACAGCAATCACTTTAAGTAAGGCGAATTCTTTCGTGCCCGTAAAACTCGTTGTATTTACGACGGCTTCATTATCTTGCGCACCATATTGCGTATTTGTGGTGTAAGTGTCGGGCACGTGCAGGTTCGATTCCGATGTTGCGTTCTCCGCTGATTGTGATGTAGCTGTTGGTCTCGTCCAATGCAGCAGAGGGTGATGTGTCATACCACAGCCGTCGACGTCACATACCGGCTCGGGGCATGCTTTGTTACTGTGTCGTGCGGTTAAACAGCAATAACACAATCGGTGTTTTTTTACAAATATCCACTTGTCTTTGCGTAGTGCACGTTTAAATAAGCGACAGTCGGGTAACGCGTGCTTGCTTTTATGACAAAATAAACACTTGTCATCACTCTTATTGGTCGCAATCGAATAAACTGGACGATGTCGAAGCTTATCGTCTGTTCGCTTGGCTTCTATGACGGTCGGCTTCTTGAAATTAAATTCTCGGGGCTGAATACATCCAACGGTCGCCAACATTTCAGCTTCACATTTCAGGAACGCGGCTAACAACTCCAACTTTGATTTGTCTTCGTTTTGACGACTATAAGCGAAGTCTGTCCATTTAGGCATTAATGTGCTCGGCAATTTTGACATAACAGCTGCAGCGAGCTCGGGACTTCGTAAATAGTCATACTGTTTGAGTGCACGTATCGTTGCCACGCAATTACTGACTTTGACGGCGAAATTAATTAAATCTTGTTGATAATAGTTAGACATATTCGGTAATTTTTTTAACTGTGCCGTTATATTGTATATAATAATATCGGCTCGACCAAATCTCAACTCAAGAGTTTCCATAACCACTGATGGTGTAGTATTACCGATCAACAAATCTGTCACAGCTTCTTTTGCCTCACCTCGCAAAGCTCGGCGCAACCTCCAGAGATTTTCAAAATCACTAAATCCACACACACGAGATGAGTCTTCATATGCATTTTTAAAATGTAGCCACTCGATGCAGTCACCACTAAATACTGGCAGTTCGCGTGGCGTAGCGAGACGGCTAAGAAGACGATCCCCGTGTTTTATGCTCGACTGCTTCACCAGATCGTTCAGCGTATGTGCGAGCTGTTGTACGTTGTCATTGTTATGGTTGCTGATTCGTGGCTGATCAGAGGTCGTACATTGTTGGTCCAGCCATCTTTCAACATTGTGCTGATCGTGTGGTAAAGGCTCAATGTACCCGGAGCCATGGTCATCATCGTGAGACACTGCACTGCATTTGGCGTTGTCCTCCGCTTCGACCTTGGCAAGGTCAGCCTCCAATTTTTTATCAATTAGATCCAATTTTATCTTGGCCTTTGCTTCAGCCGCTTGTAATTCCAGTTGTTTACGGCGTGCAATTGAAGATGCTGTTGATTTCTTGGAGCAAATAGTTTTACTCGATGCACAACTCGACTTATGTACCGCATCACGTGGTGATAATTTAACCGGCATTGGCGTCGCAACATATTGTTCCTGGTCCCGTGACGTTGTAGCACGATCGTTGCCATGGGGCGGAATATTATGCTTGTTGGGCTTCATTGATGCACTCTCTAAATTGTCCATCAAGTCCTTACGCATGCGACGTGTCAAAATCTTTGATGGCGGCGTGCGATACATATCACTTGCACGGTTCACAAATCCGCTCGAAGGTCCATTATTAACGATGGAAAACTAATAATAGTCCGCAAGTCCACACACCAAAGATTTTATTACTTTTATCAATATATTAGTGTACAATTGTATCGAGTTGGCGTTTTAAATTTGCTTCTTTTACGGTTTCTTATGGAGCACTGAACGTGAACACAGCCACGGCTCGGGCGAACACTGATACCCTCTATTTATTTTTATTGAACTAACAAAACATAAATAATTCAAATTATAACAGATGGCGTTACATGTATTTTAAATTATTATAATGCTAAACCAATTGAATATTTCGGTTTTAAGATATTCGCCAAAAAATTAAATAATCAAAAATCTAAAATATAAAATGTGTCGCCTACAATAGATTTAATTTACTACATGTTTACAATAATGCGTTCATAAATGTCAACAAAAATGTCAAACAGGATTTAAAAGAAACATTTCAGGTTTTTTAGAGAATAATATGTTTATAAAGAACAAATAAAATGTACATTTGTTTCGCGTAGTATTGCTTTTATGAAGTTATTCAAAGTCGATCAATATATTATATTCTCTAAAACAAGATACACTTTACTTGTAGTTTTCAAACCGTACAGGTGCATTTTTAATATCTTTGCCATTGACAAAATGTATGGCACAATATCTTACTATAATATATGATAATTAACCACTATGAAATATGTATGTAGGTATACTTTCAGCATCAATAAAAATTTAAGATAAAAAGTCTAAAGAATTTAATAAATAATACCACGTTGCCAGAAATAAAATGTAATAACTATTATCCTAGCCGAAATAAAACTGTCCACACCCAATTTACGAAAATAAAAAAAATAAACTTTCAAATTTAGAACACACGCCATTTCAAATAAGCTATGCATTCCAATCGCAAAATAGAGATCTTTGTATGATGAATCTTGCACGGTATCTATCATAACCTTCGCGACCATTACCTGTGCTCTATAGTATAAATTTACGACGACATTGACCGTGCAGCCGTCGTTCGTGAATCATAAAAGTGATTATTTTTATGTAACGATCTTGTTATATTTACTTTCTGCTCGAGATAAAACGCGGACGAGTCGACAGCGATGCCGGACGGGCTGTCTGTTGACAGAGCTCGATACGATCTTGAGTTGGGAGCTTGATTGCTCTAATTTATTATTGAAAAGTGCCGTTAGCTTATTGATCAGATATCAAGCAACAAAATATCTGAAACGAACTTCAACGCATTTCAAAATGTGGACACGTGACAAAAGTTGACTATCGCTAAGGAAACCAGTCTCAGTGAAGGATACTTTATCTTTAACTGTATAGTGGTGGCTATTCACAGGGTATCACCACACACAAACCTCGGCTGGTGGTCGCAACTGAGCTCGTACAAACTAAATGTTTCGTTATATTGAGCAATTCTTTAAAATTTGTAGTTACATCGATCTACAATAATTTTCTGGGTGTGTTGTAGTTTGAAAAACACAACCAGTTTCATCAGCGTCATTATTATGACTGATATACACATAGAAAGATACCTTCCCCACTGAAGGCTTCATCGTTTCATGTTTCCATCCAGTATGAGTCTACTACAGCTGAGATGTCATCCTACTAGTCCTACTTCCTACTAATATTATAAACGCGAAAGTTTGTAAGTAAGGATGTCTGGATGTATGGATGTTTGTTACTCTTTCACGCAAAAACTTCTGGACAGATTTCGATGAAATTTGGCACACGGGTAGATTATGTCCTAGATTAATACCGTGATTACCCGCAGGAAAGATACAACATAATAATAATAATAATAACACATAGGCTACTTTTTATCCCGGGAAAATATAAAGCGGGACTTTTATCCCGGGAAAACTCATCCACGCGGCCGGAGCCGCGGGAAAAAACTAGTTCATAAATATATCCTAAAAAGCCAAAGCTGAATCCCGACCAATTCATAAACTAACAAGGATGTGTAATAAATTGCAGACCAATTCCAGTTTACATCACACATCATTGATATCTCTTAGTAAAGAAGTCGGGATCACATCACGCCACGACAAATTCCACATTTGTAACTCGGATCTCGTGGCGAATGGCAATGTGTTTTCTAGATAAAAAGGTCTAAAGCCGAGAGTAAGAATTGGCGCAGATTAATAGTAATTCTGCGCGAAGTCCCAAACCGATTTAACTTTTGAAGTTTTCCGGTCGTTTTTAGTAACGTATATTCGTTGAATCACTACGTTCATAGTACCAGCACACTGTGAAGGGCGTTTTTGACGTTTATCCGCTCATCAAGTATCGTATTAATTCATAACCACGTTGAAGAAGCTAATTGCTGTACATTATTGTCAATAATGACATGTAGTAAAATTTATTGGAATGTATAATTTTGTGACAAGTTTCAGCAGTGGGCTTAGAATGTGACACGAAGACGCAACTCGTAAAACGATGTCGTTTAATTTTGATGTTTGTGATTGATCGAGAGACCGGTGGTGATTTTACTGGTGGTAGGTCTCTCATTATGTAAGAGGCCGTCTGGGTGGGTACCACCGCAATGTCTATTTCTACCGCCAAGCAACAGTGTGCATGCACTGTTGTGTTTCGGTTTGAAGGGCATTGTAGCCAGTATAACTACTGGACATCATTATGTCTAAGTCTAAGTCTCATTAGACTTAACATCTTATGTCTCAGGATGACGAGCGCAGTGGAATGCCACACAGTACTTTGTAAGTCAAGGTGCTGGATGGTGTTGCAACTGTTTATGGGTGGTCGTATCGCTTACCATCAGGCGAACGGCATGCTCGTCTCGTCATTCAATGCAATAAAAAAAAAAAAGAAAAAAAAAACCAATACGTCAGTCTCTCAACCAATCCCAATAAGACGAAACGGAGACGTGACGTGTTTTTTTTTTACATTCTAACCCCACTGTTCTTTTTCGAAACTCGAAATTTAAAAATATCAATCTAATACGATTGTCACTTATAGGATCGCAGGCTAGTATATTTCTTTCGAATATGAATTGAGATTTCACCTCACTATTGTAATTTGTCAAAACGGCCATGATATCGTGCTACAACAAGTTATACGTAAAAGTACTTTCCCGAACATATAAAAACATGAATATTTCCAACTCCTTCCTGTCTTTCTATTTGATTGATTTCGTTGCGGGTTTAAGACAGATTAGTGTTCCCTGAGACTCGCCGGGCTTCACCGCTCGGCGTCATAAAATGCATGCCACTGCTGATCCTGGCATACAGGAGTTGCAGTGGCGGGACTGAGGCGGGATAATCTCTAACATATAGAAAAGTATATATATTTAAAATAACAATATGTTGACATACTTAATACCAGCGCTTTAATACTATAGAGAGCGTGCACGAACTATAGGGGCAGCACAAAATCGACACAAGAGCCACAGGTGGATAAAAAAGAAACTAGAACTAGCACAATAATTTGTTTATATATTCTTTTAATATGACAAAAATTGTAAAATATGTGTTCCAGCCGAATGTTATTTATACCCAGCGTATCCAGAATATGATTTTTTTTTATGGGAGCTAGTTATTTAAGCAAAATTAGGAGGTTATGTTCCCTTAATTACAGATTTTTTACATAACATTATCTTCAAAACATATTTATTTTTATAAATTACGTAACGAAACATTTCTAAATGCTTTTGGAACTCATAATTATGTATGTTTTATACGACTTTTATTGTTTTTGTCGATTTTCACACAACCATGGAATGTAAGTACTTAGGTACTATATTCTTGGGAACATTATATAATTTCACACCATTTGATTTGTTTATTTATATGTTTTGGAGCATCCAGATACACAGCGATACATTATCAACAAATTAAATGTTATTTTTCATCTTTTAATAAATATTGTACGTCAACGCCAAGTATCGATGGGCTGAAAATGAGTCAGATTGCGCCACTAGATGGCAGTGCTTACGACGTGCACGTTCCCTATCTATACTAATATTACAATCTATACTAATAATATTATAAAGCTGAAGAGTTTGTTTGTTTGAACGCGCTAATCTCAGGAACTACTGGACCGATTTTGAAAATTCTTTCACTGATAGGAAGCTACATTACTCCTGAGTGCTATAGACTACTTTTTAACCCGGAAAATCTTTTCCACGCAGGCGGAGCCGCGCGCAATGCTAGTGAAGTATAAAAGTGTAAAATATAATATCTTTGCCAAAAACCAATCAATATTTTATGACATACATAGAAACACAACTTTGAGGTATAGGTAGGTTACATAATCCTTGTTTAGACTTGACTAAGTAAAAAAACAAAAATACGCAAACGCCGACCTTTTTAATATTCTCAAACAACTTTTTTTTATTTCAAAATGAGCGTTTACTAAGGAAAATGCCAACCTTGCATTCTAATTAATTATATTTATTGACGCAAAACACCGAATATACATGTTTCTCATTTATTTAATACAACACAATGACGAAACAATAAAGTTTCTCGTATAATAAGCTCCACGGCTACCCATAAAAAAAATAGCAAACAATATACCTCATTTGTTTATCCATTAGTATAAAGAGGCAAATTAAAAATAAAAATAATATAAAATTTAATAAAACTATGTTAAAAGTAACTCTGATGATACATTACAAGTATTCTTTTAATAATATGGTTAAAAACTAAATTTAAACCTAGCTTTTAAGCTAAGTGTACCTTTTTATTGCATGAGATATAAGGCTTCTTTATTTATTTTTTATTTTATTATAAAGAGGCGATCAAACCACTCACCTGGTGGTAGGCGCTACTACTGCCCATGAACCTCGCAATACTACCTAGAATTTGAATTAGTACTGCATGCATGGCAATCTGAGATGGTAAGTAGAACATACATATGTATAGCATCACGCCTTTTTCCCTTTTCAGGGATAGGCAGAGGTGTATCACACCCACAGTTCGCCAGCCATGTTAGGTCCCATGTAATAGGGGGCGGGCCTATTACCATTTACCGGGCACATTCCCAGACTCCGGGCTGATACTGAGTAGAAAAACCCAATATCACTTTGCCCGAGCCGGGATCGTACCCGAGACCCCAGAACGGTAGTCGTACCGTAATACAGCTACTCCACCGAGGCAGTCAATGCAATTGGTGTCATATCGATACTTATAAATTGTAGAATCAAATTGTAGACATATTGTTCTAGAGCATAAATGGGTCGGCTTGGCTAAGGTAGTAGAACAATCGTAAAAAAAACAACGTAAAGCGACTATTTGCTGTTGCTTTTAATATTATGCTGAACGAGGTTGCCGGAAACCCAAGAGCCACTTTTCCCCATCCTTTTCCGAATTTCTTTCATTTTAAGGTCAAGAAGCTCATTCCACTCTTCTAGAATTGAATGCCTTGAAGTGGAGATTACTTATCAGATGATCTACTTGCTCTTTTACCGTTTAATACTAAAATATATATTAAATCTGTATGTATTAAATTAACTTACTCTCGAAGAGATAAAACATCAAAATAATGTTTATCAGTTAAAGGTTAATTTAAATCTCATAGCGCCGTCTAATGTCTCCCTATTACATATAGACCAGAATTGTCAAATATGAATACCGCTGAGCTAAGTTTAAGTCACAAAAAATATTAAGATTGATCGATTCGTAGATAACTCCGAATCATTCAGTCACCATTAACCGAAACGAATGGTTTTACCGACGTTACGTAAGGCAAAAGTATATTAACCGGCTAATCATTCGGATTACGAGATATATATGCTGTGTCAGCGATCGTTGATACAGGTGGGAAAATACGGTAAAAGGTATATCGAAATATAAGAAATTTATTTGCGACAATATTGATATTACTTTGCTAACTCATCTGACAATAATAGACAATCTATCACTATTCGTGTACAATTAATCATATCATATCATACCAGCCCTGTATTATATACTGCCCACTGCTGAGCACGGGCCTCCTCTACAGCGGAGAGGGTTTAGGCCATACGGCTCATACACATAAACACGACACGGCGTCGCGTCGTCCTAAGACGCGACACATACCTTCGAAATTCCTATAGAGAACGTCGGGCCATCGCCTGCAACTTTATAAGGCGCAGGTTCGGCCCCACATGGAATATTGTTCCCATCTTTGGGCAGGGGCTCCCCAGTACCAGCTTCTCCCTCTTGACCGTATTCAACGTCGGGCAGCTCGTATCGTCGACGACCGTATTCTTTCCGATCGGCTTGATCCTTTGGCTTTGCGTAGAGATGTAGCATCGCTCTGCATTCTCTATCGCATTTACCACGGGGAGTGCTCTGAAGAATTGTTCGGACTTATCCCTGCTGCTGAGTTCCATCACCGTACATCGCGGCAGAACTCCAAATTCCATCCACATCACCTCGGAGGTTGGCAATCCACCACTGTACGTTTTAGCCGTCATTTTTTGCCACGTACTACTAAACTATGGAACCAATTGCCGCCAGCAGCATTTCCGGACAGATACGACCTGGCGACCTTCAAAAAAAGAGCGTATTCCCACCTAAAAGGCCGGCAACGCATCTCTGTGCCCCCTGGTATTGCAGATGTTCATGGGCGGCGGTGATCACTTACCATCAGGTGAACCGTATGCTCGTTTGCCCCCTATACCATAAAAAAAAAAAAAAAAAAAAAAAAAACTTCTCAGATATGTAGGTTTCTTCACGATGTTTTCCTTCACCGTTAAAGCGAGCGATAATTCACAAAGAATACACACATAACTTTTTAGAAAAGTAAGAGGTGCGTGCCCTTGGGTTTCGAACCTGCGGACATTTGTCTCGGCAGTCTGTTCCACTCCCAACTAGGCTGTCGCGTGTACAATTATTGGAAGATAATTAAGTTCATCAAATTTACGTAGAGAGGACTATAGACTAAAGTAATCTTTAATTTGTCGTACTAAATTGTATAATAAATGAAACAACCCCAATTTAAAATCCCTATACCAAAGATTATCTAAGGTCACAAAAACAATGTTTTCTCCAAATTAGTCTCATAAAAAATTAAACCGACAAGAATATCCCGAAATTGCTAACAATTTTTTATTATGAAAATAGTAAATAGGATTATGAAAAATAACTGCCTCTTTGCAAGAATATTTAATAAGTCTCTTCACATTTCGTTTTCTAATAAACCGATATTGAGACCATATTTTTCCACCAAGCATTTTTGATATAAATATAGAGAGTAATAACATTTTATAGTACACTAAAGAGATTTTCAAACAATAGGTATTTAAGTTCAACAACACTTTAATAGACTTGTATTGGACTAAGAAGTCCATACGAGTACAATTAAGGGTGCAAGCAACTAACAATGAACAATAACATTTAATTTTTCTGCAATTAATCAGAGACGTTCACATAAAAGCGAATATTAAAACTAAATAAGATCTTGTGTTACAACGTTCGGTTTCCGCTTCCAACACTTCATATAAATAAGATCTGCTTATTTAATTATATAATAATTGATTTAGAATTACAAGCTACAAGGCTCTGTCTTCTGTTACCAGAACGTTTTATAAATAATTCCTACCTCATTATACAATATTTATAATCTTATATTTAATTGATACTGGCTGTATTTGATATAGAATGTTTTTGAATCTTAATGTGACGTGGCGAGGTATAATGTTTTAAACAGAACACTCTTGATGTATTGAGAGAATACAATAAATATTGTAAATGCTGTGCCGATTAGTTTTCTTCACCAACAATATCCAGCAGTCTTTCTGTGCATCCCGCTCTCTATTTCACTTGTTTCTGTAATCTATACTATAATAAAAGCAGTAGATCCCGGTGTGTCTGTACATTGAAAGAAATGTGATAAATTAAAACAACTCAAAAACACGCTTTATAGAAAATCCAACTAGAAAATAGAAAATAAATTTGAATTCAGAATAGTGTAAATAAGAAAAAAATGTATTTTATTGTAAAAAAAGCGTGGGGTGCTTTTTAAGATATTATCAAAATGATATATAATACTTCTACTCATATTATCTGTCAATAAAATATTTATAACTATTGACACCATGCACCCCACGCTTTTTACACGCTTTATATTAGCTTCACTTGTATGTTTGTATGTTTGTAACTCTCCGACTCCGACTCCTTTGGGCGCGATTTTTTTGTACAATAAAATACATTTTTTTCTTATTTACACTATTCTTAATTAAAATTTATTTACTATTTTTTTGTTTGATTTTCTGTAAAGCGTGTTTTTTAGTTGTTTTAAACTAATATTTATTTTTAATTTTTTAGTTCTGTTCTACTATTGTCCAACAGATGTCACTAAAAACGAAAGCGCCACCTTGTGACAAGTAGGATTTTTTACGCATAAGACTAGCCAGTTTATTTGTAATTCTACTATGGTCCAACAGATATCACTAAAAATAAATATAAATTGACAAAAATCTCATTTTGCAACTTGAATAATGGCATAATCTTATCAAATTAGTGTATTGCCATCGGTCCTCGACAAATCTACAAAGTTTGAATAAAATCTGACCGTTTAATGTGGGTCAAAATCGCGCCCAAAGTGGTAGGTTACCAACATACAAACATACATACGTAGTACTTTGTAAGCCAAAGTTATGAGCGGCATTGCTACTGGTTATGGGCGGTCGTATCGCTTACCATCAGGCGAACGGCATGCTTGTCTCGTAATTTAAACGCAATGAAACAAAAAGAACGTATGAAGTTAATTATACTACTTTATCAATAACCGTGACCAATAACTTAAGGTTCTCTTCACATATGTCAACCGCTTTTAACTGACACACAAACATTTATACGTTATCAATATTCATGCAGATTACAACCCAGGCTATGATGCAACAGATATTTGAATAAGGCTAAGTACACGTGTAGGCGACACAATAAAGGTGGCTCGGAAACCATCAAGCGACTTGAAAGTGCGTGGATTTTTGGATCGAGCTTGAATCTACAAAGCATGATGCGTATAGCATTTTCTTGACGGGAGCTTCATGACTCATGCATTTTGAAGGAGTTCGCGACTGGCTTCATCGAGAAAAGATGGAATGTCTTCTTTCATAAGACCGGCAAACCTTCCACCCTTTTACTTCTGTATAGTCTCTTTACTCAACCAAATATATTACACACATTATCACACATCACTTAATCTGCGTTGCCCCACTCAGTCGAATGCACGTCGACATTCCCCCAACGTTACTCAGCGTTTTCGAACATGCAATTAACATAATGACGTACACTGGTATTTTCCAGACTATGATTCAGTATCAAATGTTTTTTATTGCGTGTAGTCATTTGGATCAATATTCACTCAACATCAAGCCACGCCTACATTTCATTTTTAATTGCAGAATTGTGTTACAAACAATAAAATCATTACCAAAGTTTTGTGTAATAATAAAAATAAGTAATGACACCAGCCTTGTATTTGTCGGGTATATCCTATTTATTAATCTCTTTGAGGGTATCTGAATATATTAAGTCTGGTAAGACAAAATAATAATCGTGCAATAACCAGTTGAGCTGTCAGACTAGTAGTGGGAGTGACAGTTGGGTGTATAAGAAGGGTGCCGAATCATATGAAGCAACTAGTTGCTTCATATTCAGATACCCTCAAAGAGATTAATAAATAGGATATACCCGACATATTAAATACTGCCCACTGTTGAGCAAGGGTCTCCTCTACTTCTGAGAGGGGTTAGGCCTTAGTCCACCACGCTGGCCTAGTGCGGGTTGGCAGACTTCACAGACCCTCGAAACTCTTATGGAGAATTCTCAGGTATGCAGGTTTCCTCACGATGTTTTCCTTCACTGTTAAAGCGGACGATAATTGATAAACAAAACACACGTAACTTCGAAAAGTCAGAGATGTATGCCTTGGGTTTTGAACCTACGGACACTGTTCACTTGTTTACAAGGTGAAAATTCGTTAAAAACAAGAGGTGTTAGGTAGGTACCGGATGGTGAGTGATTTCTGCCGCCCATTAGACCCTATGCAGACGGCGTATTTTGTACGTACGCACGTAGTAAACGCGATATAACCGGGAACTGAAAATGTCACACAAATATGGTCGCTGAAAAGGAATTGTCGGTAGTTATAAAATACTCCGTCATGAGCCTAAAACTCTTATTACCTAAAAGGATTGTAACAACGCCATTAAGAGCTTTGTCGGGGGGACCATTAGTATCCACCTGAGTCGTGCTTAAATGCTATATCACTGGAAGGACTTCGGCGTATCCAGTTCGAGGTCCCTGAATCCTTCTAGAATGCTGTTGACGACTATTGTTTGTATTCGGTAAAAATGAGACATACCCCGTCTACATTGTATGAGCACGAAGGTGATCCAAGAGGACTTTACCCATGAAAAAAAAAGCGACACAAAGCTGTGCAATATTTGAAAAGCATTGCAAACAGTGTAAATATTATATAAAAACATAATATTATGTTAAAATATACCATATAACTCGGGTTAACAAGTCTAGCGCTACAACAGAAAATTGTACCTCAAAGTTGTATGTTTGCTACTGTGTATGGGTAAGCTTGGCGCGTGCTACGTCATTCGATCGAATAAAAAAAGCATGAAGTCATAATGACGCAATAGTATTTCTTATAATATAATATTATATTACGATCCAAAACGTATTAAAAAGAGGGATTTCCCTGACTTATAGTCACACAAGTACCGTAGACAACGTAAATAAATATACTTTTAAATCCGTACATACATCTGTGTCAAAGGCAAACACGTAAGTGTATATAGGTGGTTAATAAGTAAGTGTACGTGCGTCATCTGGTAAACCACAAGTATATGTATTTCAACAAAATGTTATTTTCTTTTTATATCCAATTATCTGCAGGAAGAATATAGTGAGGATAAAGTTGTCCTGATTAATTGTAACTTTATATAAAGGCTAATACTAAAAAGAAACAAGTAAGGAAGCAGTATGTTCCGCAGCTTTAGGGAGCATTTCCACCTGAAATGTACTATGCAGCTATGATGAGAGGTTGTGAAAGCTATGCTACGAAACTATATGACCGTTTCAATTGATGCTAAGCTACGTAGCGGAGCGAGTAGGTTGTGCTATGAAGATGCGCCGCCGCGAGGTACATAGCTCGCGACCATTCATAGTACGCATCCACAGCACGCATCCATAGCTCGCATCCATTCATATAAAAACAAAGCTTAGTTGAACCCGTTTCTACCAGTTCTATGATATGTGGACCCATTAATATGATTGGTGGATATCAAACTCATCTACAGCAACGTAGCATAGCACTACTCTGGAGGAGAGGCACCCTAAGTCTGCGATGATGTCATATTATTCAGAAGCAAAAAATACAGTGAATTCATTTTATATCGACGCGATGATATACATCAGCGTCATTCTATGTTATCAATAAGTTCTCAGTCAACGTTCATCTTTCTTCTTACAAATATTATAAATGCGAATGTTTGTGAAAATGTTTGGATGTTTGTTAGAAATAAATGCAGAAACCGCTGAATCGATTTGGATGAAATTCGGATAAATGGTCGGATAGATCATGTCCTGGATTAACATATAGGTTTTTTATTCTGGTAATTCAATCCCGTAGAAAAAATTATCTGCGTCTAGTTTTAATAAATGACGCAGGTGTCGTAAAGATGGCACTACGGACCGCTACAGCGATTTAGAAATTTTTGAAGCAGGAAAGGCTTTAACAAGTACACCTAGTATAGAATTATTCAGTCCCGCCACTGAGCCTACGTGGATGCATGTGATTACTGCGCAGATGCGTATGACGAACCTTACGAGATCCGATACTGGAAAAAATATCGACCTACCGCTACACGACATAAAACCGCAGTCTCAGGTTAAGATAAACATGGAAAGGCCCGCAAATGATTAAATAAAAAGGTATTTTTCCGCCCTTAAAACAACATAATGGCAACAGGTTTTTACACAAGCGACGCGACCATCAAGTTACTTGCTTGTTAGTTGTCACCACTGTCGCATTCAAACAATAATCTCGCATTCAACATACTAATACCGCTAAGAACTATGAATTTGACACAACATGCATGGATGATGGACACAAGACGCAGAGGGCTTTAGGCACTAGGCATTCCAGATTTTGTACGCCTACGTACTTGCTATATACCCTTCCCCCCCCCCCGCCTTGGCAGCCAAAAGCTAGATATACCCAAGACAACACGGAAGACGAATGCTTTAAAATGCAAATCCATCACTTTCTAATAACGAGTCAATATACTAATTAAAATGCATTAGGACATCGCCCTGGCCTCCCATAGCTTTAAACATTGAGTTTATCTTATTACCGGTGCTTATCGACCGTTCGCGGCCAGATTAATTAATTAAGTCGCTAGTGAATGATTACGTACATTTCCCATTCAAAATATATGACGATAAAGCCCGTCGTACATTAGCGGATATGTGAAAAGTAATGCCGCTATGCAACGTCTCTATTTGTCAAACACAATTTGTCCGACAGCAATATGTTAAGAAGGAAAGAAAATATCCATTGTGTTTATCCTACTAATATTATAAACGCGAAAGTTTGTAATTATGGATGTATGGATGACTGGATGTATGAATGTATGGATGTTTGTTACTCTTTCACGCAAAAACTACTGAACGGATTTCGATGAAATTTGGCACACGGGTAGATTATGTCCTGGATTAACACATAGGCTACTTTTTATCCCGGGAAAATATAAAGCGGGACTTTTATCCCGGGAACACCATAAAATAAACCACAACTTTCGTCTACCATTTTCCAATTGGATGTGGTGAATCTCTTGTTGTCATTAGTAATTCTTTAGATTTAACCATATGCCAAAATAAATACATCACAAAGTATAAATTCATTTATGTCACAAAGCTCAAATAATGGAGTTAACATACACCGCGAAAACTATAAATTATATCTGCGAATTTTAACTCTAAAATCCACGTAACATTGTTAACACGGACAACCTTTTAAACGTAAACTAACATCTCAGTAATGGACGATGTGTGCAAAAATAAAAGTAACACGCCGTATAATTCATAATTAGGCGATTAAAACTGTCGCCCAACTAAAAGTTGTAAACGTGCCGACGACCTAACTATAAATTACGTGTGTGCCAACATTACGAAATCCGCGCGCAGTTGCGACCAAGTGTGAATTTATGTCTGGTATATCCTGTGATTTATTTTGTTTTAATTAATTTATCGACACTGTGAGATTAAAATAACAGTTTGACGTCGGCGAGCTGGGTGAGATAAAATGCATCCTTTGATAATTAGGATTTGAAATATTACTATTGTCAAATTTTTTTTAGAGATAAATATTTTGTAACTTAAATCAAATTGTAAGCGTAAAATTGTTATAAAAACACCAGTTTTATTGGTGGTATGTGACTATCTTTCACACCACTACAAGTTCTGTAAGCAAAGATCGACAAGAGCATAAGTTTGTAAAACACCAAGCAATGAAACAAAGCGAGTCACAACACTAAGCTGTCCTTAAACCGCGATAAATGAATCAAATAAAAGGAGAAAGAAGTACAAATTATTCATTTAAGTTTAGTTTTAAATGGTAATGTCAAAATGTGAATTGACAGCTTCGCTCTGACACTTCGTATGGTCAGGTGAATACCCGACTCAACAAATGTTCTTTCAGTTTCCAATCTCGAAGCTTTCTCGGGCACTACTATTTCCTATGTCATGTTCATGGGCTATAGTAACACACACCATCAGGTGACACACTTCAAAAAAATAGTCGTTCGTAAAACGATCCGGTTCAATACTTTGGTACTTTTCTACTACAAAATTCCTAACCAAAATCTGACCATTATTCAAACTGAAATCAGGACTACTACGCCGCACGCCAAGCGAACATTTCAGGTAAAAAACTGCAACCCACGCTCGATCATTATCCGTCAAGCACTACTCTTTAATTCCAATATCACATGCCTGCATAAGCCTGAATTACGCGATGCATATCGATAAGATTTATTATCGATAGCGTAATCGATTGTTTTTGTCCATTCTTCGCAATTATTATTTATATTGTCCCGAATTATGCTTAATGCTTATCTTATTGGTGGTATACATGCCGACCACGGAAAGCGATTCATTGGAAATATATTATTACAAGCTTATCACAATATTGTGTAGAACGTACATACATAACTGACAAAGAAATGCCAGTTCGATAGACAGCTCATAATATAAAAGCGATTTCTTTTTCTAGATAAAACATTCTACTTCATTTTTACTATTCTGGCAATTGAGCAGTATAGTGGAAACTACTTGAAATTTGTAGTAATAATCAAACCAAACGTAAAACATAAGAACGAACCAGTTTTACGTTATATGGTTAATGCTTTGAAGGCAAAATATAGAAAGAATCTTACAATATAGATTTACTATAGCTTCGAACGAAGCTTCCCCGGGGACACTTTCCGAACAGATTTCGTTAAAACGATGGTGCGTTATAAAGAATAACTTTATCCCGAGGTAATATAAAATAATTCTTACGTTGAATATTTTATTTTCCGCAAGATATTCAGAAGGAAAATATCGTTTTTATTTCGTTCATGCTCAATGAACTGTATTTTTTTTTTTGTAGTTCCAGTTGATTACATGTTTTATTCTAAACGTAACAATTGTTTTCACTTTTCAATCTACTTGTACACGTTTATTGTTTCGTAGAGTAGCTCTACTTACCTACAACTTAAAATTTACAATAATAAATAACGTTTATATTAAAAAGAAAATAAACCAAATTATAATTTTGTTTTCAATCCTTAGACAAAGAGACCCCAACCGTCATATCATTTACTGGTGAAAATATCAAATGAAGTCAGTTATTCTTGACAATAGAGAAATAATAACGAAATTGCAGAGCCTTCTGAGGCCGTGCCAGGGGCGTTCCATCAACATTAATCAAAATTGATACTGCGTTAGAAAAGTATTTTAACTAGAAAGATAATTTAAAGGGGAAAAAATCCTACTTAATATAAATTTGACAATGTTTAGACGTTTGTTAGAAGTAATCTCGTAACCCGCAAAATATATTTCACTTAAATTTGGCACACAACTAGTCCAAGTCTTGGATTAATATATACGCCATTTTTTGTCCAGGGGAAGGTATTTTAGACGAAATCAACCGCATACAAAAATTAACATAAATCCTATTAAATTACGATGTACCACCAAATCAGTGAATATTCACATATAATACCACAAGAGCTTCAAAATTATCGGGTATTTTCCGATAGGTTCGTTGCAAACAAATGAAGGAGTTTTCAGGTTAAAAAATCACGAGCGCGAAGCGCGAGTGATTTTTCCTGAAAAACTTGACGACTTCATTTGTTTGCAGGGAACCTTGAGGGAAATGCCAGATAATTTTGAAGCTCGTGTGGTATTCGGGGGATTATTTTTCCGTCCCAAATGTCGGCCAATAGAATTGCACCATGAGATGAAATGAACAGTCAACAAATAAGAATTTCATAATATATAGTAACGACCAGAGAAAATATTCAAAAAAAATTGTTTCTTATTATATAGTAACGACCAGAGAAAATATTCAAAAAAAATTGTCAGTATAATACCATGTAGGTTGTACCACGTGACGTCGAATGGTGCAATTCTATTGGTCGATATTTGGGTCGGAAAAATAATCACTGAAATTTATTTATTTATTTAACACTTTATACAAGGTGTATAGGCGGACTTAATGCCGTAGTCATTCTCTACCAGTCAACCATATATAATAGCCCATAGATTTATTAGTATGAATCGTCAACAGAAATGTGAACACAGAATCTATTTCAGTTCCACGTTTTGTGTGAATTGTTATATTCCAGAAATTGTGAGCAATTTATTCGTTGGGACGTTTTTATATTTTATTTGTATTTTGTCCGCTGGCCAAGCGTGTGTCGCAATAAGTTATATTATACTAGCTTTCGCCCGCAGCTCCGCCCGAGTGAATGAGTTTTCCCGGAATAAAAGTCCCGCTTTATATTTTCCCGGGATAAAAGGTAGCCTATGTGTTAATCCAGGACATAATCTATCCGTGTGCCAAATTTCATCGAAATCCGTTCAGTAGTTTTTGCGTGAAAGAGTAACAAACACCCATACATCCAGACATCCATACTTACAAACTTTCGCGTTTATAATATTAGTAGGGTTGTACGAGAGTCTGTTTAGTTGTTGTTTTGCGCTGAATTTATGCCTTCGTTAAGTAATAGGCCACTAAGTTTGTGCCAATCCGCATGTCCTACGTACGGGTGCCTTTTCGCGAGACCAAAAAAAGGTCTCCGATTGCAATCATTTTGCCGCACCGCTAGGCCGCGGCCTATACGGCCTATTAACAAATCCGGCACTGTTGTAAGCGAACCCTGACACTAGACCAGATATAAGAGGTCGAGCTAGGTAAAAGAGGATGAATACTCAATTTAGTAGCAGTTTTAGTTTAGCCCTTGATCTCATAGGAGAAAAAAGTTGTAGAAATCTAAGCAAAAACTACAGAGAAAAAATACCATACATGACCTCGGAAAATGTCAAGAGTCGAAAGGGCCACATTAAGGTCCTAGTAGATAGTCAGCATGGGGTTGTTCTAGAAAGGCTTAACTGGAATATTTTCCAAAAATCTACTGAGCTAGTTATGAGCAGACATAGCTTTATTCAGAATTTAGCAGGCAAGGAGAACAATGTTCATTGGCTTATGTGAAAGCTTTTAGACCTTTAAATTTAGCAGGTCACGAAAATATTTTTGATTGGCTTCTGAATAAAGAGCTTTAAAGTTACGTGAATATTCGTCGGAGCAAACCAGGTGAAGCGGTATATATTCAATTAAAAATAACAACATGGCAAGCACACCTAGTATGCTATATTTAAACATTGTAAACATAGTAAGGAAACGCTTCCTGCGCGCTGTTTTATTTTAGTATTGCTATTAACAGCTGGTAATAGTAATTTACGGGTGTTATTGTTAATTCAAATTCTTATTGTTTCCTTGATATTCGACCTTTTAGTTATTCCATTTTTGAAAGCCTTGAAATGCTGCGGCAGATTATGTTGATGGTCTTGACGTCTTGACTTTCCATTTTCTAAATGTAAGGATCAAGATCGGTTTGGTCTGAAATGGTAAAATGGCAGTTTGGATGATAAAAATTAAAGTGTTTTTTGGAATTGGAAAATTATTTTTGATGTTTCATTTTAGCACGAATTGATAAAATCTTGGTCTTTACAATAATGAACATTCCATGCTACCAAATTATACACAATTAAAACTTTTTAGTATGTTTAAGGCTCATATTCGATGTGGAATTAAGATAAATACAATTCAAAGCGTAACAAAGGTCGATTATTTTTTTTCAAAATACCCGGAATTACACAGTATTATTAGCGCCATAGTTGTTAATGCTCTTAGCGGCTGCATTTTTATGCGATTGTATCACGGAAAATGGTTAATCAAGGATAATGGAAGCATGTTCGAGAGTGCTTGCGAACAAAAAAAAATTGCTTTTTACGTATTATGGACGCTTAAAATATATTTTTACGCTGTATCGCAGCCATAAAGTAGTACATATTATGTCGTATTGGCTATCAAGAAAACATACACTGTTGTATCTCTTATTTTTTTATTACCATTTAAAGATCCCAAATGCACCTAATAATATTAAGTAGCTAATCTATCTGTAAATAAATAGTACCTATTTGCCGCGATTTTGAAATTCGAATACCTATTATATCTTAGAATAATTATTATATCTCGTAAGTAGTAATAGAACAATAAAACATCGTTTCTAATTGCCCGTAAGCGAGAAATAAATTCAAATTACACATTATACAATCTTTTAGACAGCAAATAACAACTGCATTTGATAGCAATAAATAAATGTAAACCATAAATAAACCATACGCGCGTGTATAATGGATTTTGAAATTTGGCACCAGACGCACATGTAGCAAATATTGGCGCGATTTTAGGGAAAATGGCGATCGAATGTCTTTTCCCTTGATTGTCAGATCATCATTTGTTTATTGATAAGAAAGGAAATAAACATCAAGGATGGCGTGTTCCGCACGCCGAATCATAATTAGGTTGAATATAATTTAAACCATTATTTTTTTATGAGATTATGATATAATCTGCATTCTGCCAGATTAGGTAGTCTTCAGAAAAAATTATAGAAGATAAAAAAAATAGCATAAATAGTAAGATAATTAATAGAATAAAAAAATATTTATTTAAAATATTAAACAATCATGGTGGTTTTATACCAGATTCTATTACACATTTCAATTTAAAAAAAAAACAACAAGCATTGACCTCATTTACCTTATTCCTAAACAAAAATAACTTGCTGAAACACACAAATAGTGTATCAATACAGGCTAATAATGTAAAATGTGTTGACAACCATTACATTTATACACTGTAAAACTTTATGTCTCATTTTAAATGTTCTATTCAACTGTTGGAAAATGTGTGCGGCATTCCTGCCAATAAACATGATCATTAAAAATGTTAAGAGTATAAAAAGAAAGCTTGGGAACAGGCTTGTTTAAAATTATTTTAAAAATGCTATGCAATATCATTTAAAACATCCATTATTCTATTATTGAAGTGAAACATCTTTATTATTATTATATGCATATAAAGAAACATTTAATTTTTTCATGAACATTTAGTAAGATACATGTTAAGATTTTTAAGAATATAATAGTATTACAAAAGTATATTATTAGGTATAAATCAGTAACATATATGAAATATATCTCATTAAAATCCAATTAGAATTAAAATGATATTGTATCAAACGGTACATACATACAATACAACAATTAAACAGGTGCATGTAGAGATAAGCATTAAAATATTTATAGAGCAACAGGAAAATAACTATCATTGTTATCCCAAACAATACAGGACTAAATTGGCGTCTAATAGGCATCGTAAATGCGTGCATCACGCCGTCCACGGCACATCACACATGGTGCATACACACACTCCTAATTGTTGCCATGTGTTACACGCCAGCGCCCGTTATCATCGGCTCACGGACCAAAAAGCTCCATTCGACCAAGGGCGCCTCTTCTTTGTAAACAAATAACGTGTATTTTTAATTTTAACTATAATACACGAGGCTAAGGTCTTAAAATCATACAGTCCACTCACCATATGAAATCCTTGCAGTGCGAACAGAAAGTCGGCTGCTTGAAGAACCTCGGCATGAACTTGTGGTCCTTCACCAGGTAAACATTCTTCTTCTTCAGGGCACCCTTGCGGCCTCGAAGGCGCATCCCCTGCCCCGCTTTCATCTCACCACCACCGTCATCACAATTATTCTCCTCGTCCGCCATGGCGAAGCGCGGTGGCTTAAACGCCGGTGGATTCGGAAATAAATATTATCTCACAAATTATTCGCAAGACTACGCGACCCGCACCGACAAACCACCGCTCTCAACCGAATGTCATCGCGATTTGTCAATGTACCGAGCTGTCAGTGTCAAAGCCCGCGTGCAGTGTTGCTATCTTACCACTCAATATACCCACGTCCAAATTGAATGTAGTACAAAATAAAATTATATTTAACCGCAGTGATATTAGTTTTATTAAACTTTGGTCTGATACTGTTTTCTAATAAAATTTATTCATTTGAATAATAGTTATAACTCTTCCTCGTATTATGTACGTAATTACATACATTAAAGATAAGTAATTTACTTAGTATTAGGTAAAACTTGATATATTGGTAGCACTGTTTTCTCACTAGACGTTCAAAACATTGTGTACTTAAAAACAAATTGTAAATGCTTTTAATGTGAATCAAACTTATATCACAGTCATAAATTTAGTAATATTGTTTTCTAATAGTATGTAATTAATAAAACTTAGAATGGTGAGGTAATTTATTTTCCACTTGTTTATTATTCTATAAATATGGTGAGACTTAAGATTTAATACTGACTTCAAGATTTGAACGTACCCTGTTTGCGTCGCCATTTTTGACAGCTGTTGGGCGGAAACTGGAAAGTCGTTATTTTTCAAGAGTTGAACGGTCGCAAAAATTTTGTTTTCGTATTTGATATTATTTGAAATGTGGATATTGTTGAATTTATAAAAGTTTGCATTATATTCGGAAATCAAGGTGGTTAGTGCTACAAAATGAGTACAGAAAACTCTGATTCGGGCCCAAGCATCACTCTCTCACTGGTGGCACAATTCGATGATTTGAACCGCTTGAATAATGTACTAAACGATGGGGCGGCAGAAGAATGTAAGTACCTGTGTTGTTGCTATGTAAAAACCGATGCGAAACTGTGGAATATATCACTAGATCGGGCTACAGTAATTTTGCAAGAGAAAAGTATGTGGGTAGATAGGATAGACTCATCCTATATTCTGGCATCTACTACTCAATTATCAAAATCTGTAGTCAAATGTACGGGCAACATACTTTTTTTGGACATATAAATACTTAGACTACTATCATATAATTTAAAAAGCCACTGTACATTGGAACAAAACACTTATTGCTGGATGCCTTCTAAATCTCTCTCAGACTACCATTAATTCCTTACCTTCAAGTCATCTACATGACCACAAGTCCTCTGGCATTATAACCATTTATTTAGTAATCTTACGACAATACCCACTAGTTTATTTTCAACCCTTCTTTTTTGCATTGACAAAATATTTATTCTTTTCAGGTTTCTTATCATTTTTAAAGCAAATAGAATGGCTGCAAAGCCAGCGGGCATCGGCTGAGGCTGAGGCAGCTCGGCTCCAGGCAGAGCTGGATGAGGCACACCGCACAATAACCAAGTCAGAGACAAAGTTTGCACATGTCAGGAAACTACTGGATAGCGAGAAGAGAGAGCGAAATATTATAATGAAGAAATATAATGAATTGGTGAGCAAATTTGTAGTCAGAAAAGTATATGCTTGACCACCTTAAATCTAAATAAGTTGCTAGCAATCATCTGTTGGCAACATGCAACATACAACTAAACTAGACAATAAAAGTTACCTGCTGATTCCTTTGTACATCTCTGAAACGATCGCAACTGCTTGGTAAAATATGAAAAATTGGTGATTTATGTTGAGAAAGTGTACTAGCACCAAATTGGGTGATTGTACACTAGAAGTATAATTTTTATTTTCGGCTCCCTACTGTGTATTACCGGCACAGGCGTAGCTATAGCTTTCACATGGGGGGGTCCTTAGCGGTCAGTGGCGTAGCATGGATTATTGTAAGCTAGGGGGGGGGTCTGGACACCCTGAACCCCCACCCTTATATATGCCTATGACAAAAACAAACCATTTATAAGAGGGAAAAACTAAATATTTACTTGTTATTATCTGTAGCATATGCAGTTCAATGGGTAGACCTAAACTAAGGCATTATTTTGCTAATTTACCATTTTGTCAGTAGAGTTATCAATTAATAAAACAATAATGGGAAATGGTTCCTATTTATATTTAGTTTATTGCTGTTTTAAATATGATATGTAAAAATGTTATCAAGGATATTTGCAATCTTGTAAACAGAAGTTTCTAGAGGATGTGGCAGGGAATTGATAGGAGATAGAATATAACTTATAGAAAATATAAACAAATCTGTTACCCAATATTTCATAAGCAACTTAACATACCAACAATCAGGAGTATAATACCATATTGGTCTAACAAGAACTACAGCTCTGTCATAGAAATATTTAAAACTTACTTCACAACGCCAACAAAATTGCAGGGTTTCTGCAGTCATGTATGACTTTATATATTTTATAAGTGCTGTGTGTGTGTGTACCTGGCATATATCAGCCACAATAACCTTATAGCATTGTAGTGTACAATTTTATTAACCCGTCAACGCCTGCTTATATATAGTTATAACCTAATTTCCTTATATAAATGGACACCGCTGTCCACCGCGGGCATTGAAGGATTATTTTTTTATTGCATTGAATGACGAGACGAGCGGCATGCTTCGCCTGATGGTAAGCGATACGACCACCCATAAACAGTAGCAACACCATCCAGCACCTTGACTTACAAAGTACTGTGTGGCATTCCACTGCGCTCGTCATCCTGAGACATAAGATGTTAAGTCTCAAATGCCTTTGAAATACATAAGAAAAAACAACATTCTGTTTCACATCTATAATAACTTTAGGTGGACTACCAGTTGGTAGAGAATGTCTATGGCATTAAGTCCGCCTGTACTCCATGTATAAAGTGTAAATAAATAAATAAATAATATTATAAAGAGGAACGATTTGTATTTTTGTGTTTTTGCATTTTTGTATGTTTGTAAGGAATAAACTCAATAACGTAGGCGCCTAACTCACAGGCGTAAATACAGATTTCACATAGGGGGGTTCCTAGGATACCAAAATGTCAGTGGCATAAAGCTAAGGGGGGGTCTGGACCCCCAAAACCCCGGCGGCCCTTATATACGCCCATGGCTAGACCAATTTAAAAAAAAACTTACTAATATAAAGTTACATTATCAGCGAGTAATATAGGCTACTTTTTATCCTGGAAAATATGAAGCGGGACTGTTATCCCGGAATAACTCAAACACGTGGGCGGAGCATCGAGCAAAAGTCAAATAACTTATAAAATTCTAACCCACAGAGCAAACTGTTGGACATGGCCCGCGACCTACTCTTCAATGACAACAGAGCCAAGCTAAACGATGAAACTCTACAGAAGCTTGCATTCTTGAATGGCACCGCTCAACAGGACCACAATGCCAAGCTCAACGGAGTGCCAGAACTTAACTCCACAGGTAACAAGATATATTCTAATTTACAGAAAATTTTGGATATAATTGATGGCAGGCCTTTTGTATAAAACGGCTAGGTACCACCATAATGTCTATTCCTGCTGCCAAGGGACGATGTGTAAGCACCATTGTGTTCTAGTTTAAAGGACATTATAGCTAGTGTCATTAGGGGGAATAATGAAACATCAAATGTCTCAAGTTGACAAGCACAGTATAGTGCCACACAGTTCTTTATAATTCTGAGCTCGGATGCTAACTACTGTTCATGGGTAGTCATGTCGCTAATCAGGCACACTGCTTGCTCTCAATTATAATTACTGCATAAAATAGCAGTAAAGTTGTTTCACGTTATCGTTGTGTCACCAAATATGGATCCACACTATACATCCGGCAGGCACATTACTATCAGAGATGTCGTACTCCCGTTCGGAGGACGACCTGGACCTGTCTCTGGCGTCGACGCGCCGCTCGTGGGTGCAGCGCGGCGCGTGGAACGCTCGCGAGAACGCGCCCGCCTCCAAGAAGCGACGCTCATCCAACTCCTCCGCTACTAAGGTATAAAGATTCTTTAATTTTACGCCCTGTGTATATCTGGTGACTGCTTCGGTGGCGTAGTTGTATTGCGTACGCGTTACGAGTACGATTAGCGCGCTGAGGTCCTCGGTAATAAGACCGGGTTGAGCCAAAAAAAATTGCGTCTGGGTTTTTCCATCTAAAGAATTACTCAGTCGCAGCTCGGAGTCAAGAAGTTGGCGGTGTGATACCCCCGTGCCACGGAAAGCACCTAAAGCCGTCGGTCCTGCGCCTGATCTCTCTCCGGTCATGTCGGATTGCCGTCTCACCGGACTATGAGAGTGAAGGAATAGCGAGTGCACCTGTGTATTGCGCACACACTTGTGCACTATAATATCTCCTGCGTACCTGGCTGATCTCCGTTGAGATTGGACGCCGTGGCCGAAACTGGCTTGGAGGTTACGTATAGCTGGTTCAATCAGGATGGCGTAACTGTCTTGACTGGCGTGGGATAATCATCTCTTTTCAGTCGGCACTCTATCTGGACCACATTAGACTTACAATCAGGTGCAGTGGGTTCACTTTGTAGTTTGTTATGCACATTTAAAAAAATGTAAATGTGATCTTAAATGTAAATTTTATTTAGACAATTTGCCCAATATTATCAATTTTCTTAAAAAAGTTAATGTTGAGGAGTCCAAGCTCTTGCTTATTAAATAAGTGTTATTAAATCTAGTTTATACATCATAACTGTTTAGAGCCAAAATCACTGAAGATTAAAGATTGGAGAAGGATATGTCTCAAATCTAGAAATAAATTATGTTATCTTTAAAATATTATGTGTTGTGTATTGGTTGAACCAGACGGTGGAGCTGCAAGGTGGCAAGGTGCTGGCCACCGCCACCACCACGCTGACGCTGGAGCGAGCCCCTACCACGCACGACTTGAAACCCCCGCAGAACTTCGTGAGTAGCGTATATACTTAATAAATCTATTGATGTTATCTAGTCCATACTGATATTATAAATGCGAAACTAAGTCTGTTTGTTACGCTTTCTCGGCTTAACTACTGAACCAATTTTGATAATATTCAATACGCAATAAGCTTAAAATATAAGATAGGATATAGGATGCTTTATATCTCGAAAAAGTACATAGTGGGCTTTTATTTCGCAAAATTAGTATATAAAATGATTTACAAAAATGCATTTTTTTTTTATGACATTGAATGACGAGCCGAGCATGCCGTTCGCCTGATGGTAAGCGATACGACCACCCATAAACAGTAGCAACACCATCCAGCAACTTGACTTACAAAGTACTGTGTGGCATTCCACTGCGCTCGTCATCCTGAGACATAAGATGTTACGTCTCACTATGTCCTGTAGGTCCACTGGCTACAACGTCCTTCAAACCGAAACACAACAATGCATGCACACTGCTGCTTGGCGGTAGAAATAGACATTGCGGTGGTACCCACCCAGACGGTCTCTTACATATGAGACCTACCACCATGTAATATTGTTGTTTCAGCAACCCATATCCGAAAGCAGTGACGAAGGTCCACCGCCGCGTAAGTCCTCGGCGCGAATGTCCGGCAACATGCAGCAACATGTCAAGCAGGAGCCCTGCACGCCCACCGCGCCACCACGCTCCGGTTAGTGTGATAACTTCTCACTGTTTTAAAATTTCAATATTTACATATTTTAATACTAAACAAGTAGAATACCACACAGTACTTTGTAGCTCAAGTTGCTGGATGGTGTTACTACTGTTTATGGGTGGTCGTATTGCTTACCATCAGGCGAACGGCATGCTAGTCTCGTCATTCAATGCCATAAAAAAAAAAATTATCCGTAAAGAAGTTCAAATAGTACGCATTTTACGTTATACTTATTCTGTTCCATGATATCGTAGAGGAGAGCCTGTCGTTATAACAATTTTATACTAAAATCATTGACTAAATTTAACAGTATCTTAATTTGTAATTTAAAAATCATTAATTGTATCCTTGAGCAAGAAAAAAAATTATGTAAACTGTGAGCTTGGGCCTGTTGGCGAATGTGGCAAAAATACGACACGACTCCGTTTCGTTTTATTGGGATTGGTTGAGAGACTAACACATGACTGGCGTATTGGTCTCTCGATCAATCACAAACATCAAAATTAAACGACATCGTCTCACGCGTTGCCCCTTTTTACCACATTCGAAACCCATTGGCCAGTTTAAAGTTGCTTAAATGTGAATATAGTATTTAAATCCTTACTTATCAGTCCAGTCCCAGACGAGTAGATTTTACACTATTAACAGTCAAAATGCCGAACAATTCTTACAAAAAATCCTACCAATATTATAAATGCGAAAGTTTGTAAGAATGTATAGATGTATGTTTGTTACTCTCACGCAAAAACTACTGAACGAATTTCGATGAAATTTGGCACACGGGTAGATCATGTCCCGGAGTAACGCATAGGCTACTTTTATCCCGGGAAAATATAGAGCGGGACTTTTGTCCCTGGAAAACTTATTCACTCGGGCGGAGCCGCGGGCAAAAGCTTGTCTATAATCTATACTAATATTATAAAGCTGAAGAGTTTGTTTGTTTGTTTGAACGCGCTAATGTTAGGAACTACTGGACCGATTTTAAAAATTCTTTCACTAATAGGAAGCTACATTACTCCTGAGTGCTATAGGCTACTTTTTATCCCGGAAAAACTATTCCACGCGGGCGGAGCCGCGCGCGAAACCTAGTAATATTGTAAAGAGGGATATTTTACAATGCCATATGTTTGTGACAGACATAGAGACGGCGTCTGACAGCCCTGCGGTTGCGGTGCAGCGCGCCGCGTCGGTGATCTCGGCCGCGTACGGGTCGCCGCGCAACCGACTGCGGCAACACTGCTTCGTCGCCAAGAACTTCTACAAGCGGGAGACCTGCGGGCCCTGCGGGAACACGTTAGTCATATCTTTTTTTTTTTTTTTTTTTTTTATTAGGTCTACCAACGGTTTCCACAGTATTACATCATATTGGATATCTTAATACATAGTTAATCTAAAAGTGACAAACCAACTTATAGGTAAACACAGCTTACATTAATAAGGTTGTAACTTAAAAATAATTAACGATTACAAAGGTTGTGCAAAAACATAAATTAAAACAGTAAACTAAATTAAAAAATAGAAACAACAAGGAAGCGTACAGTCTAGAGTTAAACGAATGATTTAAATAAATCTACCACCAGCAACAATGCCAGCACCATCAACATCCTCCAGTATGCATTTTCGAAAATTGTTTAAACATATCAGCCGTCTTATTCTCTCTGACGGTAAAGTCAGAAGCATAAATATCTGTACAAAATCAACATTTCCAATCGCCTATATAGGCGTTATGTTAAACTGAAACCTGTTTTCTTCGTTTGAAGTAAAGTAAATCTGTTTTATTTTATTTTGGTGAAGAGAAAAAAAAAATAGTAAGAACACAAAAGTATGTAGGCGATTTGAAATTTTGAATTGGTTCAGCTACTTATGCTGGTGACTATACACACACACACACTCACGCCTTTTATTCCCGAAGGGGTAGGCAAAGGCACAACTAGTGTACCTAGTTTTCGCCATGCATATTCCGTCCCATGATGTGATAGGGGGCGAGCCTATCGTCATATCGGGCAAAAATTCCAGACTCCGGGCTGATACAGAGTAGAAAAACCCAATATCACTTTGCCCGACCCTGGATCCAACCCGAGACCTTGACATTGCAGCCGTAGGTACCGTAATACAACTACGCTACCAAGGCAGTCTCTATGACAGTGTTAACTCGTAACGCGGCCGTGTTACGTTAACTTCGTGTAATTGGCGTTAAATGGTATTCTGTATGCCAATTTAAATTATTATTAACGCGATGAGTTACGTTACGCGCTTGTTACGAGCGGTGAAAATAACGTGTGTCATAGAGAATAAGGGGGCTGGCAAGACAATTTGTTTCATCAAATAACATTGTGTATCGAGCTGTATCTATTTGAGTAGATCAGTATATAGAGGAAGAATAGATTTGAAAAGAGTGGCTACAATTTCGAATCAATATCACATTGGTATGAAATGTTGTGTAAATAATTGATAATATAATTTATTAGTTATTATTGCCATTATTTTTTTGGAACTACACCATTGTAGTTGAGCTGTTCTATTCATAACGTAGAAATAACCACCAACCATCCATAGCCATCAGCACGGTACGTTGTTTAATATATGATGGTAGGGCTTTCATATGTAAGAGTTTGTCTGGGTGGGTACCACCGGGATGTCTATTTCTACCGCCAAGCTGCAGTGTGCATGCCTGTGTTTCCGTTTTAAGGACATTGTATCCATTGTAACTACTGGACATAATGAGACGAGAGCAGTGGAATGCCACACAGTACTTAGTAACTCAAGGTGCTGGATGGTGTTGGTACTGTTTATGGGTGGTCGTATCGCTTACCATCAGGCGAACGGCATGCTCGTCTCGTCATTCAATGCAATAAAAAAAAAAAAGTGATTATCGTAACGCTTTGTTCCGGTTGCAGCATAAAGTTCGCGAAGTCTGGTCTGAAGTGCGAGAACTGTCGCGCGCAGACGCACCCCGAGTGCCGCGCGCTGCTGCCGCTGCCCTGCGTGCCGCCCGCACCCGCGCGCCGGCACCACAACCACAACCAGGTACTACACTCACACCCCCATAGTGGGTGGCCGGGTGGGGGGTCACTCAAGCGACGTCTAAACATACAGGGCGTTCTACCGGATACATTTCGTAGAATGTGCTACGGAATTGACAACATTTCAAAATCTAAACGTGCCTAAAACATAAATACCGTTTCTTAATTTTTCAAGTCTAAATACGATTATATTTTTATATATTTTTTTTAATACTTAATTTCGGAGATAAAAAATAAAAACCGAAAAATGATTGATGACGTCACACATACGGTCGAATGAAGTAGTTTCCTGGCTATTCATACTATTTACTTAGATATGTAAGTACTGAGTATATCGTATATCGCCAACTGGATGACAAATTACAAAAGTAGTTGTTGTTGAGTTGGCACTTGGCGGTTTTTTGTATTGCAAAGCAAAGGCTATTACGTCTTGAGCCGTATATATGACGTCATTTGGTGCTTACGACGCTTTAGAATAAGACAAAATTCAAAGTGAAAATCATGAATGAAAGTATCTGAAGTATGAAAAACGAAAAAATATGGGTCTCATAATTTTAGATCAAGTATCATATAGTATAAACATTTGAGTATATTGAAACAATGAAATGTTGTCAATTGTACAATTTGATTCCCCCATCCCCATTCCACCACAGGACCAGCAGAGATACGGCGAAGCGTCACTGTTACATGGTCGAAGTTCCAAGGGCTCGCACTAAGCGCTTTGCTTCCACCTTTATTGTGCGGACAGCCAAATTGTGGAATTCACTACCATCGTGTCTATTTCCGCAAAGATACAATTTGCGACTCTTCAAGTCGCGAGTGAATCGGTTTCTTCTGGGCAAGCGTGCTTCACCTTAGGCCGCATCATCGCTTTACATCAGGCGGATAGCGGACAAACGTGAGCCCATTGAGAAATAAAAAAAAAAAAGAGATCACCAACAAAACGTGCAATAGTGGTCTTCCGCGTCAGTTTTTATACTATAACGGCGAACTGACTTATGCAAATCGTGAAGATTGCAGTAATACTCGTTATATAAATAAACATATTGGCTGATATGGGTTTTCTGACTGCATCGGAAAAGTTTTTTTTTATGTGATTTAGAAAATTTAAATCACATAAAAAAATCAAGTCTACTTTTGTCCCAGGCGGGGTCCATAGCGGACTACGCTCCGAGCACCCCGCCGATGGTGCCGGCGCTGCTGGTGCACTGCGTCAACGAGGTGGAGAAGCGAGGGCTCGGCGAGAGGGGCATCTACCGCATCAGCGCCACTGAGAAGGAGGTCAAGAGGTTAAAGGTAACTTTTTTGAGCACCCTGTATAACAGTGTAGGTAATTATATATTTCAAACATACATATAATATATTAAATGATATGAGCTATATAATGCATATATATTATTTTTTTATTATACTCGTTTCCTGAATTTTGATAATCAAGCATCTAGACGCCTAGAAGAAATCCCTGACCATTCACAGTTGCACAAACGCAGCCCACTACAACGCCAGTTAAGCTTTTGAATCATTCCAGGAACGTTTCCTAAGCGGTTGCGGCTCGCCATCACTAACCCACGAGGACATCCACGCGGTATGCGGGTGTATCAAGGACTTCCTGCGCAGTCTACAGGAGCCGCTGGTGACCAACGCTCTGTGGGCGGACTTCATGTCGCTGGCGAGCGTGAGGGAACAGAGTGACGCCGCGGCCGCTGCGTTACATGCTGTGTCTCAGCTGCCTCAGCCCAACAGGGACACGCTCGCGTTCCTCGTGCTGCATCTACAAAAGTAAATAATCACAATGTTCAATGGCAAGGGGGTGGTGGAAGAGGCAATGACCCTGGGCCTCATTTGCAAGGGGCTAAAACAAAGCTTTAACTTCCTTCAGCTATATGAAAATAAAGGGCTCACAAAGATCTGCCGTCCAGCGTTTCGCATTAGTCAGACTGCTTATGATGACGTTAATAAAGTTAGATTCAACTGGTTCGGTGGCGTACACGGTACGACTGCCGCTCCGAGTATAGTGATGGTGAGGGATTTCCTGCCCAATATCAACCCGGAGTTTCAAATTGTTCTGATAGGCAGTAGGCCTAACCCCCATAACATGGAATCTAACATAGCTGACTAAATATGGATGTGACACCTTAGCCATAAAATGATGCAAGTAAAAAAATACTATGGTGATGGACATGTGTGGAGTGACAGATAATGTAGTGACCAAAATTGAGAAGGGTATGCTAAGGTGGTTTGGGCATTTGGAAAGGATGGATGATAGGAGAATGACAAAGAGGATATATAAGGCGAGTGTGGATGGAAGGGCCGGCAGGGGTCGACCGCACCGAACTTTCGAATGTCAGATATCTGACATTCTAAGTAAGGGCCAGGTCAAAAGTACCCTGAACCGGCGGGAGTGCATGAAAAGATTGATGAAGGTAGAGGAAGCGAAAGTGGTGTGCCAGAATCGAGCAAAGTGGCAATCCATGGTCTCTGCCTACCCCTATGGCATAAAGGCGTGATACTATGTATGTATGTATGTAAAAAAATACATTTTATATAGGTTCCTATCTAACTTTTCAGAGTAGCCGAAAGTCCCGAGTGTGACATGCCTGTTCTCAACCTGGCCAAAGTGTTTGGCCCCACAATAATAAGCTTTGGTATTATGGAGCAATCGCCTGAGATGTACGCAGCCACTACGCAGATGATACAAGTATGTATATACAATTTTTTGTGTATACTATATTTATTCTGCTCGAAGGACCAATTTTTTATCAATAGTTTTATCTATGTTCATGTGGTTATAATGTACAATTTTTTTATAATTTGTCAAAGGAATCACATAGCCTTACACATACAAACTAAAAAAATCTACTGATTCATTTAAGTTCAATCAAAGCTTGTCTGGAAGAGGTCTACGAATGAGATAAAACCGCTATTCGTACTTTTTGGTTAGCCTACTTTCTAATGTATATGTATCTTTCCTCTTTACTTTAATTGTACAATAAAGAGCTATACATTGAATTAAATTAAGCCTTGCCGCTCCACTGTCTGTGTAAAACCCACCCTCATTATACTCGTTCCCACCAGGCGATGCAGCTGCTGCTGCAGTTACCGAGTGACTACTGGTCGCAGTGGGCCTGTCCCAACGCGGAGCTCGGCTCCCCCCACGGCGGCACCCTGACCAAGTCCAGGGGGTTCTTCTTTTCACCAGCTGATACTGGGTGAGTCTTAATACTATAATAAAAACGAACGTTTGTACGGATGTTTGTTACTCTATCACGCCAGAACGGCCGAACGGATCTGAATGAAATTTGGAATATTGAAAGATTGTAGTCCGGAAATGCAATGCAATGCAATGCAATCAGCCCTGTATTATATACTGCCCACTGCTGAGCACGGGCCTCCTCTACTACTGAGAGGGGTTAGGCTTTAGTCCACCACGCTGGCCTAGTGCGGGTTGGTGGACTTCACAGACCTTCGAAATTCAGAGAACTTCTCAGGTATGCAGGTTTCCTCACGATGTCCGGAAATGGCTACTTTTTATTCCAGAAAAACTGTTACACACGGGCGGAGCCGCGAGCAAATGCTATAATGATGTATCAACTGACGAACGATGATTATCCCATGTCAGTTGACACAATTACGCCGGCCTGTTTGAGCTGGATATACACAGGCTGATCCCGGAACGCGACACCCTTGAGCGGGCTACTATGGCGAATTTTACACCTTGTGTGGTGATCGCTGTCCGGGCGGATACAAACATCCTGCCACATGCTATTCTTCTACCTGCCCTTATCACACTGCAATGTCGGGTTGGTACAACATGCTTATTGGTGGTAGGGCTCTCATATGTAAGAGTCCGTCTGGGTGGGTACCACCGCAATGTCTATTTCTACCGCCAAGCAGCAGTGTGCATGCATTGTTGTGTTTCGGTTTGAAGGACATTGTAGCCAGTGTAACTACTGGACATAATGAGACTTAACATCTTATGTCTCTGGATGACGAGCGCAATGGAATGCCACACAGTACTTTGTATCTCAAAGTGCTGGATAGTGTTGCTACTGTTTATGGGTGGTCGTATCGCTTACCATCAGGCGAACGGCATGCTCGTCTCGTCATTCTATGCAATAAAAAAAATGCATTTTGTAGAAATGATTTAGCTTAGTTTTAACGACGGAAAGAGCTGAAGTCGTCTCGTTCACATGGATCAAATTGTGTCACAAAACCCATAGAAAGTGTTAGTCGATTTGGAATTAGAACATGGACATAAAGTATTATACGATCTGAGATCCGAGTAAATAATCCGTATTATACCAGTATCCGTCCGTATTATATCCGTATTATATTATTACCTGCCAGTTCCCTAAAATCGACGTTTACTTTTTACATTTTATAATAAATATTTTTTCCTTTCAGCGTTACGCGAAAGAAGAAACACTACTTCCAGTATCAGAAATAGTTTAGTTTGTTTTTCGCATTCAACATTAATGTTAACCAGTTTTTGTACATTGCTAGTTATTTAATTTATCTTTAAGCTCGGAAATTGTCTAGTTTCCGAATATTTCTGACTAACCTGTGTTATATTTAATACATTCATATTAGTCGTAAGGAAATCGTACCATCCGAGAAATAGAACATTGAACATATATTTATTTAGTAGAATCTTACCGTTGTTATGGTCAGGGCGGTATTAAGGGATGAGTTTTGGGGCCCTGAATCCCCAAACATCTCCAAACACAAATAAATGCATTGTTTGAACTAAAATTGTTAAGAAATGTAGCCGGTTGGTACGAGAATTCGCAAAGATAGTTATAGTTTGTTACAATACATTTTTGTAGATAATTAAAAATTGTCGTCGTAGAATTGTAGGTTTTCCTTTGTTTGTTCAGTATTTCAGTTTATCTGCATATTTGTGTTTGTATTGCAGTCTTATAAAAATATAAAAATAATATACAAAATATACTTATTATTAAACTGCAAGTCTATATTATTATCACAAATTTAACAACCATTAGTTTGAGATCATAATAATATTCTATAAGGCAAATATTAAGTAAATTAATTGATGTTCAAGTCATCTTGCTATTTCGACACCCCATATTTTCAGAAAAATTCGGTCTACATCTTGAAACATTTGGTGAATTGTTTTTTGCTCACAACATATTATTGTACTTAATTATTTTATGACATACTAAAAGTTAGTTATAAGCTGTTTTTTTTTAGTTTTACGTATTGTTTGTCTTTTGGGTTTAATTTTTGATGTTATTTTTCAAACAGTGGCACGACTTGTCTATTCCCAGATATTGCTGGCGACAACCTACCACTAGAAACCTGCGTGTCTTCTTTAAATATATAATAAATTCTACATAAAAATTAGCTTGAAAGACAAAAATGTAACTTTAGTTGATTGTTTAGTTTTATATAAGTATATATTTCCGTTATAGTGACGTCACACCACCGCCTACGATGACTGTCTGTCTGTACAAAGGCATCTATTTGTTATTCTTATAAGACATTATAATATAATATGTATGTAGATTTTACTGTTAAGGAATGAAGTAATGAGGTTCAACTGAGAGTAAGATATGGGATTTTCTAGACCTATCTCGGCTTCGCGTTGAATTATAAGACACTCTTTATAAGTACTGTTAATTGTATCCCTATGTAAATGGTTTAAAATAATCAGTTATAAATAGCGCATCTCCTTTATTAGTTTAGAGTTGTATGATACGATAAATTCTTGTTAAAATAAGTTGTATTATTTTTTCGAAAACTTAATTTTTCTGTTATAGTTTCACCTATAAATAAGTTCTTACTTCCATGTAAGATGAGCCAATATAGCCCCATCGTCTTCATAATTGCAACAGGAATTATAATGGAAAACATCTTTTGGCAAATGGGTTATCTAAAAAGTAGTACCTGAAATATACGTGGAAGAGACTCAACAAATATTCAATCTCTCAATTAAAATGCCCAGTGTCAATCTATAGGTATTATTTACTATAAACACGTAGCTAGTTGTAAATTATGATCCCTATAAAAAAAATGGATCAATGGTTTTGAAGACGTATAAACTACAATACACTATAATATCCATATTATTAGTTATTTCAGTTTTCTACTCATCTCTCGCATATATATTTTGTAAATTGTTTGTATTATATCCCATTACAAAGTATAATATATTCATAGATTACTTCGTAATTATAGTTCTTGTGTTATCGTTAGAGTAAAAGTACACGCTCGCTTTTATAAGGATGTGTCTAGATAGGCGAACGAGCAATATAATCTGTTGTATTATTTTTACTGCCTCGATAGCGTAGTTGTATTACGGTACGACTGCAATGCTGAGGTCTCGGGTTCAATCCCCGGGTCGGGCAAAGTGATATTGGATTTTTCTATTCAGTATCAGTCCGGAGTCTGGAATTTGTGCCCGATATGGCGATAGGCTCGCCCCCTATCACATCATGGGACGGAATGCGCTCGGCGAAAAGTGGGTGCACTAGTTGCGCCTCTGCCTACCCCTTCGGGGATGAAAGGCGTGAGTATGCGTATTATTTTTAATAGGACTCAACCCACCACGTTATCAACTTACTACAGTCATTCAGCAGCATGCATGCCCTGTTACGGATTAAAAAACATGGAAGTTGGTGTAATAACTGGGTAATAGTGGACATAACATCGATAAATGCAGTGCTATACATTACTCATTAAAGTTCTTGATATTGCTACTGTTTCGGGAATTTTGGTTATTATTATGCAAGCAAACTGCTCGTCTGATCTATCAGTAAGTAAGTTTACCAATCTTGACACAGCCTTAGCTTTTAATATGTAATTATATGTGTAATACACTCGGGTTTCTTTAGTATTTCGTAACGGGAACACCAAGTTTCTACAAATGCATTCTACATCACATTCAGCCTAGTCATTGACTAGTATTAAGTTTACTTTTTATTGCAGATTTAGAAATAATCGGGGGTTTTATGATTGCAAGAACAATGTTTAGTTTGCGTTATTCTTTAAAATATTTTGTGTGGGCAACATGACCCCCTATTATTATCTTGAATCCGCACCTGTTCTTTGTCTTTAAAATTGGACTGTACAAATACAAATAAAATCTTTCAGACTAAAGTTGTTTTATTTCATTTTTTTTAATTAAACTATTAGCATGTCTAGCTTCTTTTACTATACAGGTTGTCCCATAAATGGTAGGATAAACTTATTGGGGAGATAGCTTGAATGGTACTTTACCAGACATGACAAAATGACCTCTATAAAAGTGTCACCATTTTCGAAATATTGAGGATTTTGTACTTTTTCCGAAATATCCTACTTTTGACCTATGTTTTGTTGCTGTACGCGCAAATAAACAAATATTTTCTTAATTTTTCTGCAGCAGACTCGGGAGTAGTGGGTCCACCATAACCCATAATCATTTTATTAAATATCATACAAAAACCTTGAAAAAATTTAACACTTTCTATCACAATTATTTTACGCAACTTTGAACTTCGATGATGAAAAATAATTGTATTGGGCTGTTACTGCATATTGCGTAAAAGACTTCCTTATTTAATAGAGATTTCAAAAAGATAATATAATACTCACCACTTTTATTCTAGAAAACAAAAATATATTTGCTATTATTGCTCCAAAGGTGCTGGATGCACGTTTAAAACGCATTTTCAGATTTAAATTAAAATAACACTTTTTAACCACCGACGGAAAAAGAGGGATGTTATAAATTTAAGGTGTGTTGAAATACTGTTGAGGTGCAAGGTCTTTCGTTGGCTGATCTTATAAAATTGATCGATCGCGGTATTGGACCACTTAAAATAAAGCTTGATCGCATCGCTCTGATCGAGTTTACCGATTGGTTTATTTTAGGATTGATTCAAAGATAGCTGTCGGGGTTTTAATTTCCCGCGATTAATTGCTTGCAACTTCGTCACTTGATATCGTCCATGGTATGGCTGCGTAGACATCGAGCCAATCAGTTTAAGCAAAATAAAACTGTGGGCTTAGAATGTGCGAAAAACATGAAGATTCTTTTTCGTTTTATAGGAATTGGTTCACGAGACTAACTCGTGACTGACGTATTGATCTCTCGATCAATCGGAAACATCAAAATTGAACTTCGTTTTACGAGTTGCCTTTTTTTGCCACATTCTAAGCCCACTGGGTAGTCTTTAAGCTCTACCATGTGATTTGACATGTTTTATAAAATTATTGACTTATTTTAAGAATAAAATGCATTTGGTTCATAATTTCTTTATTAAATCATAATAAATAACAAAATAAATTGAGCAAAACCATAAAATGATGAATTTCCAAATGTCGTTCTTATTATGGCTCATGTACACTGGAGAATTTCTACACTGGGTCATATTTTTGGGTTACATTATAAATAAATACAACAGTTATGATACTATTACTTTCGTATCAGAAACTAAGAGGAACTTTTAGGCACAAAACCCATACCCAAGTTAACTCAGATCCTAAAAACATTTGTCTCAGTACGGGGCTTAAATCCTCACCGTCCCGTTTCAAAGTCAACTCTTCAGTAGCTCTCAAGTAGGAACTTATTTTCAGTTGTTTCAAAATGTAATATAAACCACAAAAGTAGCTAAACTACTCCAGGCTCCAGTGTTTAAATTAAATTTTAATTTAAAGTTGTATAATTAACTACAGATTTTTTAATCCTCAGATAAATTTCATCATTCAACTTTTCTACATAAAGCTGTCATAATGAAAATGTCCACCAATAAATACTATCCGACGAATAAAAAATCGGACATTCGAAAAACACACCGGAAAACACAAAACATACAAAATCAAGACACGCGTATTCTTATATAAAACATTCATATAAATATATCGTCTACGTTTGGTAACTTGTGATAAAACTACTTTAGTGCCATCACATAACTTATTGGCTATTCATCCGTTCTTTCATCCGTGGTCAAGTTAACGGTCTTATTACACTGGACGAGCGTGCAACGCCTTCGACTCGCTGTGAAGTCGCCAGTATCATACGAGCTTTAACTTCACCTGACCACGGATGAAACACCCGGCCTAACTCTTTGGTTAACCTGTGACGTACTGCGTGCAGGTACTCGCTTCAGTAAACAATGGCAAGATTAGCATAGCATATTCTGAACTTGAGGACATCATCGATTATAATCGATATGATTATTCGATTATACAATTAATCGATTAATATTTTCATACATTATTACATATTATATTACTTAGGCTCGCTAAGTTCAAGTTAGCGAGTTTTTATACCAATGCTCGGATTTGATATCGATTTTTAGAAAAAGAAGAAATCGATTTTGCACTCAAGTTCCATTTGTGATGACTAGTAATTTAGAATTGCGCTAGACAAACATTTGTGATAAAATTGTACATGACTGCGTGATTATTTCTTACGTGAATTAAAACACATTTTATCTTGAAATTATCTCTGAACGCACCCTAAAAATATTCATTAATGACAGTGTTAAAATACCTCCACATAAAATAATATGAGATCCAATTTTGGTTTTATACATTTCACAAATTCTTTTATTCGTTGAATCTTGGAGATAAATTTAACACAGTGTTTAAATAGTAAATTTTTAAGGTAATTACATCAACAACGAAATACGGTTCATTTAAATTAAACTATCGAAAGTATGAGTAGTTCCAAACCTCCCGAATTTTAGACAATCTATCGAATTAAATAAAAATGACAGAGAAAAAGAATATTCCGCTGAAAACATTAAAGATCTGAATAAATTGAATGAATTAAAAAAATACTTGAATCTACACCAAATAAAAAAATATTCTTATGAGAAAATAGCTATTGGCCTGCAAATGGCCACCCATTTCCTTTTATTTATTTTACTGAGATACTTTTTTTTAAATTCTAGGTATAATGTAGAAAAAATAATTTAAAAAATTACGATTCATTACCTTAAAAATCCACTATTTACAACCTTAAAACTAATTTGATATATTCGGCATATTTTTACATGATTTGCGAACTCTTACAATAAATTAAATAAGTTTAAACGCACGTGTTCTGGGTAAATGCAATGACCCTGATGACATGACGTAGTTATTTTTATAAATATATTACGCTCTTTTATCAATAAATGTCGACCGCAAAAAGTTTTCAGAATTTATATTATTTCCTGTAATAAATATGACCTTGACAAATATGATTTCACTGACATCTTAATTAAATAAAAACTCCGTTCAGGCAATGGTGTAAGTAAAAGAAGCTTTATAATTAGACATTGTACAGCAATTATATACTAGTATCCTTTATAATTGAATAGAAACTGATTTCCAAGTGACACAAAAAAAAAACATCGCAATAAAAAATGTTGCTTAAAAATATTTTTTCACAATTTACGACCGACTTATAAATGGCAAGAATGATAATTCCACTTACACTAAAACGCTAAAAGCGCAAATTATAGCACATCTTTCAGGCTAATCATAATGTTTTGACTGGCACCTGTATCCACAAACAACTATGAGGACGCCCGTGCGCCCGAATGCCTAGTGTCGGCAATTTCATAATTTTCTTAGACATTTTTTTTAATGGCAATTGTGTGAACATTTTGCCAATGTCAAGTTTGGGTTGTCTTTTTTTATTATCTGTAGTATGTCGCAGTAAAGCAGTGGCTACCTTACCAAGACTTTATTGAGAAGTTTTGGCGAAAACGAAAAAAAACACTTGATTAGCACGATTATTTCAATTCACTTCATGTGAGCTTTTTAATAGAACTATATTGGATAATATACCACCATAATTATGCAATATAACACTAAGCGTATCACCAAAATAATGAATATGAACGAGAACACCTCATGACACTTCCAAGTTCCCGCCAAAACTCCTTCTTAGACATTGTTCAGCTTTGTTTATCAATATTATCCAATCACAGCGCCCCTTTGCCTACGCGCTGCGAAGGCTGTCACGCCGAAACCATTGAGAACAGACTTAGTATCATAGCATTGGGCTATCCCAAGCTAAATAACCTTTGTGAATACGGGCGTATTTCTCAATACTAAATCTAGCAAAAAAATCGAAATGACGCTATTTTCTCATTATCTATTCGGTTGTAAATTACTGTATGATTTTTTATCGATATAAAAACTGTTTTACTTAACTTTCAGGTTTTTTCAAAATATTGTATTCACATTATAAACACATGTAACAATGGTAAGTTGTAGTACAAAATCATTCTTATTGTTAAAATATTCTATAGCTTGGAATTATGGCTGCTTGTATTTACACGAATAACATCAACAATCGATAAACATTATTATCGATACTTAATTGTCTAATCGATGAAAATAGTTATCGATACTAAATAGCTACATATTACGCAGTATATATTATATATCTCACTTCATTATTATGCTACATTCTATACTATGTCGATTTACAAATATACAAGAATGTTTTCGTTCACAGATTTATACAAAATTTCACTGTCATTTACTGGTCTTTGGATTTCAGTATTACCAAATTCGGTCAAAAATTACTATCCATATTATTTTATTAAATGCCTACGTGAATATTTTTTTACGTATGGACGGCTAAACAAAACTTATTTTTCATACTTTTGAGATTCAAATCATTTTTTTCCTACGAATATCGATAAAAATAGACTTGTATCTCAACATCCCTACAATAAAATTGCGCAAAAGCAAAATTGTGCTAACAGCTTACTTTGACCGAATTTGTCAATAAAATAAAGTCTCATATTTTTGGAATGTTACGCAATACTTTGTTACAATCACTTTGACGTCACACTCGATCTGCTGAGAAAACATTATGGTAATATTTTATTTAAATATTTCGTGGTATAACATGCAAAATGCTTAGCATTTATTAATTCTCTAAATTAGATTACTTAGTTATCATAATTATTTCTTTCCTGGTGGTTGAGTAAAAATTTACCGAATCTAAGTTGTTAACATATTATGGATTCAATTATTATTTTTTAGTGTACCCGTCAACGCCCGCTTAATCTATACTAAGATGAAGAGTTTGTTTGTTTGTTTTTTGAACGCGCTAATCTCAGGAACTACTGGACCGATTTTGAAAATTCTTTCACTAATAGGAAGCTACATTACTCCTGAGTGCTATAGGCTACTTTTTATCCCGGAAAAACTTTTCCACGCGGGCGGAGCCGCACGCAATGCTAGTATAGATATATACGTGGTGGCCCTATATACCCGGACGCCGGCGTCCGCCGCGGGCGTTGACGAGTCAAGTTATAAACGTTTCCATTGGAGACGTCATCAATTTAAAATGCACATTCCCTAGACTCAACAATAAAAAATTACCATATTCTCTCAGCATCAATCAACTTCACTCACTGATGCTCCAACTCCCTGGTGGTATTCCGGAGTATTTTGGGCAGGTCTCCGCCGCCGTACCGTATGCCGTAAGGTCGAAGGTGGTATATCAAGTAGTCTAGGACATACATCTGTTCTGGGTTCACGTAGTGGAAGGACACCGCGTGGTCTGAACAGCAGTCGAGACCCTGGGGGAGTGTCATGATTAGTTTGTTGATGAGGTTTACAGTATTAGCAGAAGCAGTATTTGTGGCAGAAAATAACTCTGACTAGAATTTTTCTGGTCTAAGAGCCTAAGAATAACTATGGATAGACAGCTATCTACGGATAGATCTATATTTTTTCAATATACCAGTAGAAAAATAGACAAATATATAATAGAGAAATAACCATATATAGAAAATTTTAATGTAAATGTAGACATAGAATAAATTCAGTTGATTTTACATCACTTACATATTTTAAAGTTCTAAACTGTTTAGAGCTTTACTTAATATAAGTTATTTTTAAGTATCACGACAAAGTATATCACCCTCTATCTGACAATATTTTCTACCCCCTTCATGCATCAGCCTGTATAACCTACCTCATCACTCGGATAGTAAATGTAGCTCCAATACCAGAACCCCTTGTCCTTGTTCGGGAACAAATGGTCCCGCGGGACGAACGGGAAGAACCGCCCGCGGTGCATCGAGTCCCGGGAATCCATCGCCTTCACGCCGATGTTGTCTAGACATTTACCTGTGAAATATTATACAGGATGTTAGAGCAAACGATTATATTCAACTAGTACGTTGTTTTTTTTTTGCAATCAAAAAATAGGCTATTGAAGTAGGTGGGTCATCTTAATGGCAATTAATCACAACTCAAAGAATCAATAAAAAATCTAACTATTAAGGAAGAGGAACACAAAAATGCATAATATTTATTTTAGAGACTATGTAGTTTATCATATTTTGATTAAAGGATCAGTTGCGGGCACCCAAATAAAGCAATATGCCACCTAATTGGCGAATTTAAAGTTTTTTTTTTTTTAATATCCTGTCATGGCAAACTGACCCTATTGCACCTGGTGGTGAGTAGAGTAGGGTCCAGTGGGCTTAGAATGTGACAAAAAAACACGTCACGTCTCCGTTTCGTCTTATTGGGATTGGTTGAGAGACTAACATTTGACTGACGTATTGGTCTCTCGATCAATCACAAACATCAAAATTAAACGACATCGTTTTACGAGTTGCGTCTTCGTGTCACATTCTAAGCCCACAGATAGTGTCGATTGACGACCGATGATTACCCATCGCCAGTCGACACAATTACGCCGGCCTGATTGAACCGGATATACACAGGCTGATCCCGGAACTTGGTACACGTACGTGGGCCGCTATATTGGTTTTAACACCTTATGTACAGTGGTCGCTATCCGGCCGGATACAAAATGAAGGGCACAGGCAAATAACAGGGAATGTCCTAATTAATTAATTTTGGGGAAAACAATTTGAAAGCTTAAAAGTATATTATTTTTATTGAGACAAGAGAGAGAGAGAGGCAGTATGTTATTTTCATGGACATTCCCAGTTCTTTTCGTTTTGGCCATAAATAAAACTGCATTTTGGCGCCATCTGTTAACTTTTTTTAAATTCTAATGATTGGAATTCAAAATACCATAAACAAAGATAATATGATTCTATAAAAAAAAAAAAAAAAAATTGTGACATTCCCTGTTATTTGCCTGTGCCCTTCAAATATATTTTACCACCAGTATTCGCTAGTGTGGTGTATTGTGACAGGTGGACAAGTGTAGTTAGGTTTTTTTTTTAGGTTAGCGATCCTGCAGTCAACACCGGGGGAAACCTGCGAATGGGATACTGGAGTCCCCCGGCTTGACGACTGCAGGGGCCTAGGAAGGAAGTGGAGAGGAATATAGAAGGGAAGGTGGGGGAAAGGAGGACGGTTCCCAGGATGGGCGGAAAGAGAGGGTGCCGGGAAATGTTCGCGGGCCCTTTTAGGCCTCAATGTGTTATCCAACCACTGAACCACTGAACTGTGTGCCTCGGCCCGCGAACAATGTCCCCCCGCGCATGGGCGTGCATTGGGTGTGTAGTATGTAGTGAGGTTAGGTTAGGTTATGTTACCCATCTCTGCGTCCTCGGCGCCGTGGTCGCTGGCCTTGCAGAGCGCGGGGGCGGGCAGCGCGCGCGACACGAACCGCTCCAGCGCCGCGCCGCTCAGCACGTACCCCGCGCCGCCGCTCATGTAGCCCTGCACCGTGTGCCATACATACATTTTTTTTTTTTTTTTTTATTGCATTGAATGACGAGACGAGCATGCCGTTCGCCTGATGGTAAGCGATACGACCACCCATAAACAGTAGCAATACCATCCAGCACCTTGACTTACAAAGTACTGAGTGGCATTCCACTGCGCTCGTCATCCTGAGACATAAGATGTTAAGTCTCATTATGTCCAGAAGTTATACTGGCTACAATGTCCTTCAAACCGAAACACAACAGTGCATGCACACTGTTGCTTGGCGGTAGAAATAGACATTGCGGTGGTACCCACCCAGACGGCCTCTTACATAATGAGAGACCTACCACCAGTAGGGAATTATATCCGATCGTATTAAACAAAATTCAGTTAAGTATTTTGTACGTGTATCTGGTCGAGGGTGCACGCGAGACACGAGATGGCTCTGTCTCGCTCTCTCAATTCGGCTATGGCGGCTGCGGAGTAAATATACGCGCCGGTGTGCGCGCTAATTTGCAATTAGTAAATTTAAGTTGAAAAGTAAAGATTCAAGCGTGATTACACGAGTTTTTGTCGCCCCTCATCCCACATACATACTGCAACACTTACATGTTGCAGCATCTTAAGCTGATATGGGACCCTTTGCGGACTCACACAACTGTTCAATGGGTACGGTATACATTAACAGTTATACCTGTTAGGCTATTATTGTCCTATTGTTGTTGTTTTTATTATTATTTCTTGTTTCAATTTTAAATTTGTATTTTTAGATATAATTTATATTTATAAGTTTTGTTTAATGTGAGTTATCGCAATAAACGTATTTCTCTCTTTCTTTTTCTTTCTTTCTTTCTTTCATACTGAACGACTTAGTACTAGGATACTAAGTCGATCAGTACGGACGGAAAATCAACGCTACAGTATTGGTTAGACCGTACTGTAGCAAGGAGCTGAATGAGGTTTCCTATTGTTGGTACAATATTACGCTGTATATATGGGGGTCCGGACGCCCCCAGGGGATCGAACCCGAGACCTCAGCACCGCAGCTGTACCTTAATACAACTACGCCACCAAGGCAGTCCTAAGCCCACATCGGCAATTAAAACAATTCATAATCGATATACAAAATACCCATAGAATTAACACATTCAAATATAAATGAAAAAATAAATCTTAATTTAGTTAACAAGTGTGACGTCATAATTTGGAAATACGCTACGAGACTTACTTTGATGATTTTTAAATGTAACGTCACACCCGCATTAACATATCCTGGATAAAAATTAGCCTATAGCACTCAGAAGTCATGTAGCATCCTATTAATGAAATTATTTTCAAAATCTATTAAATTTATCTATTACAAAAATACAACAAATCTAATCGTTTCAATCTATAATAAAAAAAAAACTGTTAACGACTAAATGGCAAGATCGCGGCAAAGCCATGTACAGAAAAGACTATCGTTTATAACGACTATCGGATATAGCGTCCAGTTTAGGTGGTCCCTTCAATTTCGTTATAACCGGTTTCAACATCATTAGGTTAGAATATAGACAAATTAAAAATAAAATCCACTCACCTGCGGAGTGAACGGTTTGAACCTGCACCCAAAGTAAATGGGATCTTCGCTGTTGTAGTCTGCCAACATGTACCGCAAGTTCTCCACAACCACGTAACTATTGACAAAGTTAAACATGGTAAATGTACGAATAGGAAAAAATATATTCAATAACAATTAAAACTTGACCTTATGAGCTTTCAAATACAGTCGATAATAGAGTAATACGCTGATTTGGATTTTGTTGACATAAAATGTTTCTTAAATCTACAGTTCTGTTGTAAAAAGAAGGTTCATAATTTCGACCACATAAAAGCAGTGCTTTGTGCAGCTTATTAATAAAATTTAAACACTAAAATTCAAACAATTCAATTCATGAAAAATTTAAAAATAAAAAACTTCAAGGACCTCAGGACGTTTATCGTCTCCATTTTTAATCGATTCAACAAATCAAATCGATACTATCATTCGTAACAATCGACATTCATTCACGATTTATTTAGTAAAACATATTATTATGAGGGAATATTATGAAAGTAGCCTATAGCACCGACCTTAACACATGTAAAATATTATTCATATGGAAATTAAAGTATTGAAAGCCTAACAATTGTTGACAACAACCTTCACGCTTATACAAAGGGTCGACATTGATGTAACTTATGATTTACCGGAATGATTTATCAATCGGTTTGATATATAATGCAGATATTCTCTTATTGTATTACATAGCTATTATACTGTTTATCTTCCTAGATATTTGTTTTCTTACATGCAATAGTTGCATTATATCTGTTATTAAGCAACGTGCAACCCTTTTGTGGTCGATTTTGAATGACATTGAAGCATAATATACTAGCTTCAACTCGCGTTTTTACCCGCGAGTTTTTGTTCCGACGGTAAAACATAGTAAGCCTGTTCAGGGCGTCTCCTCTTTCGAGGGTAGCCACGCTGGGTGTGGAATAAAAAACGCCTTGCTGGTCAGTGGACTGTAGTTTATTTTCTCTTCGTAACATATACACCTTATAATATATAAGAAACAGGAGTTGGTTGGCGACTGCCAGAATTCCGGTGCTCTTGATGTTACAATTTTGAAGGTAACACGTGGCAGTATGAAGTCGAGCGAAATCTTGAGAGCTTTTTCTGAGCGTAATTATCGGGTTAATACATTTTGGCTAGCCCAATCAGCGCTTAGTACATATTATTATTATTAGCACCCCCGCCGCGCTTTCACATTGAAAGCTCACAAAGGGTGGCGGGTGTGCTACGAACGAAATTGCTTGTTTTCGATATTTACACACATTACTTAATACTTAATAATCATTAAATACAATTCAAAAAACATCAAACTATGGCTAGTGGGGGCTAGGTAGGAAATATAAAAATAATATTTACAAAGGTGCAGCCGGGACAAGCCTCGCCGGCTCATTGTCCGTAACAGCCTCCCCCCGGCGTCGATCCTCGTCGCCCTTATTTATCGGCAGGACGATGAGCCTTCGTACCGGCCTTCTGAATACTCCCCCTCGAGTTCGAACGTCCGCGCTACGTACTACGTTATCCGGGCCTGTATAGATTTTCTCTATTTGGCCCCGTGGCCATACGTTTCGAGGTAGAAGGCCGTCTGCTATTACGACGATGTCACCTATTTCTACGTTCCTAGCCCTTTTCCTATTATCTCCGCGCGGTGTTAACGTTGGTAAGTATTCACTCACCCATCTCGCCCAGAACACATTTGCGAGCGCCTGTGCGGCTCTCCACGCACGTTTATCCGATACACTGCAATACACAATATACAAACTAACAAGAAGTGGTTAGGTGTCAATGCCTCCGCATCGTCGGGATTCACTGATACGTGCGTGAGCGGGCGCGAGTTAACGGTGTGTTCGACTTCGGCGAGTGTCGTTGCTAACACTTCCTCTTTTTTTTTTTTTTTTTTTTTTTTTTTATTGCTTTGAATGACGAGACGAGCATGCCGTTCGCCTGATGGTAAGCGATACGACCACCCATAAACAGTAGCAACCCCATCCAGCACCTTGACTGACAAAATACTGAGTGGCATTCTACTGCGCTCGTCATCCTGAGACATAAGATGTTAAGTCTCATTATGTCCTGTAGTTATACTGGCTTATCTCTAGGCGCTTGTTCATTTAATGTAACTGATAGTGCGGACTTAACGCTTCTAATCATGCGCTCCCAGGCTCCCCCCTGGTTTGGCGCGTCAGGGTCTATGAAGCGCCACTCGACGCGGTTCGAGACCGCGACGTCCCGTAGAGCCGGGAGCCACTCTTTAAATGCGTTTATCAATTCCGTTTCCGCACCGTGAAAATTTGTTCCGTTGTCGGATAAGAATACTTGAGGCCATCCGCGTCGCGCGGCCATTCGCCTAATTGCCATGATGGCTGAATCGGTGCTAAGACTGGGTACTGTTTCTACGTGTATCGCCCGTGTCACTAAGCAGGTAAACAGCATTCCCCATCGTTTTTCGCGGCGCCTGCCAATCGTCACCCACATCGGGCCGAAGCAGTCGACGCCACACTTTGCAAATGGCCTAACGTAGGCGCTTAAACGAGTGTTCGGTAAATCTCCCTTTGTTGGGATAACGGGTGCTGCTCGACGCACTTGGCACGTTACACACCTACGTACGACCTTTTTAACTGCTGGACGTACTCCTATCACCCAATACTTCTGTCGTATATTATTTACGATCTGTTCCTGTCCTACGTGAACTTTACCGTGTTCCGCGCGGATGATGAGTCGGGAAAGCGGGTGCGCGCCGTCTAATATCGGCGGTTCCTTCATCGCCTCGGGGACTCTAGCGGCATTTATACGGCCGTGGAGGCGGATTACTCCGTCCTCGCCGAGCTTGGGGTCTAACTTAAACAATCGGCTCGCGCGCCCTACAGCCTTACCATCGGTCACTCGAGTTACGTCTTCAGGGAAACTATCGAGCTGAGCTTGCCGGATCAGTCGGCGCTAAGCCTCCTTTACGTACTCTAAGTGCGTGCGCAGGGCGCGCCGTCGCAGTTTATCGACTGCCTCCAGTACGCGCGCGAATGTTCGTATTAGCCGCTCATATAACGAAAACCGCTCGATATCTATGAGGCGCGCTTCCTCTGTTACGCGAGTCGCCAATACTTCCTCGCACGTGTCTGTTTCGTTGGACGGCTCTGTCGGCCAGTGCCTTTCCTCACGATAGAGGAATGACGGCCCAACGAACCAGCGATCACTATCGGTCAATTTAGTGTTACCTAATCGCGTGGCGTCGTCCGCGACGTTGTGCGCGGTCGGAACCCACCGCCACTGATCGACTCGCGTAGTCTCCGCTATCTCGCCTAGCCTGTGTGCTACGTACGGAGTGTATCGCGCGGAATCTTTTCTAATCCATTGTAACACTGTTCTTGAGTCGCTCCAAAACACGACCTCTGGCTTAACGCGATGTTCTTTTATGATGTCGGCGGCTAAACGCGTTCCTATTAGACACGCCTGCAATTCCAGACGTGGAATTGTTTGCAATTTCATCGGTGTGACTTTCGCTTTGCCGGCGACTAATATTACCGTGACGGAACCGTCCCGTCTCTCTACACGCCAATATGCGGCCGTGGCGTAAGCTTGTTCACTCGCGTCACAGAATACGTGCAACTGTGTCCTGACCGCGTCCCCATCTAGCCCGTAACAGCGTGGTAAGCGGAGGTTGCCGATGCATTCGAGGTCCGTTTTCCACTCGTGGAAAACAGACGCCTCCTCGCTGGGTAAATCTTCATCCCACCCCAGCTTTAGCTTCCACAGACCTTGTAACATTATTTTCGCGGTAATCGTGTACGGACTAATCAGGCCTAACGGGTCGAACACCGACATGACGGCACTGAGCGCTTCGCGTTTCGTGGGAGTTCGCAGGTCTCGTTTGACCTCTTCCGGCACTCGGTGCATGGCGATATTAAATGACAACTGGTCCGCTTCCGGGATCCACAGTAATCCCAGCGTTTTACCGCACGCGCCCGCGTTCGCGCCCAATTCCTTGGGTGCGGTCGCCCGATTTTCATCGGGTATCTCATCTAATAGCCGTGGGCGATTGCAGCTCCACCCCGCTAGTTCGAATCCTGCCTTACTGTGGACCTCGGTTACGTCCGATATCGTGCGCGCGGCCGTTTCCTCCGAATCGAAACTGTCCACCCAATCGTCCATGTAATGGTTGTTCGTGATTGCGTCGAATGCGAGCGGATGAGAGACCTTGTGGTCCGACGCATTTCTATTACGCACGCTGTGGGCGATAAAAGGTGAACTGCGCGCTCCGAATATCATGGAATTCATGACGTACTTTTGCGGCGGACGAGTTCGTTCGTCTCCGCGCCACAAAAATCGTTGGGCGACGCGATCTTCTGGTCGGATGTTAATACGGAGAAACATCTCTCTAATATCCGCGGTCACGGCCACCGGCTTTTCCCTGAACCTAAACAATACGCCGTGTAACGCCTGTAAGAGATCGGGCCCATCTAAAAGTACGTCGTTGAGACATACGCCGTTTGTGCGCGCTGCCGCGTCAAACACCATTCGCACTTTCCCGGGTTTATTCGGGTTTGTAACTGCGAAGTGCGGCAAGTACCATTCCCGCGCGTCCTGAGTGTGACCGTCGTCACAGCGAGTGGCGTATCCCTTTTCTAATAACGTGTTTACTTGCAACGTATATGCTTGCCTAAACTGCGGTGATCTATCCATTTTCCTTTCTATCCCGCGCAAACGTTGCATGGCCATGTTGTAGCTAGGCGGTAACGTGACGTCGTCGGAGCCCCATGGCAGGCCCACCTCGAAACGGCCGTCAACGCGCCTCATCGTGTTCCGTACGATCTCCTTGGCGCGTTCCTCCCTAGCTACGGGTTTCCTAATTTTGCTCACGCCTAAGGCGTCGATATCAAAATGCGACTTCACGAGCTCATGGAGTTCATCATTATCACTGAGGCGACGCGCCTCCTGCCATGTGTGCACGTGAAGTACGGACGCATTATCTGCGCTAATGACGCTCCTCGGTGTCGCACTGGTCCCGTGAAGGATCCAGCCGAGTTGCGTTAATGAGGCCGCCGGTTGGCCCCTATCGCCGGTTAACAATTTTCGTGTATCGATCAGGTGCCAGTTATTCGCTCCGATTAGGACGCGAGGCTTCGCGTTCTCATAACATACGTCCGTCGGAGATATCTTGCTTAAATGTTTCGCGTTTAAGAGGTCGGACTTTACTGACTGGCATCCTAACGAAAGGTTCTTAACCGTGCGTGCCCTAACGGTGTGATATTCGCGCCTACCGTTGCCTTTAATAGACATGTCGACGACCTGACTCCCGGGTTCTTGTTGACTCGATGTGACTCCGTGGATATTCAATGCTCGCGTCGGGCCCTGTGCCCCGATTTCCCCGGCTATCGCTTCATCGAGCAACGTGATCGTAGAGCCCTCGTCGAATAGGGCGTACGTTCTCACCGTTTTCTTAGGACCCCTAATGGTGACCGGACATATCTTAAGTAATACGCGCTTATCGGTATGTGGTGATGTCAGCGTCGCGGCCACGCGCTCCTCTTGAGCCGGTTCTGTATCGCTCTTTGCCTTGTCGGTGTGTAGAAGCGCGTGGTGCGGTCGTTTGCATTCGCCTACGCCGCACCTTTTCTCCCGGCAGTGGAAACGTCGGTGTTTGCTGTCTAGACACGTGAAGCATACACGGCTCTCCTTAGCCCATTCCCACCGCTGGGTTACCGACATGCCCTTAAGTTTGGCGCACTGTGACGTCCTATGTGCGGCCCCGCAACAAAAACACGCGTTCTCTTTTGCCGGCGCATCTGTCGTTGTATAGACATTCGCCCCGCGATTCCGCTCGAAAGTCCGACGCGGTCGGTTCTCGGGCTTCGTGCCCGTCGCGGTTCGAGTGCTCGTTGCCGGTTGTGTCGTTGGCGAGTACGCGTATTTTACGGCGCGGTCCGCTTCGCGCATCAGGAAGTGCGTCAATCCCACGATCTCCGGTTCCCTGTTCCCTAGGAATTCCTCCGCATGATCGCACCATTTTGATCTAACGTGCGGACTAAGTTTTTCGGTAACTTGTCGCGCTAGCATGGGGTTCATCAGGTAACCCCGATCGTCCAGACTCGTAATCACTGTGACGATATTTTGCAGCTTAACGGCAAAGCTGTTAAGTTCCGCCGCGGAGGTCCCTACGCGCGGTAATTTTCGTATATCCTCAAGAGCTTGGTCTATGATCACCTCCGGCCGCCCGTAGCACTGTTCGAGTGTTTGCATCACTTTGGACGGCTCGGCGGCGGTGTACAATAGTGCGGACACCGTTTGTCGCGCTTCCCCTTTCAAGCACGTTCTGAGGCGTGCCATGTTCTCGGCCGGCGAGAACCCGTGCAGACTCGTAGACTCCCTCATGGCCGCTTTGAATGGCAACCATTCCCCTGCGGCTCCGCTAAAATGAGGTAAGTCTTGAGTCTGCCTCGGCGGCGCTCGTCGCCTCATCATTCGCTCTAAAGTATCCGCTAAACGTTCGATGCCGCGTTCCTTCGACCTATGAGGCGTAGGGTCCCTAATTTCCCGCGCGGTGTGCTCCGGCGACGGTACGCGACGCGATACATTCAAATTCGGGGCGGTTCGTCGCGGCGAGTGTTCCCTATTCATCCTATGCTCGCCCTCCCCCCGTATTCGAGAATGTTGCAACCAATCGCTCACTCGATGGTTCGCGTCCATAATATCGTCGCCGCCTACGCTTTCCCTATCCGTTTCCTCGCGGATCGTAGCGACGTTCGCTGCTAACTTTTTCCTAATGAGCGTAGCCTGTAACTGTAATTCTTGCGGACGGACTTCGGCAAGTTCCTCTTCCGCGTCTAACTCGGCCCGCCTTATCCTAGCTATCGCGCTCGCGGTTGATTGATGTGAGTGTACCGACGGCGGTCGCGACCTACGTCCCGGTATAACCGTAGCAGGCTCGCCCGGCGGCGCGAGTTCCGAAGAAACCGGTTCGCGGAATATGGTACGCGGCGCTCCCGGCGCAAGTGCGGACGCGGATGCTTGCCCGGATGGCGAAGCAGGGTAATCCTCGTAGACCCGCAACGACTTGTCCTCGGCTGCCTGACTACGTGTCGTTGGCATTTCGACACGACTACCTAGCCCCTAAGAAAAAGTTAAACAATATCAAAAATTTAAAAATTTCAAATATTCAAAAATTATTATTTACACAAATCCTAATCCTAATATCCCTAACACCATAATATCCCTAACACCCTAACGTCCCTAACAGCCCTAACAGCCCTATCAGTCCGTCAGGAGGGCCCGGTATCCACCGGGATACGCTCCTTCAGGGATGGAAGGTAGGGATGGGTAAGGTGGGTACTACCCGGCAGAGGGGTATCAGTGAGTACGGGGCGCTCGGTAGTCGGCTGAAATGTCCGACCCCTTTGGCAGCGCCTGCAGTCTGGCCCCCGTATCACTGACACTCTTACCGGCGTAGTCGTGCAGGGATGCGGCCAACGCACGGGAGGGCGTTATGGTACGGCCGTGTGATGTCGCACAAAACACCACTTCTGCTGTGAAAACAGCGTTTGTTGAGTTCTCAACCTTTGACACCGTTAGGTGGTTGAGGACTCCTAACCGTACGTTTTTCTTTGTTCACAATCACACGTCGTACCTTGTTTGCTCGTCCCGGCGTACCCGATGGCTTGCACGTCGCACAATTCGTGTTCTTCACTAAAACCCGTTGATTGCACGCCGCACCGTTGGGTGATTTTCGTACCGGAACAAAGGAGGGGCGACCACGCACACAGATAGCGGCTGTGTGGCGGTCTATTTTCACGTTGTGGACACAGATTTCACAACGATCTTCACGATGATTCTTGGTTTTTCACGTTGTGCGCGCAGATGGCACAACGATCTTCACGATAATTCTTAATTTTTCACGTTGTGCGCGCAGATGGCACAACGATCTTCACGATAATGCTTGGTTTTTCACGTTGTGCGCGCAGATGGCACAACGATCTTCACGGTGACGCTTGATGACGCTTCTTCTGGATTTTCTTCTGGCAGTCTTATCCGGCTCACGAAGGACCAGCAATTGTTCAGGGCGTCTCCTCTTTCGAGGGTAGCCACGCTGGGTGTGGAATAAAAAACGCCTTGCTGGTCAGTGGACTGTAGTTTATTTTCTCTTCGTAACATATACACCTTATAATATATAAGAAACAGGAGTTGGTTGGCGACTGCCAGAATTCCGGTGCTCTTGATGTTACAATTTTGAAGGTAACACGTGGCAGTATGAAGTCGAGCGAAATCTTGAGAGCTTTTTCTGAGCGTAATTATCGGGTTAATAGGCCCTTCTTATATAACAATTATAGGAGTCGGACCTCCCACAGAGCGCGGGCGCCTTACATTTTGGCTAGCCCAATCAGCGCTTAGTACATATTATTATTATTAGCACCCCCGCCGCGCTTTCACATTGAAAGCTCACAAAGGGTGGCGGGTGTGCTACGAACGAAATTGCTTGCTTTCGATATTTACACACATTACTTAATACTTAATAATCATTAAATACAATTCAAAAAACATCAAACTATGGCTAGTGGGGGCTAGGTAGGAAATATAAAAATAATATTTACAAAGGTGCAGCCGGGACAAGCCTCGCCGGCTCATTGTCCGTAACAAAGCCTATAAGCACACACTTTGCTATGTAAACATATTTTATTAAAAAAAAAAAAAATATTTAAGCACTTCATATACAAATGTATAAAGGCGGACTTAATGCCGTAGGCATTCTCTCCCAGTCATAAAAATCCCTTTAATAACCTAGACCCATTCACCCCATTCCCACTGTAAACCATACTTCATTTCTTCCAAGGCCAGCAAACATGATTCTTCTAAGATTATGTGTTTTCATGGACAACCAAGCTCATTTAACCTGAAGTGGCCAAATTGCCCGCCCTAAAATAAGGGCCGATGTGACCGCTTGCTGATAAATGCTACTCGTCACAAATGTATAAGCCGACCAAATACAAAAGTCACACTAATCTATGTTCTCAAATAAATAGTAATAAAATTAGATCTACATTAGCTGTTTATAAAATACGATAACGGATTAGGACTATCTACATTAGCAGCTTATAAAATAAGATAACCGTTAAATAAAATTGACTTGAAACCTGTGAAACAGGACCTAAATGTATGAAATATATTAGCTCTGTATACTGTCCCACTGCTGGGCACGGATCTATCATACTGAAAGAACATTGGAAGCCCGCGAAACTATTTTTATGGATGTGGAGATGACGTGCCAGTATTTTTGTGTTGAGGTTTGGACTGTTTATTGAACACTGAACTCCTCGTTATATATACCTTAGAAGATGACTATGACTACTTACTCTACAGTCTACAGTGTGTAAAAAAAGTTTACGTATAAATTGTTGCTGTTCTTACGTATCATCGTCCGCCTTGAGGAACCAGTCCGCCTCTCGTCTATGGTGCTCGTAGACGTACCGGAACGCCGCCTTCGTCTTGGCCCACAGATAATCCCGCCCTTCGCTCACCGGCAGCTTCACTGACGGCAGACTGCTGTCTGAAATTATTTGTTATGTCAGAATGGTGGATTAACGGCCTTTTACAGTAAACGATCCCAATATTAATCATCGATCCGATCTTGAGATTGAACGAATATAAAAAAAATGTTTTAATTGGTCCATTTTCACGATAGACTGAAAAAAAAAGCAATTTGTTTATTGGAAATTGTCGTATACCGCCAACGACGAAAATAATTACTAATGGTATAATTTCAACGCTGGGCTGTGAATCGTGAGGTTTACGGTTTGAACTTCAGGAAGAGCATATGTTAAATATGCACGAGTTTACTGATTCTAAAAAAAAAAGAAATGCATAGACCATTTCAAGTATTTTTAAAAACTTTTTGACAAAAATTAACCACAGTACCTTCAGCACTGCTCATAAAGAGCAGTTTGTTGCATCTCTTGCCCCACGTGGCCTTCACATGCTTAGCCTTTTTCTCATGGTTGTTGGGCTGCGTCATCACCCAGCACAGAACCCGCACACGCTTCGAGAGCTCGTCCGCCACCGAGCGATCCTCGTCCTTGTGCGCCGGCTCGTCGCTCCCATGTTCCACCACGCTCACTATCGGGTGTTTGTCTAGGTCCCGAACTGATTCCCTGGAAATTGTTGTTGAATTTATGGAGACTAAAGAGAGGCCTAAGATTAGATCATGGAGTTTGTGTAAGGCTTTTTGGGATAGGTAGTATTGCTGGCTAAAACAGTGTTACGCTTTTTTTTATCTATATTGGATACATTCACGATGCGACGGTCGCACGGACTGTCCCATCGAATTATGGTATAAATTCAAACATGCACGCAAATGTATATGTAATGTAATATGTAAATGCTTCGCATTGAGAAATATCGATATACGAAAATTGTCGCATTAAAAACACGCGCGTCTGTCCGTACGACTGTCGTTGTGCGTGACAGGTCTTATTGTAAAAAAATAAGCATACAATAAACCGTCATGACACATCGCCATTTCTATCCAGAACTGTGTCGTGTGTTAAAACAGCATAGATTCTACATTAATATCTTATCCTTATGAAGAATTTTATATCACTTATGAAACTTACACAAATATTTTAAATTATTTATGAATGTAGTCGAGATGTAGAGGCTCTAATGTTATAATCCCCTTCTTATACTATATCCATTCTCATAAAGGTAGGGGCAATAAGGAATAAACATTTCACCAATAAAAATTATCGACGAGACTCCTGTATATTCACACCAAAACATTCCCGCTGTTTTGCTTTATTCCTGATAAAACAAATACATAAACAATCTAAAACAAAACAATTGCAAATAGAATAGTTCATACCATTCAATTCAGGATGGCTCAATAAAAGATAATTAATTTATCGCATTCGCGCTATATTTTATTACGCAAACCAATTGAGGTTTTATACACTCTTCTATTTTTAAACTTTATCGAAATTAGCAACATTGAATTCCCGCGCAAATAATGTAATCAAAGTGGGGATTTCTTACAACTCTTTCCTGTCATAAAATAAATGGAATATTATTTTTATTTATTGAAGCAAATAGTCAATTAGTTGAGAGATATTTACCCATTACCGTACAAAACTATGAATGCTTCGAATGATTATTTCTTATTGCCCTTATTTTAGTTGTGTAAACGCACAAAGACAATGTAGAGCTAATTTCCCGCCATTTATCAACATGCAGCGTATGGGGTTAAAAAAATACGGTACTATTTTTTTTCTTTTCATGTCTACACTAATGTTTACATTTTTATACATCATATTTTTTTTACCTACACTACCTACCTATACACGTTTTAAATAAAATATATTGAAAGACCGTTTACAACACAATGATGTTTCCGCAATACAATGCACGTAAACTCAAATGCATCCTTTCATGCAAAATGAACAAGGCAAAAATATTCTACGTAAACTTGTTTACCAACCAACATTATTGATCTGCGTTTCATCATTCTTTACTTCATGTAAAATACCTACTTACCGAAAAAAACGATGTTTAAAATATCGAAAACATTATAAACAAACACACACGTTGAATATTACGATTTTGGGACGAATTAATCATATTTTTTTATAACTCAAATTGGTTGAAAAGGCCATTTTAAGATTAAAATAGCTAGATTATAATGTAATGACAGTGCATTTACACATAGGGTGTAACAAGAAACAGGTCAACTGAACTCTGTTGATCTAGTCCAGTTGATCTCTCTTTTATTAAACACCATGTAAGCATATTATAACATCTTTATATTATCCATACATCATATCCTTATTAGTGAAAAATCGCTTTCAAAATGTGTTGAGTCATAGTTTATTGAATGCAGACTACACTCTAAGCATTCATATAAATGTTTCTACATGTTCACAAGAGGCTATTTGCACCAAGCTGTGATTTCTATTGGCTAAAATAATAACCATAGACAAATTATCTACTAAACATATTGTCCAGCATTCTAAACAGCCAATGCATAAGCAATAATGTAGATCACAAGCTAAATACAAACTATAAATATAAGAAAATCAAAGAAAAAATATCTTAAAGCAGGAACACGTGATTACCTAAGTGATAGAGATGGATATAATAGCGTAACGGAGATTAAACGATTGACAGTGGCGTATAGTAGGTTCTTGCTAGCCCCAAGGCATTGGACAAAAAAAAATAGTTGGTTATTTCTTCATTTTAATAAGAGTCACGGGCACAGGTAAGTACATGAGACAAAAGTTTCTATTTCTCGCATTTTGCTGCCCCGCTAATAGTGCCGCCCGCCCCTCTCCAACCACGCTACGCCACAGACTAATATAAAAAAAAGTTGTGAATAATATTCAAGGGGTAATAGCAGCTTATAATTAAATAATTACCTAGATAACGAAATGAATGCATTAGCATCGCTTAGGTTAGGAATTATAGTATTTTTCTGAATTTTTTTTTTAATCGGTACGATCGTTCAGACTATGATAGTAAACAGGAAATGGTTTTCCCAACTTCAAAAAATAAGTTAATTGTGAATTTTCCCCCATTTTGAAAAAGATGTACAAATACATATTTAATTACAAAGAGTTAAAGTTTGTCAGTGTGTAAATTTGTACGTAAAGCATAATACCTGAATCCACTGCTCCGATTCTGAAAATTCTTTACCTAACAGGAAGATATACCCCCGAGTATCTACTATAGACTAATTTTATTTGTATCAGACAAAAACAAGGGGAGTCGCAGGAAAATTTTAAAGTAAGCCAGTAACGTCAATAGCGTTATTATTTCACAAGTTCTCTTTATTTTATTAGAATTCACACTAATTCTCGGGTTTAGAAGTTAGCAATAAACATATTCTACTTTACAGTGGTACTCGTGATTCATATGAATCATATTTATTTGTAAGTTAGATTTGATAACACTAGTACGTCTGCAAATAATTGACGAATGGCTCACCATGGTGATTTAATAAATAATAACAGCTCTGTATTTTCTGTCTCTCTGGGCAGACCTCTAGGTACTACTGAGGGTTCAGGCTATAGTCTACAACGCTGACGTAGTCTAGCCATATGGATAATATACGTCTGACTTCGACTCCCTCGGTGGCGTAATTGTATTGGGTACGCGTAACGAGTACGATTTGCGCGCTGAGCTTCTGAGCTCGAATCCCGGGTCGAGCCAAAAACATTGTGACTGGGTTTTTCCATCTTAAAAATTACTCAATCGCAGCTCCGAGTCAGAAAGTTGGCGGTGTGATACCCCCGTGCCTCGGAAAGCACGTAAAGCCGTTGGTCCTGCGCCTGATCTCTCTCCGGTCATGTCGGATTGCCGTCTCACCGGACTATGAGAGTGAAGGAATAGCGAGTGCACCTGTGTATTGCGCACACACTTGTGCACTATAATATCTCCTGCGTACCTGGGTGATCTCCGTTGACATTGCTGATTGGCCGCCGTGGCCGAAATTGGCTAGGAGGATTTAATAACTTTTTTTCGTACGCAGTCTAGACTAGAATGGTATCAAGCCTCCTAAAACTAATACGTAGAAGGTAATTATAAGTTAATGACCCGACGAAATACAATTCTGATTTTACGATTTTTTTGAAATACACGTCGCACGTCTTCCGTCACTTTTCGATTAACGAGAACAAGAAAACCGCGCGTTTTTCGGTGGAAAGTCGGAGATGCAGTGGCGTAGCGTGGTTGTAGGGGGCGGCGCTTTTAGGGGAGCGGAAAAATGCGCAAAATAAATCCTTTAAAACATGTAAACTTTTGCGTCATGGGCATACATTGGAGCTAAAAAACGGTCGCCGGAAAATGGGGCACGATTTTTTTTTGCTTCTTACCCGGCACTCGGCAAACAGATTGGGTCCGCCCCGGGCGGCGAAAACCCACGCTACGCCACTGCAAAGATGTATAATATGTACCGCAAGTGGTCAATAAGGATAACAATGTTTAAAGAATTCATTGCACAGATCAAGTAGCTTAAAAATATATTAATACCTCCCCTGTATTGTCACTCATGGCCGCGTCACCCTACAAATGAGAGGTTTTACTTTAAGCGTTAATCCACCATATTGGTTAAACACACAAGGTGGACGAATGGAATGACACATTACTAACACGAAGATGTATTTTTTTTTAATAAAAAACTGACACCCATGAAATTAAGGATACGGCGCCAGGTTCTCCTGTCTACCCCAATAAAGTAAAGGAACAAGGACAAGCAGTCATTCATTAATTATATATATTGTATATATCAATATTCTTCGTATTTCAAATCAAATTTCAAACACCTGATGCTACAAAAGCCGTTAATTTTCGCGTTAGGCTTGGCTACACAGACGCTTCGTCTCTACTAACACGATGCATACGCGCCCTAGCATCATCAACACTCGGCAGCGCACATAATATTAAACAAGAGTAATTGTTATTCCAAACGTTACATTGTTACATAATATATTCTATCTCTTTAGTATTACGTATGTAAATATTAGTCGTAAATAAATATCATATTTTTACCAATACAAAAGGAATAAATCTGGAATGACGCGGAATATTGATTCCCTCTTGCTGCATTCTCTATAAACCATTAATTTTGTTAATACTATGTGAATTTCTATAAAATAATCTACGCCTTTTTTTTTAAAGAGGTAAAGGTAGAAATTATTTGTAGGCAGTAATCTTAGAAGCCACATACAAACACTATTTTAGAAAATATTGTGTTTCTTTTGCCGTCAAGGTTATTTAATTTACGAAATCTTGTAGAGCGTGTAATGCTCTACATAAAATTAAGGCAATACTTCATACCATCAGCGTTCCATTCTGTTAGATAAGTTTTACTTTGTGTTATTTTCTCGTTTACATTTCAACCTTTTTTTTAATGCTACTGAATGACGAGCATAACGCTCGCCTGATGGTAAGCGATACGAAAGTAGTAACAGGTTACTGGTGGTAGGTCTCTCATATGTAAGAGTCCGTCTGGGTGGGTACCACCGCAATGTCTATTTCTACCGCCTAGCAGCAGTGTGCATGCACTGTTGTGTTTCAGTTTGAAGGACATTGTAGCCAGTATAGCTACTGGACATAATGAGACTTAACATCTTATGTCTCAGGATGACGAGCGCAGTGGAATGCCACACAGTACTTCGTAACTCAAGTTGCTGGATGGTGTTGCTACTATTTATGGGTGGTCGTATCGCTTACCATCAGGCGAACGGCATGCTCGTCTCGTCATTCAATGCAATTAAAAAAAATATCACCACACAGAACTTTTAATCACACAGTATTGCGTGGCACTCCACTGCCCTCGTCATACTGAGATACTGGATGTTAAACTTTTTATCTAGGCAATTAAATAGTCAGTTTTGAAAAACCGCATGGTGACTCTATTTTTACTTGAACTTATACTTAATCTTTCTTTCAACAAGGTAGAAAATATATTTATTGTTTCTGTAATTAAATGCAAATGTAAATCAACAAGCTGCGAACCTGTTACATAGTAGGAGTTAAAACTACGTGTACATAATGTGATATCTATTGAATTCACCAATTATTGTGTGTAAGCATTTACTGGCAAATTAACTTTCAAAACAGCGCAATTTTGATGATCAATACTTGGTTATTTACGACTTACAATTCGAACAAACACTTTTGTTACTACATACAATTTTCGATCTTTATGTGTACAAAAATAGGCATTAGTTAACAATGATTATAACAATATATTCACATACAAAAAATCGATATCTAAAATATCGATGCACGTCAAATTAACCTGCTCGTAGTTAACACATTATACTTCACAGGATGTCATGGTTAGCACAATACCTATGTATTTTACCATAGTTATCTATTTCTATATTGCTTTATATTTTAAAAAAAATATAGGCCACGGCGCGTTTTTTAATACAAATGCTACTATAGGCGCATTTTATACATATACCTATAGTAGCCATTGTACACAAATCATAATGGCTCACTTAGTCTGATAAAATTATTATAAAAATGTTATTACCGAGTAAATAGTCCAATACATTGCAGTGCCTTGTTACGTGTATTTTAAATTATAAGTACATTTAAAATATCACGCCTGTTTCTCATAGGGGTAGGCAAATATTACTACTTTGCACCGTATTGATATAATACTTTGGTTTCATCCACGTTCATGCACTTTCGGTGGTTTAAGAGACTAGGGGGTCTCTTGGCCTGTCCTTAATTAAAATCAGATATTTTTCACTCCTACCGACCCTTACATAAAAGTTCTGTCTTATCAGTATGTTATCATTCTTCCTAATTCATGTCTAAATATCCAAACATTCTTAACATAAAGTTATATAAAGTCCTTTGCTTTAAAATTACCTGTTTCCAGTAAATATATGCATAGAAAAGCGTTCTAATTGCAAACACAAATGCTAGCAGATAATTATAATTATTTCCATCATCCATAATTTCAGCTATTGTATAAAAAATATATAAGTGGAAAATGTGTAAAAAAATGTGTGATATACTTGCTAAATTAAAAAAAAAAAGTATCAATACTTTTTAGCAGAAATAAATGGTACTTAGCTTAAAAAAATAAAACAATATTTACACTGTGATAACATCCCGCTGTTCTACCCGCGGCACAGATAAAAAAATACAGGCAGCATGCAGCTAAGAAAATTTAAAAAAAGAATTCGTGCAAGTCATGCTAAGACGGGAAGAGTTACCTGTACGCCGGCCAAGCGACATCTCGCGTGAATCCTGTAGATGTTAATAATATGTACGCGAAACTAAATCCAGCCGAAATCCCGATCACCAGTGTTAGCACAAACCGACGACCCATCACCCGACCTTCCGCCTGCGGGATGTACATTTTAGTGCACTCAGATTTTTTTAAAGTCATTTTTTTTCAGCCAGCGACGTCTGTTTCACGGACCACTCTTTACACAACTGTGCTTATGATGTACATATATATTTGTAAGTCAATGTGGCCTGAAGAAATGTCTGAACAATTGAACGTTATGGGAATTATAGTGTTATTTAATAATTATATCGTAGGGCAGTATACAGGCTGATCAGTTTAGAACCTATCGACTAGTTCGTAGTTGATACGAATGTAAAATAACGTTAGGGATAACTTTAAATAAATGGTTATAATATAATTTGCCTTATAAGCGTTCGATTAACTATCAACAATGGCATATTTCCGTTTTTAATTTATTCAATAGACTGCGATGTAAAAAAATAAGCTATCAAGATGCAAAAATAAAATGAATGTTAGAAAATTAATACGACGCATTTCAAAGAGTTATTTGTAATTATTCGACTTCGCATTGAACGTTATCGACGCCAATTATTTTTTAGTAACAATAACGTAAGCCAAGCAGTAAAGAATTACAATTATTTTTTATATCTATGGTACGTCAAGGCGAGGCCTGCATCAAACGAGTTAGGTATGATTTGTTATTTAAATAGATAAGATGATTTAATTAGTCGTTAAGTGTTCAGTGGTGAATTATATTGCAATTCACACTCAAAGCCACAATTGTCTGAATTAAATCGTTTTAAAAACTATTTTCTCAGACTGAAATCGTTGCATAAAATCATAATATAAATATTACGAGACCAAGCTTTTACGTTACAATATTATACAAGCACTTGGTACGGGTAGGATAATACTATCCTTGAACTTGAGGTCTGCAACACTCAGTGGTAGTTAACAGACTTATACTTTCATATCTGTGTTTAGGATGCATAGGTCATTATATCATGGTGTTTTAAAAGGCGGGTAGCGAATACTGACCAGCATTAAAAAAAAATAACAAAAACTCTTGGAATATGTGACGTCACAAAAAATATTCCATATTTGAACCAGAACAAATGAAAGTGAAACTTCCTTGCTCATTATGCTAAACGGGACAAAGCGCGTACGCATATATTTTATTGGTCAATGGGAGTCAATTTTGCCTCATTGCTGTCCCAATTTGCGCGGTAGCACACTCATAGACGAATTAAGAACAACGAACTATAGACGTGCCAAAAGTTAACCACGATTTGTTATTAGTTTCCAATTAATATGCAAAACAGGAATATAAGTCAACGCAGCCACAACAGTGTATGTTCTCAGGGCTCTCCTGTTGCCAATGCCTATTCTTCCTTCTGCAAAGTCGACAAAGCTCTCACAATTCCTCTTTCAGTGTGGGTGTCCATGGCCGTTAGTGATTATTGATTATTTACTGAATGAATAGAAAATTCCTAGGACTTCAATTGAATTTTGTTTTCATCCTAATAGTGGTGCTACACAATAGGTTAATTTAAAACAAGCTGAATAACATACTGGCAGCTACGAAAGCTTCAATTGTATAAAAATACCTTTACAATATTTACAAAAAGAATCTATTTAAATCCGTAGTGGGCCCGGGACACAGACGCATGCGCGGCAAAAAGAGTGACAATCTTGAAAACGGCAACTGTGCTAACAAACCGCCTGCTAATGAAACCACGAACACACTGCATCGTTCATGAACGCCGAATCACGATAGTGTGGCTAAATTTACAGTGTGTCCCATATTTTAACCAAAGAGTATTTTTTTTCAAGCTGATGTTTGTATAATTGGTATAAGTACGGAAGGGCTTTTAGTGCATTTACCCTTCGCTGAGCTTATTTCCATGACATGATTTTAGTATTTGAACCTATCGCTCTAAACCACACAATATATAGTCTCTGATAAACACGCTTTATCGCCTTTAAACGCTTTACGCATCATGAATAAATTGTATGTAAAAACATTTCTTTTATAAGGCAATAAAGGTGGGCTGAAGTAAAGGTCCAATTACAATGCGCCAAGCCATACATTAGACTGTCATGATATGGCCTTGGCCTTTGGCCAGAGTTATTTTAATTTTATGCAGTATTTCATATCACAATCATTTTTATATCATAGCCCTCTAAACGATCAAACGTGTTACATAATTTTAACTTTTAAGTGATCAATAACCATAGACATTATTGTATCAACTGGCGAGAGGTAATCATCGCTTGTCTGTATATCTATCCGGAACCGGATCCTACTGCACATACCATCAAGTGTCGTAATATCAAAAAACAGTGCCCGTTTAAAAAAAAAACACCTGCATTTCAACAAGACCATATAGTCGTTACCAATCTTACAGGAAAGAAATGAGCATTATATTAGGGCACCTGGCAAACTCAAAATCTGATTACGTACTTAAAATTAAATCTAACATTAGCTCAGGGTTTAAAGAAAACCTAATATTAACTATGGACTACTTTATGATAAATCGGTATAAAATGAAGCACACTGTATAACACTTTTGTTTATTTATTTACAATCGTATGCAATGTGAATCTTTACGCATGTTTGTGCATTTTCGTTCATGTCATTTGAAATTCTTCAGTCAAACTTGAGTAAAGGACAATACTTTTGTTTGGAAAACAAACGTCCCTACAAATGAAATCACAATACCTCCGCCTGTAAACACCTTGATACTACAAAAGGGATGTCAAAATACTTGTTCAAATGATTTTGTTTGTAAAATTTGACTGAAAACTGCTGTTTTAGTGAGGCAATGTTTTTTATGCGTGCATTTTCATGACTTACATCGGGATTCGGGATAGAAAGTATTGCAACGCTATGCCCTATTTAATTATTAAACTTTTGGATAGTGTTGGTATAATTTTTTAACAGTTTTAACACTTACCATCAGGCGAGTGGCTTGCTCGCCTCGCTAATCAGATGTAGGAAAACACCGATAAGAGTTTTGAAACTACAAAAACCACACAAGTCACTTCTTAGAACACGCTGTATAGAATTATAAATTCATAAAATTAAATTATAATAATTCAGTGTTGTAAGTGTTGTAACACAGCTGCAACGGCGTGGAAAAACGAGTTAAATGGCCTTTTTTTAGATAAAACTTAATCGTACTGTTTCATAGATAACTCGCAGGACATCCTGTATTATGGTATGCGTATTTTTGTATGAATGAAATATTGTGCTTTAAAAATATGTCCCATTTTTATTAACAATTTAAACACTTACGTTAACATAGATTTAAAATTACTTGACGATTTATTATTTTAAAGCTACTCAACAAGAAGAAACTACTATACCTACCTACTTACTTTTATATAAAAAATATTTTCGTGTAAACGCGGTATTTTCTAAAACCACTAATCCGATTCCGAAAATTCCTTCATATGAAACTACCTACTAGGCTACATAACCCCGGGGAGCTATATGGTACCTTGTACCCCGGGCACGATCTTTACTGCGGGAGAAGTCGCCGGCAAGTGCGCAGTGCGACACAGCTCTAAGGTCGGGCAGTGATATTGGGTTTTTCTGGTCAGTATCAGCCTGAAGCCTGGAATTAGTGGCCCATATGGCTATAGGCTCGCCCCCTATCACATCATGTGACGAAACACACAGGCGAGAACATGGTGCCTTGGATGCACCTCCACCTACATGTGTTTGTTTTATTTTTCTCATAAATAATGACACGTTAACCACTAAAGGTTCATATCATAATCATAACCATACCAGCTCTATATTAAACAGGCCTTGTCCACCGAGAGGGGTGCAGGCCTTAGTCTACCACGCTGGCCTAATGCGGGTTGGTAGACTTCACATACCTTTGAAATTCTTATTGAGAATTTCTCGGGTATGCAGGTTTCCTCATGATGTTTTCGTTCGCCGTTCACTAGAGGTTCGCCATCCCTACAATGCATTATCATATAGTCAAGTGTCCGAGGATAGTGAACACTTTAATCCAGCCTATTGTAAAACAATTTCTCAAGGACGTTTCGATACACTATCTGCGCTTTTAAATGATTAATGTAGAAGTACTTGTAACGATAACTCATACTTATAAAGATGGTGGGACTAATCTATTGTCATTGCTAGAAAATTCAATAATCGTTGAATTTTCAAGCGTTTACACAGTTCAAATATAATTGCCAAATAAGTTATTTTGATTTATGGAAATATGCTAAAATCCTAATAATGAAATTAAATATCTATCTATACTAATATATAAAGCTGAAGAGTTTGTTTGTTTGAACGCGCTAATCTCAGGAACTATTGGACCGATTTTGAAAATTCTTTCACTAATAGGAAGCTACATTACTCCTGAGTGCTATAGGCTACTTTTATCCCGGACTACTTTTCCACACGGGCGGAGCCGCGCGCAATGCTAGTATATAATAAAACCGTAGCCTATGCGTCTCTGTAGGTACATGAACAATTTCCCAAAAAACATAACTAGGATACGCGAGAATAAGTAATAGAACGTTAAAAAATAAAACCAACACCCAAAATGGTATTTGAGTCTGTATTCCGGGCCTCATGGGTAAATAATAAGAGGACAATAATAAGTGGATGTTATAGTCAAAGGTCGACACATTGTCTGCAGAACGACTGGCCTATCATAGGCTAGACGAATACCCCTCGGGAAAAAAAAACAATACGGACTCAGCAAAATGACCCCACTATACTAATGGTGAGTGAAGTAGAGTGTCGGTTTACGGTTAGGGGCCGTTTGCCATTAGTACACTCACACTGCCGTTGACGCAAAGGGCATACTTCGGTGCGCGGGGGCTTTTAGGCCCCAACAATGGACGCACTAGGCGGCCCCACGCAGGAGCGGTTGCGGGCGACAACTAAACACTATCCTTCAGAGGCAGGGGCCTTTGCCAGCGCGAAGCCCCTGGCGGAAGCAATATAAGTACCCAATTTCAACAATTTCGTAGGAAGTACCTTAAAAAATGGTATTTGGTTGAACATCTAGCGTGGGCCCTTTTTTAAGTGCCAGGGCCTGGGTGGTTGCCTGGTTCGCAGCCCTCTGAGGCCACTACTGGTCAGAGGAACCACGCAGCCGTCCTTAATGTACGAAAAAATAACTCGGCCATGCGAACTAAGATAAAGTAACTTAACATAGTCCTCGGTCGCAACCAACACTAAAGTCACGTATTTACGATACTTGTGAAATTATGGGTGTTTGTGAGCGGTCATACACGCTACGGTCCATCGGAGGTCGACCTGGCTCACATAAGGAATTAAGGATGAATTAATGGAAGGTAATTACAATGCCTTCATTGTAATTACTAACTAATTGGGATATAAACCACGAGGTTCTTATGTGGCTGGGCAACAAAACGTTTATGCGGGTTTTGCTTGATCTAGAGGGTGCCATAAGCTCGAGCACAACGCATTTGCGAAAATAGTATTAGTCTTAAAAAAATGTTGCCGGAGAAAGGGGTGGGAATTATATTTTTTTTGTAATGCAATGCAACCAGCCCTGTATTATATACTGCCCACTGCTGAGCACGGGCCTCCCCTACAACTGAGAGGGGTAAAGACCTTAGTCCACCATGCTGGCTTAATGCGGGTTGGCAGACTTCACATACCCTCGAAATTCTTATGGAGAATTCTCATATATGTAGGTTTCCTCACGATGTTTTCCTTCACCATTAAAGCGACCGATAATTGATAAACAATATACACGTAACTACGAAAAGTCAGAGGTGTGTGCCTTGGGTTTCGAACCTGCGGACATTGTCTCGGCAGACCGTTCTATTCCCAACTAGGTTATTCTTTACATTTTTTTTTATTGCTACTGAATGACGAAACGAGCATGCCGCTCGCTTGATGGTAAGTGATGCGACCGCCCATAAACAGTTACCTGTAGTAACACCATACAGATTTTTTTATTGAAAAGTATTGCATAGCATTCCACTGCGCTCGTCACCCTGAGACATAAGATCTTAAGTCTTATAATGCTACAATGTCCTACAAACTGAAAGACAACAGTGCTTGCACTCTGCTGCTTGGCCGTAGAAATAGACATTGCGGTGGTACCTACCCAGACGGCCACTCGCATACGAGACCTACCACCAGTAATTTGCGCCCGAGTGCCCGTATACCTCAGACCAGCCCTTTTTATTGGCTTTTGTCACGGTAAATACATTGGCAATTTAGCAGCCACGTAAACAAAATGAATTTGTATGTAAAATTAGCTATAAAACAGTATGCATCAATTAGACTTGCCCATTAAAACGTTATCGGACTAACAATTAACCAACTTGGTATTAATTGGGTAAATTTGAAAAATACAGTGTACATTTTATTGCTTAGTTAGGTTATTCAAACGAGCACATTCGACAGAATTCGCGCGTCTGAGCGCAACCAACGCGTCGGCCCTCGTCAATCGGAATTGGCAACTGACCTGTGTCGCGCGAATACACTTATACGCGCGCATTCGTACAACTTGTGATGAATTTGACGCTTCGATGCGCTTCGACTCTGCGCTCGTATAAATTGACCCTTATAGTACAGTAAATGCTCCTTATTCGCGCTTCCTTTATTCGCGTTTTCACTATTCGCGGATTAAAAAAATGCGACCCAATTTCTATATTCGCGACTAAAATTTTTTTATTCGCGGATCTAATAAGTACATACATAATAATAAAATTATTCCAATAGGTATTCAACCCAATATCCTTGTCAAATGGACTAATAAAAAAGTAAAATACATAGATCTTATTACAAGTTTGCCTAAAGTATGCTTTGCAATTTCTTTATGAACATTGATCCGTCTATGGAACGAAGACTTATTTTTAAGAGGCAAATTGCTAATGCGTCTGCTGTGTATCAGTCTGAATTGAAGGAGCTTTTGAAAACTGCCAAGCAAGAAAAAATTACAAAATTCTTCAAACCATTGCCTAAGCCTTAAGATAATTAATTAAAATGTTCAAAAACTTCAATTAAATATTTTTTTTATGTATTTGTTTTTTTTTTTATTTTGTCACCTAGGAACGTATCCCCTATAATCCCATATAAATTACCATTCCGTATTCACGGTTTCTGTATTCGCGGGATATTTATGGAACATATACCCTGCAAATAAAGAGCTTTTACTGTATTGCACCAAGTGAACATCTACTTCCAACATTAACATGTCAGTGGCGGGCTTACGGGGCTGCGAAGGGGGCAACCACCCAGGGTCTTGCGTTTCGAGGGGCTTCACTCTTGTAAGGGGCACGAAAAACATTACACAACTTCAGCATTAGAATAAAGAAGCATCGCAAAGATCTGCCGCACAGGTTCTCGCATTAGTTAAGGCCTCCACTGCCCGTGTTAGCTTCCCAGGCACTGCCGGCGGCACATTTTTCCACAAATAGATCATCAAGGAGTTTTTATAGGTGAATAGTGTATGAACAGGAGCAGAATATAGGATTTGTTACAATAAAATGGTATTGAGAAAAAGTGATTATTGTTTTAAGATTAAAATTTACTTTAAAAGACTACAGGCTCTGATAGATCTAGGTCCTTGAGCAAGATTAATAGGCTCACCTACATTATGCCAGTTTGCCATTAAAAACCAAATAAACTGTTGCTATATAAACATAATATTGCTGTAGAATTTATTTTAGTGGAATTATTGGGACTACCCTTACAAAAATCTTGATTTGATGCCCCATCTGCATTCTCCTCTAGCTATAACCTCTCATAAAACACGATAACAGCGCCTACTAGCGGAAAATTTGTAAAACAATTCAAAATTTCTGCATATTAACTTAACAGGAGTAACAACATATTTTTTAGCAAAGTGATAGTACCTATAAGAAGTTTGATTGAATCCGAAATAGTCACTCATTTTTCAATATTTAAATGATACTTAAAGGCTAGTTTAAATTTCTAGAGATAGGAATGATTTTTGGATAATCACCATACAATTATTTAAAAATGTATACTTAAATATCAGCTTTCTTACAATGGCTGCATCATCTCACAATGCCAGGATAAATGTATGGCCTAAATACAATAGTTAAACACGTAATAAAGAAGAAAACAGAATTTAGCTTCCTTAAACAATATGTTTCTTATAAGAATTTTTATACTGAAAGCAATGTACACAGAATTTGATGTTTATAAATGCATAATTTACTGATACTTCACGATAAACACTAATTATCAAAAATTATTGTCCATTACATGTAATATTTCTAATTATATCGAAATACATAAACAAATACCAAAATGCGTCAAAACAGTTTCTCCCAGTGCAAGGTTTAAAACAATTTAATAAATGCTCTAAGTACTAGTTAGGTAATATGTTAGTACACAGATAATAAGGAACCTTCGCATTTATATTGACGGGTCAAGCAAAGGTTATTAAACTAGATAAATATGTTAAATATTCGAGATAACACATAGCCGACATCCTTTATGAGAAAATATTACTAGGTATTGATGTAACTTACGGTCATGTTGGTGGTACGATTCAAAGTTTGGTAGTTAATAAAGAAAACTTGCAATTACATATTATTGGAGATTCAATAAATGAGTATTTTTAGATAAATTATTATACTAATTTTTCGATAAAAAACCCGACATTTTTGTTATAGGTGCCACACAAATGTCAAACATTGGAATCAGAATATTTGGATCTTGGAATTGTCTATTGCCTAATGTCTATACTCTATACTCTATTTAGGCATGGGTAGTACTTGCAAAATTGTGAACCTCAAAGGGCTTGCAAGTACGTCCCCCTAAAACAACCAGCGCCAAAAATCAGGGTTCGAAATACTTCCAAGTGTTTTCTTTCTGCATAGGTAATTAATCCGTGTTCTGATACAGATAAGGAACACAATCGCGTTCACAAATGAAACTTCTAATACTTCGATTCTATAAATACTAAGTATTTTCTTTCTGTATAGGAAATTGATCCGTGTTTCAATGTAAATAAAGAGCACAATCCCGTTTATAAATAAAGTATTTATAGCATTTGGATAGTCGAAAGTTGAAATACTTTAAGTATTTTCCTACTTTATAGGATATTGACCAATGTTTCGGTACGAATAAGGAGCACAATCGCGTTAACAAATAAAATACTTTTAACACTTCAATACTTGCATAGGAAATTGTTCACTGGGTTTGTTGAAATAAGAACCATCAACCATAATTGCATTTGCGGACGACGACGACTGAGCGCGGACGCAGCGCGTCGGACCGAGGCAAGGTCACATGACTTGTTCGGGTCGCGAGATAATAGCGAAGTAAAATACTTTCAAGTCTTGCAAGTATTACAGGTCGGCACCTGGTCGGCGTACTTGCAAATAAATACCTGGTGTAAAAACCTGGTCGCGTAAATGCGCACCATCCCTAACTCTATTGACATTTGACATTTTCTGTCTGCGCATTTGGCACTTGACAGTGCATTTAACCTCTGTTGTGTTCCATAATCGTAGCTTTTTGTACATAGTTTTTATAGCATGAAACACATAACTACAATAATAGTCTTTGCCCAGCGAATCCTAGTACAGAAAATATGGCACATTTTCCAATATTCTTTAGTATTCGTGATATTTACTTGAAGTCATGTGGGCCACTTGCAAATACCCAACGGGCCGCAGGTAGAGTATTACATAGCTGAGCTAGACGGTGTTGCTACTCTGGAATATGTCTTAGGGATAAACATTACAGACTGGTGGTAGGTCTCTCATTATGTAAGAGGCCGTCTGGGTGGGTACCACCGCAATGTCTATTTCTACCGCCAAGCAATAGTGTGCATGCACTGTTGTGTTTCGGTTTGAAGGACATTGCAGCCAGTATAACTACTGGACATAATGAGACTTAACATCTTATGTCTCTAAGATGCTTCCGGAGCATCTGGTCCTAACGCTCACCGCGATATTCAATGCTGCTTTTCAAAACTGCCTCTTCCCAGAGGTCTGGAAGGAGGCAGTTGTGATAGGTATACATAAGCCGGGAAAACCCGCATCCGAACCGTCCTCTTATAGGCCAATCAGTCTGCTCAGTACTCTGGGCAAAATTTACGAGCGGATCGTCCTCGACCGCCTCAAAATAGTCGCTCACAACAACAATCTGATCCCTCCCGAACAGTTTGGTTTTCGTGCTAGGCACAGTTGCGTAAATCAGGTGCTCCGCATCACGGAGCACGTTTACGACAAATTCAAGATAGGCATGCCCACCGGTGCTCTCTTCTTCGATATTGAAAAAGCATTCGACAGGGTGTGGCACAACGGCTTGCTTTACAAGCTGTACACTCTCAACGTGCCCACTCAACTCGTGCACATCATACGAGATTTTTTGTCGAATCGCGGTTTCAAATATCGCGTGGAGGGTACTCTCTCTTCCCGTCACGCCATCACGGCTGGAGTCCCGCAAGGCTCCGCCCTCTCACCTTTTCTTTTCTCGCTGTACACCAGCGATATCCCTAAACCGAAAAACGCCCATCTGGCGCTCTTTGCCGATGACACCGCCATCTACGCCTCACGTAGAGACCCCGACAATGTGGTGCGCACTTTGCAGGCCGCCGCCGACAAGCTCAGTGAGTGGTTCCGCAAATGGCGAATCACCGTCAATCCCACAAAGAGCCAGGCTATCCTGTTCACTCGGAAAAGGAGAGTCCATGTGCCTCACAACTCAGTCCGCATGTCCAACCAGGTTATCCCCTGGACGGACAAAGCCAAATATTTAGGAGTGACCCTTGATCAGAAGTTGACCTTCATCCCACACGTAAATGCGGTACGCGCGCGAGCCGCATTCGCGATGAGCCAACTGCATTGGCTCATAAATAGGAAAAGCAAAATGTCCATCCGCAACAAGATTAGGATCTTTACCACGTGTATTAGACCGATCATGACATACGCGTCGCCCGTGTTCGCCCATATACCGCCTGCTCGTCTTAAGCGTATGCAGGTATTGCAAAACATTTTTCTTCGACACGCTCTTGGTGCCCCGTGGTACGTTCGCAATCGCAACCTCCACGTGGATACTAACATGCCGACCATCAGGCATTTCATGCAAATGACCAGCAAACGCTACTTCGACCGGGCGGTTAAACACCCAAATACGTTAGTCCGCAAAGCGTCAATATACACTCCATTCGACCGCGCCAAATGGAGACGGCCGCGTTCAGTCCTAACCGATCCAGAGGACGATATCACTCTGGCCATTCGCAGTAAGAACGAGTTCCTAAAACTCCTACACTCCACACGACCGCAGTTCCGTCCTCGCCGCCGAGGACCTCGCCGCGTTCCCCGTCGCCCCCCCGACCCTCCTAACAGTTCCGGCCCGCGTGCCGACGAAATAAATGGATAGGATTAGGTTAAACACCAACCTTTCCCACTAATCGTTGATGTCTCATCCTCTCCCAGTGACCGTCCTGAGCCGAGGTTCGTAACCCGTTAGTGGGTTGCCCTCAGCATGGTTACTTAAATCAAGGGTTACGAGCGCCTAAAGCGTTCACCCGAAAGTCCGGTGTGGCCAGAAAAGCCGACTCGCGTCAGGCTACTGGCCGGTAGGGCCAAAACAAAAAAAAAAAAAAAAAAATCTTATGTCTCAGGATGACGAGCGCAGTGGAATGCCACCCAGTACTTTGTAAGTCAAGGTGCTGGATGGTGTTGCTACTGTTTATGGGTGGTCGTATCGCTTACCATCAGGCGAACGGCATGCTCGTCTCGTCATTCAATGCTATAAAAAAAAAATAAAAAAATCTTGAGCTAATCTTTAAAAAAAATTACTTAAATAAATATTATCCTAAAATTTTAAACGTTCAACATAATATTATTATAAACGGGGTTATAAGCCGTAGATTTTTTTTAATAGAGTGCCATTTTTTCTGAACCTGATTCACTGGGCAGACTCTAATTATATTTTATTTTCTCATCCTTTTCATTTATTTACCTAAAGCAAAATAAAAAATAATGTTAATGTCCCACCATACCTTGTTTATGTACGTATGTTACGCCACTGTACAGAGCGACTGCTCTTAAACCACAGGTAGAAAAATAATCACTTGTTCCTATTGCGTCCCGATAGCAATCTCGTCTCGGAAATTGTCCACATCCAGACGAGGATGTACCAGATCACCGTAGGTGCACTTTTTCCGTCATCTTAAATGGCGACGTCACCATTAAATCCCTCTAAGCGGACCAAACCTCGCTCCCTCAGAGTGGGGTTTTTCAACATTAACGGCATTAGCGGCCAACGAGCCGAACTTTCTGATTTTGTCCGCGAAAATAAATTAGACGTTTTCCTCATCCAGGAAACGTTTCTGAAACCAGCTCACCGCAATCCCAACATCCCTAACTTCAATCTGGTACGTAACGATCGCACCAGTGGCCCTTTAGGAGGCACTCTCATATATTTCAAAAGGTCCCTGCATTGCATACCCTTAGACCCACCTGCTACTTTGAGGAACATTGAGGCTTCAGTCTGCAGGCTAGCTATGACAGGACACCCGCCGATCACCATCATATCGGCCTATCTCTCGCCCTCAAAGGAGCTTCACTCCAATGAGCTAACTACATTATTTGAAATGGGGGATTCCGTCATTCTGGCGGGCGACCTCAATGCCAAGAACACTCTCTGGGGCTGCAACTCGACCAACGGGAGAGGTACCGCTCTGGAGCGTTGTCTTGACATAGTAGATATGAGTATCCTGGTTCCTTCTGAACCAACTCACTATAGTTCTACTGTCGATCACCGACCCGACATACTCGACATAGCGCTAGTAAGGAACGTAAGCCTTCGCGTGCGTTCCTTGCAGGTGCTACAAGAGTTAGACTCTGACCACAGACCTGTGATCCTAGATCTAGTTCCCCAAAACGGCCCATCAAACACAGGTCCTAACGTTCCGATGAAGGTGAAAACGAATTGGCGCCTCCTAGGCACCAAGCTCGCGGACACCTCATCCACAGATCTTTCCGCGATTCCGAACAACATCGTGACTCCTGAAGAAACGACTGGCGCGATACGCTCCTTCACCAACCACCTTAAAAACGTCTTGAGCGAAAGCTCCGAGAAGGTGCCAGAGACTGTTCACAGTCAATGGCTAATTCCCGACGACGTGCGGTGGGTGGTGAGGAGGCGTAACGCTACGCTCAGAGCTTGCGCGACGAGCCCCACCCCGGAACGACGACGTCTTGCGCGCTTCCTTCAACGTGAGGTTAGACGTCGCATAAAAGAGGTCGTCGATTCGAGATGGGAAACTCGCTTAGCCGAACTCGACCCGACACACCAGGCCTTCTGGCAGCTGTGTCGTTCCTTCAGGAGAAACGATGTGACCTCTATGCCTCCGCTCAATCGTCCGAATCAACGCCCGGCGTTTGACGACGACGAGAAAGCGGAACTGTTGGCCGACAGTCTGGAGTCTCAATGTTCCCTCTCAACAATACCTATAGACCACGACCATCTTGTTGCGGTTAATTCATTCGTCGAAAGTAGGAACGCGGTCCGGCTTCCACCGAACTCGATTTCGCGACCGATAAACGATACCGATAACGCCAACGTCGTCGACCCGGACGTCGACCCGCCGCCGCCCGATCCCCTTGCACCGGTGACGATCGAAGAAGTCATCGCTCTGATCAAGGCGCTCAAAAGACGAAAAGCCCCCCGGGGGTGACGGGATCCCTACCCGTATGATTAAGATGCTTCCGGAGCATCTGGTCCTAACGCTCACCGCGATATTCAATGCTGCTTTTCAAAACTGCCTCTTCCCAGAGGTCTGGAAGGAGGCAGTTGTGATAGGTATACATAAGCCGGGAAAACCCGCATCCGAACCGTCCTCTTATAGGCCAATCAGTCTGCTCAGTACTCTGGGCAAAATTTACGAGCGGATCGTCCTCGACCGCCTCAAAATAGTCGCTCACAACAACAATCTGATCCCTCCCGAACAGTTTGGTTTTCGTGCTAGGCACAGTTGCGTAAATCAGGTGCTCCGCATCACGGAGCACGTTTACGACAAATTCAAGATAGGCATGCCCACCGGTGCTCTCTTCTTCGATATTGAAAAAGCATTCGACAGGGTGTGGCACAACGGCTTGCTTTACAAGCTGTACACTCTCAACGTGCCCACTCAACTCGTGCACATCATACGAGATTTTTTGTCGAATCGCGGTTTCAAATATCGCGTGGAGGGTACTCTCTCTTCCCGTCACGCCATCACGGCTGGAGTCCCGCAAGGCTCCGCCCTCTCACCTTTTCTTTTCTCGCTGTACACCAGCGATATCCCTAAACCAAAAAACGCCCATCTGGCGCTCTTTGCCGATGACACCGCAATCTACGCCTCACGTAGAGACCCCGACAATGTGGTGCGCACTTTGCAGGCCGCCGCCGACAAGCTCAGTGAGTGGTTCCGCAAATGGCGAATCACCGTCAATCCCACAAAGAGCCAGGCTATCCTGTTCACTTTGAAAAGGAGAGTCCATGTGCCTCACAACTCAGTCCGCATGTCCAACCAGGTAATCCCCTGGACGGACAAAGCCAAATATTTAGGAGTGACCCTTGATCAGAAGTTGACCTTCATCCCACACGTAAATGCGGTACGCGCGCGAGCCGCATTCGCGATGAGCCAACTGCATTGGCTCATAAATAGGAAAAGCAAAATGTCCATCCGCAACAAGATTAGGATCTTTACCACGTGTATTAGACCGATCATGACATATGCGTCGCCCGTGTTCGCCCATATACCGCCTGCTCGTCTTAAGCGTATGCAGGTATTGCAAAACATTTTTCTTCGACACGCTCTTGGTGCCCCGTGGTACGTTCGCAATCGCAACCTCCACGTGGATACTAACATGCCGACCATCAGGCATTTCATGCAAATGACCAGCAAACGCTACTTCGACCGGGCGGTTAAACACCCAAATACGTTAGTCCGCAAAGCGTCAATATACACTCCATTCGACCGCGCCAAATGGAGACGGCCGCGTTCAGTCCTAACCGATCCAGAGGACGATATCACTCTGGCCATTCGCAGTAAGAACGAGTTCCTAAAACTCCTACACTCCACACGACCGCAGTTCCGTCCTCGCCGCCGAGGACCTCGCCGCGTTCCCCGTCGCCCTCCCGACCCTCCTAACAGTTCCGGCCCGCGTGCCGACGAAATAAATGGATAGGATTAGGTTAAACACCAACCTTCCCCACTAATCGTTGATGTCTCATCCTCTCCCAGTGACCGTCCTGAGCCGAGGTTCGTAACCCGTTAGTGGGTTGCCCTCAGCATGGTTACTTAAATCAAGGGTTGCGAGCGCCTAAAGCGTTCACCCGAAAGTCCGGTGTGGCCAGAAAAGCCGACTCGCGTCAGGCTACTGGCCGGTAGGGCCAAAACAAAAAAAAACAAAAAAATTGTTCCTATTCAACTTACAAAGTAAATATGAACTAAAAAGAACGAAAAAGATAAAGCTTTGAGGCGTCTCATACACAGAGAAAGTTAACGCCTCAGAAAAATAACAAAGGCCAGTCTACGCCACAAATCTTCAGAGAAAAGACAACTACTAAATTTGAATTAAAAATACTGCAAGACACTCACAGATTACTTAGAGAATGATGACACTCCTCGGTGCTTGACACCCTGAGACATAAGATGTTAAGTTTCATAACGCCCAGTAATTACTGGCTATAATGTCCTTCAGAACACAACAGTGCATGCACACTGCTGCTTGGCGGTAGAAATAGATATTGTGATGGTACTGACGCAACTACAGTAAGTTATTTATTATGTGATATATAATAGTAAATGGTGGTTGCGTAGCTGCCTGATATGGAACTCTTGGATTCCACGGAATCTACTTTAGGAATCGCGCTGCGCTAAATAAATTATTATTCTATTTATCTTATACATAAACAAATATGACTGCAAATATGGTATGCGCGACACGACTTCCACTCCAAGGCCTCGGATTTGATTCACGGCTCAGACAGTGATTTTAGGTTTTTCAGGTCAATATCTGCCGCGTGACTAAAATTTGTATCCGATGTGGTTTTAAGCTCGCCCCCTGTCATTAGGTAAACAGTATTACTTACAGCGAAAAGTAGATGCATTTGTTGCGTTTCTGTCTATCCGACTATCTGTGTGTAGTGTGTACCATTTGTTCAACACCGGGAAATCCATTTACGGATTTCTGCCAGACCAGTCTAAACCAACAAAAACTAAAACTCCTGCCATGCTGTCCCTCTCTTACATCAAAGGTGACGGGGTGCATGCATGCAACCGCAACCTTCACAGGAATCCACTCTTGCGCTTAGACTCTCGTCTCCGCAGTCCATGAGTGGAATGAGACTTCAGTTAGATCACGGGCGATGAGTGTGTCTAGTGCATAAAACAAACATTTTATGCAATATCTTATGCTTTTATATTACATTTGAAAAATAACTTTACTCCATATTTAATTGAATTACCTTTCTTTATTTTTCATCGCTACTATATCTAGGTTCTAGAAGTTTAAAAATGAAATTAACATATTGTATTACTTATTAGTTTGTTTACATTTTAAATAAATATACCATACCATACCAGCCCTGTATTTTAAGCTAAGTTTAGACTAGCAAGTTCTCTCAGCAATATGTTGCGCAAGAGCTTCCAGATGCGTTTACACTAGCGGCAATATTTCTTTAGCAACACGCTTTTGCAAGTGCTCCAACAAGTTAACTCGCACAACTTCTCGCAAAACTGTTTACATTTCTCGAGGAATATTTATTGCTTGCCTTTTTTTTCATAAAATTGAATGACAAGGCACGCAATCCTTTCGCTTAAATTTTATGAATCTAATAAAATGTTCTTTCAATGATAATTGTAAATAAAATAATCGCATAAAAAGTACCAACATGAAACAGAATTATGAATTATAAAGCACTGCGTGGCATTCCACTGCGCTTATCATCCTGAGTCATAAGATGTTGAGTCTTATGATGCCCAGTAATTTCGTTGGCTACAATGTCCTTCAAACAGGCAGACAATAAGGCATACTACTGGTGGGCGGCAAAAATAGACATATCGGTCAAACTACAAACGTTCAACTTGGCAGCATGGTCTTTGACCTTAGCCCGTTCCCTATGAAACAAATTAAAAAGAAAGTAATCAACTAGCTCAGCAAGTTAAAACTTTTATCTGCACGCAGAATAAACTGCAAGTTCTCGCCAATGTCTAAGTAGACTGTGGTTCTCGCGCAAGTTGTACCAATGGTGGTTACACATGCGACTTGCCAGAAGTCCTGCAAGCTTCAAAATGTTGCAGAAGTCAGCTTGCCGTGATGGTTTACACGTTAAAAATAGCTTGCGCAACACAACTTCTGCAAGTTTTCTTGCTAATGTAAGCCCCGCTATATACTGCCCACTGTTGGCACAGGCCTTTTCTACAACTGAACTTCAATCTCTGTGAAATGCTAAAAATATCAACATTTAAAAGTAGGTAATAAAACAAAATGTGGCCCTGTGCAGCCATAGAGTATAGACTAGCGTCACTCACAATTCTAAATTCAGAGTTCCGAGTTTGTCTCTGGTTCAGAGTATTTCTGAAATTCTGACACAACACAATTTATCACTCTAGTTCTGATTTATCACGAATTGAAGTTCGGAACGCGATATGCGTAATTTGCCTCGTTTGCAGCTGTAAACAAGTTTACGTATTTTATTTTCATTTTATTATTTGGATTTCATTGTGAAATTATTGTACGTACGGAGTGATGTATTTGTGACCATCCATGTAAATATTGTCGCGTGCGCCTAAAACATCGGCGAATATTTTTCGATAATATGTTGCTCATATCTTGTGTTTTAACAATTTTGTGGCATTATGCGTCTGCTGATAGTTTATGTGGAAATTTGACGAATAACAGCCTGAAGAGCTGCACCACTCAGGTAAATTTCGATACGTTGTTCATAGTTACAATGCAAAGTTTTATTGATTTTTACTATGCGTTTGTGTTGCTCGTATGTATTGTCACTACGTCCCGTGACATTGACCCAGGCTATGCCCACAAGCAAACCTGGAGTTTATAAATAAACCACTAAAGCACTCCTTTGAAGTATTGATTTAGTTCATCTGGGTGTGCAACATTCCAAGGTCATTTTATATTGGATGGTGTGTACTGCATAATGCAATGTTATAACTTTCAAGTAATCCTAAATAGCTATGTGAAATACTCTCCTTTATTAGTACAGTATAGTATTGTATTGTGATAAGCTGGCAAAATCTTATAAAACAAGTTATCCTTATATCTCTTAGACTGAAACTGAAGCTGTGTTATATATGTAACCAATTTACCTTGTTGCAGTTTTGATATATTCTGACATCACAGCAATTCTTGTCAGAAATGGTCTGCATATTCTTATTACGTTTTGAACATATTAAATTGTAATGAGAGATATGATCATTGTTATTTATATTTTTCATAATATATAAGTACCTAAGTATAACAGATTGGCTATAGGTAGAGTTGCCATAAATCATCGTAAGTATAGGATTGTCATATTTTATCCATTTTCCACAATGTCCACAATGTTTATATAAAAACTAGCTGACCCAGCAAACATTGTTTTGCCATATAAATTCTTTTTAGAGATTATTTTAGTAGAAAAAAATGAATAAATTATTGTAAGTACGGGAGGATGTAGTGTATGAGTGGAAAAAGCACAGGTGACTGGCGCTTCGGTCTCATCCCTACTCCAAGCTGTTTACTGAATGAGAAGTGACACCGGCAGACACCTAGCGGGAATAATTGATCAGTTACCAACCGGGGTTAAAGTTATTAAATTACTAATATCGTTATTAAAAAATAGGGGATGACGGAAGAAGGCAGAAAATTAAGGGTTGTATGCATTTTATTTAGGTACAGCTCATATTCGGCCTAACCCCTCACAGCAGTAGAGGAGGCCCATGCTCAGCTGTGGGCAGTACATAATACAGAGCTGATTGCATTGCATATTCAGTCCGTAGAAAAAAATATAGAAATATGCATGACATCATATATTTTATAGCAAACACTTTGCAGATAAGATGTTGCATTGTTACATACTATTTCGATAACAAAAAGTGGCCATTCCTTAATGCTGGGTGAGTCATTGCCACACTCGCATAATTGAATATGACTTAAATAGACTGCCTCGGTGGCGTAGTTGTATTACGATATAACTGCAATGCTTAGGTCTCGGGTTCGATCCCTGGGTCGGGCAAAGTGATTTTTCTATTCAGTATCACCCCGGAGTCTGGAATTCGTGCCGATATGGCGATAGGCTCGCCCCCTATCACATCATGGGACAGAATACGCACGGCGAAAAGTGGGTGCATTAGTTGCACCTCTGCCTACCCCTTTGGGGATAAAAGGTTTGAGTGAGTGTGTTAAATATAAAGTTGTATGTCCAATTAATACGGTAGTTGACTACTTTTTTTAACCGACTTCCAAAAAAGGAGGAGGTTCTCAATTCGTGTGTTTATATTTTTTTTTATGGAGGTAAACTGATTTCTCTGAAAATTGTGAGCCTATTTCGTTGATTCCTTTTTTATTTAGTAGATTACGGTCTCGATTCGTTAATACATTAGTCAAAAATGTATGCAAACCAAAATCAAACTGAAACAGAATTTTCAAAATTGAAATAATAAGTAAGTAATAAAGCTTTGAAATTTGGTGGAAAGGGTAATTGTGAAATAACAGTAATATCAGACTGTGACGTCAATGAGTGTCTCCAGCCATAACGCTGCGTGCGTGCCGAAGAGATAGCGCAATATTCCCACCACGCCATTAGCAAAAATATATGGCGTTAATTCGCTGTAAGTGTGAAAATAACCGAGTTAAAGTTAAGTAATATTTTTAAGTAAATTGTTATTTGCCACACTTCACATGCCTACGGTAGATAATACTAATTTATTTGGTAGAACAGTAGATACTGTGATTCTTGTATTTGGTATTGTTTATATACTTAACTAGACTTTTGCTCGCGGCTCCGCCCGCGTGAAAAAGTTTTTCCGGGATAACAATATTTTCCCGGGATAGAAAGTAGCCTATAGCACTCAGGAGTAATGTAGCTTCCTATTAGCGAAAGAATTTTCAAAATCGGTCCAGTAGTTTTTGAGTTTATCCATTACAAACAAACGATCAAATCTTTCCTCTTTATAATATTAGTATAGATTAGCTGTTGCCCGCGGCTTCGCCCGCGTGAATGAGTTTCCCCGGGATAAAATTTGCGCTTTATATTTTCCCGGGATAAAAAGCCTAAGTTACGCCTTATTACATCAGCTACCTGCCAATAAAAGTCCCGTCAAAATCGGTCCAGCCATTTCAGAGATTAGCCGGAACAAACAGACAGACTAAAATTGTAAATATGTTATTTTGGTGTATGTACCGTATATATATTCATATACATGTAGTAAAAAACGGTTATTTCAACATTACAATCAGACACTCCAATTTTATTTATATGATGATGATGATGAATAGATGAGTTGTAGTTGCTCATGGAATAGATGCTTAACTTCCTTGCATTCCTTAAAGGGAGGGACATGCTAATTACATTGCTTAAAAAAACAATTGAGCTATTAACCCCTTCGTGGCATATTACTCAGAATTTAATGAAATGTAAATATTACATGTTTGCATCATTAAAAAGACTTATCATTTTCCTCGTTCTGTGCATGTGATAATATTATGCTAAATAATACGAATAATACTGTATAAATATTACGTTCAAATCTAATGGCATACGGTGTACAGTCATAAGCATAAATATATATACATTGACAGCACGGAAATAACATCTACACCATCGATAGTTCAAAATATTTGTACCAACCAAATGTTATAATTATCTGGTTACGCGACGGAGTCATAATTATCCAAACATCAATACATTGGCCGAAAAAGGGATGAAAAATTACTCAATGACTCTTCCAACTATCATAACAGAATATCCATACCTTAGAGATTGAAATAGGTGTATATATCATCAAGTTTTTATACCAGGGGGTGAATAGTAATCATTTTTGTGCCACTAGTCTATATAAAGGCGACCGATTTCAGTCATAAATTCCACATTTACCCACCGGTTTTGATAATTATTTAAAAAATTGTAAATAAAGTATGTTATTCGAGGTCGCGTATAATATTCCACCAGGACCTGTTTGCTAAATGCTAGATTTCTGGAACTCTAACTTTTAATTAATAATATCTATTTATTACTAACAAAAAGTAACAAGACCCAACTAATCCCAATACATAACGAAAAATAGTGATACTATTTGATTTCGAGAACTTCCCTTCTGCATCTTCAAAGTCCAAGGTCCCATATCAATGAAATTAAAATTGTACCATTTTGTAGCTATACGGAATCTAACGCATAAAAAATAATTAAATTCAAACAAGGGGATAATAAATTATCAGGAACTAAGAATAAGCCACATGATGGACTTTCAGTCTCGCAATTATTAAATTACAATTAAATTAATATTCATCAATCATAAATCACACAAATATTAATTCTTAGTGCGGGAATCGAATCTACGGTATCTTGTTTCAGGCGGCTAATCACCCACTGCATCACGGATGCTGTCAAAAATTAAAGCGCGCTAAAATCTCTAATGACTACTCCTGAATATAAAGCTGGTTCCCCACTCACGATACAAAACTAAACAAAAATCGCGAAGTGCGGGTGTTAATAGTTTCGTGGGTTGGTGACAGCACTTCGCAACATTCCTCAAACATCGTTTTTCTTTTTGCCAAATCGAATGCGAACATGTTACACGTTCCCTTTTATTACGTACTACCAATGTGGTATTTAGGCCTAAGCGTGCAATTATAATCATTTACATTAAAATTAATATAATATGTATCTTATTCATATTACTTAACTTAAACTTAGTAAAAGTTGAATATGTAGTAAATTGATTTTCGTACAGAGATTATAAACGTTATTTTGTGAGTGTAAAGCAGGCCTTATTAAAATTCATGATGCCTTCGATAATAACTAGCTGTTCGCCGCCGGCTACACCCGTGTATTTTTTCGCTGATGTGTGGCAGCTTAAAACACTATAAGAAAGGAAAAGCCGTTTGGTTCAATATTAATATAATATGTTTTTGATTTATGAGCCCTTTTCATTTCTTCGATAGTTTATATTTCATCTAGAAAAGAATGCTACGTGCTCACAAAAGTCCCGTCATGGGTAAACCATTTTACAAAATTACCGTTGACAGCTACTAAAATTGAAGATGCAAAAAAACATAAAATTTAAGTTTTTTTCCAATTTACAGACAGATATTCTAACCTGTCTTATATGTATGGATTTCTCTAGTACCAATTAATTTAAAAATGTATGTGAATTGAAATACAACTGTCATAGATAGGCAATCTTAAAAACAATTGACACGTCTCTGACGTCATGCACGAAATGACAAAGACGAAGTAATATTGCTGCTATTCTATTTAACGAATATAGAACGTCTCAGTCGTGATGTTGCCGGAAATATACGAGTAGTTTTATCAAGGCAAAATTTATCTTTACAAAACATTGGTATTATGCACAAATGAATATTTTTTTATACACCTGTAGTATTGCGCTTATTTGCTTAACAGTCTTCTTGCTGGTTCGTATCGGTTATTTCTGTAGGTACTTCTTACAGCAACTTGGGCATCTTCAGGTCCCCATTAATTTCAATTGATCGATTAGGTACTCGAGATATATATATAGTTAGGATAAAAGTTTTGTAACGGTATTTGTAGCGTGCTAACCAGATATGAAAATCAGTCGAAATGTCAAACTAATAGTGGAAGTGTCAGTTGGGTGTATAAAAAGGCTGCCGTATCGATGTGCACTCTCATTGTGGCTCATTCCGGCTCATTCTGCTCATTCGTGCTGAGTCTCGTAGTCGATCTCAGTCGTAGTCTTAGTGACAGTTGAGTAAATTGATCATTGACTTTCATGCTGGTCGGTTAGTTGCTGATATCTTTGTAAAAGTATTTCTGTTAAATGTGTTTATGTAAAACCAGTGATAAATGTGTTAATGTAAAAACAGAAATAAATCGTTTTTATTTAAATCAAAATGGCTTCTGTTTCTAACTTCAGAAGTGGGATAAACAATCAATGCCCACAGAAATAGATTGTGCTCACTACATATGTACGCTATGTGGAATACATCGTACGATGGAGATATTTGACTACCCGCAATTTACGTGAAAAAAGAAATTGCGCTGAGTAATATCGGAATAAGAACTAGACTACAACGTGGATTAAAGTGGACAAGTGTGAAACATAGCCATCGCATGTTCATTTCTGAAGTCATGTGCATACCGCTTCAAATGAACAAGGATCTGCGTGTGTACCGTGATCAAACTGTTGTTGTACCGCGATCAAACTGTTGGTGTACTGCGATCAAACTGTTGGTGTTCAAACATTCCTGTTGGTGTTCAAACGTTCCTGTCGGTGTGCAAACATTCCTGTTGGTGTTCAAACGTTCCTGCCGGTGTGCAAACGCTCCTGTTCGTGTTCAAACGTTCCTGCCGGTGTTCAAACGTTCCTGCCGGTGTGCAAACGTTCCTGTTGGTGTACAAACGTTCCTATTGGTGCTCAAGCGTTCCGGCAGATGTGCTGCCGTATGGTGCGTCATAGTGGATGTCCCGGGCAGGGTGACTACATGATTAGGCAAACTGCTGCATCGCGAATCACGTGTGGCTATCTGTGACGACAGATATGATGCTTACTGCAGCGGTAAAGGAAGTCTGGTATCGTATGACCCATAACCCTTGCTTGAGGGTTCTGGTTTCTTTTATTTCTTGGTAACTTTAACAGGGCATGTGCAGACATGGATTAATGAGCAATTCGTGTTTATGATTAGTACAGAGCCGTCACTAAATTTAAGGACTTGGATAAAAAAAAAATCTGTTGTAGTAAACAATGACTGTACATGGCCTTGGTTGCCAAAAAGTGATCTAGGTGCACAGTGTTCGGTCTGAAGGACTGCTGGCCTTTCTTGGTCAAGGTTTCGGATCGCAACACTGTACTGTTTAAAGTTTTGGATTAAGAGCGAGTCAAGCGATAATTTTGAGGTTGTCCTCATGTTAAGATGAACTACTGAATTCCTAGTCAAAGTTTGATGCGAATCTTAATCAAAGGTCAGAATAGGCCGAACGGTGTGTTTCTGTTTTGGTTTTTCTTTGCTTGCAGGAACAAGAGATCTGTGTAGTGTGTGCCCAGTGCAGAGCAGCGTACTCCATGCTGTGCGGAGACGCGCGGTCCATACTGTGCGGATACGCGCTCGAGGGCGTGCGGGTACGCGCTCCTGTGCGTGCGGATACGCGTGCCTCTGGCTGCGCTGGAGAACTGCGCGCTCTTGGCGCTGCTGAACTGCGCGCTCTTGGCGCTGCTGAACTGCGCGCTCTTGGCGCTGCTGAACTGCGCGCTCTTGGCGCTGCTGAACTGCGCGCTCCTGGCGCTGCTGAACTGCACGCTCTTGGCGCTGCTGAACTGCGCGCTCTTGGCGCTGCTGAACTGCGAGCTCTTGGCGCTGCTGAACTGCGCGCTCTTGGCGCTGCTGAACTGCGCGCTCTTGGCGCTGCTGAACTGCGCGCTCTTGGCGCTGCCGAACTGCGCGCTCTTGGCGCTGCTGAACTGCGCGCTCTTGGCGCTGCTGAACATCGTGCTCTTGGCGCTGCTGAACTGCGCGCTCTTGGCGCTGCTGAACTGCGCGCTCTTGGCGCTGCTGAACTGCGCGCTCTTGGCGCTGCTGAACTGCGCGCTCTTGGCGCTGCTGAACTGCGCGCTCTTGGCGCTGCTGAACATCGTGCTCTTGGCGCTGCTGAACATCGTGCTCTTGGCGCTGCTGAACATCGTGCTCTTGGCGCTGCTGAACATCGTGCTCTTGGCGCTGCTGAACATCGTGCTCCTGGCGCCGCTGAACTGCGCGCCCCTGGCGCTGCTGAAGTGCGCGCTCTTGGCGCTGCAGGCTGCGCGAATGCGGAACGACGCGCTCCACTATGCTTAGAGTGGCACGGATATCAGGTGATTGCGGAAAAACTTATTTGGGTGCTGTCTAATTTTGTATGACTAAAGTTTTTATGGAAATGTTTTTAAAGTTTCTTGAGGGGTAAACACGTTTAGGGGAAGTTTTGTCTTGCGGTCAGTATAGTTTTTGTTTTATGTCGGACATGCTATCCTGATCGACGGATACACTTCAAGTGAGGTATGGTTTCATGTTATTGGATACTGCTTTGGAGTGTGATCGGGCATGTGATCCTAGTACATGGGACGTACTTTGGGTGGTTGTGTTTTATTTGTGTGCTCGGACACTGTCGAGAATTGCTCGGACATGTGGTCCTGGAGCCGTGTAATACGCCGTAGTACATGTCACGAACAGGCCGCTGATGTGTGACGTGTTTGTTTGGCAAACATCGTTTGTCTTATATTGAGAGGTTGGGTTGAAGCATGTTTTTATGTGGGACCGATACACACACGCAAAGCTATGTCTCACGTAAGTACACGTAGACCTCTAACGAGTCGTGAGAGGCACTCCCCCGACGGGTCCTGCCTCAGGTGGTTGGTACAGATATCAAGATGTTTTATATCCGTTGTGCTTAGATTTTATTACGTTGAACTATTGAGTAATTTTTCTCATGTCATACGAGCTGTCTTACTTTATTTTGTTATCTTTTTGGATATGTTTTTGTGCTTTGGTTCTTTTTGTACGCAGATGCAAATGATGAGCTTGAGGAGGCTGGCGCTCCTAGCGACGCAGTCTTCTGAAAACTAAACACCTGGTGGCGTCTGCGAGCATCAACCAAGCACGTCCGGAACGCAGAGTGAAGAGCCTGCTGCACCATCCAGCGTCGTGGGGAGTGAAGAAATTTCGGCGACTTCATTGCCAATTCTGGAGACTGATCTTCAGAGCTAGAAGATGGAGCCCGAGGACGGACTCCCGTCAGGAGAGGCCGAGTTAGGATAAAAGTTTTGTAACGGTATTTGTAGCGTGCTAACCAGATATGAAAATCAGTCGAAATGTCAAACTAATAGTGGAAGTGTCAGTTGGGTGTATAAAAAGGCTGCCGTATCGATGTGCACTCTCATTGTGGCTCATTCCGGCTCATTCTGCTCATTCGTGCTGAGTCTCGTAGTCGATCTCAGTCGTAGTCTTAGTGACAGTTGAGTAAATTGATCATTGACTTTCATGCTGGTCGGTTAGTTGCTGATATCTTTGTAAAAGTATTTCTGTTAAATGTGTTTATGTAAAACCAGTGATAAATGTGTTAATGTAAAAACAGAAATAAATCGTTTTTATTTAAATCAAAATGGCTTCTGTTTCTAACTATATATATAAATCAGTACATAAATCCGAGTCAAAACTAAAATCAATCTTCCTTATATCGACTAGTAGCATAAGAATGGTTTCTGCTCACGCCCTGGTATAAAAACTTGACAATATACGTACCTATTCCCATCTCTAAGGTATTGTGGCATTCTATTGCGGCAGTTGGAAGAGTCATTGAGTAATTTTTCATCCCTTTTTCGGCAAATGTATTGATGTCTGGATAAATATGACTCCGTCGTGTAACCAGATAATTATAAAATTTGGTTGGTACAAATAAATTTGACTTTTACTTTGGCCCCGATGTTACTGCCGCCTTGGTGGGTACCGATACTTTTGCTTATGACTGTACATGTACTAAATAAATCTATTACAATGTTTTTAGTAGTAAACGTAATATGTGTTGGTCCCTCATGCAATAATGTATGATGTTTAAACTCTGACTGTGTTGTCCCGCATTGGTCCATGTTCGATTTTATATTTAAGACCAGTAGTGGCTCTATACCCTGAGCATCAGTCATGATAATGACCAACCTCTTGCCAATAGGCAAGAGGTAGTTGTTGCCTAAAGGCAATATTTTCCGAGCGAAAAAGAATAGGTCGCCCAAAAAATAAAATTTGGGTTGAGTAAATTCGTATGCTTAATACTGGTTCTGTTTCAGACTATACCTATTGAACGTATCGTCAGATCTTAAAAGAAACTTTGGTGTAACTTGCAAGGATATAAAAATATCGATTAATCCATGTCTTTGTGAGTTTATGGTGTCAGTTCTGATACTGTGTATTTTTTATTCTGATATTTTGTTTTTAAATATAACTGACTGATAAGATTTATAAGTCCCTTGCAGCAGAACTTTCATACGGAAGATCTACCGTCTACTAAGATCATCTCTAGAAAAGACTTGCCATGTGCTTATTGCCGTGAAAAAAACTGTCACTTTCAATGTAACTACTACTACTATTCAGTATTCTGTACATAGAAAGTTCAACACACACACTACGACGTTTTGTGTTGTTACGAGCACACACATAAATAAATCTTCAACGCTTGTTTGTTTTACGCACACTACAAAAGTTTTTATAAATGTGTGCATGAGCATTTGGCACTTTTAGAATGAAAACGACACAATTCAAAAAATCGAAAATCGAGTTCTCGTCATAAAATTACTTAAAACAAAATTCTCAATACATAATAGTTCAAACATAGCCATATTCAAGCGGGAACAGGACAAAACTATTATATCGGTGCCTTATTTATTAATTTTTTATATAAAAAGGACCAGTTTTAAGTCATTTTGTGATGATAACTCAATTTTCGATTATTTTGAATTGTGTCGTTTTCGTTCTAAAGGTGCGAATTTTGTTCTAATACTTTAGCAGAAAGGAAAGATCAACAAGCCGCGTCCTTTATATATTGTCTACTACCACCTATAAATACATCGAAGTTGTACGAGGGCAGGAAGATCATTTATCATAAGCCTTGCTTTCCGCGTCGAACAGCTAATAAAATAAATTCTAAATAATTGATTTTCTTTCGTCGATTATTCTTACGCAGGCGGGTTTTTATTTATTTGATAATTAAATTGATATTATCTATGTTAAAAGGAAATGAAATTGTTGCGATAACAATGAAATTCGAACAATTATAATATAAATAAACTTTTTACCTCTTAAATAATTGATAACAAAAAAGAATTATGACGCTTGTTATTTAAAAGTTCCTAGTTTTATGGTACCAATGATGTGTTCTTAGACTTAGTAATTTCGCGCACATCAGCAAATGTCATATTTTTTTCCAACTCGGAAATCGAAGTTTGTAGGAACTTCTCCATAATTCATACGTTATTTATTCACCCTATTAATTGAGATGCTGCTGCTGCTGCTGCAATGCTGTTAATTGAGATAGTATTAATCATACAGACTTATAAAAATAAGGTTTTTACAAATGATACAAGTTATACGCGCACGCGCTGTACCAACGGCGGATCCAGAGGGGGGGGGGGGGGGGTCATTGGGGCCAAGACCCCCCTTGGGGTATTATTTCTTTTGTAATTAAATTCATTATTGTGATCGATTTCGAGTCTGTCCTGACTAGACCTCGACTATATGACGCCCCTGACTTGAAAGCTGGTTCCGCCCTTGCGATGTACGTATTTTCAGTTCTTCGCATATTATTATTTTGTATATTATGAAAAGTTCTCGAACGCATCACGTTTACTGCGCAGTTTGTTGCTTCGACCAGACTAACTTCGACTTGCCTTCACGGGCTCTAATATTTGCTAGTAATAATATAAGGAAAATGTCTATATTTAACCATTAGTAATCTGAGCTTATCGGCTGTTGTGAGGAGTAATTCCTAATGTAAACAGATTCTATTAGTCACATTTTATTAATCTGCTGTTTTTATTTGTCTCATTTACTGAAATCTATAAATTACTAAATAACGACACCGAAATATTGTGACGTGTCACGTGATACATCTGTGCATAAAACAAACATATTTTGCGCTTTTATCCCCAAAGGGCTAGGCAGAGGTACAACCAGGGCACCCAATTTTTCTCAGTGTGGTCCCACGATGTGATAAGGAGCGAACCTATCGCCATAACTACCTCACCTAACCGGCGCGGGCTGGTGCCGGGCTAGTTAAAAAATTAAAGACAAACCTAATGTATAGATAGTTGTACTACAAATATGTTTTTATTTTCAGATCCTCGGCGACCAAGGCCGCACGGAACATGACCTGTGCCAGATGGAGGTGTTCCCGCCAAACAGCCCTCAGTGTGTCTCGATGGAGTTCGGCCCGCCGGTGTCGAACGCGCCGATCGGCGGTATCACATTGAAACCACATATCATCACAGTAACACATGCCATCACCAAGATAGCCATCAACAGGACTGTGCTTAATATTACGTTTAGTAATATTAAGTGGACGAGTAAGTGTATTTTATTTTTGTAGAACGCACGGGCGTAGCTATAGCTTTCACATGGGGGGTCCTACGATATAAAAATTTTAGTGGCGTGGGTTCTTATTTATTTATTTATTTAAGCACTTCATATACAAATGTATAAAGGCGGACTTAATGCCGTAGGCATTCTCTCCCAGTCAACCTTAGGGTGGTGCAGAGATTAACAAGGTAGGTGCATCAGAGGTAGTTTATTCGAAATAATATAAACTTATAAATACACATAAATAAATATTTGTTCTTGTTCTTGTCTTGCATGACACCGTATACCCCCCCCCCCCGCTCCCGTCACTTAATATATTAGAATGTGGACATGTTTGGTAGCCCGATCATTTTTAGAAGCTAAGGGGGGTCCGGATTCCCAAAATGTCAGCGATCAGTGGCGTAACGTGTTTTATTGTAAGCTAAGGGAGGGGGGTCCGGACCCCCTGGACCCCCCACTTATATACGCCCATGATAGAAGTGACAATTGAAGGAGTCGTCTGTGTAGCTAGCACGAGTTTACGCACTATCGTATAGTTAACGTAATTGTTTCGACTAAGTACATTTTTGTATGGAAACTTGAACAGCGCCCCATTGAGCGTATTTACTGGTGGTAGGTCTCTCATATGTAAGAGACCGTCTGGGTGGGTACCACCGCAATGTCTATTTCTACCGCCAAGCAGCAGTGTGCATGCACTGTTGTGTTTCGGTTTGAAGGACATTGTAGCCAGTGTAACTACTGGACATAATGAGACTTAACATCTTATGTCTCAGGATGACGAGCGCAGTGGAATGCCACACAGTACTTTGTAATTGCACTGTACTTTGGCGGTAGAAATAGACATTGCGGTGGTACCCATCCAGACGGACTCTTACATATAAGAGACCTACAACCAGTAGAACTGTGAGGGATTAGGCCTTAACTTATTTGTAAGCATATCAAAATATACTTTGTTCTGATGGGTCCATTTTTGGTTGGTTTGAAAAGAGTTATTGGGGTCATTTATTGAAAAGGGCGTTTAGTCAGCTATACGCATATTTTGTCCCAGTTCATGAGATACAGTTTACGCAAAATTGTATTACAATTTGTTTCTATTAAGTTGTACAGTTTCTCGGGCTTCATGAAAGAACTGGTCGAAATAATTCTGACATTATATTTTAGGCTAAATGAAATGCGGGTTTTACGATGACGCAGCCATTAGTGTTTTATATTTGGTTTGGTGAAATAGCTATAGTGGGAACATCTGGCTATCTCTCTCGCACACTCGCATCGTAATGTCGGTGACGTTATAAGAAAGTTCTATATTCCTTTTTGTTTAGGAAAGGTTTATACTATGTTATAGAATACCCCATTTAAGGGATATATTTATCCTTCTGTCCTCATACTTTAATATGAGTTCGGCTCAACTTCCACACATGTTCAGAAACAATTTTTTTACAAATTACTTAAACCGTGTCAAAGCAATCTCCAAATGTTGAAAAGATGTATTTTTTTAATTCCAGCGATGCGTTTCCGTTTCCATGACAAGCTCAGGAAGGAGCGCAACCACTGCCGCAACATACTGATATCGAAGGACGTGACGGTGGACGACCGGTCGGTGCTGTACTACGACTGCTACTGGCCGATGACCGACATGCACGAGGATCAGAGCTACACATTGGACTTCGAGGCGAACAACGATTGGGGCGTGTACCGCGGCCAGTACTCCTTCAACGTGCCTTCGTCTGAGATGCTCAGTGAGTTGACCTTGCTTTTTTTTTTTTTTTAGTGATACCATTAGATAACACATACAGCCCATTTTTAAATACAAAGCCATTCAGTATAAGAGCGTATTGTTACCTTTTAAAGGTATCTACAACTCACATAAAAAGTTATAGATCGACTTATATAATATGCTTTTAAGAGTAATTGTTGCCACATAAAAAATATCTAAGAACTAAGACAAAAACAAATAATTTATAGATAAATAGGTAGGTTCTTAAATTAAATAGCCATGTGGGTATTTTTAAATAGTAGCTGTAGTGTAGGATGGAAGAGCCGGTAGGCGTCGACTGCACCGGACCTTCGAATGTCACGTCCATGTATTGACGTTCTTGGTTAAGGCCAGGTCAAAAGTACTCTGAAAGGGAATGCATGAGAAGAGTGATGAAAGTGGAGAAAGCGAAAGAAGTGTATCAGAGAGCAAAGTGGCTATCCATAGTGCCTACCCCTATCAGATAGAGGCATGATACTATGTATGTAGAAGAATTTGTATTAATTTTTGAGTGACGTCAACGCTCTCTGGGCCTCTTGCCTGAGCATATCGGGTTAGAAAATCATTGTCTCACCTGATTAGAAATTTGAACCTACGACTCCATAGTCCACAGTCCTTCACCACTAGATCAATAAGCCAACTAATCTCTACTTTCAGGTCCGGCAGTCTCCGAAAAAGAATGGAAACCGTTCGTCTACATTGAAATATTTCGAACAAAGATGCGCCTGCACATAATGCCACCACCTGAACATCTGAAGATCACCGGATACCATATAAAACTAATGAAGAATGACTGCGATAAGGGCGGGCCGTGTGAGATTACGTCAAAGTGGGTGGAGCTTTATAATAAGACGGAGGAAGTGTTGTACGATTATAGTTATGTGGGCGGTAGCGGCAAGTTTTACTTCACTGTCACCCCCCAACACAAGAAGTGCGTGAATGGCATAGGTTGCAAGACCGTAGAGAGCCCGAAAATTGTGATTATTAGTGAGTATTTGGGTGATATGCTTTTATTCTATACTATTCTGATGTTGATTGTAGATTCGGTGTCGTTGTTGTATTACGGTACGACTGCAAAGCTGGGGTCTCAGGTTCGATTCCCTGGTCGGTCACAGTGATATTAATAATATAATATAAACATTAATTGCACACAACACACACACACAAAAAAATACAATTACAAATGGAAATAAATTACAATAAAAAAAGAAAAAAAGAAAAGGAACATTAAAATACTATTATATTCGGTGTTTCTTTTCAATATCGCCCGGAATCTGGAAGTTGTGCCCGATATGACGATAGTTTCGTCCCCTATCACATCATGGGACGGAATACGTAGGGCAAAAAGTAGGTGCACTAGTTGCGCCTTTGCCTACCCTTTTGGGGATAAAATGCGTGAGTGTGAGTGTATATAATAACGTGTACTCTGGAATGAACTTCCTCCCATATTGTTACCTCGGCGTTATGAAATATCCCTCTCAAACGAGGTTTTAAAAAAAATACGCTAGGCAGATTGACTGCTCATGGGCAACGGTGACCACATGACATATCTTTTATGTCGAAATTACCTCGGCCTGTAGCCAAGATGCTTTCCTACAAGCGTTAATCCTAATAGAATAGAAACAAATGTATGGGAATGACATATCCTTGCGTTAGACTTGTCGATATGTCATTCGCATACATTATTTTCTATTCTATTGGCGGTAACGTTTGTAGAAAAGCATCTTGGCTACAAGCCCTGGACCCCATGCTGCTTACCTTCAACATGGTAACTTTGCAGTGGCTGTATAAATAACTCAGCGTTATCTTGTGACAAGTAGGATTTTTTACAAAGAGTAGCCAGTTTAGTTACATGTTCCACTACAGTCCAACAGATGTCACTAAATAAATAAATTATTATTTTATTCATTTTTTAATTGGATTTTCCATAAAAGCGTGTTTTTTAGTTTAAAATATTGAATTGTCATCGGTCCTTGATAAGTATGCCAAACTTCGAGTTAATCCGACGTTTTGAAGGGGGTCAAAATCATGTTCAAAGTTTCCGTTACATACAATATACATACATACTAACATACGTAAAAAGCTAATAAACACACACACACACTCACGCCTTTTATCCCCGAATTGGTAGGCAGAGGCGCAACTAGTGCACCCACTTTTCGACGTTACTCCGTCCCATGATGTGAAAGGGGGCGACCCTATCGCCATATCGGGCACAAATTCCAGACTCCGGGCTGATACTGAATAGAAAAACTCAATATCATGAAGCTAGTACATTGTAGCCAGTGTAACTACTGGACAGAATGAGACTTAACATCTTATGTCTCAGGATGACGAGCGCAGTAGAATGCCACACAGTACTTTGTCTCAAGGAGCTGGGTGGTGTTGCTACTGTTTATGGGTGGTCGTATCGCTTACCATCAGGCGAACGGCATGCTCGTCTCGTCATTCTCTGCCATAAAAACAAAAAAAAAAAACTAATAAAAGCGTGTTAAAAAGAAAAAAAGAAATAATGTATGATTCCCAGTTTCGGAGGCCCAGTCCCTGAACATCTGCATCGCGAGCATCACGGCGCTGATAGTGGCGGCGCTGTTCGCGTACTACATCGTGCTGCGCGTGTTCAGGCGCTACTGCTGCAAGGACTACCGGCTGGCTCACAGTGAGTGTTCATATAGCAGCCTGCAAGTCACCTGATTTCTATCGATGCCGATAGAATGGAATGCATTGCTGGACTTGGACTTTGGGCTATTTAGAACCTTACCAAATAAAACCCAATAAAAATCAATCACTTCAAGTCGGTTTCGAGACTTTGTTTCTTCGATGATGGACCGCATTGTAAACTAGCTATGAAAAAATTACTTCAATGTATCTTTATTTATTAAACCTGCCACATTGTATATAATGTTGTAATATTATCTGATTAGATTATAATACTCGGATAAACACAATTTTACGATTGATATGTACAGTCAGCCACATACGTAGCTGTACAAGTTCAGAAATTCAAATCGCCCCTACACTTTTTTGTTCTTACCAATTTTCATTTTCTCTTCACAAAAATAAAATAATAGATATTTACTTTACTTCACACAAAGAAAAAAAAAAGGATTTTAATTAAACTGAACGCGTATAGGTGGCTTGAAATTTTGAATTTGTTCAGCTACTTATGTGGCTGACTGTACCAAGATTTACAATTTGACAAAATTAAACTGTATTTTTCCTATCCAGGTAACGAGATACCAAGTCCACCAAAAGTGTTGGTGATATACTCTCCAACGAACAGGCTGCACGCGGAGTGCGTCGGGTCATTCGTGAACTACCTTCATTACGAGTACGGCATCGACATCATGTACGACGGCGACATATCCGGGACGTCTCACGGCGACCCCTACATATGGGCGGAGGAAGCGTTCAGAATCGCGTCACATATCATGTACATCGTGGGACCTGCTGAAGAGACAAATCTATACAACAACATATACGACAAACCGATCATAAGCGCCCATAGAAATGTCGATGTACTGTTACTCTCGTTTGTCAAGGCTAATCGGGTAGCGAAATGCCCTAAAGATGTTCTGAACGTATTCTTCGAGTATTCCAACGGGCAGATACCTGTTGAAACGCGTCACGACAAAGTATTCTTCCTCATAAAGGACTGGCATAAACTAATAGCGTATTTGTCGAAGAATTTATTGCCTAAAAGGCAGATCATGCGCACTGAAAGGGGCAGGAGCTTTTTAGAAGATTTAACGCGGGCCAAGAAACTGTTGAATGTGAAAGCTGATGAAGTTATGGTGAAATGCGAGAAGAATGCGTTTGACAAGAAAATTTTATTGTAATTTTTTTGATGATTTGAGTCTATACTGACATGGTTATAGGTTACCTCTAATAGGTTTTGGGGTCCGGAATAAACTGGTTTCGGAGATGCGAATTGCACTTTTTAGGACCTGACCTGATCTGACCTCTTGTTGGTAAGTTCTATGAATATAATGCCAGAGACCCTCGAGGGAAGCTTAGGAGCACTTTTTAGGACTGCGGCAATATCACTGACTTACGCGACTGTTTAGATATTACGGTTTTTGAGTGGTACCGCCTCAGTCGAGACATGCAGAGTCCGGTTCTGTCATTAATTTTGGTCTGCATTTATTTGTCATGGTTTTAAGCTAAGTACATCTATTCAGAGGTAATCTATACATTCTGCCCACCCCATTCTCGACAGATGGTTGGGCAATATATTTAGTGTTACCGTGTTTAGTGTATGAGAGTTGTGGTTTTGTTACTAACGTGGAATACACATGCTACTTGTTAAATAATATTATCTAAAATAAAATCAAGAAAACTTGATTCTTTTACTGGCATATTATGGTAAAATTTAATGGTATAACAGAAATCTATATTAAATATAAAAAAAAATAGAAATGAATGAAGCAAAAATCGATTCAAGCGCTTTTCATCTTATGATAAACTAGCTTTTGCCCGCGGCGCCGCCCGCGTGAATAAGTTTTCCCGGGATGAAATCCCGCTTTATATATTCCCAGGATAAAAAGTAACATATGTGTTAATCCAGGACATAATCTACCCGTGTGCCAAATTTCATCGAAATCCGTTCAGTAGTTTTTGCGTGAAAGAGTAACAAATATCCATACATCCATACTTACAAACTTTCGCGTTTATAATATAAGTAGGATACGTAAGTTTGTGAAGATTTTAGAAATTATTGTAACCGTTGAGCGGATTTGGATGAAATTTGGCACACAGCGCTACCACTTTATCGACATATAGGATATATTTAAAGGGAGCCACGAGAAAAACCTAGTATTGAATATTATGTCCGCACTCTTTCATAAAGCAAAGTCGACAACAGGTAACAGTGTGTATTCAAGTATGTTATCAAACGCATAATGAAGTGATATTAGGGCGAACAAATATGTCGTTTTGTATAATTATGTTAGCTTACGTCGCCCAGTTTTATATTCTCTTTTACTGTTAATCGGTTATAGATTTTATATATCTTGTACATTTTCTATTTCGGCAATGTGAGTATGTGTTTCCTTACCAAATGTTTGTGCAATGTTAAGGTGCGTTCACATGAGTTGCAATAATCTGCAACTGACGATTTAGGGTCCGTGCAGACGAACCGAGTTGCGAGAAGACAAAATTCGATAAAACTGAGGATTAAAAGCTCTTCAAAACTCCGTGTAGTCTTTTGTTGTACTTATGTCGTATGTTAAGGGAGATAAAGGTTGAGTTAATTTTTTTATTAGATATTCCTCAGCCACGGTCGACCGCGCGGACCTTATACAGTATTCTTGCGTTAAAACATTCCTTGTGTAAATTGCAGATGTAAAGGCACCGTTATGTGGTATTTTATTGGCGTAAAAATGTTATTGCTTTTCTATTTCTTGATGTTCCAAATTCTTTGGTGTGCCATAACTATCTATGAATGTTGTGTATTATAAAGTCGCTTAATTTGTTGGGTCAGATTTTACATTGTTATGCACGGGATTTAGGCGCTAAGCACACGGCGGACTTTTTGTCCGTTGCTACCGGACAAAACAGACCAACTTTAAAAAAAAACTGTTGCATTTAGATTAAAAATTCATAGAGCTTTGTAATCTCCACATGATTAAAATTAAATGTCTAACCATCAAAAATCTAATTACAATCCTTGTTATTCAACATTAAAACATAATTCTAGGTCCGTATATCATAAATTGTTTTACTAATCTTTTTGTCCGTACTTAATTTATTTGAAGTTTATTTTAGATAACATTTTTTTTATTGATAATCCTGTCTGGCGTGCCACTGCGGACAAAATGTCCGTCATCTATTCAGCGCTCTGAAGTTGTGCAAATAAATTGAGCGACTCAACGTAAGACTAAATAACTATCACTATAGGATTTACTGTCGCACAAAATCTATTTTAAGATGTTGATGTTGTATTCATGTTAAGCAGGCTTAAAGTTTCTATTTTCTATAATTATTATACGTAATGATAACGAGTTGTTTGTGTGAACGTTTGGGTGTTTTGTCGTGTCAAGAATAAAGGTCTGATCACACTTAGCGTACTTGAGACGTGACAGTACGTCGTTATGACGACGTGTTATTACGTCCAAAATATGAAGTTTGGGGTGTTTGGATTTGTCGTGTCATGAATAAAGGTTGGATTACACTTGGGACGTGACGACGCGTAATGACGTCCAAATTTTTTTATATTAATAGGCTGACAAATAGTATGTAACGGTGTTGATCTAAAATTAATGCAGAGGTATTTTTGAGGTTCTCTATAATGTGGTCAGATCTTTATACGGTGGGCAACAGTCTGCCAAATATGAGTATATTTAAAGTGAATTTAAAGTGAAAATATTTTACACAAACGGCTCGATCGCTATATCGTCTCTTTCGAGACACAGATCTGTAGTTATTTAGTCTTATGCTCTAAAATATATAACTCGTTGATCTCGATTGGGAAAACTGTTGACATGTGTTCTATCATTATACAGGACTTTCAATTATTAAGCTCAATATATACCTGTGGTGTATTTTTATAAATAAACTCGTGAATATTATATATTACTTGGTTTTACCATACCAGCCCTATATTATAAACTGCCCACTGCTGAGCACGGGCCTCCTCTACAATTGATAGTGTTAAGGCCTTAGTCCATCACGCTGGCCTAGTGCGGGTTGGCAGACTTCACATACCTTCGAAATTCAGAGAACTTCTCAAGTATGTAGGTTTCCTCACGATGTTTTCGTTCACCGTTAAAGCGAGCGATAATTCACAAAGAATACACACATAACTTTTTAGAAAAGTCACGTTATAGAAATACTCATACAAAAAGAAAGTTCTAAACAAAGCAAAAAAATGGCAATTGCAAAAACATATGATACGATTTTTATGCTCAAGGGTACCAAATACATATAAAAAAGTGTGTGTGTACTTATGTACACGCGTTAGAAGTTATACTTCTTTGGCGTAACAAGATAAAAATCTTTTTAAATAACGCGCCAAAAGAAGTATAACTTCAATATCTTTCGCCTTATTCTACGAGGTCCTCGGCGGCGAGGACGGAACTGCGGTCGTGTGGAGTATAGGAGTTTTAGGAACTCGTTCTTACTGCGAATGGCCAGAGTAATATCGTCCTCTGGATCGGTTAGGACTGAACGCAGCCGTCTCCATTTGGTGCGGTCGAATGGAAAAACCGAAACCGAGAGGTGGCCGATCTGATTTCGAGGGGGAGTGAATTCCAAAGAAGAACAGATTGGATAGTAAGAGAAGAGTGAGTGAAGTCAGAGCTATGAAGGGAACGTTTGAGGTGAAGATTGCTAGATGAGCGGAGCTTCCTATCGTGGCTAATGCACAGATATTGATAATTTGAAGAAAAGTAAGTAGGAGGGTAGGGGAGGTAAGCAAAGAGAATATTGGAAGGTGTAAAACGTTAAAAAACACTGAAATAATACATCATTGGTTTATTTATCACTTAAGGTACACACGAAATTTGGAATGACGACGCGCGACAAGTCTTTTATACAACAAAATGAGCAATACTGGAAGTCAAAGCCGTAAAAATTACATTAAATATTATTATAATTCGTTCAACCCGGATATTTAAGTTTTCAAAATCTTAAAAATGTCGGAATTATTTTAGTGTCAAAATTAAACAAGTAATAAAATATTATAAATTATTTGTACTGTCAACAATAACAAAATTCTCAAGATAAAGTAAGCCAATAACTGAAGATAATAATATATAATAAATTATCTCGAAATACTTAGAATTAATACAAAAACAACAGCTAACTTAAATATCCGGATGGAGTTATGTATATCCATTATTATGTCATGTATTCCTATGTAACAATGTCATTATTATGAAACGACAGAAACCTTCGACACCCTTTTTTTACTACCAATTTGAGGCATCCAATACTTATTCTAATATTATACATGCGACTTGATTTTAAAGGGACACATTTTTATGTAAGCCGGAAACAAACGATAGGGTGCACAGGTAAGTGATAGTGCGCCTTCTAGAATATGTTTTATTCAATTGAATGATGGCGCAATATCTACCTATAATAATTTTAACACTCAGAACTTGTAAACAACAAATGACACTATAAATTTGCCTTCATTACACTTCAAATTCACTTGTACCTTCAGAACCAAGTAAATATTACTTTATACATTATTATTGCGTTACGAACATGATTATTTATACCTTACTATTTCACACGATAAATAGCGAGCAAATGGTTTATATTGTCCTATTTGTCTAGATATTTGTCACGTACAGATTTGAGGGATATTTTATTAAAACCCAATTTCCTCTTAAATAGATATTTATAACATGTTTAACCATTATTTGTCCATAAAAATAGCCATTTGTTCGCCATTTAAACTAATTTATTTACAGCCCGGGAATATTTAAATCTAAATAACCGTCATAACACACTCACTTACCTTTACACAATAATCTAATTTTGAACAAAATAATAAAATTCACGCTTTGGTAACATAAGTTTTAAAGTGATTTCAAATACTGTTTTATGACGTAAAGCAATATATTTTTGCAATTAATTAACGAATGAAACTGCTTTAATTAAACTGTTACCAATTATTATTACAGCTGAGATTTTTCAACCAAAAAAATTGTATAGCCATTTTATAACAAATTTCTTCATAGTCTGTTCTACCCCTGGAGGAGAACCATACCAGCGTTTTATGAGCATAAAAAGCGATTATATCGGAGGACATAAAGGAAATAAAGCTACTTAATTTTTTAAATTGGATATTGTAAATTATAACACTTCAAAACTACCCGATCTCTAATTTCGTTCGATTTATTTCAGTCGTAGAATAAAACAGTGGCTAAAAAGTTGACAAACTGAATATCATTAATATTATAATGAAAGATACATTAATACATTATTGCCTTAAGAAAACAGCAAAGATATTTTCATCGTGTTTAATAAATACCTTATTTCCGTAGTTTTCGAAAAAAACTGATATGACGTGTATATACGTCATCATTCGTCAACACGCGTAAACACGATTTCTGACACATTTGCACATACATTCAACCAACAAATTATATTTATAGCCACAAACCTTTACACCAATACCATTACGTATGTAAAATTAATAACAAATTGTCAAAGCGAATTAATAAAACATTTTTTTTTATTTTTTATTTGTATACGCGATTATAATGGCCGTGTTAGCTAGGTTATAGACTAGACCGGCCACATATCCCAAGACTTTAGTGACCAAACATGTTTATTACCTTGAATTATTATTATTAAATTATTGATTATTTTTTCTATCAAAAAAAGTTATCCAAAACCAAACCTGTATTTTTAATAGGCAAGAGACACATTTTTTTCAGTTTAGTAAGTTTAGAAAATTATAAGTATCTTCAGTTATTTGCCAATTTAAATAACCAATAATTTGTAATATATTTAAGACAATACTTGTAAATAAATCTACATTCCTATTTATTAAGATTTCTCTATTATCTCTATAGGGAAGTTAGATACTACTTTTTACTACTTAGGGTCTGTTTCACAATGTTCAGGTAAATGTTATCCGCCAGTTAACGTAAACACAATTAATGCTGAATGCACTTTTGTTAACCATTTATTTCGGAGCTCGACTTTTATATTTGGGCGCTGTACGGGACACCTCTTATTGATGAGCAAATGATAAGATTGTTTTTGACAATAAACACTTGTATTTGATATTTTCTTAATCTATATGATAATGAGTACGCGTTTGCCGTCGATCGAGTCTTTAGACGTATTAACTGTAAAAATTGTTTATTGGGTAAAATCGATGCGACACGCCAACGTGCTAACGCTGCAATAATTTTATGTAAGGCGAGCCCATACACGCTCCCACGCAGGCGAAGAAAGATGATGAGATGAATGGAGATATTTAGTAACGAAAATGATTACAAGATGATTGAACAATCTGATTTTAAACATTAAAATGATTTTGTTAGAAATGCGCACTATCACTAAATCCTACTAATATTATAAACGCGAAAGTTTGTAAGTATGGATGTCTGGATGTATGGATGTTTGTTACTCTTTCACGCAAAAACTACTAAACGGATTTCGATAAAATTTGGCACACGGGTAGATTATGTCCTGTATTAACACATAGGCTACTTTTTATCCCGGGAAAATATAAAGCGGGACTTTTATACCGGGAAAACTCACTCACGCGGGCGGAGCCGCGGGCAAAAACTTGTCTAATTATATAATATTCGACAATTAGCATTTACTCGAACAACGTGAACAGGCCCATAATAAGATTAAAAGTAACGCTGACTTCATAACAAGTGTAAAACATATATTAATCCAAGTAAATTACATAAATATACAGCGAAATTAACAAGGAAATATCACTATCCTGTATGTCTAAGCTACATTACAAAATTAAATGCGGCGTTATCTAACGTGACGTATTAACACGTTACGTGATCTGACATGACGTATAATCACGTCAAGTACACTGTCAGCATAGTACTGAGGGGACGCACATGTTCAGTCACGGGCAGCTCAGGGGTCAGAGGCAGCGGCAACGATGGCGTAGCGCGGGAACCGAACCCGCGACCTGCTGCCATAGCATGCGCGGCATGTAAGGTTGCTGCCTTCATGTGCTGGAAAGAAAAACAAAATCGTTTGGTTTTCCCGAGTACTTCCTATCCGAGACATTATTTTTTATATCCTACTAATATTATAAACGCGAAAGTTTGTAAGTATGGATGTATAGATGTTTGTTACTCTTTCACGCAAAAACTACTGAACGGATTTCGATGAAATTTGGCACACGGGTAGATCATGTCCTGGATTAACACATAGGCTATTGTTTACCGCGGGAAAATATAAAGCGGGACTTTTATCCCGGAAAACTTATTCACGCGCGCGGAGCCGCGGGCAAAATCTAGTCAACTATAAAAAAATCTCGAGTTAGAAAAATCTCGTTCTGCACACAAATACCTATAAAACCATTTCTGTCACTCACATGATCTCCAGACTGCTGTCACTGTTTTTGGTGGCCTGCTCGCCCTCGCTGGAGTTGGAACCTCCCGATTCGGACCTCTGGCTGCGGCTGCGGTGCTTCTTCTTTTCCTCACTAGGTACCTCCGTCGATGTCGCCTCTTCAGACTGTCGTTGCCACGCCGGGATTGAGGGGGGATCCGACCGGGTCTTGATGGAGGGAAACTGGTTTCTGTACGGAAACGTAGTTCAACGTTTTTTCTCAGATTGTTTTCTTAAGATATGACGATAGCACTATCCATATTATAGGCCTTACGTTTACGCAGCATATAGTATCTATATATAGCATCAATATTAGCATAGCCCCGCAATACGCTTATCATCATGAGACAGACAAATATTACATTTCGTAGTTTCTAAGAATGGTTAGTTCTCTATTTCTAACCCAACTAGTACACGCCATCATAATCATCAGCCACATGAAGTCCACTGCTGAACATAGGCCTCCCCTAAAGATTTCCAGACGAACCTGTCAAAAGCGGCCTGCATACAGCGTGCTCCTGTACACACGATCCTAGTAAATTATATACTACTCACCTATTCAGTAATATGCCTTTAACCGACGCGATGTCCGACTTGATGTTGTCCAATTGCGACCTTAGCGCGCTCTGCTGCACGCCGGCCTGGATCTCGCCGCGCAGTGACGTCACGCTCGCGTTCAACACGTCGAGACTCTTGCGCAGCTCGTCGATGCACTCCGCAGTGGATTTCCGCTTCGGTTGCTCCACGAATAGAAGCTGTCTGAGGCAGTTCTGGTGGGTGGGAACAAATAGGGTATTTGACTCGTTTTTGATCTTTACTTTTATTAAATATTTACGTCAAATAAATTCTAACACAAAAAGAAAAATTCAAATCCAGACAAAAATCAAAAAGTTATAAGCGTTTGAATTTGGGTAGAAGGGGTGAGTGTCAAAAAACGAGAAAAGAGGCGCAATATGCGATCGTGACGTCATCGGGTATAACGATGCGTGCGAAAGAAAGAGATGAAGCGATAACCCCACTACACGTCCACTACTGCACTCTGAAATATTTGAAATATGAATTACTGCCTCATTTCTTAACCAATTTCACAGAAGGGCTACTTTTTCGAAATATTTGCTGTTACATATCAATTAGTGTACAAAATCAAACATAGGAAATACCCTATTGTAAATATTACTATTCGCAAAGGTCTATCTTGGCCCTAATTTAAATAAAACTGGTAGATAGTAAAGCGACGCACGATAGCGTTCGCGACAGTAATCCCCTGCTCTAGCATAATCGCTCTTTATCCAGTCCAGTGGGCTTAGACTATGACACAAAGACGCAACTCGTAAAACGATGTCGTTTAATTTTGATGTTTGTGATTGATCGAGAGACCAATACGTCAGTCACGTGTTAGTCTCTCAACCAATCCCAATAAGACGAAACGGAGACGTAACGTGTTTTTTTAACACATTCTAAGCCCACAGAGTTTATTATAAATTGTTATAACCTAAAGCAAGTGTTAATTCTTAATAATTTTTTTTTACATAATTCAATTAGCAAACAATATTGAATATACAAGTTTACAATATTAATCTTTTTTTTTTTTTTTTTTTTTTTTTTTCTTTTTAAACCTAATCAAAGAGGCCGCCCCGGATCATACCTGGTGCAAAAGTGCCCATGACGCTTGCAACATTACCACGCTGTATAGCGAGGGATATGTGTTGCACCAGATAAGATTCAGAACGACAATCCTCGCCGTTTTTTCTTAAGCGTTGCCCCAGTTCCCGTACAAACTCCTTAGCCTCCGCACACCACACCCCACTAACCTCTACCGCGAATGGAATGAAAAAATATGTCCGTTCGAGTGTGGAGTATTTCGAGTGTTTTTGACCTGCCGCCCATTCGGCAGCCGAACCGGCCTTATGCGTAGTGCGTGCCAAGTGAGAAGCGGCGTATGTACTAACACACGTCGCGTCCCACAAAAGACAACGACCTTTACGCCATGGAATTAGAGTCAGCCCATCCGGCCGTTTCCCGTCGGAGCGGCTCAAACCAGGCGGTTCCAAAATGCAAGGTAAGCCGGCAGACACCAAGGCACGACGAATGATGGCATTGAGCATGTGGTGCCGTGGAAATCGACCAGCTGATCTACTGCAGCTCAAACCGTGATGGCCAATGGCGTCAACCTGCGCCCCACATGCACACTCGTGCGGATCGCAAATGTTACAGCCAAGCCTAAGCGCGACGGCCACTCTCAGCGAACCATCATCCAGGAGAGTCCCCAAATGAGGTGAGGGAACTGCATGAAGCCAGGCTCCCGACTCCAAACTAGAAACCGACTTGAGTCGAGCAACGTCGGCTCCCATCGCTGTTCCAAGTAACTCAGCGACACTTGCATTGCATACCTGCTCGTCCCACTGACGCTGCATACTTGGGTTTCGAGGCTGATTGGCAGTAGGACACATCGACGACCAGGCGCTTAAGGCCTCCGCAGCAAAAGGGATGAGGATACTGTCACCCTGTACATGGAATATGTTAGTGATCAGTCCCAAAACCCCGTGCACGGATGCCAAAAAGGCCGATACCCCGGTATCTCTCACACGCCTAACACCTAATCCCCCATGCCTAACAGGTAAAGATGCTTGAAGCCAATGCTTATCATCGAGGCGTACATTCAAAATATTTTCTAGAGCTTCCCTGATTTCACTATCCAGAAGATCAACCTCTTCGGGAAAAAACCAAGTTGGACTTGTTCTCATTAAGTACACCAATTTTGGGACAGAGAGGCAGCTACGATAGAGGGCAAAAGCCACGTGAGCGGATAAATGCGGGAGAAGCTGTCGGGCTGAAGCGAGCATTTCTCTTTTAGTGCGTAGGGAAACGGGCACGCCTTCCTGAAAGATCGGGGCGCCTAAAAGCTCAAAAGTCTGCCTGTCCAGGACTCTTATATCGGGTAGTATTTTCTTAATGTCTTCAATGTGTCCACTAGCAACGGAACCACAAGGATATAACTCACATTTCGCGCTATTTATTAAGAGTCCGATATCTATCAACCTAGGAATCAGGACCTCCAAATCTTTGATAACAACGTTAGGGTCTCCGCCAATTGTCCCATCGTCGAGGTACCAGACATTAAGTGGAGCCCCCAAAGCGCCTATTATTGTGTTGATTGCCAGGCTGAAAAGTAAAGGACCAAGCGGATCACCCTGTTGTGCACCTACTTGCGAAATAATCCTGTCTCCGTTGTAGTATAGGTTGCTGGGAGAAGCGTAGCACTGGTCTAGGAATGGGCTTAAAAAGGGAATTTTATCCCTTGCCTCAATCAACATCGCATCCCTCTCAACAGTGTTAAAGGCATTTTTAATGTCAAGCTTTAAAATAATGTTACCATCCCGCTGCGGATCCATAGCGAAAATACGGGTAGCGTGTATGGCCGCTTCGCACCCCAGCGGCGTGCCAAACCCTAACTGATGCGGCTGCAGTAACTTAGCCACCTTGTCACGGGCTGCATGACAACCCAGCTTTGCCACAAGACGGCGAATTACGCTGCCTACAGCAATAGGCCGTATCCCACCGTCTTTTTTAATGAGTGCACAGAGCGATGCCCCGTATAAAAAGGGGCATACAATACTACATAATTTACCCTCTAGGAGAAAATTGCACAGATTCGTCAGAGAATCCAAGAGTCTTGGTCCATTGTCTCCCGCAGAGATTCCCAACAGCTCCTTTAAATGCAGCGGTCGCAAACCATCCAATCCCGCCGCCGAGCCACAGTGAAAAGAAGTAACAGCATTCATCACGTCTTTAGAAGTGAATTTTAACACCGCTATGTCTCCACACGTGGCAGGTGTAAAGGAGATGGGGCGAAGAGGATCCGGATGCTTGGCCCGCATACTATCAAGCGTGCTAGAGTTTGAGGGCGCCAGTGTACAATCTGAAGTAAGAAGCCTTACTGCCCCTCTTAAGTCCCCGTCGAAAACTTTGGTTTCGATCATTTTGTATATAGACGGGGATCTATGTGACCTTACGCCGGGTAACTTATTGTCGAAAGTGCCCTCAATGTTTTTCTTCACTTTACTGGTAAGTGATTCCGTAACCCCGTTATCCTCAGGAACTTTAAGAGCGAAATATGCAAAAGAAAGTAGTGCATACCAATCATCGGGACTGTTACTTTGAAGGCACTTTTCGATGATGGAAGATAATTTCCCGGCAGCCAGATTCCTGGCCCCTTTTGGAATATGCTTTAAAATGCGCACATTGGCCCTATAGCTTCCCAATCGCTCTAAAAGACTGGGATTTGGCAAAACCACACGTGGCACGTCCACAACCACCGACCCTTGTGATGATGGCGAGGATGGCGGGGGTTGTGGTAAAGCGGATACGACTGCCGATTTATGTTTGCGGGTAATATGTACCGATAAACCACGCTTTGTAAAACGACGCAGACTGTCCGTGGGGCAATGTGGACATAAATGGTTTGAGTCTGAATAAACCTCCATAACAAAATTGGTAAACTATGTAAATAATTAAAAAGTATTTAAATAACATAACTAAATTTAAAATAAGCAACATTACAAAATGAGCTGTATGCTTGCATAAAAGTAAAAAATTTAATAAATTTATAATTAAAAAAAAAACAAAATGAAATAGTCAATTGGTACAGTAACAAACAAAGGTCAAAAATTCATAAAAATATCAAAAAATTACACAAAAAAATAAAAAAATCTCCTAGTAAAAAATCAAATACAATGAAAAAGTCAAATTAAATGCAATAATAAGGTAATAATTAAATAATAAAAGTAACGAAGTATGATGTCACAATTCAATTATAATAAAGATAAGTCCCTCCCTGATCTTCTTTGCTATCTTGATCCCCCAACTATCCGTTTCAGACTTCTGACCGCTTATTCTGCTGTGCCAATTATTTCCTCCGCTCCAAGAATAGTCACAATACAAAGTTGATACTTCGATAGCCCGTACACAGGGCCGAGTATAGCGGTGACGAATTTCGCATACCGACTCTCAACTTTACTTGGCGTAGCCAGCCGAGGCCGAGACGGCGAAACAGCGGTCGCTGGTTCAAATCACGACCGACAGCCAATTTTTCAGATTTAAATCTTCTGGCCAAATTTGCTCGGGGCTCAGGTTAAAATGGCACTGGACACACAAACGCACTCCGGCATGTGTTAAAAAAGGAAGTTCTCACCAGCACCAATCCTGAAGATGGCCGCCGTCCTGCATTGCAAAAGTCACTGGCGAGAACGAGAGGGTCCGATAAAAACTCGCTTATATTAACAATTTCAAATCAAAATTAAAGAGCTCACGAAATATGAGCGCAAAACACGTCCGCTCAAATTGTTATATAATACATGACACAACTTAAGCAAGAACTACTTATAAAAAAATCATTTAATATTGTTGTCATGGAAACTTCCTAAAATATTGCTATGTAACATAGTTATCTATTTAATTGCCATTTTACAATAGTTAATTCATATTTTCCAATCAAGTTATAAAATGATTTTCGGTAAAGATTAATCTAGCAACTTATTGTGGGAATGTTCTGACCGATAACAATTTGGCAATCTGGTGGCGATAGTACGAGATAACATGATAAGTGGAATAGGAAAATAAATTAGAAACAAATAGTCTAAACGTCATAAACTATAAGCGACTACGCTTATAATCCTACTGATAACATTGATGTGAAAGTTAGTGGAAATGGGTTTTCGCTTGCGTATCACACAAAAATGCTAAATGAGTGTAGATACTTCACATGCACGATTTATATAAAAACTGTTTTTATTCTAGAAAACACAGTGGATATTTAATATGGAAGAAAAATCATACGAATCGATTTACGAGCACAATGCTAGCACGCTTTAATTCCCACATTTTTTTCTTTAAATATGACCCATATACCTCAGAGTCAGCAGTCTTTTTAATTATCATTAGGGACTAGGTAGAATGGAGTGGCATTATATCGTACTATGTTATTGTTATTTAAGAGAAATGCTTTCAAGGACATATTTTAGCTACGGTCAAAAATAATAACGCTTATCAACAACTGTCAACCTGGTTTAGATTGCTAGACGATCCGATTGATATTGATATTCGAGAAAATTGATTGATGACTGCTGATTAAAAAGATTCTACATTATAGAATATTTAAATCAAATCAAAAAGGTAATTCTAGATAGGATTTTACGTACTGCTAAACTAAAGTCAATGATTTTTTATAATGGGTATGACGGCCAGTAACAGCAATAAATTATAACTAAACAAATTCATGCTAGATAATGTTAATGTGTGAGTTACATAAACGATTAAAACAATAGTCATTGTAACTTTAAACTGACCACTATCATAAAACATTATGCATTGTATTTACTATTATTGTGATTGAAATCCATTTTGGAGGCCAAGATATAGCCTATTATGTCTATATGAATGGACCTACGCCCCTAAAATGTGGTAAACACAACACAAACGTCCGTGTCATTTGAGCATTGGTTGAGAGACCAACATGGGACTCAAACTTAATCTCTTGTGGATTTATGCCATATTTCCCCAAATATGGCATAAATCCACAAAACATATAAAACATATAACCCCCCCGGGTTTGACTGGAACCAATAAGAAAACCATCTTATAACCAATAACTTCCCCCATTCCCAACCATATAAAAGTACCTTATAAAACCAGTAACACCCATAAGCCAATCCTCCATACACCACAAACGGCAGCACATGCTTCTTGAACCACGACGTTCTTGACTGGTGGAAGAACATGATATCCGCCCTAGACGGCAGGTCTATCATCTCTGCGCATTTCTCAACCGCTTTCTGTATCTCCAAATCCGTTAGTCCTTTGCTTCGCAGAAACCGTTCCTTGCTTTCCATTGTGCATTTTTGTATGTTCGGATTTGTCAGAAATTTTATTGCTGTGTTAACCTGGAAATATTATATTGATGTTAAATAAATAATATAAGTTATGACAGAATTGAGTTTTTGAGGGCCTACTTCACAGATTACAAGTATTTTTTTTGACAGTTATCATATTAAACAGCTATGTAGATAGTACTCATTTTATTACCATTTATTTAGAAGTATATATTAGAGTGTGATTTTTGTATTTGGTCGGCGTATACATTTATGTGACGAGTAGCATTTATCAACAAGCGGTGAAATCGCCCCTTAGAGTAATAAATGCTAGTGGAGGGATTGTACATAACGCCTCTTTGCTTCAACAATGGATTATATCTCCAATTGTGAATTTTAGAAACTTGTCACATTATTGAAACAAAGAGACGATAAGTATAATATGAACCCAACTGGATAGCAATGACTAGTAAAACCTGCCTAAAAAATGTATGTTGTAAATGTCAGGAACAAGTTTGTGCATTAATTCTAGAGATCATTGAGGAATGCTATATCTTCCAGCAAACTCACTATGCTGTATACCAGAATATTTTTTTTTATTAAATTTTCCTTCGTGATTTTTTACAACTGCGTGACTTCAAAGAGAGTTCAAATAAATATTACACAATGCTAGCGAAAGTAGCAATTAATGCTTTGAATCATTAAACAATTAATAAGCCAATATTGCATATGAATTTCATGTATAAAAGACCTTCCAATTTTAATGAAGTATTTTAATATAGACTGGTTTTGAGCATTGTTTTGAGGACATGGGATGTTAACAAAACAGGTAAATACATCAATAAGGTAAGTGGCCTCATTAGTGTTTAAATAAAGTTCTGAACACACATTAAGTCCAGATGTGTAGTCATTTGCATTCAATTTTAGTTTTGTAGAAGCATGTAAAACAAAATGTTTTAAGCAACAAATAACACAAAAAACATGAATCCGTTGTTCCTATAATAATTTAATGTTAACATAATAGTTTTAAGCAACAATAAGATTAAGTGGTTCTTTCAAGACATAGATGCTAAAATAATGACCGTCATAAATATTATCTTATCTATACTATCTATACATATACTAGAAAGAGGAAAGATTTGATTGTTTGTTTGTAATGGATAAACTCAAAAACTACAGGACGGATTTTAAAATTTTTTTCACTAATAAGAAGCTACATTACTCCTGAGTGCTATAGGCTACTTTTTTTTATCCCGGGAAAATATTTTTATCCCGGAAAAACGTTTTCACGCGGGCGGAGTCGCAAGTAGAAATTTAGTAAATTATAACTATCTACTTCCAAGATCCAACATGACACAGCAATTTACAATTTACGCAAGAGTTTTGGAGTTTGTTAACTATGACAAAGTAAGTATAATCATAGTTTCGCATTATGCATAACCCAAGGATTTTGTACATTATGTTGACACTACTTGCTTCTTTACTCAGAAATAAAAGATTGTAGTAAAATCCCATGCATTTATGACATTAAATTACATTACTTGAAATATTTTGTATTTATTTGCCATTGTAGTATAATAGTATAGTAGGAACTACATTAATATAGAAACTAAAGCTTGCATATAATAATATTTTTAGACACACCACTCTCTAAAAATTATATTCCAATATCTCTTATAGTATTATAAAGTGGCGTTGTTGATAGGAGTAAGATTGGGGATAAAAGAGGAGATGTAAGATAGAATATACAAGAAACTATAGGTCAAATACCAAAAGATTGCATGTACAATACATCCACAAGCTGTGCATGTGCAGTTTCTATGAATGAATATAATATGTCAGTTGCCATGACAATACATTGCTCACGCCTCAACAAAAGTGATATTTTGTTGAAATCTGTGTATTTGTCCCTACAATTATAATAATATGTAATACTGTGTATGTGCCATCATTCCTTCCCGGGCAGATTCAGCTTTCAAGTCAGAGAGGAGCGGGGTCATATAATCGAGTCTAGTCAGGACAGACTCTAAATTGATTACAATAATAAATTAAATTACAAAAGATATAGTATTTTATGGATCAATGTTAAAATAATGTTAATGTGTAAAATTAAACTTCGAATTGTGCGAAAAAAACACAATAAACAATCTAGTGAGTCATATAAACATAATAAGTACATATAGTCACATTATGCGTGACACTTGCGTGTGTTTGCTATTATAGACAATATTTATTTTATTAAATATATCAACGAGTGATTAAAAAATTGGCAGTAGCACCTATACCCAGCTCAGGAGGGGACCCTCCTCCTGGATCCACCCTTGGTTTCATTAATCAATCTATACTGATCATATTCAGTTCATTTTTGTAACAGGAAGCTATGAATTATCTCTAAGTGGTAAAAAGCTACTTTTAATTCAAAAATGAATTTAGTATGGGTGGAAGCTATATCTATACATATAAATAAAATTGGAGTGTCTGTTTGTAATATTGAAATAACCGTTTTTTACTACATGTATATGAATATATATACGGTACATACACCAAAATAACATTCTTTACAATTTTTGTCTGTCTGTCTGTTTGTTCCGACTAATCTCTGAAATGGCTGGACCGATTTTGACGGGACTTTTATTGGCAGGTAGATGATGTAATAAGGAGTAACTTAGGCTACATTTATTTTAGTTTCCATAAAAAGCGGGACATTTCACGCAGGCGGGGCCGCGGGCAACAGCTAGTATTTTATATGGAGTAATATAGACCACTATTAACATGAAAATGTTTTAACACAAGCAGAACTGAATGCAACAGCTAGTAAATTCCATACAAAGGAAAATTATTAAATCAACAGAGCAATAACCAAAATTCTCATACAACAATATTAGAGAAAATGTGACCTCAATCTAAGATCACCTCTAACCCAACGTTATCTTTGAACTCGGATGTTATGTAAATACTATATCTATGAGAATTTAATATTGCATGCCAAATGAATGTGGGTGGATGAGTTATACACAAATTATTCAGTCTGTCCATCAGGTCAAAATTGATGGCAGATTTAAAATAACTAGCTTTTATGTGTTTTTAAACCGTCAACGCCCGAAGCGGACGCCGGCGTCCGGGTATATACGGCAACCACATATACATATATATACTGGTGGTAGGTCTCTCATTATGTAAGAGGCCGTCTGGGTGGGTACCACCGCAATGTCTATTTCTACCGCCAAGCAACAGTGTGCATGCACTGTTGTGTTTCGGTTTGAAGGACATTGTAGCCAGTATAACTACTGGACATAATGAGACTTAACATCTTATGTCTCAGGATGACGAGCGCAGTGGAATGCCACACAGTACTTTGTAAGTCAAGGTGCTGGATGGTGTTGCTACTGTTTATGGGTGGTTGTATCGCTTACCATCAGGCGGACGGCATGCTCATCTCGTCATTCAATGCAATAAAAAATATATATATATATCTATATCTATATATATAAGTGGGCATTGACGGGTTAAAGCTAAAAACAAGTTAGAGCCTAATGGGTTAAATCATTCATAAGACAAATGAAAGTTTGTGTTTATTATTTATACTTTAAATACAGTGTTTAACGCAAAACAGTGTTACAGATAAAAACAAATTTGTAGTTAAATATTGTCTTCAATGGTTAATAGGGTATACTGGCATCAAGTTTAATAGTAAGCTGACATGTCTTTGTCTAATAACATTGTAAAGAGTGAACTCTAATGCTAACAATAATATAAAATTATCCAAACTCTATAATTGAAATGAAATTTACAAATTTAAAAAAGTCTATACGGATATTCATAGATGTTAATTTATCCTCCAAATTTTTCCATTTAGTAAGCAAGTATTGTATTGCGTCAGGAACAAATGTAGTCCAAAAATTAGGCAATAAACGCGATATCATTAACTTTGACTATAACATTAGAATAAATTATGCAAATATACAGTTCAACATAAACAATTAAGATAACTTTTTGCATTTTGTATTTACCTGCTACTTGCCTACCAGGGTTCCGAAACAAACACCGTTGTTCGCACATTGTCAGTTGATCAGAAAAAAGTAACAAAGACTTCTGGGTCAGTGTACGAAGGTCATTCGTAAAATACACTTAAGTGGTTTATCTTAGTACAAGTGAATAGCGTATTTGTAAGAATTTTCTCACAGTTGAATATATGCGTAAAGTAGTAAATTTTATAAAGCATAATGTTACGTTCTTGAAATGCGTTTAAACTTACTAAATTTTCACGAATTTCGCTCCCAGCGGCAGCTAGGGTTTCCGAACTCATATTGCTTGAAGTCTATCGATTCACTCAATTTCACAACACAAATACTATTAGTTATATTAAATATGTTAATAATTTAATGTAATACATTAAAAACTACTGAATAATAATCATCAATTGCAGTAAATTCGTAGAAATAATAATTTTATTCTAAAATCTAATCTAGCCCCTGAAAGCTGAGCGTCAATTTGACAATTATTGTGGATTTGACCAATGACGTTTATCAAGTTTTTTTGTGGCTACAAGCACTGTTGCCGTGCTATGCTACCTATTTGTTATATACAATATGCAAGTGTTTTATTAGTAAAATGGAGCCAAAATTTAAAAAATGGGTTGAATTTAACTCATTTGTTTAAAATAATATTAATGAATGGTAAAGAAAAGTAGTCTAGTTTTATTCTAGTACCGTTCGGTTTAATTATTTCCTCCGTTGGTATCTGTCTTAGATAATAATCTGCATCTGTTTTTAATATGATAAAGTTTTATTGTTACTTCTCGAGTATCTTGGAGAATTGCTGAATATTCTTGATTAAAAAAAAAGTTGTGAACGAAATAACTAAGATGTATAATTATCAAATTTGAGCCTTAAATTTTTTTGTGTGATTACCGACAAACGTCATTCGTTAGTCGTCAATGTCAAATTAGAATTGTCATTTTTTGTTTGCTAAATCTGAATTCTCGAGTCAGTATCATAGGTATCATTGTATTGATTGTATTTTTAATGAAGTAGTGAAGCATTATGAGTGATTTTAGCAATGCCACTGAGGCCGCGAACCTCGCTGTGCAGTTTGATCAGGGAGGTCAAACAGATAAAGCCGTAGAATGTTACCGAACAGCGGCAAGATTGCTGGATCGAATTCGAGATCGTTTCCCTCCAGAAAAACAGCTAGAAGTGAGGGACAAAGTGAGGGAATATCTTGAAAGGGCTACTATACTGCAGGATCAGAAAGGTACCTGGTCGTAAGGTCTAAAATTCTTTCATTATTTAGCTTTAAACATTCACAATAACATACAAACTGTGTACTTTACAATAATGTGCTCCAAACATTAAAGTAGCGGTATTACCACCGTTTGATATTTTTTTCTACTTACGTATTGTTCTACATGCGTAAAACATTAAAAGTAAGTGTGTATGTTGTGCTCTGCATGACTAGGAGTATAGTTTTCTATTGTTTTTAGTATCAGCTCATAACGCTTTGCGGCCATTATTTGTTATGAGTCATTGCGGTAACTGTAATAATGCGCCTATCAAGTTAAAGTTATATGACATCACTCGCTTTGAATGTTGTTACAAAATAATTAGGTTATATTTTGTGGGAATAACAGGATAATAATAAATGGGGTAAGATTATTGTAAAATGCATTAATTAGAAATGGTTAAGTACAAGTTTATTACCGGTTTCATGATTTGTGGTTGACCAAAAACTATCTTTACATAATAATTAATTAAGAACCATATTTCAGAGCTAAAAATAATGCCTGTAGCTTTAGAATGCTAGACGGCATACACATGCTGATAAAACCTTAACCCATCTTGGTACTCCATACCACACTAGTAAAAAAAACTACTGATAATCAGTATAGATTATCATTATATATCATGCACTCTTATGATTTAAATTAATGTAAAAAGTTTATTTTATATTTATTACAATAATGACTGGCACTGACAATCATGGCAGTGATTATTATACAACTATGCCTAGTTGTATTGTGATACAAGAGCTATGCTGAGTTCCTGGGTTCAACCCCACACCAGTATCTGCTGAGTATCAGCATGGAGTTTTGAAACATGTCCAGTACATGCTAATAGGCTGAACCTGCTAACATACCTGATCAAATATAAAAGTGTTTGTCTGCCTACCTCTAAAAGAAAAAGGTATGATGCTAATGATTATTTTTAGATAAAGCCCAACAAGAGGAGAGTGAGCGTGCAATGCAGCAATGTTACTTCCTAATGCAACAAGCGTTAGATGCTGATGAGGCAGATCTCAAGGATAATGCACTGCAGCTCTACACACAGGCTGTTGAGCTGGCAGTTTCAGTTGTAAGAAACTATTTTTAATCTTTGTCTAAAATATATACTTTGCTTCAATACTTCATAAGCAATTTGTATAATATTATAACAAAACTAGTTGTAATGTATTTGTTTTTGAATTCCTTTATTAATGTTTAGGCATTACCTAAGTAAATGATCACAATGACATGAGTTTGTTTACATTTTAAACAAATTCAATTTAAATCAAGATTAGAATAAAGTATTATTGTTTATATTAATTACAGTAATTTACCTCAATAAAAATCGAATATAATATTATCAAATTGATACAGTTTATATAAATTTGGAGTTAAATGGGTTATTTACTTCTGTTGACATAAAGTAGGTTATTAGTTAAGTGATTATGGATATAGTATTTATCGGTTAAGTAGTCATGGGTTTATTTTCTACGGAAATATATTTTCTGACGTATAGTCAAAGCCACAAAACTAACATTCAACCCTGAACTGTGAGTATCACATTAGGGAATTACAATTCAATCAATTGTTTAATTATAACATCTAAACCTGTAACAAATGATATGAGTAGATACTGCTGTAATAAAATACCCAAACATCTTACAATGATTTCATGTTTATGTCTTTGAAACATCAGCAGTAAACTTTAAACAAATTTATTGTGAAATACTCTATTAACCATTTTTATTTCAATGACAAACATTATAGTAATTTTGCATAGGAATATAAAGATTTTCTAATAGTGATATACAATGAAAAATTCAATATTGTGGTGATATATTTATTTTGTAGAAAGCAAGTGACCCAGCTATAAAAGCGAGAGTCAAAAGTCTAGCCGAACAAGCATTGGACAGAGCAGAGGAGATAAAAGGGATTAAAAAGATGGGTACCTTATCAATAAGTGGGCCTAGCAATCCAGGTGAGTTTACATGGAAAGTCTCCCATACAGACATGTAGATTGCTTAGTGATATTCTCTGTTTATTTTATACCTTTACTCGTGTCCATTTACATCTTCACTTGAACTTAAATCCCCTATCATACTTAAATTGAATTTTCTTTAAACAAGTGTTAAGTTCCATCAATTTTACTGAATGCAAAAATTTATTGACCTCTCTTTCATTGCACAATAATGAATTTGTTATTATTACATACAACATTATATTATATTATTGTTCCCAGTTTGACCAACTATGCTCCTACTAGGGTAGGAGCATAGTACTCCAATATTCTATCTTACTTATCGTTACATTTTATAAAAAAAAATCTCCCGTCGCTGTCTAAACTAAAAAATTACTGAACGGATTTAGATGAAATTTGTATAGTTTGAGACAGTGGGAAGAACAAAGGCTACTTTTTACCCCAGTAAAATATATAGCGGGACTATGCCTTTACATAAGCAAAAATATAAAATATTTTATAAATAAAATAATTATAAATAAATAATTCAGTAATATTTATGCGCATTTAAATATTCACAGTCGCACCAACAACCAACCGTGCACAGTACCAAAGAGAGCAGAGCGTTCATTTAAAAGTCAGCGGCAAGCACACATACACTGAAGAAGAAAAGGAAGTACTCCGGACAACTTCGAACATAAACAATAACTGCTTCCTTCCGTTCATGGATGTGGATTTGGCGGAGAAGTTCCAGTATGCCATACCGTTTGAGGACAGAGCAGGGGAATTGAAGTTATCTTCGAAGCAGGGGAAAGAGTTTGACTGCTGGATAAGACCTCATGAGCTGTGCAGCGATCCAAAGATGATATTTGATGATCATGTCAATTGCTTTAGTATTAAACAGACAGTGAGTATTTTTTATTATGTACTGTAGATAGATTCTACAATTCTTGGTCTAGTGGCAGGTTTATGAACTGTGTTCAGAAGGTCCTGGGTTCAAATTTCAAGTAAGTCTAACAGGATTGCCTTGGTACTGATCAGCATGATGGATTTGATGTAAGGCAGGCATCAATATGTTTTAACAATATTCGTGGCTAAAGCATGTACTCTGTACTTACCCAATTTAATTGAAGCTGAACAAGAATTTTTACGTATACAATTCCTTTCCAAATGGCACTATATTCGCCTTCTATCAAATAGGACCTAACACAACCAATGAAACGTATGTGTTATTTTTTTCCCTACGGCCAGTAGCTTGACGCGAGTCGGCTTTTCTGGCCACACCGGACTTTAGCGTGAACGCTTTAGGCGCTCACAACCCTTGAATTAGGTGACTTGCTGAGGACAACCCACTAACGGGTTACGAACCTCTGCTTCGAACTGTCACTGGGAGAGGATGAGACATTAGCGATTAGTGGGAAGATTTGTGTTTAACCTAACGCGGGCCGGAACTGTTAGTGGAGTCGGGGGGGGGGAACGCAGCGAGGACGGAACTGCTGTCTTGTGCAGTGTATAAGTTTCAAGAACTCGTTCTTATGGCGAATGGCCAGAGTGATATCGTCCTCTGGATCGGTTAAAACTGAACGCGGCCGTCTCCATTCAGCGCGGTCGAATGGAAAAGAAAACAATAAAACACTTGATGCTGTACGTTTTCTTTCCAGATAGTATCGGACTGTTCATTTGTAGCGTCGCTCGCCGTCAGCGCCCTCTACGAGAGACGGTTTGACAAGAAGATCATCACGTCTATAATATACCCGAAGAATAAGAATAAGGTGCCGGTCTACAACCCCTTCGGGAAGTACATGGTGAAGCTTCATCTCAATGGAGTCAGGAGAAAGGTGCGTGTGTGAGTGGAAGGTCGATGGAGTGTCACAAAATTTGAGTAAGAGTTATTTTGATTATAGAAACTTTCGCCTATAATTATAGTACCTTTGGCCCGCGTCGTCGTGTGCGTGAAAGTATCGTTGCCGGTCTTAATAGACTAAACTCTAAGGAACTATAGGGATACCTGATGTAAAACTTCTCGAAGTGGTTGATATGCATAAAGCATATTCCGGGATGTGTATATACTTCGAACAGGTCTACATAATAGGTTTGTTGACTACTTTTTTACCCGACTGCGAAAGAAGTAGAGTTATTTAATTCATGTATCAAAAATGTATGCCATCCAAAATCTAAGGGAAAAAGAATTTTCAAAATTGGCATAAAAATAAGTAAGTTATAAAGCTTTGAAATTTGGTGGAAGGAGTAGTTGTCAAATAACAGTATTATCAGACTGACGTCACCGAGTGTCACCGGCCATAACGCTGCATGCGTACGAAAGAGATAGCGTAATATCCACACTACGCCCTCACTTTTGCTCACAATAATATTTCGAATGTGAATAACTGCTTTATTTTTCAACGATGCAGATTTGACAGAAGAATTTATGTTTCGGATTGTTTTCTGTTATATATAAAATATTGTACATAATCAAACATAGGAAACCACCTTATTGTATCGACTGTGAGACTATCATCTCTTGTCATTTGATACTCAAGACGACTCTACCCTCGTCCAGAAACGCATCAGTTCTGCATGTTGATCCTCGGTGCAGAAATAGACAATGCTGTGATCTCTTTACCATATAATTTGTTTGCCAGGTAATAATAGACGATCGTCTGCCGTACAGCAAGCAGGGGCGCTTGTTGTGTTCCTACTCTAGCAATAAGAACGAGTTCTGGGTGTCGCTTCTGGAGAAAGCGTATATGAAGGTCATGGGTGGATATGACTTCCCCGGATCTAATAGTGCAAGTATTTTTTGGTTTATTGCTGTATAAGATGTATATAAAAGGAACTATAGTAGGGACAAACTAATCTGGCCGGTATGACATGACACGGTTTTGAATTTTTTGGGTAAACGTTCTCACAGAAGTATCGAGTCGGGAAAAAAATTGAATTGTCATACCGGCCAGCTTAGTTTGTCCGAACTATAATGGCTGAGTATTTTAAACTACATAGATAGTTGGAAAATTAGGTCGAATCATTTGTCGACCACTTTTTAAAGCAAAAGAGGAAATGAGTCAGCTAAAGGTAATTGATCACCATTGTCCATAAACAGTGCAAACATATTGTGTATTGCAGTGGCATTAAATCCGCTTATATTATCCTACTAATATTATAAACGGAAAAATTGTAAACATGTATGTATGTTTGTTACTCTTTCACGCAAAAACTACTGAATGGATTTCGATGAAATGTAGCACACAGGTAGATCATGTCCTGGATTAACACACAGGTTACTTTTTATCCCCGGAAAATATAAAGCGGGACTTTTATCCCGGGAAAACTTATTCACGCCGGCGGAGCCGCGGGCAAAACCTAGTGTAACAAAAACGAATACGCGTCTCCAAATGAAATCGATTATTCGATTGACAGAACATAGACCTGCACGCGCTAACGGGCTGGATCCCGGAGCGGACCGCGATCCGCGCGGGCGAGCCCGACTTCAACGCGGACGAGCTGTACGAGAGCATCCGGGTCCGCCTGCAGCGCGGCGACGTGCTCGTCACCGTCGCCACGGGGGACCTGCCTGATGCTGAGGCGGAACGCACTGGATTGGTCGCAACGCATGCCTACGCTGTGCTGGATGTTAGACTCGCTAATGTGCGTATCGATAATCGGATAATCGATTTTAGGTACAATCGATATCAAGTCTCTAATTTTAATAAATCGATTCTTACAATTATCGATTAAAGCTTTTGATTTGCTAACGTTTATTGAACAATGGGCTTAAGTGCCAATCGAAATGTTTTTTTATTATCAAAACATACATACGTTAGACGGAGATAATAAATAGTTTTTTTATTAGATCAATGTGATTTGCTAACGTTTATTGCACAATGGCTTTAAGTGCCAATCGAATTGTTTTTTTATTATCAAAACATACATAACGGAGATAATAAATCGTTATTTTTATCAGTTCAATAAATCAATCAATTAGATACATAGTATACACAAAGTAAAGCTAAACATGTAGTGAAAAAGTATCCTTCATATTTACTTTCTTTTTATCAGTTTATTCTATATGCAGGGCGTAAAGCTCCTTAAACTGAAGAACCCATGGTCACATTTGCGTTGGCGTGGTAACTACTCGGAGCTAGATACTGCACACTGGACCCAGTCTTTGCGGTCCCTCCTGAACTATGACCCTGACAGTGCAGCGCAGTACGATAACGGAGTCTTCTGGATCGATTATACCAGTATACTGCGTTTCTTTGACGTGTTCTACCTCAATTGGAACCCGGAGATGTTCCACTACACTTACTGTATACATCAGTGAGTAAAACCAATCTGTGATGGTCTGTAATATATTTTTTTTTTTATTTATGGCACTTGTGTTCACATTTTGCCAATGTCAAGTATGGGTTGTCTTTTTTTATTATCTGTAGTATGTCGAAGTAAAGCAGTGGCTACCTTACCAAGACTTTATCGAGGAGTTTTGGCGGCAACAAAAAAAAACATTTGATTAGCACGATTATTTCAATTCACTTCATTTGAGCTCTTTGATAGAACTATATTGGATAAAATACCACCATAATTATGCAATATAACACTAAGTATCACCAAAATAAAGAATTAAAACAAGAGCACCTCATGACACTTCCAAGTTCCCGCCAAAACTCCTGGTCTGTAATTTATAATGCCTGATCCTTTGATTAATTATATACCTAGATAGACACTGAACGTTTCAAACGCGTCGAAAAAAATAGAGGCCAACTGTTGCCCGCTAAATGAGTGCGAGTGAATTATTTTTTGTTGTTTTTCATGGATATAATTTTCTCCCCATTTTAATAGAAACCATGTAATAACTGGTATCATTATGCGCGCACACAAGGATACGCAGAATGATGCAGCGATAGCGTATTACAAAGCTGTCACGCATACTAGCTTAAGAAAAGTTGGCCTATTTGTTTTAGTTTCATTGCAGCGCGTCACTCTATCTAGGTTTATAATTTATCAAAGGCCTGATCATACGTCTTCGATTTTGAGTTATTGAAGTAGTTCCAAGGGTAAAATATATAGATTTTTTTTGTGGTGTATTCGCTATCAAAGGACATGTCCAAAAATGGGCCTGAAATTCTAACCAAGACAGTTTATATATATTTGGATAGAACGTCTAAAAACTAGCCTTTTACATTTACGCATTTGAGATTTATGTTATTTTATTTTGCTTAAAAATATGAACGTTTTGAAAAAAGTTACTCATGAATGGAGGAGTCTTAATATATTTTTTTAATGAATCTAAGTTCTATATTTTGCCCCTTTAATATCCCAAAAGTTTGAGCCTGGTTAGATTTTGAGGTCCAGCACCCATACAAAAAGCGGACACCTCTTTTCTGAGTATTAAATAATCGATTACAGATTTAAATCGATTACATTTTCTGTGAATAACGCCGACATAAATGACTTTTTTTAGAAAATGGGACGCAGGCAACGGTCCAGCCAAGGACGCGTATAATATAGGCGAGAACCCGCAGTTCTCCCTCCACGTACAGGGGAAGGGAGCTGTGTGGCTTCTGCTCACACGACATATCACACAGATCGACGATTTCAGAGACAACAAGGAGTACATCACTCTGTTAGTGTATAAAAATAACGGGAAGAGAGTTTATTACCCTTGTGAGTATTTAATAGTGCTTTTATAAACTGAATAGGGTAGTTGACTACTTTATGTACCTTATGTACATCTATCAAATAACGGTATACAATTTTGGACCGTATTGCTATGCAATGAAGGCCCGTTTTAGCGTGAAACCTGTGAAAATGCGACTCAGATTCGTGCGCTTTTCGCCATTTTTTTGCTTATTGCGTAAGATCGAATTTCGAATGATATAATTTGACAGCGGGGGGAGGGCGGTCGCCGAGGGGTTAATACATTTATCAAAAATATATGTCATCCAAAATCTAACGGAAAAATAATTTTCAAAGTTGGGGCAATAATTAGTAAGTTATAAAGCTTTGAGATTTGGTGGAAGGGGTAGTTGTCAAATAACAGTAATATTACACTGTGACCTCACCGCGATAACGCTGCGTACGTGCGAAAGAGATAACGCATATCCCCTCCACGTCCCCACTTTTACTGACAACAATGTTTCAAATATGAATAACTGCTTTATTTTTCAACCAATTTTGATGCTGATTTCCTGAAGAATTTCTATTTCATATTATTTTCTTCGAAGGCATGCTTAAACTGAAATCGGGTAACCTATTATACTACTACGGTGTTAAGAAAGGACGTCATGGTGTGGGCTTTTTGGTGAACAGTAAGGTGGTGAACTGCATAACGAAGATTACCCAAACTTCTGAAAGGATAATAAGTCTGGAATTTAAATACGGAAAGACAGACTATACATTTATTCAAACATACGCTCCAACGTTTGATGCTGAAGAAACAGAAATAGACAAGTTTTACCTAGATTTAGAAACGGCGTACTGTAATACCAAAAGCAATAACAAATACATTATGGGTGATTTCAACAGTCAAATAGGCTGCCGAAATACCGGCGAAGAATACTATGTAGGTAAATTCGACTTTGGAAATAGAAACGAAAGAGGCGAACGTCTTATAGCTTTAGCGCAAACCCTAAATCTGAAAATATCGAATACTTTTTTTAAATGCAGAAGAAACAGAAGATGGACATGGAGCCACCCGAATCAAATTAACAAAAGTCAGATAGACTTCATTCTTGTACCAAATTTCAGGAACGTTAAGAACATACGTGTTATTCGAAACCTAAATTTTAACACAGATCATCGACCTGTCGAAATGATCCTGACCGCAAACATCAAACGCAGGAGATTTATAAAACAAACAAATAATTTAAAAATAAATGATACATTGATCGTAGAAAAATGTACAGAGAAGGAGTTTAACACAATGAATATACAATATAAAAACAACATCGCGGTACAAGAGAACTATAATAGTTTTGAAGAGCTACTACAAAAACTAACAAGGAACCTAAGGAAAAATACAATAAAGTCAGAAGAAACAAGGTATACAGATGAAACCAATCGATTATTACGAGCTAAGATGTATCTACAAAATAAAATCACAAAGTCAAAAGCCGAAAAAAATAGATTAAAAGCTGTACACAAAAGATTGAGAAAATTAATAAAAAGAGACATTGAAAGTAACAGAATGATAAACGTAGAGCGACTCCTGAATAAAAACTGCGCTGTCAAAAAAGCGGCATACAGCATATCGGTTGGAAAAGCCTTGATACCACACTTAGAATATAAAAGCAAAAAAATTACGAAGAGGGCAAACATCACTAAAGCAGCAACAGACTACTTTAGCAATCTATATAAAAACGAACATTCGAAGAACTCACACTATCACCAAGATGAAACAGCCCATCCAGAAAATTACATACTTTTAGATGAAGTCAGAGCAGCAGCCAAGAAACTAAAAACTGAAAAGAGTTCAGGACCTGACGGGCTAAGTAACGAAATAATAAAATATGCAAATGATAATTTGTTCTTGTATATTCAGTGTTTGTTTAACAAAATTATTGAATGTGAAGAAATACCCAATCAATGGCATACTTCCAATATTATAGTTCTACACAAGAAAGGTAGGAAGGATGATTTAAACAACTATCGACCAATAACTTTATCATCATGTATGTACAAACTATTTATGTCAATAATGCGGGAAAGAATAATGTATACATTAAATGATCAACAACCGATAGAACAAGCTGGGTTTAGGCCTCAATACAGTACAATTGATCACATACATTCATTAAATCAGCTAATAGAAAAATGCAATGAATATAATTACACAATATACAGCTTGGCAAAAAAGAGTGTGGATTTAATGAGGGCGCCTAAGTCTAATATAATACTAATATGGCAACCCAGTATACTACGACGTAAAGAGTTTAGATACTTGTTATTTTTCATTAGTATCACGTGGCACATTATGTTTGGCCAGAACAAAGGACTCACAATTAACAAAAAAAAGCAACTTGTTGATGAATTTTTTTTTAACGAAAACCTCTTGTTTGATGTAACTCACAGTTTTGTTCATTTATTGTTGTTTACCTACTGAGCCTTTAGGGATGATTTCCGAGCGTCAGGTAAATATTATTTGTATGAAAGAACAAAGAGATTTATAATACATACAAAAGAAAAGAGGTCTATTCTTTGCACTAGGTCTTTGATACGTTAAATTTATAAGTGGTACTGAGTCTATTGAATCTTACTAATATTATAAACGCGAAAGTTTGTAAGTATGGATGTCTGGATGTATGGATGTTTGTTACTCTTTCACACAAAAACTACTAACGGATTACGATGAAATTTGGCACACGTGTAGATTATGTCCTGGATTAACACATAGGCTACTCTTTATCCCGGGAAAATATAAAGCGGGACTTTTATCCCGGGAAAACTCATTCACGCGGGCGGAGCCGCGGGCAATAGCTAGTTATGAATAATATTATATACGAGCATCTGCTCACTTACGGAATTATGTGTTTTCAAATAATTTACTAGCCCTTCTTATTCTCGCGAGGATATTCGAGCAGGTCATATCATCGTTAGAAAATACTATTGTAGTATAAATATCCGTTCATCGTATATTTAACAGTTTGGAAAATTAAACATTTTTATAACTTCATAATTTATTTCAATAATACAAAATATCTATTAAAATTAATCCGATTCTAAAACACTTTCATCTAAGTATTCTACCCCAGAAAACTGTATTGTGTCTTGGCTAGATGTTTCTGCAACAACAGAATCATCTGACTCTGAAGCAGTGTCGCTGCTGCTTTCTTCTCTGAGGTTAATAATCAATTGTTCAATATCCTGATACATAGTCATACCCCTATCATAATATTCCTTTTCAATTTTCGTAATATGATGGCATGAATTCTTCCAATCTTCAGCAGTAATAGCTAGAAATGCTTGTTCAGCTGCCATCTGTTGGAGTAAAATATTATTAATTATGAGTTCAAGTCAATAACATTAAGAAAAAAAAATTATGAACTTGATCTACCTTTATGTCAATGGACCCTACATTGACCGAGGCAATTTTATGTTTTGCAATTCCCCATATCAATTCAATCGGATTAAGATCACAATGATATGGTGGAAGCCGTACAACCGTGTGACCATGATCCCCCAAAAGTTGGTCTATTTCATAAATGACCTCTGGTTTATGGCGTTTCACCAGCATTAATAATTCAGGTTTGCGCATTGTTTCATCAAAAGGTATATTATTTTGAAGCAACCATAGCTTTACATCAGCAACCTTTGTTGCGCTGGTTGGTGCCTTATTGACAACTACCGAATGGTAAGGTGCATTGTCCATTACAATAATGGAAGGTTCTGTTAAATTAGGTATTAATTTCTCAGTAACCCATTTTGTAAAGTTTGCTTTGTTCATTTCAGAATGATAATCTTCATTTTTGTTTGTGCCACTGAAAATTAGAGGTGCATTGGGCACAAACCCCTTTTCATTACCAGCATGCACAATAATATATCTTTTGCCTTTGGATATATTGTGTCTCACTCCACTGATATCAATGGATTGCCAACATTTTTTGAGCTTGTAAGATGAGTGTATATAGCTTTCATACAAATAAATAATTTGTTTTTGTAATTCTATAGGCAGGTTTCTATTATGCATTATTATTTTTAAATATTGCTCTCTCTTTGCAGCTATGTTAGGTTTTTCCATTAGTGCTGATCTATCTGTTTTACATTTCTTGTATGAGAAGCCCAAAGAATGCAATATCTTTCTTAGATGTTCACGGCTTCCATTAAATCCCAATTCTTCTTTAACTACAGGTAATAAATTTCGTAGTGTAGGCACCTGGGAAAAAAATAATAAGCGCTTATTTATAACTTAATAATACATTTTTATGGAAGAAAGAAAAAATAATCTTATTACTATTATAAATGTAAATGTTCAGATAAATGTTTGTTACTCAATCGCACCAGGATGGCTAAATGGATCTGGATAAAATTTGGCACAAAGATAGGAGTATAGTCTGGAATAGCACATAGGCATACTTTTTAACTCGAAAAATATATAGTGGAACCTTAACCCCGCAAAAGCTTTTTACAATGGGCGGATTCGGAACAAAAGTCTAATATCAAATATAATACATACCTGCTTTTTTACGGTGTAGAAGAAATGAACCTTTTGTCTAATTGCGCATAAGTCAAAATCATCGAGATCTTTCTTTGGTCGACCTTTCCGATGTTTCCCAGGTGTAGAAAAAATTCCATTATTGTGTTCACCTTCTTCAACAATTTTTCTTATAGTATTGACTGATTTACCTAAAATAAATACCAAACATGCATGAACTCGTGTCAAGTATCAAAAAATTAAGTCAGTGTATAAGAGGTTTGTAAACATAACCGTATTTGCTCCTTTGTCAACAAAGACAACAAAAATCTAAAATATCGTAAATGTTATGTTACCCATATTATAAACTAGTGCAAAATGTATGGTTCGACTTGTAGAATGTAAATAATTTGCATAAATACCTGTCATATCGGCAGCTCTCTGATAAACATTGTTAATTTGAGACAAAATTTGTCCCGCTTGAGATTCAGCCAAACATCGTAAAAAAACTTGATATATCACTGCTCTACCACTACTACGAATCGTTTTATTCATTTTAATTAATAAAACAAGCAACGAGCGTAGAAGAATTTACAGAATTCCGTCGAAAATAACTTAGCGTAAACAACGATGACACAGAAGCTACTAACAATTTGACAGAAGTGACAAGTCTAATAGTGTTACCACAAATAATTAGTTTTAGTTCTTATTTTCACCGCGTCATACTCTTTTTTGCCAAGCTGTACCTCGCATTTATAGACTTCTCCAAAGCCTTTGATTCAGTGGATCACGACTACTTATTTAAAGCGCTAGAAATACAAGGTTTAAGTAAAAAATATATAAACATACTAAAAATCATTTATAGGGACAGTAAAGCTATAATTAAGACTGATAAAAGAGGAGAATCATTTTCCTTACAAAAAGGAGTAAAACAAGGAGATCCAATCTCACCAATTTTATTTAATGCAATCTTAGAATCAGCTTTTCGGACGTTATCATGGCAAGAAAAAGGAATAAAAATAAATGGGAAGATATTGAATAACCTGAGATTTGCTGACGATGTTATTATTATTGCAAAAACCCCGACAGATTTGGAAAATATGATTATTGACTTTAAGAACACGTGCAAACCAGCTGGACTACACATGAATAAAGAAAAATGTAGAATAATGACAAATGGTAAAGAAATACCCATCATAATAGACGGCGAAAATATACAGTACACAGAAGACTACATATATTTAGGCCAACTAATGTCATTCAAAAACAAGCAAGAAAAAGAACTACAACAAAGAATATGCAAAGCCTGGAAAAAATTTTGGTCCCTCAAATTTATAATGAAAAGCGAACTATCACAAAAGGTGAAAACAGAAGTATTTAACACAGCAATAATACCTACCCTAATATATGGAGCCCAGTCATGGACCTTTACAAAAACACTAGAACACAAACTAAGAGTATGTCAAAGGGCAATGGAGAGGTCGATGGTGAAGGTAACAAGAAAAGATCGGATAAGTAATATAGATTTGAGAAAGATGACTGGAGTGGACGATGTCGTGGTGAGAGCCAGGAAGGCAAAGTGGTCATGGGCTGGCCACATCAGTCGTATGAATAATGAAAGATGGGCAAAACTGCTCACCGAATGGGTACCAAGATATAACGTCCGCAGCAGAGGAAGACCGAAAGCTAGGTGGAGAGACGAGCTAGTAAAATTTGAAAAATTCTGGTGGCGAACAGCCTTAAATAGGAAAATATGGGATAGGTTGGGGGAGGCCTTTGCTCACAAGAGCTCCGATTAAGTATTCACATTTTGATTATTATTTTTAACGTTAATTATAATTAATTTTATGCCAATTGTCTTAATACTACCAATTATAATATATTATATTACTAATTATTTGATAATGTAAAAAAAAAAGCATGTAAAAAAAAAAAAAAAAAAAAAAAAACGGAATAAAAAGGCAATAAATAAATAAATAAAATTATTTTCTATTCCCATTGAAGTAACTTACAAAATCAAACACAGGAAACTACCCTGTGTGCTTAGAATGTGACAAAAAAACACGTCACGTCTCCGTTTCGTCTTATTGGGATTGGTTGAGAGACTGACGTATTGGTCTCTCGATCAATCACAAACATCAAAATTAAACGACATCGTTTTACGAGTTGCGTCTTCGTGTCACATTCTAAGTCCACTGTTATGAGAAAGATTGTTGAATGCGACGCCTGCCCATAAAAAATAGCAATGCTATTGTATTTTGCCCAGACAAGATTGTTTTATTCAGTCTAATTAAAATATAGGATTTATAATGTACCTACTATAGTTTATACTATATATGAGGATAACATCGTCCATATGCTATATTGTTTTACATATTTGCAATTTCGAATATTTTACTGGAATATAATGATGAAAGTTGTATCGATTTCCATTCCATCGATTATACTTGATCACAAATAAACTGTCAAACTACAATTTTATAACATACTAGCTTTTGCCCGCGGCTCCGCCCGCGTGAATGAGTTTTCCCGGGATAAAAGTCCCGCTTTATATTTTCCCGGGATAAAAGTAGCCTATGTATTAATCCAGGACATGATCTACCCGTGTGCCAAATTTCATCGAAATCCGTTCAGTAGATTTTGCGTGAAAGAGTAACAAACAGCCATACATCCATACTTACAAACTTTCTCGTTTATAATATTAGTAGGATCCTCATAATTTATTTCAGACGAACCTGAACCTTACATAGACGGAATAAGGATCAACAGTCCGCACTACTTATGTAAGATTATAGTGGGGGACGGCAGCGCCGATCGATACACGCTGGTGGTGGCACAGTACGAGAAAACCAAGACGATATACTATACTCTAAGAGCGTATGCCACTTGCCCCTTTAGTTTAGCGAAATTGGAGCCTTATCCGTATTTTAAAACAGTAAGTATAGAAAATTATCTTAGTAATATATTAATGTAGTTGCTATTATGCTTCGGTGGCATAGTTGTATTGAGTACGCGTTACGAGTATGATCTGCGCGCTGAAGTCCTGGGTTCGAATCCTGGGTCGAGCCAAAAACTTTGTGCCTGGGTTTCCCATCTTAAAATCTTCACCAATTCTTCATCTTTCCGTCGGTCCTGCGCCTGATCTCTCTCCGGTCATGTCGGATTGCCGTCTCACCGGACTATGAGAGTGAAGGAATAGCGAGTGCACCTGTGTATTGCGCACACACTTGTGCACTATAATATCTCCTGCGTACCTGGCTGATCTCCGTTGAAATTGGCCAGGCCATAAAAGTAGCTCTTTATATTTTCCCGGAATAAAAAGGACCCTATGCTACTTGTTGATAAGATAGCTTTATACTGGAGAAATAAATTTTAAAACGGTCCAGTAATTTCAAAATACAATTCTTTCCTCTTTGTAATATTAGTGTAGATTTAACTAATCCCATTTTATTAACAGTTACGAGGTGAATGGTCAGGTCGTACGGCGGGGGGTTGCGAGAACCATCGTCTTACGTATCCCAACAACCCAAAATGCGTGGTGACCATCCCTGAGTCGAGGGTCCCCTGCCACCTGGTGGTGGAACTCAAGGGTCCGAAGCAGTACCAGATCGGGATAGACGCCAGGGTCGAGGCTTTGGATGATCCGTCAGTGACAGCGCCGTTTTTGAGGGAGTCTTCTGGGCCATTTAGGTATGATTTTTATATTGTCTATTTCTACCGCCAAGTACTATGCATGCACTGTTGTGTTTCGGTTTGAAGGACATTGTATCCAGTGTAACTACTGGACATAATGAGACTTAACATCTTATGTCTCAGTATGACGAGCGCAGTGGAGTACACAGTACTCTGTAAGTCAAGGTGCTGGTTAGTGTTGCTACTGTTTATGGGTGGTCGTATCGCTTACCATCAGACGAACGGCATGCTCGTCTCGTCATTCAAAGCAATAAAATAAAGTCCGTACTTTAGATGAGTACATATCAAACAACTTTGCAGCAAAAATTATCGAATAACTTTTCGACTGGTATTTTGTATCGAGACTGATTCAACGGATAACTTGATTTAGGAATTGAAACCAGAACCTCATAGTTTGCAGTCGATATTAAACCAATATCTTAATTTATACCTTTCTTCCAGATCCGGTTTTGTTGTTCTCGAACTATCGAATCTTCCTGCAGGTAGGTACATACTTACAATATCGACGTTCTTACCAGGACAAGAAGGTCCTTTTATACTAGAAATGAGGTCAACTTGCCCCGTGACCTGTGAGATAAGGAACTAGAGACCCGCCCGCTGGAGGAAACAAGAAGATTATCGAGTGTAGTATTGTTTTATAGTGGGAGGAATTATCGATAAATTGAAATTATATCGATAGTGGTTTAGTGATTTTATTTTGTGACCAGGAATCAAAGGATAATTTTTTATTGTATTATTAATTTAGTTTTATAGTGAAATTAATGACTTCGTGATTTATCGATTTTTAGGTTTAATTTAGAGATAATAGATACAATACAATGATTTATTTGGTCTCGTTAAGTAGTGTTTTGAATTAATTTTTTATTATAATTTTATCGATAATTCTCTACGCTATATAAAATTGTCCATGTTTCATAAATATATTTTTGTAAGTGACAATTTAGAGAGTTATTTATTTGACAATAAAATTATTTGGATACGTGCCTTCACGGAGCGCAAATTATATTTCGGGGCGTGCGACCATTGATTTCATTTAACTTTGAACTACAGATTCAAAAGTTATGCAAATTATGTTGGTGATATTGCAATAAATGTTTAGTTTTCACAATAAACGAAGTGCCTTAACCAAACATAATATCGAGGGGTGAAAGGCTATTTAAGCGATTTTTTTGGCATATTAAGTTCTATATATATTTGGAATCAGTATCTTTTTCTGATTGTTTATATCGCAAAAAATTACCCTCAAACCAAATAGCCTTTCACCCCTCGATATTATGTTTTAAAATTTGACGTATTGATTTGAAGCTACAATATCAAAATTTAAATAGATTTTTTATAACTATAAACGGAGGCACGAAGCAAACATTCCTGCTTGATAAAAATGAATATGGGGCAACCGCCTAGGGTCACGCGCTTCAAAGGGACACAAAGAAAAAACAAACCTCCTTCGGCAATCGGGTAAAAAGAACTCGCAAAGATCTGCCGCCCAGAGCCTCTGGGTAAGGCCGCCACTAACACTCAAGTTCCATTGAAATCTATTTATATTCCACCTTATTGCAGTATCGCTGGCAATAATTCATTTCCAATGTCACGGTCAAGTTCTTTGTGAAATAAGCAAAACAGTGCGAGTGTTCCATATCGAATTTATGTTAATTTATGCAAGTTTTTGTCGTTGGAACGTTGCTTTTCCGTTCAGCGGTGGATGTCTAATTAGTTGCTCATTTCTGCATGTCATTACAATGGCGGTTTCGATATAATGAGGGTAGTTTTGACAGAATAGAAAAAATCTGTTTAATTTTTTATATTAAGAACACAGAATTAAATATTGGTGTTGTAAAATGTGCTTAATGATTGTAAAAGAAAACGGAAATATATGTGTTTTATAATGTGCTACCAGGATGTATAACGGAAATAATCTCTAATTATGTATTATATTAATCAATTTATTTATTTAGATAAAACTAGGGTTGTACGAATTAAGTGTTTTTATAGTTAAGTATTTTTATTGTTGAACACACACCAATTATGAATATTGAAGATTAATGAAATTGGGGAGAGGGGGGATTAAATTATTAAAAAGGTCGAAAAGGAAACCACCATTACCGGCCTTGTTTAAAGTAATAACGATCTGACTTTTAAAACTAAATTAAGTCTACTATGACTAATATTAATGTTTATTTTCTTGGTAATTGTAATTGTTTGTATACATTTTATTCGACATCTAATATGTAAAGGTTTTTTTAAAAATGCTAAGCATTTAATTTTCCTTAAAAGTGTGTGAACATCGTGCGAAAAGCTTGTTTTATAAGGAGGGGAAGTTTGGAAGAAATGTACTAAGCATCTTCCCATTTATACGCATTTCCGCTCTTTTTATTGATGCTCTCTTTGCAATGTCTTCTATGTTGGAAAAGTTTTTTATTTTCTTGCACATTCTATTATCTAAATCAAAATGGTTTAATTATTTTGCCTGTTAGCATATGACGTCCTGTTCCAACTTCCCCTTTCTTTCTAGCTACTTCATTTACCGCGTTTTATTGTTAATATGCTTAAAGCACTCCGCTGTGATACTGTTTAGTGTTAGGATATATCACAGAAAAAATCAAGTTTTATCGATTGTTTTAATAAATATTTTGGCTAAACATTGTGTGTTTTTATTTTAAGTTACGCATGGCGATCTCACTTTCATTTACTGGATATATTTCCGGAAGTCCACATAAGCCCCATCCTCCTCTAATCTTTATTTCTTTTATTTAAAGGATTGCAGTGTATCATGATTCGTTTAATGTTTAAATTGTGGGTATCAGCTGCATACATGTGGCGGAGAATGAGACTAAGGACGTGAGCGCCTGCCGCCTTATGAAAAAAAAATGGCCGCCTATCTGACGTCAATTCCGTTTGGATACAATCCAAATCCAAATCTCGTATATACTGCATACATATTATATCGGAAGATATACATGTCGTATAGGTATAGTAGTTAAAAAAATCGAAGCTCTGTTTTCACAAAGGCCATGCTAAAATGTATTATATTTAAAACTAGCATTGAGCTCGGCTCCGCCCGCATGGAATAGTTTACCGGCATAAAAAGTAGCCTATAGCACTCAGGAGTAATGTAGCTTCCTATTAGTGAATTTTCAACATCGGTCCAGTAGTTCCTGAGATTAGCGCGTTCAAACAAACAAACAAACTCTTCAGCTTTATAATATTAGTATAGATTTTATAGCTCCTTTTGCAAACAACCAATTGAACTGCGAAGTAACTGAAGCGTATCGAAAGCTTACGATTTCTAGGTATGTATTCTAAATAAATAGAATTAATATACAGGCTGTTATAAAATTGTTTCATTACGCTTGGCATGATGTTGTAGTGGATTACATGTTTTCTAATTATAACTTTAAAAAATACAGGCTGTTACAATTTTATATTTTAGCTGTTATATTATAATTGAATTTTAATAAATAAGTCTTTAGACATCTTTGATCTCTAATTATAAACGAGAGAAAAGTATGAGAAATATTATGAACGTGGAAGAGGCAAAAGAGATATGCTAAGACTCAAAATCGTAGCGTTTGGTACTCAATAGTTTCTGCCTACCCCTAAGGGATAAGGGCGTGAGTGTGTATATATGTACGAGAGAAAGCAGTACTTACTAAGTACTTGCCTAGTAAAGATAAAACATAAACGTATCATACGTACAATACATAATGTAGAGGCACATCATATTATATACCTACATGTATTATTAAACACTCTATATAATAACTAACACGAATAAAGCTTGTCTCTATACATTCGCAACTTAAATATTGTTTTACAATATTATGTAGTGTATTCCGATATGACGAGTTTATTATTGTAATGTATTTATGATGGAATTGAACTGCGACGAAATGCGACGCCAAAATGGAAAATCAAATACTCGTTAGGAGCTACGTGCTGTCTGCTACAGAAATTTAAACTTTATTCCCATTGCGATAAGATGATGTACAGTTTGTATCCTTGCGCCTCCTTAGAATGTGGTGTAGGGGACAAGCTTTCGCGTTTTATAGGGCTTTGTTTGTGTTGAATAATTCTTTTGGAGGAATTATTCTGCGTTACTTTTTACGTTTGTTGTAAATATTACGGTATCGTTATTAAGGTCTCAAGTCATGGAATCGATTACGCAAAGTAACTCACTTTAGCTGGTGTATTGAGAAGGGTCGGTAGTCACTATTTATTAGTTATTACAAATCAGGCGGCGTGACAACCTTGCATGGTGTGGAAGTCCCACTGTGTGCTTCTAAACTATTTATTATGATGTGTGGACTATTCAAACGAATGAAATCAAATCGGTCGAGTGGTGACATTGGGTTGTTCTTGCTATCAGCCTGGAGGATGGATTTTGTGCCTAATATGGCTCGCTCCCTATAGGGCGGAACATACTTGGCGAAAAGTGGATGCAGTGGTGGCACCTCTGCGTGATGTGTGTATTTTAGCGTTTCGCCTATACCTCGCGTGGCAACCCTAACGTAAATGTTTTATAAGGGTACGGCTTCAAAATTTAATTTAGCTCCCTATGTGTGCGCGATTCGTCATTGTTTTTGCAGGCTCTAATTTCGTGTGTGTGCGTTTGTCGATAACGACGCGGTACAGTCTACTAGTTTACATAATTTCTATTGGAATGGCTTTATTGGGAACGTTTTAATCTATTTATTATTTAAGGTGTGTGATATTAAAAGATGATTAGGGTGTTGATACTGGCGGGTAGTTAAAACGGCATTGAGAAGTTTAGATAGATTTCATTTTGTTTTTTTTTTTTAGTATAGCATTTAGCCCTGATTATAAGTATAGTAGATATATTTATTTATTTATAAAAGAGTATTTAACCTGATAAAGGCAGAGAGGTCGTACAATTAATATTTATTATATACCTATTTCAAGACGTTGTGGACACTCACTCTTGTCAAAATTATGCTGGCTAAGTTGATGTATTTTTTTTTTGAATCACATTACAGTCAGTAGCCTGACTCGAGTTGGCTTTTCTGACCACACCCGACTTTCGGGCGAACGCTTTAGGTGCTCCAACCCTTTACATTTAAACGACCACGCTGAGGGCACCCCCAAGTGGGGTACGAGCCTCGGCTCAGGGCGGTCGTTGGAAGATGATTGAGACATCAGCGATTAGGGGATTTTAACGGTGTAACACACCAATCTATCCATTGTTTTCATCGGCACGCGGGACGGAACTGCTAACTGGGTCAGAACACCGGGGGCGCGGCGAGGACGGTACAGCGGTTTTGAGGGGTGTGAGAGTTTCAATAACTCGTGCTTTCTTTGGATGGCCAGAGTGATGGCATCATCTGGGTCGGTCAGGACTGAACGGGGACGTCTCCATTTCGCACGGTCAAATGGAGTATAAATGGATGAGTTTCGGATGAGCGGATTATGATGATTAACCGCACGGTCGACGTAGCGCCTGCTAAGCGTCTGAATAAAGTGCCTGATGGTCGGCATGTCGGTGTCTTCGTGTAGGTTGCGATTACGCACGTACCACGGGGCATCGAGTATCTGTCGTAGAAATTTATTCTGGACAACCTGCAGGCTCTCAATCCGACCGGGTGGTGTGTGAGCGAACGCGAAAATCGAACGTTCGTTATTCAAATTTACATCGCCGCGTGTACGTTTAACGAAACAGTAATTACCTAGGTATTTATAGCGTAAAATATTCGTACGAGAGATGCGGAGCAGTAATAATTTTTAGTTTCTCTCTCAGTGAGAAGTCATGACTACAAAACCTTCTACTCGACACACGTTTAATAATTCATTTTTATAAAGCTATCTAAAAAGGAATAAACCAAAAACTCCAGAAAACCTCTGCGGAACAGGTAGTAAAGTAAATTTATTCTCAAAATGAATTCAAATGTATACTTATTTATGTATTAGACTAGCTTTTACGCGTGGTAGCGTGTTCTGTTTTCTGTTATCCATTTTGTTACGTAAAATCGCATAATTCCAATTTCTTTTATACTTTACCAGGATATCAGGTATGCTTATTGTTTGTTGATCTCTATCTGTTATTTTAAAAAAAATGAAAGTTAACACTGGTGGTAGGTCTCTCATATGTAAGAGTCCGTCTGGGTAGGTACCACCGCAATGTCTATTTCTACCGCCAAGCAGCAGTGTGCATGCACTGTTGTGTTTCGGTTTGAAGGACATTGTAGCCAGTGTAACTACTGGACATAATGAGACTTAACATCTTATGTCTCAGGATGTCGAGCGCAGTGGAATGCCACACAGTATTTTGTAACTCAAGGTGCTGGATGGTGTTGCACTGTTTATGGGTAGTCGTATCGCTTACCATTAGGCGAATGGCATGCTCGTCTCGTCATTCAATAAAATAAAAAATAAATAAAAAACAAGATGAAAAGATGATATTCTATATCCGTTTCCAAACTCCACATTAGTTTTCTGTAAATTACAACAAAATCAATACACTACTCTATCCCTACATTTGCCAAACATACAAACTCAATTCAGTATTGCAATACGAGAAATCTTTAATATTAACACGTAAACTCGTAAAACCGAGCGCGGTCTCAACGGACTGTACCGAGAATGCACTGGAAATTTCATCGAAAATCCTCGCATATTCCAAACGCAAAAAGATATTGGTAGGGGACAAAGTTTCCTGTTGACCGTCGTACGAGATGAGTTTGAATTGAACCTCATTTGTGGCTCCGAGCGACTTATCGTCCGGGCACTCGAATCAAATATTAAATGCACGTGCCTAGGGTATTCACGGACGTTTCTGAATAGTTATTGAAATATTGTTTAGCTGGAAGTGTTAGTTCTATTTTAATATCAAATTTAATTTGTAATTTGTATTCAAATATATATCGCACCTTTAGGACGAAAACGACACAATTCAAAACAATCCAAAATAGAGTTATTGTCATAAAATTATAATTGGTCCCTTTTTTATAAAAATACTAGCATTTGCGTGCGGCTCCGCCCGCGTGGAAAAGTTTTTCCGGGATAAAAAGTAGCCTATAGCACTCAGGAGTAATGTAGCTTCCTATTAGTGAGAGAATTTTCAAAATCGGTCCAGTAGTTCCTGAGATTAGCGCGTTCAAACAAACAAACAAACTCTTCAGCTTTATATATTAGTATAGATAATAAAAAAGGCCCGATATAATAGTTTGGTCCTTTTCCCGCTTGAATATGGCTGTGTTTGAACTATTGTTGTATTGGGAACTTCGTTTTAAGTCATTTTATGAAGATAACTCAATTTTCGTTTTTTTTTTAATTGGGTCGTATTTGTTCTAAAGGTGCGATATGTGACGTAAATAGGGAGTAGGGACATAAACTAAGTAAAAACGAACTACTTAGTACTAATTAAATCGATTTTAATGCAGTTCCCACTATTGTGTTAAGCGAGATTTCTGAAGAAAATAAGTCTCATGAACAGTTTTAGAAATATGATTGGGACGGGGTAAATAATGCAAATGATAACCGAAACTGGCGTCAATAGTAAATGAAGGTAGATTTCTAGAATACCTACAATAAGTCTACTGTATTAGTGGCTCGTAATGGGTTTTTTTATTCATCAATGCTCGTAATATGCCGAGTATATAGCCATAAATTCAACCCTGAGAAAATTGCCATCGATGAATTTAAAACTTAGTATGCCCTACTGCAACTCCATAGTTGGACCCATGAATTCCCGTACTCTCGGTTGTCAGTACCTTTTCAAGGTATTTTTTCATTTTTGAAGTTATACTTCTTTAGGCGCGTTATGAAAAAACGACGACAGTGAAATTTTAAGATGCGCGCGTATCACTGTAACATAAAATTAACAGGTTCAATGAACTTTATTAGGAATCGGAGATACTAGCTAGGTTAATTATAAACGGATTAATTTAATATTCATAATTCATGCACTAGTTATTATTAAATTTAGAAAATTATAAAAAATTCTAAACAAATTTAATAAAAAATTCTTTGACTAAAATAAAAAGTGAATATTACACTGAGAAAATAATTAATATTTTAAAAATGAATGGTTCATTTTTTAATAATTGCAAAGAAGTATAACTTCTCACGCGCGTACTAAGGTACACGCACCCACTTTTTTTTTGATTGGCGTGTGATTGCACTCTTCACTTATCATCAGGTGCAGCAGCCATGCCCGTATAAAAAAATATATGAAAATATTGCTTTGTAAAAGAGTAAAAAGAAACATTCTCTACTGTTCTTATACAAATCGCATTTAACTTCTTTCAAGTGGAGTTGAAAACTGAAATCCTTACGTTCTACATACAGAAGTTTCGAAATCTAACATCATGAAAACTATCTCTTACCGTTCAATATTCAAGTTTCATTTCGTAAGTTCAGTGAGTGTAGCTCGTGTATAATTAATGGGAACCGCTCTGCGTTGCGTATTGGCTGTATTTTGCATGAGAATGTGTTCAATTGAGTTTAAAATTCTCTCATAGTTATCAAAAAGTAGGTTTTATTCGCGGTTTCAGGTCACTCCCGCGTGAAAGACCTTTTTTCGAATATAAGTCTCCCTCTGTAATTTTCTGTATAATTTTTTTATATAATTGCCATATTTGTGTGCTAATTTTTTTTAAATTCCCTTCAGTAGCTTTGCCTTCTACCCCAATATTTGTAAGAATACATATATAGTTTTAGTTGAATGTCCAATTCTAAACTAAGTAGAAAAATCCAAACATCAACACAAAACTTTAGTATTTAGATATCGGTAAAAAGTATGATAAATCCGTCAGTCTAGCTTTTCAGTTACCTGTGTATTTTAAAACAAAGTTACATCGTTATTTTATAAGTTTTTCGTATGCAACTTCAGTAGATAGATTTTTGCAGTCAAACTTTGTTATATTTTGGTTTTAAGGATGTTGCAAAAGTTATGTGTGTATTCTTTGTGAATTATCGCTCGCTTTAACGGTGAAGGAAAACATCGTGAGGAGACGTAGGTATGTGAAGTCGGCGAACCCGCACTAGGCCAGCGTGGTGGACTAAGGCCTAAATATCCTCTCAGCTGTGGGCAATATATAATACAGGGCTGCTGTGGTGGATGTTGCAACTCGTAACGAGAAGATATTACTTACTAGGTAGGTACTAAAGACTTCACGTTTTACATTTTAAAGACTAGTTACAGTGCATCCAGTATCATGCAGTTATATAGTTTATTTTGGTGTGTTTGCTACACACATAGGTAAAAAAATTGATCATATTATTTCTACAATTTCCTATATTAAGGTTTCAAACGCCTAAAGCGTTCACCCAAAAGACCGGGGTTGCTAGAAATTGAATAGCCGATTCGCGTCAGGTTACTAGAGGATAGTTAGGTTAAAAAATCTTTGCTACATAACATTATATATATTTTTTGGAGTGTGATGGCAATAGGTTTTGCTTCTGCATGTTTATTAGTCTGAAATAAGCTCGGCGAACAGTGGAGGCAGTATGCACAATTTACATCTACATTTCAGGAACACCGGGACAATGTTACCATACTGATTTCACTATTTCGGACTCTCTATTATCCAATAAACTCAAATACTATAGCAATTAACTTGTGTAAATTTATACATTGGAATATCGAAACTAGTAATATAATTCACAAAGGTTATTACTGAGCTAATAACTCACGTCCGTATCATATAAATCGTAGTTGCTAAGTACACAAGGCGTAATTGGGTTTTGTTTCGGCTGTAATATTCAATATTATCCTATGTATATTTAAACGGATACTGGATTTGCATAATATATCCTTTAGAGGGTAGTAATTTTTTTTTATGGCATTGAATGCCGAGACGAGTATGCCGTTCGCCTGCTGGTAAGCGATACGACCGTCCATAAACAGTAGTAACACCATATAGCCCCTTGAGTTACAAAGTACTGAGTGGCATTCCACTGCGCTCGTCATCCTGAGACATAAGATGTTAAGTCTCATTATGTCCAGTAGTTAATCTCTATCACTGATACAATTCATTAGAGGTCAAAATCCTTTGGCAAATTATCAAATACTTGTGTCAACCGAGGTAGTCCAATCATGTATAAGATTTAGGATGTTCCTACACGAGACACAAATCGTGTTAGGCTAGGGCTAGATTGATTAGATCCACACCAAAATAGGTTTACGAACGGATGACCCGTCCAAACGAGGGTTGGGATTTTGCTGTGACAATTGTTTTAGTATTTGGACAAGATTCTGTGGACATTAATGAACGAAAATTAAGTTTGTACCTCGATTTCTACTTAATTTTTTATGTAGTTTATTCATCTGGGTGTGTATTACAATTTAGACTAGTTATGCTCATATAGAGTAAATATTTTATTACCTACTTTATTTCTTTAAAATTTCGTTAATGTTTCAATTTTTAAATATCCCTGTTTTCGCAAACAAACTAAATTACAATTTTTAGTCTCTAACCTAACAATGTTTGCAAAGGAAAGTATGCATGCTGCCAAATGCTATACAAATATTTTCATACACCGCTACTTTTTGAATTTACGAATATAATGCTGAGTTTAGACTAGCAAGTTCTCTCAGCAATATGTTGCGCAATAACTTTCAGAAGCGTTTACACAAGCGGCAATATTTCTTTAGCAACACGCTTTTTCAAGTCATCCACCAAGTTAACTTGCGCAAGTTCTTGCAAAGCTGTTTACAGCTGTTGTACTGGTGGTAGGTCTCTCGTTATGTAAGAGGCCGTCTGGGTGGGTACCACCGCAATGTCAATTTCTACCGCCAAGCAACAGTGCGCATGCACTGTTGTGTTTCGGTTTGAAGGACATTGTAGCCAGTATAACTACTGGACATAATGAGACTTAACATCTTATGTCTCAGGATGACGGGCGCAGTGGAGTGCCACACAGTACTTTGTCAGTCAAGGTGCTGGATGGTGTTGCTACTGTTTATGGGTGGTCGTATCGCTTACCATCAGGCGAACGGCATGCTCGTCTCGTCATTCAATGCAATAAAAAAAAAAAAAACAAAAAACATTACTCGAGGAACATTTATTGCTTGCCATGTTCTTTTTTCATAAAACTGAAAGACAAGGCACGCAATCCTTTCGCCTAAATTTTATGAATCTAATATAATGTTGTTTGGATGACGATTGTAAATAAAATAATCGTCTTAAAAGTACCAACGTGAAACAGAATTATGAATTATAAAGCACAGCGTGGCATTCCACTGTACTTATCATCCTGAGTCATAAGATGTTAAGTCTTATGATGCCCAGTAATTACGTTGGCTACAGTGTCCTTCAAACAGGAAGACAATAGTGCATGTATACTACTGCTGGGCGGCAAAAATAGACATATCGGTCAAACTACAAACTTATAACTTGACAGTATAGTCTTTGAGACCTTAGCTGCTTCAGAATGGAACAATAAAAAAAAACGTTAGCTACTAGCTCAGCAAGTTGAAACTTTTATCTGCACGCAGAATAAACTGCAAGTTCTCGCTCAAGTTGCACAAATGGTGTTTACACATGCGACTTGACAGAAGTCCTGCAAGCTTCAAAATGTTCCAGAAGTCAGCTTGCCGTGACTGTTTACACGGTAAAAATAGCTTGCGCAACATAACTTCTGCAAGTTTTATTGCTAATCTAAACCCCGCTTAATGGAGAGTTATATATAAAAATATAAAAGGAAATCAATTCTAATTTATTCAGTTCGTGGGCTCCTAAAATTTCTATAGGAAAGGAGGTTACGTCCAATGTTTTTCGAAAGAAAAAACATCGGTCACGGGCACCAGCGGTCCCTACTTTATTACTTTTGTTAACACGCTCTGATCAGATCGCATTTAAATTTACGCGAATGTATCCTTTTTTGTTGCCGGCGACCATTTTGTTTCGGCGGGAAATGGAGGGTCGTGACTCGTGGCGCAGATTAGACATTTATGTCATGTTTTTGTGGCCAAGGAAGCGAATGTAGTTTACCTTGTTTCGATTTGTATTGGCTGATTTTTGTTTTATTATATTTAGTACATTCAATGTTTAGATTTGCTTAGGGATTAAAATTCTACTGATATTTAAATAATAGTGTCGGGATCTCCCTTGTTCTTAGTTTAACAGTTAACAGATTAATTCCTTAGTAAGTCCTTTTATAATTTTTTTTTTAATAATTTATAATTATCTTAAATTTATTAATATTGAAAACACAACTCTTAACTAGTTATGAAACAAGTAATGTATCCGACTGCACCGTCGGAATTTTCATCCAAAACTCTTGACTTCACTTTTAATGGAGTTTCCTAAGAAATAAAGTCGCAAAATATGACATTTATTTCACGCTATAAATGTAAATTATGCTGTTCATTTTAAAGCCTTTATTCAGTTGTTAACATGATGTAATGCCGGAAAATAAAACAGAAAATACTGACGTCAAACCTTATATTTTACAATGAAGGTCACGGCTTCCGTACCATGTCGCTTCAACCACCGTGAAGTATAGAATATGTTTGTTTTTATATTATGTTGTAAAAAGGACTAGTTTTTGTTATGATTTTTATAAACAACTGACAATTAGATAAGTAGAGTAACTTTTCCTTACACTTTAAAGTCATCAAGGTAACAGGGGTGCAATGGGTTGCAGTTAGGGTTACCATTAATGAATGGAAGAATGCTTATCGAGGGTACCCAAAATGCCTGGCTAAAGCAAAAAGGTGGCGAGAGGTCTGGGTGGGTACCACCGCAGTGTCTATTTCTACCGCCAAGCAGCAGTGTGCATGCAGTGTTGTGTTCCAGTTTAGAGGATATTGTCATCATCATCATCAGCCACATGACGTCCACTGCTGAACATAGGCCTCCCCCAAAGATTTCCAGGCGGACCTGTCAAAAGCGGCCTGCATCCAGCGTGTTCCTGCTACCTTTATCAAGTCGTCTGTCCACCTTGCAGGTATAGAGGATATTGTAGCCAGCGTAATTGCGCTTTAGAAAATATACTGGGCTTTAAGAGGCTTATCATCTTATGTCTCAGGGTGGCGAGCACGGTGGAGTGCTACGCAGTTCTTTATAATTCAAAGTTCTGTAAGGTGTTGCTACGGTGTGCTCCCCAACGGGAGAACGGCACGCTCTTCTCGTCAATCAACAGTAACAGTAAAAGAATTAGTAATAATGATGACCAGTACTTATTAATCAAATTTGATGAAGACCGATATTTACTGCCTCGGTGGCGTAGTTGTATTACGGTACGACTGCAAGGCTGAGGTCTCGGGTTCGATTCCCGGGTCGGGCAAAGTGATATTGGATTTTTCTATTCAGTATCAGCCCGGAGTCTGGATTTTGTGCCCGATATGGCGATAGACTCGCCCCCTATCACATCATGGGACGGAATACGCTTGGCGAAAAGTGGGTGCACTAGTTGCGCCTCTGCCTACCCCTTCGGGGATAAAAGGCGTGAGCATGCGATATTTATCAGATGACATATTTCTTCAAAATGCTTGTCTCAGACAATGCCGGCCAGACGCCTGTCCAAACTTTAAAAGGCCTGTCAAATGCGGTAAAAGCCTTTCACATGGTAACCCTTGCAGTGAAATGTAAGTATTGATGTGCGCTATTGTTGTCTAATTAGAGCCCTTCAAAAATCACCGAGTTTTTTATTGCAGTGGTTGTTAATACTGCTGCAAAACTATCTAGTGTAGTCAGGTATCTCTGCCATAGAAGAGAATGTACTATGAAATACCCCATACGAACTTATCTCAACGAGTCAATGCGATTGTGCGGCTAAAACCTATCTCTTTAGGGCCCGAACTATGCGCGGTGGTAGGGGCTTTGGAGGGGTTGGGTGCAGTCGGGCGATTGCTCGGAGTCCTCAATTTTCTCTCTAGGAAAGAAAAATCTTATAGAAATAATCATGCTTACCAGACCAACAAAAAAGTATGTTTTAAGATATTTTCATAACAAGATCATAATTTATATGGTGCTAATGTTAAGGGCGGTAAATGTTATTTTTTGCCCGGAGCGGCTAAACAGTTAGATCGGGCCTTGCTTCTCGTTACATCTTTAGTGAAAACGCTCTCTATGCCCATGAGCCGCACGATTACTTCATCTCACTCACACTTGTCATCACCACTTGACAGTTGGATGTCGATGGTCTACCTGTAGTGTCTATGGATCATGTCAATGCGAGGAATAACCACCATTACCCAGGCCGATAGTTTGTAGGAAGCGTTTGATTAGATTTTAATTACGCCCATTCGTTTGAGCTGCGTCGGACTGCGGCACGCGACGCGTCAGCGCTGCATGTAATGAAATTTTCGACTTTATTACGTAAACAGATATTTGGTTTTTAATAGAGTCAGTATTACGTATTTATCCTTAAGCAGATTTTATTTATTTATTGTTATAAGGTACACCAACAGCACTACATATTATAACATTCTAATGCAGTAGGTAAAACAAAAAGGTACAACATCCGATATGTGTAGGTACTACTCATAACTAAAACATAACATTGAAAAGATAGAAGATAATAAGATCTCTGCTGAAAATATGGGTGCAACATCTGTTGCAGCCATATTTCGCCAACTATGTTAGGACCCATTTAATAGGGAGGCCGAATAAGCTCGATTCATGTTGTAAAACTGGAAGTGACATATACGTATCGGTCTATAACATGAATGATCCCGCTAGACATGTGTTGTACTATTTTCTGCCTATATCTATATCTGTATTTGACTGCCTCGCTGGCGTAGTTGTATTACGGTACGACTGCAATGCTGAGGTCTCGGGATCGATCCCCGGGTCAGGCACAGTGGTATTGGATTTTTCTATTCAGTATCAGCCCGGAGTCTGGAATTTGTGGCCGAAATGGCGATAGGCTCGCTATCACATCATGGGACGGAATACGCACTGCGAAAAGTGGGTGCACTAGTTGCGCCTCTGCCTACCCCTTCGGGGATAAAAGGCGTGAGTGTTTAGTGTGTATGTATCTGTGTTCCTTTTTTATATTGGCAAAGTGTGATAATTGGTTAACCAAACATTGTATTCAACTGGTTTCTGTCTTCTTTTGAAAACATGAGGGCATTGAGTCTTATAACTTTGATTTACAGTGTTCACTGATTCCGATAAATCTCAATGAACTTTATTAAATCAGCAGAACCTAATTTTAATACTTTTTACTCATATTTTTTAATAAACACAGTAGCTTCTAAAATCTAAAACGTTCAACATTTGAATTTTTTTATGGCATTGTATGACGGACCACCCAGAGTCCAGACGGACTTTTACATATGAGAGACCACCACCGCAATGTCTATTTCTACCGCCAAGCAGCAGTTTGTGTGTGTGTTTCGGTTTGAAGGACATTGTAGCCAGTGTAACTACGGGACATAATGAGACTTAACATCTTATGTCTCAGGATGACGAGTGCAGTGGAATGCCACACAGTACTTTGTAACTCAAGGTGCTGGATGGTGTTGCTACGGTTTATGGGTGGTCGTATCGCTTACCATCAGGCGGACGGCACGCTCGTCTGGTCATTCAAGGCTATAAAAAAAATAATTTCAAAAGGTATCTTATTTGAAAAAAGTATTTAGAAGATACGTATTTTGTATCTAGTATTTAGATACCATTTTCAAAAGTATCTTGTATCTGGTATCTCAAATCCTTTATTTACAAGTATCTTGTAACTTGTATTTCAGATACTTTTATGAAGTATCTTGAACATCTCTGCCTGTTTGAGATTGGATATAGGAGGCTGATCCCGGAACGCGACCTGCTTGTGTGGGCCACAATGGCGGATTTTACACTCTGTGTTCGGTGGTCGCTTTACGGGTGGGTACAGGTATCCTACTACCAGCAAACTTCCTCACCTTGAGACATTAGATGTTGAGTTTCATGATAGTAATTGAAAGGATTTTTTTAAAGATTTGTAAGTAACGTTAGGTATCGATTCAAGGACAACTATTCTAGGCCAAAGCCGACAAATTAAGAACATAAGTAGTTCGGTAAAATGTCTTAATTTTAAACATTTCAGAATTTTACTCAACAATTTATTCTATTTGTTAATCAGATAAAGTATCTTGAGTCTAAATACTAAACCTTTATGGACTGAATCAAAACTACTTGCTAAAACGGGACTTACCCTTATTAACTCCCTAAGTAACATCACTTACATTGGAGTTTCGTCTCTGCCACTCAGAGAATACGATCGACAGTCGCCTGTAACTTGTATTTCTAAGAGGTTCGGCGTTGGTCAGGACATCTGTCTGTTTGTGAATCATTATTTAGACGGAATGTTCCGTTTCATTACCATTCTCAATCGCGTTAATGGATAAGATGATTCTGGTTTGACGTATATATACGTCATTACCAGCATAAAGTGATAAAGATAATCGAATTGTATGACTTGGCGTTGAACACTTCATTGGATTTTCTTTATGTGAGTTAGGTTTTATTTTTATTTCGTATGATATTTATTTGTGGAGTCCTAATATATAACTTTCAACAGGTCCGTCTGGAAATCATTAGGAGAGGTCTATGTTCAGCAGTGGACTTCGTGTGACTGGTAATGTTTTTTTTAAATTGTATTGAATGACGAGACCAGCATGCCGTTCGCCTGATGGTAAGCGATACGAACACCCATAAACAGTAGCAACACCATCCAGCACCTTGAGTTACAAAGTACTGTGTGGCATTCCACTGCGCTCGTCATCCCGAGACATAAGATGTTAAGTCTCATTATGTCCAGTAGTTACACTGGCTACAATGTCTATCAAACCAAAACACAACAGTGCATGCACACTGCTGCTTGGCAGTAGAAATAGACATTGCGGTGGTACCCACCCAGGCGGACTCTTACATATCAGAGACCTACCACCAAATGATGGTGATGAATATCTAATTTGTTTCTTTCGATAGGGGGCGGAACTATCCTCAAATTATGTGTCACAAAAATCACATTTTCAGACAGGAAGGTGTGTTAATTACAAATATTTCCTATCCAACCTAGGAATCGAAACCGCAATCTCTTAATCAAACCTATACACGTTGCAAGGCTTACGATATTTATAAATACTTTAATTAGTTCAAGACTATACTTGTACAGCACATACCCGACATTCCCATTACAAATAGCAAACCCGCGTGTAATCCACTTGCTGGAACGAATTAAGTAAGAAACAATGGGCGGTCCCCGCAGCCACTAATCTTCTCACGTGACCGCGTCTAAAGGGTTAAGAAGTTGAATGAACACTAAGTGGTGGATATTGTGAGCTATGGATGTGAAGAAACTTAGAAATATGTTATAAAATACATTATATAAAGTAGGGTTAACACACACATTCATAATAGGTGCTAACCCTAATCTGTGTCATATTATTTCATACGAGCTTTTGCCCGCGGCTCCGCCCGCGTGAATGAGTTTCCCCGGGATAAAAGTCCTGCTTTATATTTTCCCGGGATAAAAAGTAGCCTATGTGTTAATCCAGGACATAATCTACCTGTGTGACAAATTTCATCGAAATCCGTTCAGTAGTTTTAGCGTGAAAGAGTAACAGACATCCATACATCCAGACATCCATACATCCATACTTACAAACTTTCGCGTTTATAATATTAGTAGGATCTATACTATAATAAAGTAGTAGACCCCGTATCTGTACATTGAAAGAAATGTGATAAACGAACTATTCAACGGATTTCGATGAAATTTGGTATGGATATAGTTTGATACCCTAGAAAAGACAGAGGTTACTTTTATCCCGGGAAAATATAAAGCGGGACTTTTATCCCGGAAAAACTTTTTCACGCGGGTGGAGCCGCGGGCAAAAGCTATAATATACGAGTATCTATACTTATAATTCTATAGGGTCATTCGGCCTAAAAGTACGCACTTTTTTTTCTATCGTCTACACAGTCAAAAATATAGTGTCTTGGAAAACGTTTTAACATTCTATATAAAGTAAATTTATTCTACTTTCATTATTTAATGAGTTTTTGTACATTGCTTAATTGTTTTTTTTTGCTATACATGTTTAAGTGCATCGGGAGAAATGCGCACTATTGACCCGTTATGTGGGAAAAACTACGCAGAGTGTTTATGGAGAATATTTTTTTTCTGTATAAGGTCTTAAAATCTTTACAAATAATATTCGACTTAATTGCAGCTTAAAGAAGAAAAAACCGTGCGATCAATATAATGAAGTTATAACAGGGTGCGTACTTGTAACCTCGTACTCTTACCCAAACAGGGAATATTTTAAACAATCACACGTTAGTTGAGACGCATTTATTTTCTAGGACAGAATTAATACCTAAAATAAATACTATAATAATCATTTAAACTTAACATAATTAACGGACTTTTGTAAACTGATGCACCATCTAGCCAGACACTTTTTTCCCAGGACAAAATATTGGTAACTAATCAACAAAATCACGTTGATCACCGTTTTTCGCTAAACAAGTGAGGCTTGGTAAATTAGCTTGTGGCTCTGACATCGTCCCTGACGCGCCCCTGATCTAGCCGAAAAAGTGTCTGAGCCCCCTCAATAGGTTCCGAGATATTGACCATGCGAACTTTTACCCACTGCGTGCTGTTGCCCCGAATGACCCTACTATTATATAAAGCTGAAGAGTTTGTTTGTTTTTTTGAACGCGCTAATCTCAGGAACTACTGGACCGATTTTGAAAATTATTTCACTTATAGGAAGCTACATTACTCCTGAGTGCTTTAGGCTACTTTTTATCCCGGAAAAACTTTTCCACGCGGGCGGAGCCGCGCGCAATGCTAGTGTAATATAAATGTCAAAGTACGACAAATGTTTCGATATTTGTTAGAACCAAATGCTAAAACCACAGAATGAATTTGGATGTTTTGCATAGGTACATATTACACATAGACCACGTATCGAATTAGCATATAGGATGCTCTTCTACCTGGAACAGTACAAAGGGATACTTTAATTCCATGAATTTGGTTTCTGGTGTAGGTGCGTACTTATATCGCGCCGCGCCACCTTTGTTTTTGTTTACATAATATTGTAATCTGTGGAAACTGTTGTGGATAATGTGTTGTTTAATTGTTTTTGATTTATAAATGTTACGTTTTTAGACTGCCTCGGTGGCGTAGTTGTATTACGGTACGACTGCAAAGCTGAGGTTGCGGGTTCGATCCCCGGGTCGGGCAAAATGATGTTGGGTTTTTCTATTCAGTGTCAGCCCGGAGTCTAGAATTTGTGCCCGATATGGCAATAGGCTCGCTCCCTATCACATCCTGGGTCGGAATACGCACGGCAAAAAGTGGGTGCACTAGTTGCACCTCCGTCAAAACGCCTGCACCACCCACGCCTTCTGGGATAAAGGGCGTGAGTGTGTATGCGTGTGTTTTTTCTGTAGTTTTCCAAATAAGGTAAAATAAAATAAAAATAAAATGATAGGTCTATCGGCTAAACCGTAAACGACACTGAGGCCTATCACAAAACTTCCAAGTAAATGCTGCTCGTCACATAAATGTATAAGCCGACCAAATACAAAAGTCACTCTAATCTATGCTCCCAAATAAATGGTAATAAAATTAATACTATCTATATTAGCTATTTAATGCGAAAACTTTAAAAAAAATACTGGAAGCTTGTGAAATTGACCCTTAAATCCGTAAAATAAGATATTTCTTTAAGGAAGTCTATTTAACTGAGGTATACTTTTTCTCCTTTAAAAGTTCTAATTGGAGTTTCATTATTATTAGGCCAAGACAAGTTGCGATTGTAACAGCAATTTCAAAGTTAGTTTATTTAAGAAGGTTTTGTTCTAAGTATTATTGTGTTTTATATCCTGTATCTACATTCTACACTCATATAAAGATTTGTGTTTGTATGTTTGTAACGAATAAAGTCAAAACCACTGAACCGATTAATATATACTATATAAAGCTACACTATCAGTGAGTAACATCGGCTACTTTTTATCCCGGGAAAATATAAAGCAGGACTTTTATACAGGAAAAACGTTTTCACGCGGGCGGAGCCGCGGGCAAAAGCTAGTAGTATATACAGACAACTTGATAAAGGTTACAAATGTCACAATAACACGCTGGAGCAGGCCGCTTTTGACAGGTCAATAGTAGACTTTATGTGGATGATGATTGTAATGATTTTACCCTATGTGCGGATATTCTGAGACATTAGAATTGAATGAATGAATGAATGAATGAATGAATGAATGAAAAGACTTTATTGTACACAACGTAATACATAAAAATAAAGTTAAAAAAATACAAATAGGTTTAGATCTTTGAATCGCGCGACAATAGACGGTCTTATGGCTAAAAAGCGATCTCTTCCAGACAACCTGCACCGATTGTGAGAGATATATGAAGTGAAGAAGGGGGTAGGGGGAAGGGGGAAGAATTGTACAGTTTAATTCTGTAGTAAGTTTTACAAACAGGAAAGAATGTACCATGTGTGTGGAATAAGGCACACACTACTACGCGACGGGCGAAATAGACAACGGGAGACCTATCACAAAAGACTTTCTCTTACGTAATCAACTTTTTAGTTTCTTTACGTATATATCTGCCACATGCTGAGTAACACACTATTTCAAACATATTGTAGACAAGATTTTACCGGATTTTTATCACCGACTGCCTGCATGACGTCACTCTGAGTTACAGTCTTAGAAATAAATATTCCAGTCGTGCTTTGGGATTCAACACCAGAACCTTCCAGTCCTATATAGTCACTACACTAAGGATGCAAATAATAAGCTATAAATTACCAGTAAGGAGTAATGCCTAGAACTAATTTCCTAAGTACTGTACGTTTAAAACTGCGCAGTGGGTCCGACAGGAGATAGACTGGTTTGCCGGAGTGTGTGGGTATATTTTTAATTTGTGATCTTAACCACCCACGCTCTCTATCTACACTAGTGTTCTTCATTATTACGATACTTCGGGATTGTGGCCCCTAAGACTGCATTAATTAGAATCTACAGTATATAGATTTAAAAAAAAGACTACTAATATTTTCTTTTTTTTTTTCCTTTTGGGCGAAAGGTGTAGTGATATACATAAGTAATACTAATATAAGAAAAGACATGTATTCATCTATAAATGTAATTGCAACACATTAATAAAGTGCAGTCTTAATAAACAATCGTTTCATTTAAACTTGTCTCCTAAAACACTCTCCGTACAATCCTTTCCTACACGTATTTTAAATGATAGTATGTGATTTTTTGAATCATGGACAGTAAAGTGAACCCTCTGCTCCTAATGGTAAGTAGATTGTGACGAGTGATGATATCCCTAGCCAGTCGACACAATTATGCCGGCCCGTTTGTATACACAGGCTGATCCTGGAACACCTTGGAACTGTTTTACACCTAATGACTTCTTATATTTACGCGAATGTTAGACATTGAAATAAAACTATTTTTACGTGTGTCAAGATATCACCCAAGACGAACATACGAGGGAGCGCTAAAATTCTAAACCAGGCGAGTACAAAACTGTTACGAGCTACCATACACGAAACTCGATCTGACCTCCACTACATAAATAATTGTGTTGAGATTATATCCAACGAACTTAAGACAGATTTATCAACATTTGATTTTAAAAATTGCATCGAAACATTAAATAAGCGCGAAATATCTAAATACAACGAATGCAAAAATAAACAAATAATAAAATATGAAAAACTATCAAAATCAAATGCTAATAATTTTATAAACACCGAGTGTAGGAACGGAACGCGCGCTACCATAGATAATACACTCTCATGCGCAGACCATAAACGCGCGGTGGTAAATCTGTCAAAACAATTATTGGATGAAAACACAGTTCAGGTTTTATCGAAAGGTTTAAATTTTGCTGTAACACCACGAAGGATGCCGTATGAAGACATTATTTGCAACGTTGAGAATAGTCTTTTTAAAAACAACTTGACAAAGGAAGATTCGGAGGCTATACGCCAAGACATTTCGTCTATATTGCGTCAAAACAAAGTGCCGAAACCAAATCTCCCCAGACATCAATATATCGCTTTAAAGAACTTGCGATCAATGAAGGACTTAACAATTCTCCGTGCAGATAAAGGGAATGCGACAGTAGTAATGGATACGTCGGATTATAACAATAAAATTGAACAACTTTTATCGGATGTAAGTACGTACAAAATGGTCAAAACAGACCCGACCAACAAAATTTTAAAGGCTACTGGCTCTTTAATAAAGAATCACTCCGACAAGTTAAATCTAGACGTAGACCTACTCGTTCCATCGTGTGCAAAACCACCTAAATTGTATGGGTTACCAAAAATACACAAGCCAAATGCTCCACTACGTCCCATTGTGAGTCAGATTGACACGCCAACCTATAGACTGGCTCAGCACGTAGCTAAAGTGCTTTCACCACTCAGAGGAAACACTAGAGCATCTGTGAAGGATTCATACCAATTTGTCAGTGATATTAAACACCTACAATTAGCTGACAATGAAACAATGGTTAGTTTTGATGTCCAGTCACTTTTTACAAGTTTACCGTTACAAGACTGCATCAAAATTGTCTCTAAAAGGTTAGTAGAGAATAACATCCCTGTGGAATATGCAGAACTACTCCAACATTGCCTCACATCTGGCTATATGTTGTGGAATGATCAGTTCTATGTACAAGTTGAGGGGGGTAGCGATGGGCTCACCTGTATCTCCAGTAGTCGCCGATATCTTCATGGAGGACTTCGAGGAGACAGCCCTGAACACAGCCCCGGTCTCACCAAGGTTTTACAAACGGTACGTAGATGATACTTTCACAATTTTACCATCTGATAAAGTAACTGCATTTTTAAATCACCTTAACTCCATTAACAACAAAATCCAATTTACTATGGAGTTAGAACACAATAAATCTCTTGCCTTCTTAGACGTTTTAGTCATCCGTAATCCTGATCAGTCTTTAAGCCACACTGTGTATCGAAAAAAGACCCATACAGATAAATACCTGAACGGTGAATCTCATCACCATCCAAAACAGTTAGCTACCGTGGGTAAATCTTTGTTTCAGAGAGCACAAGGAATCTGTGACGAGAAACACCTGGGCGCTGAGCTGCAACATGTCAAGCAAGTACTGCGCGACAACAAGCTCCAAATTCCACGCCGCCGTCACAGAAACCGAGTGAAACCAGCCACAGTCGAACGTGTCCCGGTTGTATTACCATATGTAAGAGGAGTCACCGACAAGATTGGCTACATCCTGAAGCGTGCTTCAATCAAAACTTATTTCAAGCCGCCTAAAAAGATTAGTCAATTTTTACCACCTGTCAAGTGCCATATACCTCTACAAGAACCAGGCGTATACAAGATTGATTGTGACTGTGGCCTCTCTTATATCGGCCAAACAAAAAGAAACGTAGGGACCCGCGTAAAAGAACATATAGCTGACGTAAAACACCGACGCTCTACGAAGTCTGCAGTTGCTGAACATTCAGAACAAGGCTCCAAGCATTACCTTAGATTTGACAAACCACAAATCCTTGCCAAAGAACACCGATTCCTACCTAGGATGATTCGCGAGGCTATTGAAATTAAAAAACATCCAAATTTCAATAGAGAAGATGGTTGGAAGCTTGCACAAGCCTGGGATCCAGTTATACATCTTATTAAATCGGACCCCAAAATACCAACTGCCAGACCTCAAGACACTGTGAGCTCTTTCTGCGTAGATCGGACCGTCATTAACAACTAATTTTTAAAAAATGTATAATTAAAAAATGAAGGTAGATATTGTAACATTAACTTTTCGGACCACCAACACCTCAGTCCGCCCCGTGACCACGAAGTGCTGCAAAGCCTTCGAAACGTCGGGAGAAAATAATAATTAAAAAACCGCGATAAAATCCGCAAAATAGTTTTATTTCAATGTTTTACACCTGTGATCGCTATCCGGTTAGATACAAATATCTTACTATACCATACTAGCCCTGTATTATATGCTGCCCACTGCTCAGCACGGGCCTCCTCTACTACTGAGAGGGTTTAGGCTTTAGTCCACCACGCTGGCCTAGTGCGGGTTGGCAGACTTCACATACCTTCTAAATTCAGAGAACTTCTCAGGTATGCAGGGTTCCTCACGATGTTTTCCTTCACCGTTAAAGCGAGCGATAATTCACAAAGAATACACATAACTATTTATAAAAGTCAGAGGTGCGTGCTCTTGGGTTTTGAACCTGCGGACGTTCGTCTCGGCAGTCCGTTCCACTCCCAACTAGGCTATCGCCGCTTATATATAATATCCTACCACCAGCAACTAATATCATTCCCATAAATTCTTATTGTTTTCTATTTGCGTTAACGATTGTAGAAAGGCATCTTGGCTACCGTCTCTAATATCTAGTCCATAAATAAACTACGTAGTAACAATTCAGCGTGTCCCCTGGCCCGACAGCACAGAAATCTCAGGCTTTATAGTAAATACGTAAAGCAATCGATCCTCGCGACCCGGACACAACTTTCTAATCCCTCCTCCGATACTCGGCACTCGCCCTCCAAAAACTTCGCCGTTCTACATTTACCTAATTATATTGACTGCTTACTTTTACTTACTTTGATTATCTTTTAAAGGACATGTCCAAAAACGGGCTTAAAATTCGAGCCAAAATACGTTAGGTATATATTTGGACAGTACTCCCAAAAACTAGGCCTTTGCAATAATTCGTATAATTTTAAAGTCCTCCGATTACGGGACTTATTTTATTTTGCTCAAAAACTACACTCAAAATGAACGTTATTAAAAAAGTTATAAATGGAGGGGTCTAAAAATATTGTTTAATAGATCCAAGATCCATATTTTTGCTCCTTTAATATCCATAAAGTTTGAACCTGGTTAGATTTTGAGGCCCAACACCCATATAAAAAGCGGACATCTCCTTTCACATGAAGTTGTCGTAGTGTGTTTTGGCAGTGTGATATCTTGTCTTAGTTGTGTTTGTGTCAAAGTGTTGCCTAAAGTGAGGTGTATTCAAAGTGATATAATGTCTAATTAAATTATTATTATTATTATTTAATTTAATGTCTTTTTTAAGACATTAAACAGTATAATTATAGACATAATAAATTAATCTCCCATTTGAGTAACATCTCAAGTAGACATTTACGATTTTATTCATAAACAGTTTATAACCCTATTTTAGTTATAGAATGTTTTGTCTTCTTCGAACCAATTTTGAATTGAGTTTGAAGGAAGAAGACAAAACATTCTATAACTAAAATAGGGTTATAAACTGTTTATGAATAAAGTCGTAAATGTCTACTTGAGATGTTACTCAACTGGGAGATTAATTTATTAATACCTATTATTTATTAATTTACTAAATAACTCGCCAGCTAAAAGGTAGCGTGGGCTAAAGAAAAATTTGGATAAATTCTATTACAAAACGAAAATTATTAATCTTAATATATATAAATCTCGTGTCACAATGTTTGTCCTCAATGGACTCCTAAACCACTTAACCGATTATAATAAAATTCGCACACCATGTGCAGTTCGATCCAACTTGAGAGATAGGATAGTTTAAATCTCAAATTATAGTCGCAATTTTAATTTATTGCTAATTATTTGTCTGTTATTATTTGACAGTCACAATTATCTTAACTCCAAATGATTCTAACAGAAGTCGATACCTTTCGACTGGGTTGAGTAAGTAATCAATAGATGGCGCTGCTATGAATGATTCTAACAGATGTCGATACCTTTCGACTGGGTTGAGTAAGTAATCAATAGATGGCGCTGCTATGGTAAATCTACGAACGTGTCATATAAGCTACATTTTAAGCGGGACTTTTATACCGGGAAAACTCATTCACGCGGGCGGAGCCGCGGGCAAAAGCTAGTACATTTATAAAATAAAGAACAAAAGTTTATCTATTATAAATATTAATAATAAGAATTTAATTTACATTTGCTAGCTTTCCGGCGCGGTAATCACTAGCAAATATAACAAGATACCCCAGTAGTACGGTGTGGCGTGTTTCACAGTTTATCTTAGACTGGACGGTTAAACTTTCACTTATTTATAAACTCGGATCTAATTTGCTGAAACGTTTTAATGCGTATAATAAAAATTGGAATTATATCCAGTGATTCGTATTTAGTTGGTAAATGTTAGCTATAGTAGCTGGAATGGAGTAGAGCTGTGGTTTATTCTCGGATGTGAAGTTGGTTGGTGGTAAATTTTAGCTGACATCTATGCAGCCGGCCGCTTTATAGGTGAATGTCGTGTCTGTAAATAATTTATCATACTAGCAACGCTAACCAGAAGTAAATGCGCTAACCCTTAGGCCAAATTATTTATCCGCCAGGTAATGTTGAGGCTTTTATCATATTGGCGAATTGCAAGTGATCATCCACCTGCAAGGTGGACAGACGACTTGATAAAGGTCGCAGGAACACGCTGGATGCGGGCCGCTTTTGACAGATCCGTCTAGAAATCTTTAGGGGAGGCCTATGTTCAGCAGTGGACGTTATGTGGCTGATGATGATAATGATCCAGTGTGATAAGAGTCTTAACTTTACTTTACCACGGATGAAATATTTGGGCCTTAGACAATAAGTGTTATGTGTTAAAATTGGGATTAATAAAAATTACAATCAATAAAAAACGGTAGTATTTAACAAATTATCAAGGGACAAAAAAAGTGCCATTATTGCGCTTTCTTTGTGGCTCCGCAGTTCAGTTGCATATTACTTGATTTAGATAAGCGTAACGTAGACCTTGGTCATTGCTACATTTATTTTCACTTAACCTAAAATTAAAAAAAACAAACGATATGAAAATAATAATAAGGATATAAATAATGAGTTTAGTTTACGCTTATAAAAACAACTAACGCAAAGTATATCGTTTACAGCCACTTTGTACATAGCGGCGTACGCCCGCGGCACGGTTCCTTCGCCCATTTGTTATTCACTACAACAATCAAAGCGACACAAAAACCCAACAACACTTACGCTTTACGTCGACCGCATTCGGAGAACTTTCGGACTCGTTCGGAGTCTTTAGAACAATTCTGATACTCTGAATACACGTATTGTGTTTTTGTTGTGGGCGATGTTGCTGTTAGGTTGTTTAGGGAAAAATCGTATTTACCCGACTTTACAATGAAAGGTAATGTGTTTTGAATGTTTTATATTATACACGGCTTTAGGTAAGGTGATAATATGTTTTGGATGTAAGAATATATTTCTTTGGTCTGCCTAGTATTAAAAATGTGTTGATTGTAACATGTAACAATTAACTTTCGAAATTAATGCTTGCAGAGTGGAGTATGAATAACTGGATACGCGATAGGTCGCATAAATTTAATACAGCGGATGCGTCTTTATATTTCTTGAACTATTTTTTTTTATCACGATTGCAATAAACCTAACGGCTGTTCAGATTTTAAAGCTTGTACTTTATAATATACTAGACTTCTGCTCGCGGCTCCGCCCGCGTGATAATGTTTTTCCGGGATAAAAACACTTTCCCGGGATAAAAAATATCCTATAGCACTCAGGAGTAATGTAGCTTCCTATTAGTGAAAGAATTTTCAAAATCGGTCCAGTAGTTTTTGAGTCTATCCATTACAAAGAAACAAACTAACAAATCTTTCCTCTTTATAATGTTAGTATAGATTAGACATTCAGTGAAGGCATTATATTAAGGGGTATAAGCTTAATAGGGTGGCAATACAGCAAGTTTTCGAAAAAAAAGTACTAGGTTCGAACTCTTTCCATAAGACACGCGACTTCGACTATTAGATTTTATATTGTGGGTATTTATTCTTAGTTATCATTGGTTTCCACGGTAAACGGAAACCATTAGAACGGCTACAAACCGTACTGGCCAGCATATGGGACTAGGTCCGTTTTATTTGATCCGTGGTAAAGTAAAGTTAACGGTCTCATTATACTGGTCGAGTGCGCAGCGTCTTCCCCTCGCTGTGAATTCGCCAATATAAGAGCCTTAAATTTATCTGATACGGATGAAACAATCCGACCTAAGAACACCTTCTTAGTAGTTCTACGAGTGATACACGTGCTCAGAAGTGGACAGCATATACTACAGGGCTCTTATGATTTATTTTTGCATACGAGCTGTGTTATTTGTTTTTTTCTATCAGATGTTTACCAAAGCGTCCCAATTCCCACTGTTTCGCGACAAATTCAAGAACGTTCAACATTTATTATACACTAGCTTTTGATCGCGGCTCCGACCACGTGAAAAAAAATCCGGTTTAAAGACCTGCTTTATATAATCCCGGGATAAAAAGTAGCCTCTATCCTTTCTAGGGTCTCAAACTATCTCCATACCAAATTTCATCGAAATCCGTTCAGTAGTTTCGAAGATGTGCAGTAACAAACAAACAAACAAAACAGACGGACAGATAGACAGACAGACAGAAAATAATTATAAAAATCACTATTTTTTTCCATTACTCTTCTTTAGTCACCCCCTTTCTTTTTTATCATATTTCTTTCAATGTACCTACAGACACTCCGGAATCTACTACTTTATTATAGATTTGAACTTTTGTGGTTTTTGGCTCGGTTTCCACGCTTTGAGTCTTCGTGCTGTGGTTTTGTTTCGCCGTTTATGTGTAAGGTTTTGTTTGAAAATTCGCCTTTTTGGTTATTAAATTAATGTTCGCCGTTCACAACGAGATTATGAGGGATTTGTATGAAAAATTTCGTTTTGTGCTCGGGATGTATGTTTTAAGGTGTTCGGATGTAATTGGCATAATTTTTGCATCAATTTATGAGGCATGTGCTTGCCTTCTTAAAAAGAAAGTAATGTATGCAATTACCGTGTTAGGAACGTTTGTTCTCTCAATGCCAGACACATGATGTAGAGCTCTCTGATATTTATATCCATTCCGTTAGCCAACTCAGACTATCTGGTGTCTGACTTACATACGATTTCAAAAAACGATCCTAATCATTGCCTTTGGATTGATCGCTAAAATAGTTAAATTGGAACAAAATTAGTCCGACAATAAAAAATAATATTTGTTTCGGTCATTCTTGGAAAGAATCTGGTTATCGATTGAGATACCTTATTCATATCGGCCTTAAGTCAACATCAATGTTAAATAAAGCATTCGAATTAAGAACTAGATGTCAAAAAATATGGCCGGAATTAAAAGTAACTGACATGACACGATGACAGTGATCTAGCTCGACAACAACATCAAAATTGACTGTCTAACCTAAGCTTTTCAATTTGCCAAGCGTCAAACTAGGTTCGACAATACTGCCAATACAGTTAACCGCGCATGGTTGTATGAATAATAGGTCATGCGAGGAAATCCCGGGTCGTAGGCTAGTGTATCCGCTGTGCAAACTTGCCTCCAAATAGTACAATGCAATTAGTAGAGCATTGTTTAGAGGCGCGGTGTACACAAGCCGTTTATTTGATACGACGCTCTCCTATACCAAGGATTAGATTACATTTCACGTCGAAGTTATGAATTCGTGATGAGACTGTTGTGAATGGAGATGTTAAATTTGTTGTATATTCTGCTTTATATGTGTGCTTTCCTAAATGGATTTTATAATGTATTAGCGCGTTTTCAGCCATATTGGCCACGAATTATATTATTCAAGTTTTTAAAATGCCATAACCATAATGATTTCTTATATTTACGCGAATGTTAGACGTTGAAATAAAAATATTTTACGGATTTTATCTCCCGAGTCCTCACGTTCGCCGCGTGACCATGAATGCTGTAAAGTCTTCGAAACGTCGGAAGAAAATATGAATAAAAATCCGTGATAAAATCCGTAAAATAGTTTTTTTCAATGTCGTAAACCATACTTTTTTGTCCGACCTGCGTGTCACGCCGTGATCGTCACGGTCAACAACCCAAGTATCCTTAGATGGATATCTAACGTAGTGTTTATATTCTCTTTGGATGGATAGGGCGATTATAATTAATGAAGGCATTTATAGGTTATCCGCATACGTATATTTGATCTTGTTTATCTTCGTCCTCTTGTCATTAGCAATTCCGTTTGCCGCGCGTCGGTCATACGCTCTGTTTTGTGTTTAACTTGGCGTGTTTGTGTGTGATGCTCTCTGTGAAAATATAGGATGAGAGACTGCGTAGTGGTTGATATTACTAGTATATATTAAACATAGATAGAGAATTGATAAAACGTCACATAGATGCAAGAAGCTTATACCCAAATAAGCTTCTTGCTTAGATGTGATTGACAGAAAACGTTCTACGAAGTCTAACGAAGCAAACTTTTATCTCTTTCTAAAATATTGTGCAATATTCACTTCCACTCGGCAGTGAATATACAGTACTCACTGTACACAATTATATTGAAATACTGTATAGTGATAACTATATTATAGTGACCTACCTAGTTGAAATTGTTACATTTTACGTGTTAAAACTGATAACAATTGCTCCGAAGCGGCTACACGATATTTTAGGCAAAACCATAAAAGCAAACACAAAAACACAGCTGTAACAAAAATAACTAATGATTTAATCTCCAACAATGAACAAGTGTCGGATTCAACAAAAAAAGTGCAATTAGTTTTGTCGAGATTAAAAATATTCGGTGGCACAGCGGGCCGAACATTAAGATATTACAGCATTCGCGGATTGCTTTTGCACTCTGAAAATATTGTGTTTTTTTGAATACAAAAAGTGTAAATGGACAATATGCGGTGTGTATTAGCTATATGCATGAATAGAGATATTTTTCGATTGCTTTGGTTTGTGTAGTGCCGCCTTTTTTAGCCATTAATATTGCTTATTAAATTGTTCAATTTGTGAAATTACATGATGCAATTCGTCATAATAGCATCTATATACTAATGCTATACATAGTTACATTTATGAGGAGAGCAGAGTTAATTAAGATATCTTAAAAAACAGTTGATAAGACATTTCTTTACGTTTCTCCTACAAGGTGACATTATACTTACTAACTGTACAAGGATTTTTGTCATTTTAAACCTTATTAGTCGGTTCAATCGCCTTATCTGTAGATACAGTACATTCAGCCCAGCGACCATATAGCAGCCCCACTGCAGGGTAAATAAAACTTACGCCAATATTTTTTTCTTTTTCTGATGGACGACAGGAGCTTGCCGCTCGCCTGATGGTAAGCGATACGACCCATAAACATTAGCAATATCATACACAGCTTTGAATTCAAAATGTAGCGTGGCATTCTACTGCGCTCGTCACCCTGAAACATAAGTTGTTAAGTCTCATAATGCCCAGTAATTACGCTGGCTACAATGTCCTTTAAATTGGAATATATGTGAGAGAACATAAAATTAAAATTATTTGTACACTTGTATCCGTTTTCCGATTTATGAAAACAGTATTGCATTTGACTTTTCGCTACCCGCATTTCCCCTTCTTTGCGGCAAGATCGCTGTATAAAAGGGGGCGCGCATCTGTCGACAGATCAGACGCTGTCCAACAGTGGATACGGCACAACAGGTGCTCTGAACTGTCAGGTAACGTTAAGTTAAAATATAATGCTTGTAGTTTAAAGAGTCACTCTGGTACTTTGTTAGTATAATTGCTGATTTGATATTACATATTGTTTTAATGCTTTAGTTTACTATATTGCTTTATTGTTATATGTAAAAACATTTTTATTCGTGAAATATAATATTTGTGGTAAATCAACCTACTCATTGTTTATTCTTGTTTCTCCCACATCAGAAGTGGGATTCATAACGTCTACTACGCCTACAAAATTACTGTTTCAGGGTTACTTCAGAAAGAAAAAAAAAATATAAAAAAAATAAAAATGGAAGAGTTTGAGGCGACCGAGGCTGAGCAGTTTCCGGGCACTTCAGGGGCTATGCCAGGGTGTCAAGAAAGAAGTACTGACGGACTCTTGTCGCCAATCCTGAATCAAAGAACACCACGCATTTCGACTGGTCATCATGAAGTGCCTACCGGTGAAAACGGTGTATTTCCCAACTGCGGATCAACTGGTAATCACGATCCAAGGGGAGCAGAAACTGTCCCTATTAGTTTCATGCAAAATATGATGCAGGAAATGACTCAATTAATCCGCACTACCGCACAGGCATTTAATCCATCTAATGTACAGCCTGCTCCACGAATGCGAAGTCTTGAGCATATTTATATTCCTTCTTTTGACCCCGATGATCGGACCGATACTGTACAAATCTGGTGCCGAAATATTGAAGAGCTAAAGACTGAATATGAGCTAACTGATCGGGAAATTCTTAATCTAGCTCGAAAGAACTTAAAAGGGCGAGCTGCTGACTGGGCACGCCGTAATTATTGTGCTTTGACTAATTGGTCTGAACTTAAAACAGGCCTCATCGAAACTTTTGCAGATGAATCTCGATATTATGATGATTTAACACAGTTTATGGAATATACCAGCGAACAAGCCGGTAACCTCGCCGAATATGCAACTAGGAAATGGGAATTGGCAAAAAAAGTGATTGGTGTGGAGATGACTGAACAACGCCTCGTCGAAGCAGTTATTTCTGGTATGTCTGATTTTCGTATTCGTTCTGATTTGCTACGGCTTACACCGAAAAATTTACCACAATTAATTCAAAGCCTTAATTCGTATAAACGTAAGAGACCTACTAAGGAATTTGATCACAATATTCCATCTAAACGTTCTAAAAATACTGCCATCTCTGATGTCCCGTCTAGAAGATGTCATAAATGCCATAAGCTAGGACACATACAAAGAGATTGTCGATCAAGCACATCTAATCGTGGTCCACATAACAACTCTGCTTCTACCTCTGATAATTCGAAACCTACTGAACAAAAACTGCCTAAATCAGTTGTCACTTGTAGTTTTTGTAATAGGAAAGGGCATGTTTTTGAAAATTGTTTTCAGCGTCTTAATAAAAAAACTAAAGACGAAAAAATGTCTAATGTGAATAGCTTGGTTTTGAGTAACAACAAGTTGCATACAGTTAAAATAGAAGGCCGTGATTACTCTTGCCTAATAGATAGCGGTGCAGAATGCTCTCTTATGCGCGAAAGTATAGGTGATTCAATTAAGGGGAAAATCTCTTATGAGACATTCGTTCTGCGAGGTGTTGGAAATAATACTTTTCGTTCATCACGTAAAAAGCAGTGTATGCTGTGTGTTGATGGCCTTAACATTGAATTAGATTTTATTTTAGTCCCCGATAGGTACATACAGTATGATGTATTGCTTGGTCAAAATCTTTTTAATATACCTGGGATCCAGGTTATTTTTTCAAAAGATTCAGTTTTAGTTTTGCGAAATTCTTACAATATTAACTCTGTTCAAAAGGATTTCGATTCTATAGATGTGAATCTCAATATAAATGAAGAATGTAAAATTCTATTACGTAATTTGTTAGAATCATATGCTGATATGTTCACGTCTGGTAACATGGTTTCTCAAGTAATAACTGGTGAATTAACCATTCGTTTAAAGAATCCGGACAAAATTGTTCAAAGACAGCCCTATCGGTTAGCACCAGCCGAACGTGATCATGTCAAAAAACTCATTCAAGACTTGAAAGATAATAATATTATTCGGGAAAGTAATTCCCCCTTTGCAAGTCCTATACTACTGGTTCGTAAAAAGGATGGTAGTGATAGGATGTGTGTCGATTATAGGGAGTTAAACAGTAACACCGTTCGTGATCACTTTCCACTTCCCATTATCGATGATCATATAAGTAGATTATTTGTAGCTAAATATTTTACCGTACTGGATATGGCTGCTGGGTTTCATCAAATCCCCATAGCTAGGGATTCTATTGAAAAAACTGCCTTCGTTACCCCTGATGGGCAGTACGAATTCCTGCGTATGCCATTTGGGCTTTGTAACGCGCCTTCTGTGTTCCAAAGGGCCATCAACACTGCACTAAAACAGTTCATTGACAAATTTGTTTTAATTTACATTGACGACGTTGTGATATTTTCGGAAACTGTTGATCAAGGTCTTGAGCGTTTAAGGTTAGTCCTTGACGCTTTACAAAAAACAGGGTTCTCACTTAATGTCAAGAAATGTAAATTCCTACAGACTGAGATCGAGTATTTGGGTAGAATTGTTTCCAACGGTCAAGTAAAGCCAAGTCCGGGTAAGGTTCACGCATTATTAAATTCCCCCATTCCCACAACTGTAAAGCAAGTTCGACAGTTTTGTGGCTTAGCGAGCTATTTTCGGAAATTTATTCCAAATTTTTCTTTGATCATGATTCCCTTATATAATCTCACCCGTAGTAATACCAAATGGGACTGGACATCTGAGCACGAGCTTGCTAGGAAGAAAGTTCTTAATTATCTGTCATCTGAACCTGTACTAACTTTATTTGATCCTACGAAAGCTGTAGAACTTCACACAGATGCTAGTTCCACTGGATTAGGAGGTATTCTTTTTCAAAAACATGACAATCAATTTAAAGTTGTTGAATACTTTAGCATGCGAACTACTGATACTGAAAGCCGTTACCACTCTTACGAGTTGGAAACCTTAGCGGTAGTTAGATCTATTAAACATTTCCGTCATTACCTCCTTGGTAGGCCATTTACAGTTGTTACGGATTGTAATTCATTAAAAGCCTCTCGTAACAAGAAAGAATTGCTGCCCAGAGTACATAGGTGGTGGGCATATTTACAATCTTTTGATTTTACCATAGAGTACCGTAAGGGAGAACGAATTCCCCATGTAGATTATTTGAGTCGCAATCCAGTAAATGTTAACATAAGTAATGTCCAAAATTATAGCGAATGGCTAGAAGTTGAGCAAAATAATGATCCCGAAACTAAGGGTATTATTCAATCCATCCAACAAGGCACCATCGACAAAAATATTGCTTCTAGTTACGAAATACAAAATGGATTGCTGTACCGTAATATTTCTTTAAACAATAAAATGAAGAAACGTCTCTTTGTCCCGAAAGCTTATCAGTGGCATATTATACAAATTTATCATGATGCGCTTAAACATTTTGGCTGGGAAAAAACCCTCGAGAAAATCAGAGAACAGTTTTGGTTCCCACATATGACTAAACATATTCGGAAGTATGTTGACAATTGTTTGACTTGTAAAATTAATAAAAGTCAATCAGGTTCGCAGCAAATTGCTCTTCACCCTATAGACAAATCTCCAATCCCTTTTCATACTGTCCATATGGATACTACTGGCAAATTGAGTGGCAGTCGACCTACTAAACAATACGCGGTTGTTTTCATTGATGCATTCACTAAATTTGTATTTATGAGACCGGTTGCTAATTTAACTGCTGCAGCTACTGTGAATTGTTTAAAAAATTTAATTTATACCTTTGGCACCCCCAAACGTATTATTTGCGATCAGGCTGCTTCCTATACTGGTAAAGAATTTTCAAGTTTTTGTGCGCATTGGTCTATAGAATTACATTTCATAGCTAGTGGAGTAAGTCGAGCAAATGGTCAAGTAGAGCGAGTAATGAAAGTTTTAACAAACTGCTTCACAATTGTTGAAAATACATCCAAAAGAAGCTGGAAAGATGCTGTCGGTGAAGTACAGTTAGCTATCAATAGCACTTTTAGTAAAACTACTGGTCGTACTCCTTTCCAACTTCTAATGGGCTGTGATCAGTCGCCTCCTGCTATATCCGCCTTGATAAATGATGTAGAGCGCTTGGACCTCGATACTTGTCGTCAAGAATCTAAACTCAGGATGGACGAGCTTTCTGAAACTAGAAAAGCTGCTTTTGATAAAACAAAAGCCAATATTGTACCTTTCAAACTGGGCGATGTGGTATTAGTTAAACAAAACCCACGAGTAATTAACAAACTTGACAGTAAGTTTAGAGGTCCTTGCGTCATTACCGAAGTAAAAGATAATGATAGATATACAGTTAGAGTTCATAAGACTGGAAACGAATTGTACGTTTCCCATGATAATCTACGAATTGTCAATCCCGACATGGGACGTGAATTAGCAGAATCTTTAGATTCCTCTGAAGAAAATTGAAATAGAACTTTCGTATCTGGCTAAATTATCTTGCATATTAATGGTCGTCTGGCCAACGATCATGTGTGTGCGTGATAATCATGCCGTTGCCATGTGATTTGGCGCTACATACGGTTGCCATGTGATTTGGCGCTATTTGCCGTTGCCATGTGATTTGGCGCTACATACGGTTGCCATGTGATTTGGCGCTATTTGCCGTTGCCATGTGATTTGGCGCTACATACGGTTGCCATGTGATTTGGCGCTATTTGCCGTTGCCATGTGATTTGGCGTTACATACGGTTGCCATATAACTGTTGGCATTTGTAAGGTCATGAGATTTGACCATTGGATGCACAATAATGTGATACTATAAAAAATATTGAAATTTTCTATTCTGTTAGCAAACTAAGAAACTGATTTGTTCGCGGGCCATTTTCTGGCTGCTCGTCAGAATGGCCGTGTGAGAGAACATAAAATTAAAATTATTTGTACACTTGTATCCGTTTTCCGATTTATGAAAACAGTATTGCATTTGACTTTTCGCTACCCGCATTTCCCCTTCTTTGCGGCAAGATCGCTGTATAAAAGGGGGCGCGCATCTGTCGACAGATCAGACGCTGTCCAACAGTGGATACGGCACAACAGGTGCTCTGAACTGTCAGGTAACGTTAAGTTAAAATATAATGCTTGTAGTTTAAAGAGTCACTCTGGTACTTTGTTAGTATAATTGCTGATTTGATATTACATATTGTTTTAATGCTTTAGTTTACTATATTGCTTTATTGTTATATGTAAAAACATTTTTATTCGTGAAATATAATATTTGTGGTAAATCAACCTACTCATTGTTTATTCTTGTTTCTCCCACATATAACAGTGCACAGTGAACACTACTGCTTGGCGGTAGAAATATAAATTGCAGTGGTACCTAGCCAAACGGCCCCTAGTATACGAGAAAGCTACTACTAGTGATATTTTTATTTTTTAAGCACAAATGCAATTACTGCACCCACTTTTCGCCGTGCGTATTCCATCCCACGTGATAGGGGGCGAGCCTATCGCCATATCAGGATCCGGACTCCGAGCTGTTACCAAAAACCCAATATCATTTTTGCACGACTCGGGATTCGAACCCGAGACCTCAGCACGGTATATACAACTGCGAGACAGTCAGTACAATATCTACGTAATAATTATCGACGTTATTCGCGCAGCGGAAAAAACATATCCAGCCTGTCTCAACGGATTAACCTATCCGATCGCGAAGATATTGGAATGGATTCAGTCTCCGCGTCTGGTTACGGTTTCGACATTTGTGTCACCTTCATCAAAGTAAGAGAAAACTAAGTATATATCACTCGGAGATGTTCGCGCTAACAATCTCGATCAAAACTGATAATGGACCTAAATACAAATGTTACTCTATCCTACTAATATTATAAACGCGAAAGTTTGTAAGTATGGATGTATGGATGTATGGATGTCTGGATGTTTGTTACTCTTTCACGCAAAAACTACTGAACGGATTTCAATGAAATTTGGCACACGGGTAGATTATGTCCTGGATTAACACATAGGCTACTTTTTATCCCAGGAAAATAAAAAGCGGGACTTTTATCCCGGGAAACTCATCCACGCGGGCGGAGCCGCGGGCAAAAACTAGTCTGATATTTTCACGGCCAAATTTATAAACCGCACACCCAGTCACGCCTTTTATCCCCGAAGGGGTAGGCAGAGACGCAACTAGTGCACCCACTTTTCGCCGTGCGTATTCCGTCCCATATGTGTCAGGGGGCGAGCCTATCGCCATATCGGGCACAAATTTATAAACCGATTTTGATGAAATTTGTTTGTTTCTTTTTCATACACGGCAAAATGACCCCACTGCATTTTACTGACCCCAATGTAATTTTATTTAATACGTTTTTACTACGAGATCACTCAACCGATGTTGATGAATTTTGGTACGGAGAAAGCATAAACCGGGAGAAAGGACATAACCCACTTTAAATATATTTTTTACTAGCTTTTGCCCGCGGCTCCGCCCGCGTTAAAAAAGTTTTCCGGGATAAAAGACCCGCTTTTATTTTCCCGGGATAAAAAGTAGCATATGTGTTAATCCAGGAACATCTACCCGTGTGCCAAATTTCATCGAAATCCGTTCAGTAGTTTTTGCGTGAAAGAGTAACAAACATACATCCGTACATTCTTACAAACTTTCGCGTTTATAATATTAGTAGAACAAACCGAATACTCGGCGCGCAACGTCACGAAAAATAGTTAGTCTACGACAAATTCATTGTATTTGCGTTAATATTGCACCGATCTCTGCCCTGTCTAGTTAACAATTAAAGCTGAAACTTGAACCGAGCAATTATTTAATCAGTAGTTTGTCTCTCGTAACTTTGCTTTAACTTTCACTTTGAACTCTGTTCGTTAATTATGTAGTTAAAAGTACTTTGTGACAAAGTAAAGGCTGTGAATAATTTTAAACTTGAAGTGTATGTTTGGTTGAAGGCGTTATTCTCTGAAGTACTGCTTTGATTCATAATATTCTTTTGCATATAAGAAGCTAGATTGTTCTGGAGTACTGTAGACTTTTATACCAATACTAAACTTCTTGAGCTCATTATAATATTTGGATTATCGCTATAAGTACGGGTTGTCTGGAAGAAATCGCTTTTTAGCGATAAGACCGCATATTGTCGCACGTGTTTTATTAAAATCATAATTGTATTCATTTTGCTGTATGCGGTGTACAATAAAGTGTTTCATTCATTCAAAAACACTTTTAACGGGCGGACCTGCGAGTAGAAACTAGTACAATAATAAAGTAATTTTTTGCAATTAAATCTCGAGATGAACATACATCGATAAAAGTTAGAGTTTTTACACAGTTTTTGAGTTAAGCAAATCTATGCATTAAAATATAGTTGACAAGATTGCATTTGTTTCAACACTATCCACTCCAAGTATCCAGCTGAAAATATGGGTATCTAATACCTTGATAAAGGTTCGCAATAACTGTGACGTTAACCGGCGTACTTTGTGTCATATCCGGAGTACAAATATATCATTTGTTCTCATTCTTTGCCTTGTGTTTGCGGTTAAACTAAAGATATACACTTGACTTGATAAGGTTGTAGTGCACGCGGATAGCGGGTTTAAAAAGTTAGTTTAGTTTTAATTAAGCTTGGTGCATAAACAAAAAGATTCCCTGGTGTTAAGTCTAAGATTTTCGTCGCCAATCAAAACAGACAATGATTGCAGATGTATTATTACTTCGTTTTTTTTTTATTGACTTAGTAATTTTATTCCGCTAGTTTACTTATGTCTCAGGGTGACGAGCGTAGTGGAATGCCACACAGTACTTTGTAACTTAAGGTGCTCGATGGTGTTGCTACTATTTATGGGTGGTCGTATCGCTTACCGTCAGGCGCATGCTTGTCTCGTCATTCAATGCAATAAAAAAAAAACAAAATAAAAACCTATCCAGAGTCTTGCATATGAGAGACCTAGTTCATAGACAATCTCATTCTATCAATCTTGTTAAGTTTGTAACGGGCAACAATCTACGTAAATAGATAGTAAAACAGTTACGGCAAGTCTTTGTAAACTAGCGGACATTTGTAGGTCGTTTAAAACCGCAGCTCGCTCGCTATTTAACCCCACCCTACTCCCAAGCACGCATTTTATCCACGTAATGAGGAAGTACCGTGACAAATCGCGACAGTGTCCCGCCGTATCTAAGCGCGACAATTTGTCTCAACTTGTTTGTAATTGAAGTTAAAAAACCCAGCTTTCTGGTGCGGGATTACTGTTTACGAAAATGTATGGGAGTGGGGTTTAGGTTTTTCGAGTATGTAAGAGCATTAGACCCTGATTCTGAGTGACACTTAACTTCTATGAAAATGTTGCTGGAGCAACTGTTTCAGTCAATATTATCTTACTTCTTACTAATCCTACTAATGTTATAAACGCGAAACTTTGTAAGTATGGATGTATGGATGTTTGTTACTCTTTCACGCAAACACTACTGAACGGATTTCGATGAAATTTGGCACACGGGTAGATTATGTCCTGGATTAACACATAGGTTACTTTTTATCCCTGGAAAACATAAAGCGGGACTTTTATCCCGGGAAAACTCATTCATGCGGGCGGAGCCGCGGGCAAAAACTAGTATTATAAATTCGAAAGTTTGTAAAATATTTAGGATGTTTGGACATTTGGATGTTTGTTAGAAGTAACCGTAGAAACAGCTGAACTGAACTGGATGAAGTTTGGCACACAGGTAGACCAAGTTCACATAGGCTACTTTTTATCCCGGTAAATTGTTCCCACGGGAAATAATGGATATTTTAATCTAATCCTTTAAGTAGATGGCGCTGGCGTCGTACTGTGCTTTTGAGACTTTTGTAGCGGGAAAGTCTATTAACGTAGGCGAAGCCGCCAGCAACACCTAAAGTATTATAAGACCTTAACATCTAATATCCCAGGGATGAACGCAGTGTAATGCCACGCAGTTTATTGTAATTTAAAGTTCTAAATGGTACATCTAGCTTAACTTAGGCTCAACCAGCGAGGCTCAACAGTCTGCACTCGAACAAATGTAATGTATGTTACCGTTAGCTTAAACGAGCAAATTATCGACTTCGCAATACATTACTGAATCAGTATAAAAAGTCCTAGAAACATAATTTCTGCATAAAACCACGACTTAAATACAATCTAAAATGAGTTCAGTTTTTCTGATTGTCGCCGGCAAATTGATTGGAAACGTTTCGAGTTAACAAATGCATTCGTTGTGTAAATTCCATTCGGTCGGGACACCGCGCGCGTTTTGTGATTGCTCCACAACATGTTTCGATATTCGATTTATAAATTATTTTAATAGTTTGTTTATTTTGTTTGATTTTTCTGGTTTGGTCCAACACTCGTTTTGTTTTTGCTTATAGATATTTGATTGAAGCAAATAACAGAAATAAAATTAATTGGAACATGATTTGGAACTATATTCTATTTATTTTTATGCGTCTCTTTCGTGTAGTGACTAGAAACATCATGCAGGCCAAGCAATAATACTTTAGGTAGGTTTCCTAACTCGTTTATCCCTATGGTATCTACTATCTAAATAAAATAAAAAAATAAAATAAAATAAAATACTTTATTCATCACGTAGGCGAACATAGTTGCACTTATGATAAGTCAAGATACATTAAATTGATTATATTAATAATTATTATAAATACCAATGGTCACTTATATAACTACCGACATTTTTATTGGGAGTAAATCTATGATAAGAAATAAACAAAAACAAAAAAAAAAACAGCTCGGGCTGGCAGGAAAGGGGATATAAAAAGGACATCATTTTATTAAAATAATGGGAGGAACGCGTCGCGATCCTCACCGGTGAGGACACTACAGGCCCTAGCCTAGCTAACCTACCAGCCTTTCACTAGCTACCTAAGCGATGACGACCCGAAGAAGAAAGGCAGAACGAAACTCCGGGCTTACTTTTTTTGTCATCAATTGTTCATTGTTTCTTTCTCTTTTTTTTTTCAATTCTTTTGTGCTGTGTACAAAGTCAGATTAGTTATATAAGCTAATGCACGCACATCACCGTTGAAATAAGATAAAATCCAAATGAAGGGATTTAGGGAATACCTGGACAGGCATGTACAAATACGTAAAACTGGACATAACACAAAAAAAATAAAAAAATAACGGTGTACAATGTGCATTCGCCTACATTTACAAAATTATTTTTGTTGTATTGCTCTTCCTACTTTCTTAATAAAATGAAACTTATAAAGGCAAGCGCAACAAAATGATCGGTCGGTCGTCTATCTATTCCAATAATAGGATAGAGGATCACTAAAGGGGGTTGTCATCAGATAAGGGACCGTAATAAGCCAAATCCATTCTGCATTATGCATAAAAACGTAAAAAACTGCTTGTACAAATATAATATGCACATACGGTTTTGCTGTATAGCTGTATACGTTATTGTTTTGAGAACAATGCTTAAGTTTAACACATTCACAACATTTATGTGTTCATTTGGTTTAATGTCCTATAACTATCTGTTAATCGGTTTAGTTAACTGTAGTTGTTGAATTCAGACGAATATTTCGAGTATAAAGACATTAACAAAAAGCCATGGGTTCATGGTTTCATCACGTTATTTGAATTTGGTGGTTGTAATCAATGTCTGTAGAATAATTTCATTACGATTACCTTTGGTAAAGACACATGATAGTTGTTTAAAGCATAAATTGTTAAGTTTCATGCAGATACAAAAATTGTACAATCCGTTCCTTACAATCCTCATTGGTTTCTAATAAATTGGTAAGTGAAACACAAGTTTTCTAGTATTATCGACGGTGGTTATCAAAAATTTCCCCGTTCGGAAAACTCCTTTAATTGAACAAGTTGTATGCAATAAATCTATCCACACGTTATTGTTATTTAATGATTCCATTGCCTACAACGAAATGAGCGACGAGCCACTTAATCTGAAAATATAAAAAGCCGCAATCTGAAATCCTCTTCCACGCTCCCATTGAAATTGAATGAACGAATTTAAAACAATCCGACCCAATTCCATTGGACTACTGAAAAAAATATTTATAGGTACAAAAATGTGTTTTTTTTGTTTCATTAAAACACGAGTAGCAGGCAATCAGTGAAGTTGTCAACTCACAAATAATTGCCGCTTTGTTTTTTTTACATCTGATATTTTCCCACGCGTGATTTCCAGCCAGTATTACGACAACTATAAAGACTAGTATCGCGAGCCGTTTATTAGTGCAAATGTAAAACAAAATGGCGGACACTGTCAGTCATTATTTTGTGACATCGAAAGACAAATCCCGTGGCAATTTAAATAATACCTACGTTTCGGTCATGTTTTATAATTGTTATATTAATTTCGCAATGAATATTTCATGAGTCCGGGGATATTACGTTTTTAATGATACTAAGAGGCCACATTTAGGACGTTAGTGAACTTTTTCTGGAATGTTCAGACAATGTGTTGCCGCTAATGTTACGATTTAATTAGCTTTTTTATATTTTGTAACATTTGTACTGCCGTGATTACGTTGTATGGACTTACAAGCATAAACCCGCGACTGTGCTCGTATTCTTTTATATTTCTTGCTCCGTAATAAATTATATAAAATCTCTGGGTGTAGTCGTTGCAAATAGTGCTTTCTGTTCAACATCATTTTATGGATTGGCTTCAAATGGCTGACATCAAAAACGAGAATTGTTCTATGATTGAACTCTGTAATAAGTACCTGATATCTAAAAACCGTGTTTATAAAACAAAAGGGCAACGCCATCAAGTCTACATGACTTTATAATCTAGTCGGATTAGTTTGCTGAGGCCTGCTGCCGTAGCAAAATATCCCCTAGGGGCATAACTCCAACCGCCCGCAAGTACAAATTACGTTAAGGTGCTAAACACAAAATATGAGGATAATATATTACTTTATAAAAGCCCTTCTCCCTACGGATTTGTCCGAGACGATTTTGTGTATAATTGTAAATTGAAGGTAGATTTGTAACACTAACTTTTCAGACCACCAACACCTCAGTCCGCCCCGTGACCACGAAGTGCTGCAAAGCCTTCGAAACGACGGGAGAAAATAAAATAAAAAACCGCGATAAAATCCGTTATAATAGTTTAATTTCTGAATTTATAATTAATTTTAACAATAACATCAAATCGATATCACCAACTATTGTTCCAAGACACACTTCTTAGACAATCAATTTACACTCCGGCCAACCAATCCTGCAGAGCGGTACCTCTGGGCGCAGTCGTGCGGTCGGATTGACTTGATTAAAATCGCATGACCACTCTTCGTGATTACCGATCAACGGCTTTTGTGGTATCGATTGCGTTGCTACTTTTTATTCGATGGGATTCGATTTTGGAATTTGCATAATTTACTGGCTGTTTAATGTTTTTAGAGCATTACTTTTTAATCTACATCTATCTATATATTCTATATATACTAATACTAGCATTGCGCGCGGCTCCGCCCGCGTGGAAAAGTTTTTCCGGGATAAAAAGTAGCCTATAGCACTCAGAAGTAATGTAGCTTCCTATTAGTGAAAGACTATTCAGCATCGACTGCAGAAACGAATGTTCGCAAGTTGAAAACCCAAGGACATGCATCTCTGAATTTTCTAAAAAAAGTTAAGTGTGTATTCTTTGAGAATTATCGCTCGCTTTAACGGTGAAGGAAAAACATCGTGAGGAAAGTTGCATACCTGAGAAGTTCTCTATAAGAATTTCGAAGGTATGTGAAGTCTGCCAACCCGCACTAGGCCAGCGTGGTGGACTAAGGCCTAAACCCTCTCAGTTGTAGAGGATACAGGGCTGGTATGGTATGGTTGCACTTCTGCCTACCCCTTCGGGGCTATAAGGCGTGAGTGTATACTATGATCTATATATTCTGTTATTTCATTATTATTTAATTACTCGGCTCGTATAGTTTCTAACAGCATATTATCAATTATCTACATACGTAATTCATGCTAAACTTCATATGAAGCATTCAATAACCGTCTTGCCTGTTAGGCGGCTAATTCTCCTGGATTTCGGTCGTCTGTTCAGCCTCGGTTAATACGATTAAATTAAACGTTACCTAATGAATTAACGGGTAACTTCTTTGGTTAATTGATGGTTATTACATCATTGATTGTAAAGTATTACACCTAGCGATACTTAGGGCCTGTTGCACAAGTTTCAAGTTCATTTTACTTGACAGTTCATTTCATTACAATTTATTTGGGAGCATAGATTAGAGTGTGACTTTTGAATTTGGTCGGCTTATACATTTATGTGACTAGTAGTATTCACTCAGTTGTGAAACAAGCCATTAGTAAGTGGGTACTCTATTTTTATCACCAGTTGCCTAACTACACCGTAAAGGGCCAGTGGCCCATTAATCGAATTTTGGGTGATTCCTAACATAAAAAATCTGTTCCTATAATATACAGTGGCAACTGGCATCCAGGCGGGAGCAAAAAAAGGTCCTCTGATTGCAACACTATCGCAGGTAGCATAATTCCTAAAATGATAAGTCTGTACCTATATACAGCAGCATCCGGGCGGGAGCAAAAAAGGTCCCCTGATATCAACAATTTCGCAAGTAACGTGGTTTGTAGATTAGTTCGTGATGTAACGGTTTTAGATAGACATAGACCTTAAAAATTTTCCAAATTTTGAACTTCGTGATGCCGAGGCCCGGGGGCATTTTGCCAACTGTTTATCAAGCTAGCGATGTTGTGTTCCGCTGTGGAGAAAATTTTAGTCAGTGTCATTACAGGGTAATATGAAATTGGTCTCAGGCTGGAACAGTTTAGTACGACACAAAGTTCATAAGATAACACGGTTATCATCATAAAAGCAGAATGCTTGTTTCATCTTTCAGTTGTAAAAAACTCTGTCGAACAATATTAACAAAAACGTCAGTCACACGTAAACAAAAAAACAATCTTCGTTTATATTGTTTTAATATCACCTTGCATACACATTTGATGCACTAGACAAATACACGAGATTCATCAGTCTCTGTTCTCAGTAACAGCCGGCGATGCTTCCCAAGTGTTCTGCATACATCGCTTGCTTCGTACTAAGTGCTTTGTCTTAGTAGCTACGTCTTTTGGAAACTGAAGTAATGGTAGTTTGTATGTTTAGAAATAATTGTAGTTAGATTCTATAATTTGAGTATGAATCTTCATATGTCCATCAAAAAGAAGAGTCGCAACATCTCTAATTTTGAGATTTACATTTTACAATGGTTGAAGTTAGAGCGCGAGTTACTACTTTGGTTGATTATTGTCTGCACAATGCTATCTAGTAAGATACAAAATATGTATCAACGGAATATTCCGTTTCATGATGTGATGTGATATTTGTATTTAGATTTTTGAGTATTCCAATCTCTGATAGTTCTTATATTTTAGGTAAAAAAAGCGACGATAGCCAAGTTGGGAATGGAACGGTCTGCCGAGACAACGTCCGCAGGTTCAAAACCCAAGGCACACACCTCTGAATTTTCGAAGTTACGTGTGTATTGTTTATCAATTATCGTTCGCTTTAACGGTGAAGGAAAACATCGTGAGGAAACATACATACCTGAGAATTCTCCATAAGAATCTCGAGGGTATGTGAAGTCTGCCAACCCGCACTAGGCCAGCGTGGTGGAATAAGGCCTAACCCCTCTCAGTAGTAGAGGAGGCCTGTGCTCAGCAGTGGGCAATATATAATACAGGGCTGATGATGATGATGAGGTAAAAATAATCAACTTTTCCCAGACCTGCCTCCCTATAATGTCCCCTAGAATGAATGAGACTCCGTACCGTTTTATTGTGATTAGTCGAGAGATTAACATGTGACTTACGCATTAAGATCGCGGCCAATCACAACCATCACAATTTAATGAACCGTACTTCGGTATCGTGTTTATTATGCCACATTATAGGGGCGTCATTACCGAAAAATGAAAATTACACTATTTTATTCATTATGTTGTATCAGGTAATGTTCCCGGCCCGACCCGTATTAAATTCCGTTCCGGGAATAAAAAATCTGTAGCACTCGGGAATAACGAAGCTTCCAATTAATTAGTGAAAGAATTTTTAGAATTGGATCATTCATTTCAGAGTTAGCATTATACACCTAAATTTATCTTTGTTATAGAGGTTCTTCTTTTTTTACTATGTCATAGAATTTGCAGAACATATTTCGTATTAGCTTTTTATGACCTATTGGCTCTATATATGTCAACTTCTCACTCATGCTATAGTCTGTAAATAAAGTTACAGATTCTAAATAAAACTCTTATGCCTTAATAAATCATTTTCACTTAATTTTAACCGGTCCACACCAGATTACAATTCTCCAATTAGTGAACCAAAGACACTTCACTTACACCGACAATAGTTCTAATAGCGTTCATATATCTACTTTCACCTGAGAACGGATCAATTCGAGAGTGATATAGCTCCCGCAAATACAATGTATAAGGTTTATCAGTCTGTTTCATCCAAACCGATGCGATGCATTTGATTAATTGATATACATTGCTCGCCACGTGAGATTTAGAAGCTGAGTTTCGTAATTTGTTAAGTGATTATAATTGCACTAACATTGACTCTTTCCATTTGTGGATTATTGTTGTCTAGATACCAATAGAATAAGTATTAAGGCTGCTTACAATTCCGGGCAGTAAAGATACATAACTTTACCTATGAATGGTTACACATATTACATGATATAACATATATGGTGGTAGGTCTCTCATATGTAAGAGTCCGCCTGGGAGGGTACCACCGCAATGTCTATTTCTACCGCCAAGCAGCAGTGTGCATGCAGTGTTGTGTTTCGGTTTGAAGGACATTGTTGCCAATGTAACTACTGGACATAATGAGACTTAACATTTTATGTCTCCGGATGACGAGCGCAGTGGAATGCCACACAGTACTTTGTAACTCGAGGTGCTGAATGGTGTTGCTACTGTTTATGCTTGGTCGTATAGCTTACCACCAGGCGAACGGCATGCTCGTCTCGTCATTCAATGCAATAAAAAAATTTATTACATAATAAAGTACACAAACATTCTATAAACCACTCTCTCTCTTCCAAGCTATACATCCCATATTGAGGTAGGGTCAGCTTTCCTCGTTTTTCTTCTCCACTTCGCTCTATCCAAGATGTCGTCTTCGAAAACTTGACATTCTCTCATATCAGCACTATATATTTCCACCTTGTCTTTGATCTGCCTTTGGATCTTTGACCGGGGATGGATAATTGGAGCGCTAAGTTTCCTATATAGTCATGCCATTCTTTAAACCACTAAAATATATATTTCCCATATTTTCTATAAACGTCTGTTTTCTAAAATACAAATATTTTTTTATCTCTTTTTATCACCTTTTTTCATTAATTTCACTTAACTTTTAAAAATACAAATTGAAATTTATTATGAGAATCAAACTCTGTATTATACGCAAAATATTGTGTTAAAAGGCTACACAATCTATAATTGCTTTAAGCTGCTATCTGAGTTTAACGGTTAACTCGTCTTCCAATATATAAAGTTAGGTTTGAAGTAAGGCTATTGGTATGAGCCATGCGCTAAACAAATACGCGCAACGTACCGTGAACACTAGATTTATCACAGTCTTCCGAGCCTTTGTGCCGCCTGGTTTGCGGTTGCGACGGGATTTCAGTGTTCGGTGGACATTGCGGGCTCAGTACTTGAATTTGTGTGTAAGATTTATTTAAGGTAGTTGTTGATGATTTTGGGTTTCGTCTGTTTGTGTTTAATGCTTAATTATAAAATTAGACGGGCAGTAGTTCGCTATATTATGCAATATGCACCTCGCATTATCATTGTCCCTACGTCGTGGAGCATTTTAAGATCAGGCGTATTGCTAACGCATTACGATGTTAGAAAACTAAGTGATAATGGTAGGAAACTATAATGACTTTCGTTTCAGAGAAAAGTTTATTTAATTAATCAAATTACTATTACAAAATATGTTATTGCAATTATAAAATTAGAGGTATATATATACTTTATCTGAATGCTTCGGCACTTAATGTAAATATTAACGTATCAATGATTTACTGGAATCTAATTTGTGTTCATTCGTGAACGGGCAATTGAAGCTTAATTAGTGGTATTTATCATTTCAATTATCCATAACCTGACAACGAGCAAACCAAACGTTATTTATCTACTATACAAATAAAAATTTGTTTAAGTTATTGGTACAGAGTATATTTTCTAAATTATTAGTTGTTATTAACTTTTTTTTTGACAGGTCTAGTAATCTTTAGGGAAGGCTTAAGTTCTGCAGTAGACTTCATGTGGCTGATGAGAATTAACTCTTTACTTAAAACTGTGTTTAAACGATTTAATTAATCGTAGTTTCGCCCTTGTACTCTTGATATTGTTAAATAAGAAACGAAATGACGACGCAGTAGTTACTTTAAAATAAACAAGAAAGGTAAAGTAATAAATATATTTCGTTACAACAATAATTCTTCCTCAAATACGTAAATTCCAATACCAACATCTTCAATACCCACAATCATTTATACCAAACGCGCAATGTACATCGCACAACGCGAAACGGCAGCCTCCGTTGAGCCGCACAGTGACCGCCGACGCGAGCTGATTGATCATGAGTAGGAAATTGCAGCTAAGTCATGAAGTTGAATAACTACATCTCGGAGACGACGGGAACTTGACACTAGCTTACACTGAACATGCTTTAATATGCACTGTTTTATTATACATGTGCTGGTTTGTGGAGCATTTTGTTTGGATTTTTGTGGATGTATTGGCTTCGGTTCTGCATTGAGATAGCTCTGAAAGAAAATGTGTTTGCAGGGATTCTTCGGAGAATATCTTGGATATTAATAAGTAGGTCTTTCGATTGTAAGTTTGGTCGGAGGAGAGGTTTTTCGTATGCAGTATGTAGTGCTTCGGTTTCAAAGACTTTGTAGCCAAAGTTAACTTATTACTGAGTATTAAGTTCAAACATGTTATGTCTAGTGACGAGCTCAGTGAAGTATCGTGAACTAAATTCAAAGTTATGGGTAATGTCACTGTTTATTAGTCATTATGACACCGACCAGCCCTACGAGGCAAGTGACACGCGTTTCCTTATCGATGCATGTTAAAAAATGAAAGCCTTTTGTACTACTTACTTTTTGTTTTAAATCACTACAAAATTCTTCTACGAATAGTTTTTATACAAGAAAAAAGCAATGAGAGGTGTCAAGGGACACCCGGATGGAACGAAGTTCCTTTCGATTAATTAGTGAAGGAATTGTAATAAAATTTTATTTATATAACAGAGTGTGTATATATATAAATATAAATATTTTCCTATTTCCGTTCCAATACATAAGTTTCTAGAGAAAAAAACAAATAAATACGTGTGGCACTCGGAGATTGCCGCGGTAAAGCTATTGCATAGCATTTTTATCACAAATTTTGATTGACTAAACACAAATTCGATCTTACGCTTACTCCATAAAGTAGATTTTTAAACGCGAGCAAAGCACGTTTAGTCTTGTTATTGATAAATGTCAGTAACCAAAGTAGAATAAATCAACAAAATTTGAAAAAAGAATGTTACGTTCGATTCTTTTGTACTCGTGCCGTGCCAACGCTGGGGAAATAGCTTCTACGCAATGTATTTAAGTTTCATATTAGATTAGTAAGAAATGGTTTTAATGACTTTAATAAATAAAATAAATAAAAATATACTCGTTTCAAGAATTATAGCTTCTACGCATTGTATTTAAGGTTCATATTAGTAAGATAATAGCAAAAAGTGTCGTGACAACTTTCCGTCCAGCCCCCTTTCACAACGCGCAATAAGGAACTTCGTTCCAATAAAATAAAATATCTTTAAAATGTATTCTAAATTTAAAATGAACCTCAACTAGACATAACATACATCTCATACATAAATCTCTAATACATAGAAATCTTTAATTTTATTACTTGTGACAAGTAAATATTTATTTGTTTTGTTTGTATTGTATTGAAGATGTCAGAATACTTCATTTATATTCTGAAAGGCTCGTCTGGACAGTGACCAGTGGTGAGTAACCTGTGATGCATTTGCTTTAAACAATTCCAATTTATTTCCAACTTCTAGTGATTTTGACAACTAAATAAATCGAGATATTCTCAGACTCTTCGAGCTTCAGTGCTCGGAGCTATTTAGAGTCGTATCTATCCTGGCTTAGAGGAATGGCAGTGTGTGAGGGAATATCACTTTATGCAAGAAATAATAATTTAAGGTTAATAAGATAATTACTTGATAAAGGTCGCAGGAAAACGCTTTTGACAGGTCCCTCTGGAAATCTTTGGGGGAGGCCTATGTTCAACAGTGGACATCATGTGGCTAATGATGATGATGATGAAATGATTGTTGCCGACCCTAAATTGGAGGGTGATAAGGGCCTGTGAAAGAGAAGACAAGATTTCGCCTCTAATTTCTGAGGGTGAAGAGTACCTTTCAGTGCAAAGCGGTATTTTAAAATTGTATTAGAACTGTAGCTATTAACTTCTACAAAAATCAAACCCACTTTCCCCCATTCCCAAGCAATTCCACTGCGCCACCAACTTTATTTCCACACATAAAAACAAGATGCAACGTCGCAATTTGTACGTTCACATGCACGTAATGTGCCAATTCAAATCCAATTGTGTTTCGTTCAGTATTCTTAACAATTGTCTTGTTAGTTTATTGTCCCTGGCTTTTGTGTCGTTGAATTAGTGCATTAGAATAGATGTTGCTTCATGCTTGATAGTAAATGTATAGTCATCTCACTCTTACTGTATAATTTATAAAAATGTTTGTGAAAATATTTGAATGTTTGTCTTTTTATGCCAATAATTTGCTCCTATGGGAAATAATAGATTTTTTTGTCTGATTTTTAAACACATGGCGCCGTGTAAGTAGCGTTATGGATCGCTACAGTGTTTTGGAACTTTTGTAGCGGGAAGTGCATTTCGCGTGGGTGAAGCCGCGAGCTAAATCTAGTAAGTTATTTTTCATCTACCTGTGAGTATGTATTTTTCTTAACCAACTACCTAAAAAGGAAATGTTCTAAAGTTTATACATTTTAAATGCACTTACACAGATTACACTGCGAGTTGTAGGCCGATTTCCGTGATTCCTTCTTTATATGTATAAAAATAGGTTCGCAGACACGTACAAGACTGGTGTTAATTTATTAATACGTGAAGAAAACAACTTTGTAACCCTTTAATGATTTCTTATGTTTACGCGAATGTATATAATATTGAAAAAAAAAAATTTTTCGGATTTTACCGCGGTTTTTTTTTAAATAATATTTACTCATGACGTTTCGAAGACTTTGCAGCCTTCGTGGTCACAGGGCGGACTAATTTGTACCCCCTTTTAAACACATTGTACTCACGGAGCAGAGTTAGATTTGGCATAATAAAATCCAGATGGAAGGCTGAAACATAAAATTAATGTATAATGTGTTACAAATATATTAAACGAGCTTTTGACTCTTTTGGCTCCGCCCGCGTGAATGCGTTTTCCCGGGACAAAAGTCCCGCTTTATATTTTCCCGGGATAAAAAGTAGCCTATGTGTTAATCCAGGACATAATCTACCCGTGTGCTAAATTTTATTGAAATCCGTTTTGTAGTTTTTACATGAAAGGGTAACAAACATCCATACATCCAGACATCCATACATCCATACTTACAAACTTTCGCGTTTATAATATTAGTAGGATTCGACTGGCACTAGTTATTATTTAAGTGAAGATTAAAAATGTAACAGATTGCCAAATTGTGGAAACTAACAATATTTCATAGAATAACATTAATCGAGTTATCAATTATTGTAGTCATCTGTCATACGGCTGTTCTGAATCGAAATAGCTAGTTTCCGAAATAGCCTCCGGCGATCAATTTGTCATAAAAATGGACACAATAATTCAGGCAGAAATCTCTTTCAGGACGAGATTATAAAGAAGGTTTGTTCGTAGAGTAAAAGCAATTTGATGGATATTAGTTGTATTGTATTCCTGTCATATTGTTATAAATGAATATAATATGTATATATGTAGGTTGTCTGTACATTCATAACAAAACTATATACAGGGTCATTTTTACATTGCATTACTAAATGAAACCACATATTCGTCTTTACCTGTGCTAACATCGTGCCAAAAATCATCCATGAATAACGAATAATTTCGCCGTAAATCCCAGTTGTAGTTGGCCAATTTTTTAATCATTTTGTAGTTTATGCGATTGCATTTTGCGAATATGGTGTGTGGGTAAGTGTATTTCTGACTGAAAGTGTAATGTTGCTGCTGCGACGAACTCTCTTAGAGCAGTATTAGTGGCATTAATTTTTTTTTTTAATCTTATTTTAAGGAGCTTTGTCGAATATTACGACCAAGTCGCTCCATACGTCCACTTAAATATATATCTACAGACTAAACATTCATCATAGTACACTTAAAATATTTTTTTACCAAAACCCTAGCCCCTTCTGACATAGGATTAATTAGGGCGTGTAAACTTAAAGTTACTTTTTATTGATATTTATTTTGTTCAAAACTTATACTTTTTATTTTACATCTATAGTTAAAATAACTTAATGTAAAGTGTTATTTTCAAGGAGATAAGTATGTGGTTTCATTTAGTAACGCAATGTCAAAATGACCCTGTATAATATATTGTATTAATAATCTCATAATCATGAAACTTTGCGAAGTATGCATTTATACATACATATTTTTTTTTATAGTTTGAATGACGAGACGAGCATGCCGTTCGCCTGATGATAAGCGATACCATAAATCCACAGTAGCAACACCATCCAGCACCTTGACTTATAAAGTACTGTGTGGCATTCCGATGCGCTCGTCATCCTGAGACATAAGATGTTAAGTCTCATTATGTCCAGTAGTTATACTGGCTACAATGTCCTTTAAACCGAAACACAACAGTGCATGCACACCGTTGCTTGGCGTTAGAAATATACATTGCGGCGGTACCCACCCAGACGGCCTCTTACATAATGAGAGGCCTACGACCAGTAAAAAAAATGTAATTATAATTCTATATAATTTTTCTATAAAACAACTTATTGCATTTAATTAAGATATTGACAAAAATACTAATATGATCCAACATTTACAACAAACACAAATCCAATAAAACGAAATGAAATACTATTCTTGCAACAACTCAAACTCGTTCGTAGCGGATTGTTAAGCGTAGCAACACATTTGTAGCAGTAAACTGCGCAAACAAATTAATAGCGCTAAAATAAGTTGGATTCGTAGCACAATTTCCATATTGGATACGTTTCGTAGCTAGCTCGTAGCGTTTAACTTTTCGTAGCAATTTTAAACAGATCTGTTAACTATGGCGCTAGATGTACTTATATCATAACTTAATATGTTAAAACGAATATTATTCAACCAGTTATGTTTTAATATCCAATATTTATTTATGAGATTAAATTAGTACTACTAAATAATGGAACTGATTAAATTCCGGGGTTTAGTTTTAATATTGAACTAAAACCAACCTTACGTCTTGTTTAAATGCTTCTTTTATCAAATATTGTATCCACAGCTGAATAATGAATATAATTTGGCGCGAGCGAAATTTAGAATTAATTAGCAGTTTACAGAATTAATTGCCAAAATTAATTATTAACGAATGCGCCTTTAAAAGCAACACCGAATATTTCCAAATTAACTTGTTAATCTTGGCTGGTTTTCGTTTTATTACATAAACAGTGTTAGCTTAATGGTGATTGGACTGTGGATTAAGGAATGAAATGCCGAGAAAGTTTCTATTTTCTACCTAGGCAAGGATTTTTGATTGCTTCCGAAATCGGAAGAGCTAATGACATACGTGATGGTAAGTGGTCATCGTCGTCCATGGACATCGGCATGCTAGAGGTACAGCCAAACCGCTGCCTACGCTGAATTTTTTTTTCAAACGTCCTTTGAAGATGGATATGTCATAGAGCCGGGTAAAGGCTATGGGAGGAAGTTTATTCCGAGTGGACATATTATGTATAGTAAAACCAATGTCTGGAAGCGCACGGTATTGGCGATTGGCGTTTGGCTACTTATTAAAGTTATGTGTGTGTGTATAGGTAATTACTACTAGGTTTCGTGGAGAAGGAAAACTTCATGAAGTTCTACGTATTTGAGAGTTCTTAGATATTCAAAAGCACATAAGTCCATGAACGGACGTAAAACTGTTTTTTGGACATACAGGCTTTTCGCTTTATACAAATTCTACTAGACAACCTGAGGTCATAATTAAACAATAATAATACAAATAATTTATTTTTCAATCTTACGCTAAAATACATGTACACATGACACAGTGGTACCCGCACTAGGCGAACCTGTATCGCGGGCTACCTGAGAGTATTACCAGGATATATTTTAACTCAGATTGTACAGAGTGAGCCAAAAAAGAACAAAAATAAGAATTGGTTTCCAAGTTTTAATTAATTCCTGAAATTTTGTTAAAGGGTTTTTGTTACAAGGTAATTATTGAATACTACCCCTAATATTTTGATAGCTTGCTGCTGTATTCGATAGCGCTATGTAGGTACGAGAAGAAATGATTCAGTGTGGTGGTGTAATGGTGTAATAATAGTAATTTTTTCTGTAATATGAATGAATGAATTACTTTTATCTACTTATTTACGTTTTCCAGCTAACATAATACTAACTGCCTTGACTGACTGCCTTGGTGGCGTAGTTGTATTACGGTACGACTGCAATGCTGAGGTCTCGGTTTCGATCCCCGGGTCAGGCAAAGTGATATTGGGTTTTTCTATTCAGTATCAGCCCGGAGTCTGGAATTTGTGCCCGATATGGCGATAGGCTTGCCCCCTATCACTTCATGGGACGGAATAAAAATGGCGAAAAGTGGGTGCATTAGTTGCGCCTCTGCCTACCCCTTCGGGGATGATCACATCAAGATTTATTCCCGAAGGGGTAGGCAGAGGTGCAAACCAAGGCGCCCACTTTTCACCAAGTGTGTTCCATCCCATCATATGATAAGGGGCGAGCCCATCGGATAAATTCCCAACTCCGACCTGATATTGAGCAGTAAAATACCGCTTTGGTAAAGCGACTTTACCACTCAATGTAACATTACCGAATAAGCTTAGATTCAATATTGCGTATACCTTAACGCCAAAACTAGCACACACCATCTTAGATTGAATTTAGCAACACATACAAATTATGGCGTTAGCTATATATTAGTTTCTCGTTTTACACCTGTGTCGCGTAATTAATTACACTGGCAATCACCAGCCATTAGGATTGCTTCGGCCTCGTTAGAAATTTGTCAACGTGTGCGGTTCAGGAATGTAGGTTTAGGATACTGGTAAGGTATACTTTATACTTTATCATCACGCTTTTTTCGCTTTTCAGGGGTAGGCAGAGGTGTATCAGACCCACATTTCGCCAGCAATGATACCATGTAATAGAGGGCGGGCATTTTGCCATTTACCGGGAACATTTCCAGACTCCGGGCTGATACTGAGTAGAACAATATCACTTTGCCCGACCCGCAGATTGAACCCGAGACCTCAGCACTGCAGACGTGCCGACTGCCGTAATACAACTACGCCACCGAGGCAGTCAGTATGATAATAACTGCATAGTGACCGAATTCCGAGGTAGGGGACAGTTCGGAATTAATTCTGCGTTGTGTTGCTATTGTTTACAGGCAAGTATACCATATAGAAAATAGCGAGTGAGTTGTTCGCCTCTACTACCAAGTGACAATAATAACAAATGACACAACAGTTTTTTGAGATTACGAATCCCATAAATTTCGGCATATTTTAAACAAAACCAGGAGAAAGGAGCTGCTAGCAATCTACATACCCATATTGCCTCTTTGCTTCAATAACGTGATAAGTCCGATAAATAGAACCAGCGTGTTAGTTTTTTTTTCAAAAGACGTGGTGAATTTTACGCATGTACCTAATAGTGATTAAAAAAATACAAACACACGAATTGATAACCTCCTCCTTTTGGAAGTCGGTTAAAAATAATAATAGGTCGGGGGACAGTCTTTTCGCATATAGTATGTATAAACTTGTAATAAAATCTCTTTGGCTTTACTATTTGTATCTGGCTGGTTTTCATGACATTAAAAAGGTTTCTAAAAAAGAAAGTATTAGTAAAATGTTGTTTTCAGCTATTTTTATTTCTGTCAAAATGAGTGAATCTAGTGAAGGAATTCCATACCATACCCCAGCCCTGTATTATATACTGCCCACCTTAGAATAATAACACATAGAAACCGTGAACATACACGCTTAGTGAGGCAAGTAAAACTAGGCTAAATTAGCCTAGTAACCAAACATCCCGCGTCAGTGCTCAAGGCCGAATCGTAGCGCTATCAGCTCTCGATATTTTATTTTAAAATGATGGTTTGTGCAATAAACTGATGTCACAGTATCTCGGATAATTTTAAGAAACATTGTAACATAACATTTCACATGCAATTATTACGATTAATCTAATATTTTGACATAAAATAATAGTTAAAGCAAAAACAATAATTCAAAAATTTATAGACGCCATTATATCAAAATGTTGCCAAAAAAAAAAGAAAATTGATACCCCAAATGTTGATGTTCATATTCTAAAATTAATATAATATTTCTAAAATTAACTTATTTAATTGGTACCTTTGCATGCTTTGGAATTGTGTTGCCAGTGTTATGAAAATAATATTTTTCTGTTGAGTTGATTTTAATTGACATTTCAAATTTTAACAAGCTTATATTATTATTTTAAATGAAAATAGTTCTAAAATAAGGACACCTGTATCTTTTCTTTTTAAGAAATTATGAAGTTATCATTTATAATTTTAACTTTTTTTCTTTCTTTTTTCAGCAGACGTAAGCACTAAGCTTCAAATGACGTCAATTATACGGTTGAATGGTGAATGGTGATGCTGCCTTTTTTACTATGATTCGCAAAAAAACCGTAATAAAATAGAACCAGATACATTTGATATTATTGACATAAATAAAGGCATTCATTCATATCATCATCATAAAACTAGAATGGAGGCAAAGGTAAATACCGCATTCAACCGTTTAATTCACGTCATCAACGTAATTTGTTTTTAATTTGGTACTGTTTTGGTCATTCTAAGGGATTTATTTTATTATTTTTTATTTCAGATTTTTATAATTATAATTAAGGATAAAGTAATCCCTTACTGTGAACAATAATAATAATTCCATAATTAAATAATCCTAATTAAGGTTTTGGGGAACATCCGATACCTCTAGCAACATTATTTGCACCCTTGTGTGCGTGTGGCAGAACGTCAATACGTGTGGCCTACGCCTACATCAATGAGTTTTATGCTTCACACTTGACAGTTTTTTTATATGAAACTATCATTCTTGGCGTTATTATTCTATGCTGCCCACTGCTGAGCACGGGCCTCCTCTACTACTGAGAGGATTAAGGCCTTAGTCCACCACGCTGGCCTAGTGCGGGTTGGTAGACTTCACATACCTTTGAAATTCAGAGAAACTTTGAGAAGTTTATATACATTATAGGCATAGAATAATAACGCCAAGAATGATAGTTTCATATCAAAAAACTGTCAAGTGTGAAGCATAAAACTCATTGATGTAGGCGTAGGCCACACGTATTGACGTTCTGCCACACGCACACAAGGGTGCAAATAATGTTGCTAGTGGTATCGGATGTTCCCCAAAACCTTAAGTCATTATTTAATTAGGATTATTTAATTATGGAATTATTATTATTGTTCACAGTAAGGGGTTACTTTATCCTTAATTAAAATGATAAAAATCTGAAATAAAAAATAATAAAATAAATCCCTTAGAATGACTAAAACAGTACCAAATTAAAAACAAATTACGTTGATGACGTGAATTAAACGGTTGAATGCTGTATTTACCTTTGCCTCCATTCTAGTTTTATGATGATGATATGAATGAATGCCTTTATTTATGTCAATAATGTCAAATGTATCTGGTTCTATTTTATTACGGTTCTTTTGCGAATTACAGTAAAAAAGGCAGCATCACCATTCACCATTCAACCGTATAATTGACGTCATTTGAAGCTTAGTGCTTACGTCTGCTGAAAAAAAGACGAAATTATAAGTTAAAATTATAAATGATAACTTCATAATTTCTAAAAAAGAAAAGATACAGGTGTCCTTATTTTAGAACTATTTTCATTCAAAATAATAATATAAGCTTGTTAAAATTTGAAATGTCAATTAAAATCAACTCAACAGAAAAATATTATTTTCATAATACTGGCAACACAATTCCAAAGCATGCAAAGGTACAAATTAAATAAGTTAATTTTAGAAATATATTAATTTTAGAATATGAACATCAACATTTGGGGTATCAATTTTCTTTTTTTTTGGCAACATTTTGATATAATGGCGTCTATAAAATTTTTGAATTATTGTTTTTGCTTTAGCTATTATTTTATGTCAAAATATTAGTTTAATCGTAATAATTGCATGTGAAATGTTATGTTACAATGTTTCTTAAAATTATCCGAGATACTGTGACAGCTTATATAACTAATCTGACTTTGTACACAGCACAAAAGAATTGAAAAAAAAAAGAGAAAGAAACAATGAACAATTGATGACAAAAAAAGTAAGCCCGGAGTTTCTTTCTGCCTTTCTTCTTCGGGTCGTCATCGCTTAGGTAGCTAGTGAAAGGCTGGTAGGTTAGCTAGGCTAGGGCCTGTAGTGTCCTCACCGGTGAGGATCGCGACGCGTTCCTCCCATTATTTTAATAAAATGATGTCCTTTTTATATCCCCTTTCCTGCCAGCCCGAGCTGTTTTTTTGTTTTTGTTTATTTCTTATCATAGATTTACTCCCAATAAAAATGTCGGTAGTTATATAAGTGACCATTGGTATTTATAATAATTATTAATATAATCATTTTAATGTATCTTGACTTATCATAAGTGCAACTATGTTCGCCTACGTGATGAATAAAGTATTTTATTTTATTTTATTTTATTTTTTATTTTATCAGTTTATTGCACAAACCATCATTTTAAAATAAAATATCGAGAGCTGCTAGCGCTACGATTCGGCCTTGAGCACTGACGCGGGATGTTTGGTTACTAGGCTAAATAGCCTAGTTTTACTTGCCTCACTAAGCGTGTATGTTCACGGTTTCTATGTGTTATTATTCTAAGATTATAGGTATGCAGGTTTCCTCACGATGTTTTCCTTCACCGAATGAAGAAATTCGATACATTTTAAAATTTTATTATAAAAACTTTTAACAAAAAATAGCACTCACTTCATAACCACTGTAATGTAAAAAATAACTTTTACTTTGCTCATGGGTTATAATGAAATTTAAATACTACCAATAGTATATACACTACCATTCGTTTGATTATATTTATGTGCAATAAATAAACCTTTGGAATCGGTGCCTGATTTTTTTTACTAATTTGGCACGCGTCTAGTATTTTTTATTTCATTCATTTGTAAAGTACATAGTTCATATTATAATTTAATGTGTGTAATTTAAGAGTATTTTTTTAATAAACGTATTTGTGTAGGCAGTTCGTTTTTTTTTTATTACCGGCAACGACACACCTTTTATCCCCGAAGGGGTAGGCAGAGGGGCAACTAAATGCACCCACTTTTCGCCGTGCTTGTTCCGTCCCATGACGTGATAGGGGGTGAGCCTATCGCCATATCGGGCACATATTCCAGACTCCGGGCTGATACTAAATAGAAAAATCCAATATCAGTATGCCTGACCTGAGGATCGAACCCAACACCTCCGCATTGCAGTCGTACGGTAATAAAACTACGTCGCCAAGGCATCAGGTGATTCACTTGTTTATTATCATATTATGGCAAAAAAATGAATATAAATATGATGTCGAACAACTAGCTTTAGCTGTTAGTCTTCAACATAAATAAATAAAAACTACCGACGTAAGCCATGTGATAATTCTTCAAGCTTTTACTGTGTAGGTATACATGTTTTATCCATATATTTATCTATATAAATAAAATAATAGTGTCATAATGAGACTAAAACGCCTGGAGTGATTTTAATGAAATTTTCAGGTAATAAGTTTGGTAGCGATCAGATCAACAAACATGAATTGTTTTTGGCTTCTTGGCAATTTTGTATGGTCATCGGCATCTGGTTATAGATAATAAAGACTACCTGTGAGGAGTCGGGGCGGATAGATAGAACGTTGTAAATAATTTAATACACAAGACAATAATCAGCCTACTCTAAAACTATGTGACACAACCCCTTAATTGGCGCAAAATCAATCAGAAACACATAAATTGAACGAGACAAATTCGGCAAAAAAATATCCGCATCTTATTTGAGAACACATCTGGCGTGTAGCTATTAACAAGCGAGTGGATTTGGTGAAATAACATCAGCAATGAGATCGGTCGGACCCATTTGAAAATCAATTCGGTCGACAGTGGCTGCGGAGTATCGAAGTTTTAGGGTTGCCACTTGGTTATTTTGGGGTGGTATTAAATAGAATTTTGGCTGATGTGAAGATTTTTTATTTAATTTCGAAAATGCGATATGTTGTGTATATGTACATAAGGAATTTTAATGTAGTATATTGTAGTCTTATGCCGATGAGTAACGAGCGAGGTACACCGGGATATTAGGCTAACTAAATTTGGCGCGCGTTTTTGCCCCGCGAAAAAAAAAAAGATTCACCTTGTTTATAGTATCTGTCTCCTCCTCCTCCATGCGTCGTTCTCCTCAGTTCTGAGGGTCGTGACCTCCTCTCACCAGCTTCTGCCATATGATATCACGCCACCGATCCCGACTGTTGGCCACCTGTATGGCGTCGTATACAGTGGTGTCAAGTGTAGTGCGGATCTGATCGGTCCAGTATCTGTCTAGTCGGGTACAAAGTAATACACACTACAGTTACTATTACTAATTACGGTTGCTGCGGCTGGAGGTCCGAAAAAAAACAAATATAATTAAAAGAAAAATCACAATTCTATTCATTGCGATAATGAGCGCTGCTGTAGATTGCTGGCTAGTATATATCTATATCTATACTATTATATAAAGCTGAAGAGTTTGTTTGTTTGTTTGAACGCGCTAATCTCAGGAACTACTGGACCGATTTTGAAAATTCTTTCACTAATAGGAAGCTACATTACTCGTGAGTGCTATAGGCTACTTTTTATCCCGGAAAAATCTTTTCCACGCGGGTGGAGCCGCGCGCAAATGCTAGTATAATATAAATCTTCAGGTCATCACTTTACATGTTTTTGGTATTGGCATGACGACTGTCAGAGGTGGTGATGAGTCAGCGGTCTTCATATATTAGGTGTATGTAATTTGCTAAATATTTAAATTATTAAATACATTTTATTTTATTTTTTTTATTTAATACAATACCATTTGTATTTTAATTTTAATACAATAAAGCCGATGTTCGCTTTTTGTATGGGTGCTGGGCCTCAAATCTAATCAGGCTCATACTTTAGGGATATTAAAGGGGCAAAATATAGAACTTGGATCCATTAAAAACAATATTTTTAGATTCATAACTAACTTTTTTAAAACGTTCATATTAGGTGTAGTTTTTAAGCAAGATAAAATTACATTAATCTCAAAATTGGAGGCCTTTAAAATTATACGATTTATTGCAAAGGCCTAGTTTTTGGGAGTAATGTCCAAATTGATATAAGGTATCTTGGTTAGCATTTTAAGCCCGTTTTTGGACATGCCCTTTGGGGTGACGCTGCAATAGATGCGCGGCGCTTACAGTTTTAAACAAAATTACCATTAATTACATTTAAAAGTTCTAGCTAATATCCGATATTATCTATACTCCCAATTTAATAAAACTAATCTCTTGCCTACTAATCTCTCTCCACACAAACGCGACAACCCTAACGTAGACCCTCGACTTGTGAGCTTTTCATTTTACATTGTTATCATTTCAGAAATTCAGATGGGTACCACGTACCCCTGATATTTTTTTTTAGGTACTCGATCCTGCAGTCAACACCCGGGGTAACCTGCGAATTGGATACTGGAGTCCCCCGGCTTAACGACTGCAGGGGCCTGGGAAGGAAGTAGAAGAGGAAGATGGAAGGAAAAGTGGGGGAATGGAGAAAGGTTCCCAGGATGGCTGGAATGAGAAAGGGTGCCAGGAAATGTGCGCGGGCCCTTTTAGGCCTTAATGTGTTATCCAACCAAGACGTATATACACTGAACTGTGTGCCTCGGTCCGCGACCATTATCCCCCCGTGCATGGGCGTGCATTGGGTGTGAAGACCCAGGGCACAAGAATTGCCTCGGGGGGCGAGTACCCCTGAAATTGTATCCATGCATTGCAGGACGCTTGCATTATGCATGGGACGGTGAGTATGGTGAGACGCAGCTAAGTAGGTAAATGAGCAGGTGGATCACTCGGTAAGTAGTACCTCCACTCATAAACAGAGGGATTTAAGGGAGAAGAGTCGAGATTGAGAATAGAAGATGGAACATTGCGAAAGGGGTGGATAAATTTTATTTTTATAAGTGCTCGGCAATTTGACCTCACTGCAGGTGATGGTAAGTGAAGTACATAGCAGATAGTGTCGATTTACGACCAATGATTACCAATGATTGACAAAGTTAAGCTGGTTGTTTGAAAATCTATATACATAAAAGCGAAAGGTCACTCACTCAGTCACTCATCAAGAAATTTCAGAAACTACAAGTGCTAGGGGTCTCAAATTTTGCATGGGGGTTCCTTTTAGGATGTAGGCGCTGACTGGTATGTGATTTTACAAAATTCAACTCCTAAGAGGGTAAAAAGGCGTGTCAAAGTTTGTATGAAACTTCTATAGTTTTAATAGTAGGTTTTATTCTTTCTATAATAGGAAGCTACATTTTTGCATGCTGTAGTTTTTATCCCGGGAAAATATTTATCCTGGAAAACCTTTTACACACGAGCGGAGCCGCGGGCAAATGCTAGTCTACCTAAAGCTAATGTTTCCTGCTGATTTTGTGTAACTTACCTTCTTCTAGGACCTAGCCCATTCATGGCATGGGTATTTCTACAGTTTCTTCGCCCTATGATATTTTTGTGAAAAAATTTGGATGTTTGTTAGAAGTAAACGCAGAAACAACTAAACGGATTTGGAAGAAATTTGGCACACGAGTAGGTCATGTCCTGGATAACACATAGGCTACAGTTATCCCGGTAATTTGCTCCTATGGGAAATAATGAATATTTTTAATGTGATTCTTTAAGTAATAGCGCTGGCGTCGTACTGTGTTTTATGGACTTCTGTAGCGCGAAAGGCTTTTCACGCGGGCGAAGCCGCGAGGAGAATCACGCAATGTGAATACGTAAACGCGCTTGTCGCATAATAATTGTGGTATAGAAGTATGGATACCAATGATATTTATACCTGTATAAAACTTCAGCGGACGATAGCCTAGTTGGGAATGGAACGGTCTGCCGAGACAATTGAGACAAAAGTTACGTGTGTATTGTTTATCAATTATCGTTCGCTTTAACGGTGAAGGAAAACATTGTGAGGAAACCTACATACTTGAGAATTCTCCATAAGAATTTCGAGGGTATGTGAAGTCTGCCAACCCGCACTAGGCCAGCGTGGTGGACTAAGGCCTAAACCCTCTCAGTAGTAGAGGAGGCCCGTGCTCAGCAGTGGGCAGTATATAATACAGGGCTGATTGCATTGCATTGCATAAAACTTCATACGGGAAGTACACGTTTTACAACACTCCGTATATAACGAACTATAGATATGAAATAGAATCTAGATTTTGTTCACTTAATATTATGCATGCAAGTCGTAAGTCCGAAAAGGCATGATACGCGACTCAGAGTTTCCTACAATATTTTTTTTATGGCATTGAATGACGAGACGAGCATGCCGTTCGCCTGATGGATCATGGAGGCGATACGACCACCCATAAACAGTAGTAACACCATCCAGCACCTTGAGTTACAAAGTACTGTGTGGCATTCCACTGCGCTCGTCATCCTGAGACATAAGATGTTAAATCTCACTACATCTTGTAGTTACACTGGCTACAATGTCCTTCAAACCGAAACACAACAGTGCATGTGCACTGCTGCTTGGCGATAGAAATAGACATTGCGGTGGTACCCACCCAGACGGACTCTTACATATGAGAGACCTACCACCAGTAGCAAACTATCCGAACTTTGGATTAGAAATCAATGCCTGGCTCATCCCTCTGAGGCATTACGGACGTTTTTATTACGGCGTTAAGGACAATTTCACCGCTTGCTGATAAATGCTACTCGTCACATGAATGTATAATAATATCTAATAATAAAGCCGTAATTTCTTCCATATCCATAATTTAATATTAAATGTAATTTTAGTATGTAAGTAGGTATTTGATTTGTTTTCACATAAGTCGACTAAATGCGAAGGTCATTCTAATCTATGCCCCCAAAGTGCAATAAAATGAGTATCATTTACATTAACTATTTAATTATCAAATAAAAACTTGAAACCTGTGACACAGGCCCGTCTTATAATACCCAGTGATTATTATCAAACCTGTTCTCATAAAACGCTGTTTTACAGACAGATATTTTAACAGTAATTTATGGAATTCGGGAGCATAGCGCGCATTAAAAGTAATTGTAACGTGTAATGGCGCATGATACTCTGCAGTTTAAACATTGTAGCGACACTTCGGTGGTTTTGGAAATATCACAATGCGACACTACAATTGTAATATGCTGTATGATTACACTGTATCAGTTTACACACAGAAGAACATTTGTTTTATCTTCTTATATATCATGTTCATGTTGGATAGTATGCAAATAACATCTGGGGTTGTATACTACATGGACCTTGTAGAGACTAGACGGAATTTCCGTGCTTTCCGGCGTTTTTACCATGCCTATTATTGGAATCAAATTTGCAGCTCATATGATAGGACCCTTTCATTCAATTTTTATCCGTGGTGCTTTACAACTGGCTTTTCTAGTTGTAAACGTCTCTAAACTTGAGGTTAAAATACCTCCTTAGTTCATTATTTTTGTCGCCCGTTTTGCTATGGAGGGAAGTGGACAATTACTATTTCCAGCTCCTCCCTATCTTTCTATTTGATTAATTTCGTTGCGTGTTAAAGACAGATTAGTGTACCCGGAGACTCGCCGAGCTTCACCGCTCGGTGTCATAAAATGCGTGCCACTGCTGATCCTGGCTTACAGGAGTTACAGTGGCGGGTGTGAGGGCGGGATAGTCTCTTATCTTCTTATATAGGTATTAATACGTAAAAAACTTTGTATCCCTTTCTAACCACATTCCTCGCATGGGGAAGTGTGAGATTTGGTAAAATAATAGTTCATATAGAGAATTACAAAAAAATAATAACCCCTTCCTAGCCGAATTCGGCCACGGCGGCCAATCTCAACAGAGATCAGCCAGGTACGCAGGAGATATTATAGTGCACGAGTGTGTGCGCAATACACAGGTGCACTCGCTATTCCTTCACTCTCATAGTCCGGTGAGACGGTGATCCGACATGACCGGAGAGAGATCAGGCGCTGGACCAACGGCTTTACGTGCTTTCCGAGGCATGGGGGTATCACACAGCCATTTTCCTGACTCCGAGCTGCGACTGAGTAATTTTTAAGATGAAAAAAACCCAGTCGCAATTTTTTTTTTGGCCCGACCCGGGATTCGACCCTAGGACCTCAGCGTGTAAATCGTACTCGTTACGCGTACGCATTACAACTACGCCACCGAGGCAGTCACAACAAAAAATTAAAGATATGTATAAGGTATAGGTAGTATATTTTACGAATATATTAAATCGACGGTCGAATTTTACCATTGGACAATCAATGATTGTAATTAACTACTATTAAAAAAACGTACAATGTAGGAAGACATGGGTATAGCATAATTAGGGAGGGAGAGTGGGGATAGTTTCCAGGAAAATTGCAGAAATGAATAGAGAGATAATTATCATCGTCTCCGCGACTCTTCATCATGATCATCAGCCACATGACGTCCACTGCCGAGCACAGGCCTCTCCTAAAGATTACCAGATGAACCTGTCCAAAGCAGTCTGCATCCAGCGTGTCCCTGCGACCTTTATCAAGTCGTCTGTCCTTGCAGGTAGACGGACGACGCTGCACTTGTCAGTAATAGTATGAAATGTATGTATATTAAATTAAATATATGAATGAATGAATGAAAAATTATTTGCTAAAATGTGGTTACAACAAATAGATGGTACAATAAAATCAGAATCACACACTCTGTCATCAGTGACGTGCAAATATTTAAAATTAGATATTTTTAAAAGTGGAATACTTTTCTGTTTACGTTTTTTTAATGTAGTATAATAGTATGAAATTAATACAAAGTTTCCACTTAGAATCAGTTGCTGTGGCAGCGTACCATTTACAAACAAAACCCTGGAGACAAAACCACCTAGATAGTACCTACGGCTTAAATAATAAGGATACATAATACTGAGTCCATCATGCACGTGTAGCGCGGGCAGATTTTACATATCCTCGAAATTCTTATGAAGAATTATTAAGTACGTATGTAGGTTTCCTTACGATGTTTCCAATACGGCTTAGTAAGATTTTGCCTGTAAAACTGCGTTGCATATCATAGTAAATTGAGTGTAGTGAAACATCCCACCAGACCCACGGCGGTAGCCAGAAAACTATTTTCACAAACAGATTTTCTGCGTAAAATATAATCTGTCAAAAGCAGTTCGCCGCAAATCCCTTTCAATCGAGTTAGAGATTGACGCGTATTATAATGTTCACAAATTGGTGGATTCAGCAATTATTCTAATGTATTTATTGACCGCGAGTCGTGGGTTCGATGCCCGGGCGGGTAAGGACGTTTTATTATTAGGAGCTGCAAATGTTGGGAATGGCACAATGTTTTTATATTTTTGCCTGTTTTTTTATAAATATTTTTCAATAGTATTAATCCTTAGGTTACAAGTATAACCTACAAAAAATACATGATCTTATACACACCACCATACCATACCCGCCCTGTATTATATACTGCCCACTGCTGAGCACGGGCCTCCTCTACTACTGAGAGGGTTTAGACCTTAGTCCACCACGCTGGCCTAGTGCGGGTTGACAGACTTCACATACCTTCGAAATTCAGAGTACTTGTCAGGTATGCAGGTTTCATTACCGAGGCAGTCATAGATAGTAGATGAAGGAGGCGATAGTTGACTCATTTTATAAAAATTCTTTACAAAATTCATGAACGAAAACAATTGCCGTTTAAAATATGTTACTCAATTTCAGTGTTTCGGAATATTTACGACCGTTAACCACATGTCAAAAGGTAGCGTGACTCGAGTGACATTCATTTACCTGCTGTAAAATGATTTCACTTGTAAATGGCTGGTTCAGTGAAAAAATGGCCTATCGCAGAAATTTGGAGACAATTTCATTATGCGACTTTGATATTTATTTTTAAAATGAACGACTAAAGGAGAAAAATAATGTTCTGTGTTGCATTATATTAGATATGTTCAGACTTCTGTCTTTAGGTCCAGGAATTACAGCGCCTACAGTTCTTCAAAATATCGAAACCACAACTCGTTTGCAGCCTGCATTCGGCAGCAGAAATAAACAATGCCGTAGGTACCTACGTATATCATCTTTCGTACATGTAATATACCATCTAAATAATCGAAAGTTCTTTGTGTCTATATACCTATAGGTAATCATCTTTAAAACATTGAACCGCCTAAAGTTTATATCGTACGCAATTACAAAAAAAATACCGACATAAGTAATGAAAAGTGGTCGATTATCCGAACTGTAGTGAATGGTATACCGGGTTTATCGCTCAAGAGATCTCTTTCGGCCTAACGTATGGATAGTGGATAAAAGGAAAATGTGGTATAATTGACTATCAAATTTTCACAAATTATTACTATATACAAACTTGATACGGCCATTGGCGTAAGGGAAATTGTATAAAAAGAAAGCAGTTACTATTATAATTTTATTTAATTCGTTAATTTAATTACAAATCAAAAAGATGTTAAGATGTTTATAGAAATAAACCCAGACACAGACACACTCTAGCGTCCTTCATAAAAAGAGCGTATTCCCACCTAAAACGCCGGCAATGCATCTCTATGCCCCCTGGTATTGCAGATGTCAATAGGCGGCGGTGATCACTTACCATTAGGTGAACCGTTTGCTCGTTTGCCACCTATACCATAAAAAACCGGAACTTACAATGATTATTATATTATATCCTGAATCCTACTTCCTACTTATATTATAAATGCGAAATTTTGTTAAAATATTTGGATGTTTGTATGTCTATTAGAAGTAAACGCAAAAACAACTAAACGGATTTGGATGAAATTTGGCGCAAGGGTAGGTCATGTCCTGGATTCACACATAGGGTACTTTTTATACTGGTAATTTGCTCCCATAGGAAATAATAGTTTTTTTTTCTGATTCTTTAAGTAGATGGCGCTTGTGTTGTACTGTGTTTAAGGACTTCTGTAGCGGGAAAGGCCTTTCACGTGGGCAAAGCCGCGATAAATACCTAGTTAATATATAATAAACAACATTTTATCTCGTAAATGGATATAGAGACTTATTCCGGCAAAACTTTTTTACTCGGTCGGAGCTACGAGCCCTAGTAATATGAAAAGGTGGCAGACTGTTCAAAACTTACGCAGAAAGAACTTTGTTGGACAAAAATACTTACTCCAAAGTTACCTAGAACTTATTGAATATAATTCTGTTCGGACGGTTAGTTCTATGCTAGACTTGTGGAATTATTTGCTGCTATTTTTGTCTCCCTGCCTGTTCTGAATTAGGCTCCGGCCATTGTCTCTTCTAAAGGTGGAGTTATAAGAATGTGATTCAAGGCCCAATTTTGTTTTAGATATAAGAAATGTGTGCTATATACATATATATCTGCCTCGGTGGCGTAGTTGTATTATGGTACGACTGCAATGCTGAGGTGTCGGGTTCGATCCCCGGGTCGGGCAAAGTGATATTGTATTTTTCTATTCAGTATCAACCCGGAGTCTGGTATTTGTGCACGATATGGCGATATGCTCGCAACAAACAAGACTAAAGTCCAACGTATTATCAAAAATGTATTTATTTCGCTGCAAATGTTATGATCACATTTTTCAATTTTAAATAAATAAAAATCAAAAAATGTTATTCAGGAGAAAAGTTAGGCAGATTAAAACGTGTCTAGCTTCTTGTCTAGAAATGCGAGTGGAATCCTTAATGCTTGTTGCGGTGAGCCCAATTACTCGCAATGTAATATAAAATGTAATTATTCGCATTTTGCAGTGCATTCGTTTATGCCATTAACAAAGTACGGTTTCAATAACTACTTATAAAATTTACGTAAAATAGCTAGATTTTACTTTGTACACCCGTCTAGGAGTGGGTTTAAATTGCCAGACATTCTCTAGCACTCAACCTGAGCTATGAAACAGTTAAGAGAGTATACAAAAAAAAACATATTAAGCTTGATCCACCTAGCATCGATTGATTTTCATACCTTAGCTTCTTACCCCAATGAAACTAAACGATCCGATGAGTTCATATGACACAGCTTAGTAACCATTCGTTAGTGCAAGTCAATATACCTTTCTAGTAATACTCAGAATGCCAAGCAAATATCACATCACCGATATTTGGCACCTAATGTTTACAAACGCTTGACCCACTTTAATCAATGCCATAATCATATTGAGAGTATGCCTCTGCTATTATTCCGGTTATCCCCCATTAAAATGCTTCGTAAAGCTACGCCACTCCCAGGGCAAGGAGAAACAGTGTGACAGTATTTCTGAAGTTTAACACTAGTGTCACAAGTTAATCCTAGCCACACTACGTCCCTGCCCACTTCCCTCGCCACTCGTCGAGTATGTGGCCGTAGTGTAAGACGGTCATGATTCGTTGTTTTTTTTTTTATTGTGTGGTCAAAAGTGATTACTTACTGCTATGTAATGATTTGATGAACTCCCAAAGGTTTATTTATTGTACATTAATATAATAATACAAATGGCATAATATAAGATAGCCAGTTAAATTCCTTAACGACTTTCTACCAAAGTAAAAATATTTTGTTACAATAGTGGGTTTTGAAGTCGGTTTTAATATTATTATTTTTTTTCTTCTATAGAAGCGGCGATAGCCTAGTTGGGAGTGGAACGGACTGCCGAGACGAATGTCCGCAGGTTCAAAACCCAAGGGCACACCGCCTCTGAATTTACTAAAAAGTTATGTGTGTATTTTTTGTGAATTATCGCTCGCTTTAACGGTGAAGGAAAACATCGTGAGGAAACCTACATACCTGAGAATTCTCCATAAGAATTTCGAGGGTATGTGAAGTCTGCCAACCCGCACTCGGCCAGCGTGGTGGACTAAGGCCTAAACCCTCTCAGTTGTAGAGGAGGCCCGTGCTCAGCAGTGGGCAATATATAATACAGGGCTGGTATGGTTTTTTGTTTTGTCGGTCAAAGCACCTAATTTATTAGCGTAAAAATCAACCTTAAAATAACCTACCTACCTGGTGGTAGGTCTCTCATTATGTAAGAGGCCGTCTGGGTGGGTACCACCGCAATGTCTATTTCTACCGCCAAGCAACAGTGCATGCACTGTTGTGTTTCGGTTTGAAGGCCATTGTAGCCAGTATAACTACTGGACATAATGAGACTTAACATCTTATGTCTCAGGATGACGAGCGCAGTGGAATGCCACACAGTACTTTGTAAGTCAAGTTGCTGGATGGTGTTGCTACTGTTTATGGGTGGTCGTATCGCTTACCACCAGGCGAACGGCATGCTCGTTTCGTCATTCTATGCTATAAAAAAATTAAAAAAAAGAACTGTATTAAATATTTCAACCCAATAACATTATGAAACTATCTTAATATATATAAATCTCGTGTCACAATGTTTGTCCTCAATGGACTCCTAAACCACTTAACCGATTATAATAAAATTCGCACACCATGTGCAGTTCGATCCAACTTGAGAGATAAGATAGTTTAAATCTCAAATTATAGTCGCAATTTTAATTTATTGCTAATTATTTGTCTGTTATTATTTGACAGTCACAATTATCTTAACTCCAAATGATTCTAACAGATGTCGATACCTTTCGACTGGGTTGAGTAAGTAATCAATAGATGGCGCTGCTATGAATGATTCTAACAGATGTCGATACCTTTCGACTGGGTTGAGTAAGTAATCAATAGATGGCGCTGCTATGGTAAATCTACGAACGTGTCATATAAGCTACATTTTAAGCGGGACTTTTATACCGGGAAAACTCATTCACGCGGGCGGAGCCGCGGGCAAAAGCTAGTAGCTATATAAAATATGATTTTTGGACTCGTGTGCCGTATCGTTCTTCACAACACACCGCCAGGTCGTTATAGGTAGTGTATCCTCAGCATCGGACTATTAGTTTTATAGCCGTGCTCGTGTTTACCTCGCACTTTACGATGCAATAAGCGAGCGGACCCGCGCGCCGGTATAGTGCTGCCGTTTATGCCCCGCGACAGCTCATTAGAATACATTTTATGGAAAATATGGCATTTTGATGATGACAATTTAATATGCTTTGTGGACGAGATTTTTATTTCCTTTTGCTATAAAACCGCCTTCAAAACCACTAAAAACAAAAAAAGAACCGGTTGCACTCCGGGAGTGCCGGCAGAAGTGAAAACTTGAACATTAACGTTGTGCATTTTTGAATATTTTGGAATGGTTAGAGAATAATTTCGCACGAATGGCTTTATTTATCAGTATAAAAGTACTAGCATTTATGAGGTTAAATCATTGATGTATTAAAAAACCCTTAAATAAAATATTTATTTATTGCACTTTAATGACTTTCGTACACAAAAATGACAATTTCACTATTTCTTTATAAATCAAAATTTGAATAAACTCGTGCTCGTGCCGTGCCAACCAACGGTGGGGAAATAAATAAAAATGTAGTCGTTTAAGAATTATAGCTTCTAATTGTATTTAAGGTTCATATTAGTAAGGGATGGTTTTAATGACGTAAATAAATAAAAATGTAAACGTTTAAGAATTATAGCTTCTACGCATTGTATTTAAGGTTCATATTAGTAAGGGATGGTTTTAATGAAGTAAATAATAAAGATGTAAACGTTTAAGAATTATAGCTTCTACGCATTGTGTTTAAGGTTTAGATTAGTAAGGGATGGTAAAACCTCCTACGCATTTTCGATCAGTCACGTGATCCTGACGCGAGTTTAACATTTTAAACCCATCCCAAAAGTGCTCAACGCCGCTAAAGAAGTTTTCACGTCAAAAAACTTGTTTTCGTATATTTGTTCGTGTATTTGCTCAGCTTAGCTGGCAATTTAAATTAGGCACCGACTCCAAATATACGTATAGAGAGTCAATTTTTTTGGTTCGTAGTGGTGTTGAAGACGGTTTTATTTTTTGTTAAAAAGTTTTTATTTCTCGCTTTTTGTTAGTTAATTATGGAATGGTGAAAACAATACATCATAGATATACGATTGCAGCATTCGCGGGTCATCTGCTGTTAGTTATTGAAGAGTTCCATTGTCTATCTCCGAAGATCTGCATCAGATCCTAATAAATCATATAATTAAACCTTCCTTTAAAAATACACATTTGAATAACGGAAACCCCATCGAAATCGGATCAGTAGTTTCTGTGGAAATCGCGGCCATACAAACTTAAATACGTACATGCCTACATACATACGGGTCGAATACAGAACCTCCTTTTTTTAAAGTTGGTTAATAAATATAACAGAACTAGCATTGCACGCGGCTCCGCCCGCGTGGAAAAGTTTTTCCGGGATAAAAAGTAGCTTATTTCTATTAGTAAAAGAATTTTCAAAATCAGTCCAATAGTTCCTGAGATTAGCGCGTTCAAACAAACAAACTCTTCAGCTTTATAATATTAAGTATAGATATATTAGAATTAGTATAACGAGTAGCTAAGCAAGGCGCTCGTCATACTTAGACTTTAGAGCAGTTGTACTCAACCTTTTTTATACAGGCCACAAGACATCTTAGTTATGGTACCTCTGGCCATAATGACCAATTTAAGAGCATAAAATTAAAAATTAAAGTTTTATTTATTTTAATATGTATTCACAATTAACTGAATGATTTTATTCTTTTGTGAAGAGTTTATTTAATTTTAGTAGATTTTTTGAAGTCAGGCGGCCTTGGAAAGTCTCGGCGGGGCACAGGTTGAGTATAGCTCGGCGGTGGCCATCTTCGGCGCATTAGCGACGGCTGCGGGCTTCCTGTGACGTAAGTGTCTAAGTTGTCGTCCGCAACCGCCCCTGCGCCGTGCCGCCTAGTGCGGCCTGTCTCCTATTATGGGGGGGCTCAGAAGCCCCCGCGCACAGAAGGACGCCGTCGGCGTCAACAGCAGCGTGAGGCCTTACTACCACGCTGCCGTCCATCACAGGGATCGTAAAAGTGTGCTAAAAACACAAAACTAAAGACGGACAGCCCCCTGCCGCCCGCCTGCGGCCGCCGGAGGTTTAGTAGAGCTGCATTAGACGTTTCATTTCCTAATGTTCGCGGATGACTTAACATGGGCACTTGATCGCGCCCGGCTTGCTCGCTAGATTGGGCAGTATAAATATTATTCGTACTACGAAAATGCCACAAATTTGCCAATTATTGATGCTGAAAGTCTCTTGCGTCTAGAATAGGAGTACAGTCTGAAAGTCCGTCTGGTACTAAGGCTTTGTCTATAATAGTAAAGTATGTAGCCACGTTTCGGTTACGTAAATCGTGCTAGTTTAATTATCAAGCATTATCAGACTGATCCATAAGGGTTTATGGACACAAAGATTTTAAAAAAGTTGATGTACTTAAAATGAATTTATAATGTGCAGTAAAAGTAATAGAGTCGAATGTGAAAACTGAAATTTCGTTTAAAGCGCGCGACTTCAGATCCTTGTAAATACATCATATGAATAGGCCTTAATTATGTCGATTACAGTGAAGTAGCATGCACTTTGTATTTGAAAATTTCAATTAAAAATACATGATTTTTATTTATGCGTAGACGGATCACGACTACACGAGCAAAGAATAAAATAAAACACACACACACACACACTCACGCCTTTTATCCCCGAAGGGGTAGCCAAAGACGCAGTTACTGCACCCACTTTTCGCCGTGCATATTCCGTTCCATGATATGATAGTGAGACTGAAAAAAAACGAATAAAAATACCTCCAACTAGCATCAATCATTGTATTAAACCAATGAAATTCTAATTTAATTCATACACAACACTCGGGATTATGCAAAGGTGCGATTGTGTTAATTACAAAATGCAGACACGGTAACGCAATTAGTTGTACACGCGCTAGTTGCCGTTGCACTGGTTGGCGTGACTTGGTTTGGAAAACGCATTTGCTTAGTTGAAGGAAAATGTGCTTTATTCCACATGACTGCATGTGAATCCAAGTGTAAATGTAAAAACGATCGGAGAACGAAAATATTTTGACCGATGAGAAACTATTCGAAAAATCGCAAGAATTATGCTGACGTTTTGAGATATACATCAGCTGATACATTTGCCTGAAAGAGAGACTACAGCGACTTACCTTGGTATTCAGTCGGGAATTAAAATAAATATGAATGATCTTCTGCCTCGGTGGCATAGTTGTATTACGGTACGACTGCAATGCTGAGGTCTCGGGTTCGATCCCCAGGTCGGGCAAAATGATATTGGATTTTTCTATTCAGTACTTATCAGCCTGGAGTCTGGCATTTGTGCTCGATATAGCGATAGGTTCGCCCCCTATCACATCATGGGACGGAATACGCACGGCGAAAAGTGGGTGCACTAGTTGCGCCTCTGCCTACCCCTTCGGGGATAAAAGGCGTGACTATGCGCGTATGAATGATCTTCCCCGTAGCAATTTAAATAGCTAGATTAGGCCTCACAGTGAATACGGCTGGAGTGGGTTTAATTTCGTATGTTACCCACAAATGTAACAAAAATCTTTACACATTTTTACACCATTTTTGTTCGAATACGGTATAAAACCCGAGACTTTAATTTGCCAGATAGATTTTATTTTTCAACACACATAGCAATTATTCCTGGCACTAATTACATTTTAAATTCAGATAGTTCGTAATTCAGGGGTATCGGTTCATTGGTTTCGGGTTGGGGTAACAGACAAACAGCGGAACGAACTTTACATTTTATAGTACAAGTTAGAATTAGCGCCGAGAATCTTAATTTAAGTAACAATTCAATTTAAAAGCTACTCCCGGGTGTGCGATTTTCGAATTGTTAGACCGAAAGATTCTGCGCCAAATTCACATTAATGCTTGGAATCCGAATCATTCTAAATTAAGCAAATATTCATTTAATTAATTTTTAACGAAGATTTAATGCTGGGACATTCTTTACCGGTCTAGCTTGAGGTGAAGCTTTGATGATACTATTAATTTCAAAAACATCCATTGATGTAAACAATTATCATTTAAGGACATATTTCCGATTTTGGGGTAGCGACGTAATAATCGTCTTGCGATTTCAGTGCGGGTTCAGGTCTTCATTTCCCTTTTGTTGACTGATAAGGTGCAACACGGGTCAGTAAGGTCACTTACCTAGTCTAATTGCCTAAAACTAATGCTTTGATTAAAAAACATTTAATCAAAGAGTTAGAGAGAGAACACAAAAGTTACAAACAAAATTTAAATGCGTACTTAAGCCAACATCAAAGAGAATGATTGTCACTTATTTAAAAAGTCCATTAAAATTAATCTTATTTTAAAATGAACGTCATTCAAAACTCAAGGACTCTAATAGATTTTAGGCGAAACGTTCCCCAACTAGTTGTTAAAAACGAAAATGTGTTTAATCGTTTTTTTATCTCGTGTCATGTACAGTTATCTGGTATCTCAAAGGCTGTCCTTTATATCCCTTGTAAATGGCCTGTCTGTTTCTTTGGAGTTTAATTAAACTGTCCACGTAGAACTAGCTGTGCCAAGGTAGTCTTTTGTTTGCAAGGAAATTGTTTCTTCAAATGAATTTTTATATAGTTAACATTTTATAAAAATTAAATTAACAAAGAAGTTAAACAGGTTTCTGTTTTAAACGCTCCAAGCTTTTCTTGTTTATTTTGATATTAGTGCTGTGGGGTAGCTTGGGGTAACACACAAATAAGTGCATTTAATGTGATGTGAAATAGAGTTTATATTTAATAAATCTCTCTAAAAATTTAGTCTCTAGATTAAAATCTGTGAACCGGTCGATCCTGGGTTCGTCTTCCAAGTGAAACGGTAAGTCTAGCCTGTAGGGTTCTCTAATCATTTGCCCAAGAAAACTTCACGGTAGCTGACATTAGCCTGGCGGCTTGTAGGAAAAACTAAGCCAAATAGTTTCTGTAGGTAGGTTAGCTAAGCTAGGACCTTTTTATCCTCGCCGGAGAGGACCGTGGCGTTTCCTTTCCTCGTAATGTAAAGATACTCCTTCCCTTTCTTTTATATCATCTCCACTTCTCCTTACCTAGCCCTATTCCCGTCCCCAATGTCCGTGTCCTCTGTACATATCAGCTCGTGCTGGTTGTTCGTTACTTAATGTAGGTACTTTAAATTATTTAATTGGTATATGTACCTTTGTTATTGTCTCTACCTTGTCATGACTTGTCACAAGTGCTTTTTATAAGCCTACTTGATCAATAAATGATTTTATTTTATTTTCTTCTGTAAAATGCATCAAATGTGTGTGGCCAGCCTCAAATTAAAGCAAGGAGTGGATGATAGCCTAGTTGGGAATGGAACGGTTTGCCGAGACAATGTCCGGAGGTTCAAAACCCAAGGTACACACCTCTGATATTAAAAGTTACGTGTGAAGGGAAACATCGTGAGAAAACCTACATACCTGAGAATTCTCCATAAGAATTTCGAGGGTATGTGAAGTCTGCAACCCGCACTAGGCCAGCGAGGTGGACTAAGGCCTAACCCCTCTCAGTAGTAGAGGAGGCCCGTGTTCAGTAGTGGGCTGTATATAATACAGGGCTGATTGCAAATTAAAGCGAAAAAAGCATTTCGTAGCGCAATATTTGAGAAGCATAATAAAAATTGCCTCGTATAAAATCAAACCCTATTAAAAGAACCGTTATCTTAGATTTTTATTAAACCACCTTTAATTAAACTTTCTGAAGTAACTAAGTAAGACTACTTATGTTCTTAGAAAGTTTTAAAGTGCCATCAATGATCTAAAGAAGTTTATTATATTCAAAGATCGTAAATACTGGAATTGATGAGCATTTTAAAATTTTTTTCGTCGCGCCACGCCAAAGTGATTGGATCTGATTATAATTAGTGCAGTCTAAATACAATATCGATTATAGAAGTTGTAAGAAATATAGAATATTAGCTATATTTACCTTTCTGGATGTGTTCTGGGTCATACTGAAAGTTGATTAATCAGAACGAGCGTCTGTGAGTCTCCTACCGATATAATTTATTTACTTTAAGAAAATCTTCAGACTAAAAACTTAATACAAATAAATTTTCAATAATATTTCGCACCTTTAGGACGAAGTGACACAATTAAAAATAATCGAAAATTGAGTTATCGTCATAAAATTACTTAAAACGAAATTTTTAATACAACAATAGTTCAAACACCACCATATTCCAGCGGGAAAAGGACAAAACTATTATATCGGTCCTTTTTTTTATTATATTTTCATAAAAAAGGACCAGTTTTAAGTCACTTTATGACGATAACCCAATTTTTGTTTTTTTTGAATTGCGTCGTTTTCGTCCTTAAGGTGCGATTTACTAGATACACGGAAATAACTTAATCACAATTTATAATAGTAATATAACAGTTCAGAGTAATTATGTATAGATAAATTCGAGTACAATATACAGGGTGGATTTTGAGACGGGACAGTAAGGGCAGCTACTGGAACCGCTGTAGCTAGAAGACAACTTTTTTACGATACTGTCCATCATTTTTGAAGACATTAATTCACAGAATTCACAGATTTGGAAAAAAAATACATTTAGCCAGAAAATGGTGAATTTATGTAAAAAACTTTTTTGATGCCAATCAATCCTGTTGCTTACGATTTTTTAGCCGACTCTCAATACAAAGTTTTGTAAAATTGAAAAGCGATTTGCAGTCGCCTTTCCTACAAAACGTATCGAGAAAGTTTTTATGTAATTTCTGACCTTAAAAGTACTGAAACCTCCAATGGTCCTATAAAGTCTTTTGATCCTTGTAAGACAGTCTCCTAAGAAAGTTACTTATAACTACAGCGGTTCAGGTAGATGCTCTTGCTGCCCCATCTCAAAAAATCATAAATTCTCAAAAATGATATACAGGATATCATTTGACCTCTTGTCTTGTCCTCCAGCAGCTTAGAATTGCGTTTCGTATAAATAAATAGTAAAGCTATCAAGAAGTTCAAACAAACTCCCTCATCCCTATATCTATCTCTTAAGGCCACATATTTGTGACTCTTCTAGTATTGTGAGTGTTTATAGTCGATGAAGATTACTTGGCATCAAGTGGAATTGGATAAAAAAAAAAAAAAAAAAACACCTTTATTAAAATTAAGATATTTTCGCGGCATTGCCTGCCTGAAAAGCCATTACGGGTATAAAAATCACGCTGTATATTTTTTTGGGAAAAGAAGTCGCCTATATTATGTTAAAACTGGACTTGCTATATCTAATGATATTTTTAATTAAAAACGTTTAAATAAAGGTGCTTAATTTCAAAACCATTGGGTTTAACAGTGTACTATATTTCACGCAAATCTATTCCATGGTTTACTTCTAACAAACGTTAAATATCTTCACAAACATTGGCATTCAATAAGAAATAAGATAATTAACTACACACATACAGCTTTCTCATAAACGAGAGACAAATAGACATGTACGTGTAGTCTTTGATAGCAATCGAGTCGGTCGCGCTCAGTCGTAATGGGTTACCGTTGGGTGACGTGCGAAATAAGTAATGAGATTGTCATGCTATGATCGCTCACGTACCCCGCTATCTAAAGGCTTGAGGTATAAAGTGCTGATTAATATTTCTGTCGTATTGTCTCTGGCATTTACTATTACGGAGACAAAGAGTTGTGCGAGTCTGCTTAGCACGGTTTTGAGATGAGTTGTGTTAGATTTTGTTTAATGGGGTGGATTGACTTGGGGTAATATGTAAATAAAAGAAGTCTTACACAAGACTAAGAGCCGTATGAATAGATGCAACTCAAATTCGCTCTTGAGAATCTGTCAAATTAAGATCACACTAAAGATAGTCGCTATTTAAAAACCCATATAGCTCGAATGACATCTTAAGTTACAATATGTGACGGATTTTGACAGTTAATTATTGTTCGTGTAACTGCGCTGACTCAGCTGAGAACAAGCTCTTAAATGACAGCTTAAGCTTAGTTTATTAAATAGTTCGATACATTAAATGTCTACTTAAAATTTTACTCATACGTGAGATTGATTTATTAATACCGCCCTTAGTAACTAAATGGTAGGTCTGTCATACGAAAGTTTACTGGTGGGTGTGCTTGCACTGTGGGATTTCGGATTCAATGTTATTACTGCGTATTATTGCACTTATTTATTATTGTTTTTTTTTATGGCATTGAATGACGAGACGAGCATGCCATTCGCCTGATTGTAAGCGATACGACCGCCCATAAACAGTAGTAACACCACACATCACCTTGAGATACAAAGTACTGTGTGGCATTCCACTGCGCTCGTCATCCTGAGACATAAGATTTTAAGTCTCATTATGTCCAGTAGTTACACTGGCTGCAAGTCCTTCAAACTAAAACACAACAGTGCTCCTTGGCGGTAGAAATAGACATTATTTAATTGATTAGTAAGATTACGATAAACCAATTAAACTAATTAATACCTTGCATCTATTTGCTTAAGAGTAATATTTTCATCACCATGCAAACAAAATAATATTAGACATATTTTTATCAATTAAACAAAGAAAAATAAAAATAATCTAAACACGGTATCCATAAAAAAATGCATCTACAAAATAAAGTTACTTTCACAATATTTTAGGAAGCAAAACTTCATCAGGTTAAAATTTTCAGAAAAAACGTTAAGGAGCGCATAGGTTTAAGAGCAGTAAGCTCTCGAGGGACCGGGCATGCCGCGAGGGAAACAGTATCACATGACGTTTTGGTGAGCAGATTGCGTCTTCGATTCCGGATGTAGTTGTTTGGGGCATGCAACCGAACCAACTCACCGTGGAGCTCAAGGGAATGCTCCGCGAAATACTTTAAGCATGAATGTCATTTGGGTGTAAGCACTTAAAATCTTGTGTCTTAGGAATGAGAAGTGCAGTGCAATGGTATAAAGTGCTTTGTAATTTAAGGTTTTAGATAGTGTTGCTACCGTTTTTGGGCACTAGCGTCACTGACATCAGGTCAGCGGCTCGTTCGTTTCTAGATTTCATCTATTATACCCGGCACAATAATAAGTATATCGTACTAATTAGATACGGGATTGGAAAATATCTCCCTTTTTACAGAGGGCTTCTTGCCTCTACCCTGTCAAAAATGTAGTCCAACTTATTTTCATAATAATCTTAACTTCGGTTTTGTAATAACATCTAAATTAAATTATCAAATCTCGTCAAGTAAAATGAAGGTTTAATTTACTGAGTTTGTCCTCTCAGAGATATACTTACATACATACAGATGTTATTGATCATTCAAACATTAAGGTCGGGATGGGGTAAAGACGCGTGATATTACATTTTACTCCATAACTATTTGGGGTAATCACTTCACTTGTTGGTCTGTTTGAATATCATTCAGCTATCTTTAGTTTCAAAAAATGGCGCAGATGTCCCGAAAAAATACTATGCTGAAAGATGCTAAAATTCAGTTTCCTTTAAACTTTAAATGTGTGTCATCAGCCATGCATTTACTTGATCCCAGTGCTGCTGTTTATGAATAATGTCAAACAGTCATTATGCTAATAATTATGAATTTATAGGTTACTAAAATATATTATGATGATAACTCACTAGACACGAGAGCAAATCCACGAGAAATAACTAGTGTGTAATATTAATTATCTTCCCTTCACATATACGCATTCTTATTTACAAACAGAAATCATATTTATTTCTGACCGTCTAAAGGTTATGTAAGTAATTTGCGAGACAGGAAAAAGGTGGGGTGTGGTGTTTTCTTGAGATAATGGAAATGATATTTATTATTTCTAGCCCTTTACGATTTAGATAGCTTCGAGATAAAATCTTATACACACCCGTTAAAAGTCGTTTATTATTTGCAGAATATAATTATTTACTTATTCAAGCTTTATGTTGATGTTTCGAAAGTGAACTTGAACACAGAATGTTATCAGAAAAATGATGAAAACCTTCCATAGAAATTCTTTAGAGCTTATAAGCTCTCAAGCCAGAATGTTATTGGCAAGATGCATAAGATACGCTCCAGTGGTCACACGTGCGTACCATGGCTTAAAGCGTAGTATTAAAGTAGAAAACTTGCGGTTCATAAAAATGCATTTTCTAAGAGCTTTTCTTCGTTGGAATTTTTATAATGTTGTTTGGATTTAATGTTTTAAGGGTAAATTTAGAATTAAAATTATATGTTTTTTATTATGTCACAAATGTATACTGGAAAATTTAGAATTAAAATTATATGTTTTTTACAATGTCACAAATGTATACTGGATCTGATGGTAAGTATTTAATGTAGTCCAATTAATGTCCACGAATGAGGAATGTTCTTTCCTGCGATGGTCGACAGAATCATGTTGGTCTGAGTTATTGGATTAATGCTGGCTGAGACTTAAAAGTATCTTTACTGTTACTTACTGTGAGTTTACAGGTAGGTCTCTCGTACGCGAGAGGCCGTCTGGGTACGTACATTCGCAATGTTTATTTCTACCGCCAAGTAGCAGTGTGCGAGCACTGTTGTGTTTCGGCTTGAAGGAAATTGTAGCCAACAATAATTACTGGGCATTATGAGAAATAAGTGCCACTCAGTACTTTGTTATTCAGAGTTCGGTGCGGCATTGCTACTATTTACGCTTACCATCAGGCGAACGGCATGCTCACCTCGTCATTTAAATGCAATAAAAACAATTTTTTGTCAGGGAGAGCGTAGATCAGGCAAACAAGATTTTTCTCCATGTTTACGGTACCTACCAGCAAATAAATTCACATTTATGGTCAAAGGGAAAAATATATTTCACAGCTCTGGCATATTTTCTCTAACTCTATCTACGGTACATTTCCTCCATATTAGGAATGATGCAAACTACCTCAAATACCTTCCGAAACATATAAACACCATTTCCACATTCATAACAAAGTCCCTTTCATATCGTACATAATCCAAATAAATTGTTTCCCTCGAAACAAACACATTCGCATCATAAAATATGTAAGGTATAATACCAAAAATATACGATGGGGTAACCTTAAGCGTTAACCCCCGAACGCTGACACGGGGTATTTCGGCCCCCGGTGACAAATATGAGGTAACGTGTTAATTTCGCGTTGGTCATGACGACTAAGCTTGATTGCTGATATGAAATTAATTCGTTGCGTACTTTGTGAAGTTTGTTCACGAGCTGTACTAAAATGTAAATAAAATATTTCTTACCTAATTGGAATGAAATTATTTATTGAACCCGTAAAATGTGATACATTTAGGTTTCTGTGAATTCTGACTTCGTTAAAGAAAGAAAGAAAGAAAGAAATATATTTATTTGTAATAAGCAAGATTACAAGATAATAATTACACACTTAAAATTAAATTTGCTCGTTACAAAAACGACCCCAACTCAGCATAAGCTGATAAAAAACCAGCGCTGGTCTTCCGTTGGGCCGTTTTAGTTTTTATCAGAGAAGAACGGGCAAGAAATTTTTAGTGTTGCTCTTGTCCATATTTTTTTATTGTATTGGGTATAATTTCCTATACCTTTTATGTAATTTCATGCTGTAATACTGTGAAAATTTTAACTACATTATAGTATAACATTAGAGATCTGTGCAGCGCCTTAGTAAATAAAGGCAGAATTAAGACATCTTCAAAACAAAAATTGATGGGTGCCTAGAAATTTGTTTACAATTCTGAACATAATATATCAGTGAAAGAATTTAAGCTTCGCCGAAAGCTAACCCTGCGTGTAAAAACTTGACCTTTTGTTGCGCGACGGTTTGCGGTGGGGCCTTTTCGACCGTTGATTTAATTTGCGACCGCCGACCTCATATGTATGTTGCTGTTGAGTGTTAATTTTTTACACGTTTTATTTATGCTCATGTTTTCAAGTGTTGGGTTATATTTAGATTTTCATCTATACAATGTGTGGTCTCATATTAAGCTAATTAGGATGATTAATAATTCTACTTGAAATCATTCCCTATCATTTTAAAACATCTGCTGTGAATTATGGCTTTGTAATTAGAACCAAAATGGCTCCATCAAATAATCAAACAAGCATCTTTACGATTCTGAGCAATGCTTTATGAAAATGACAAGTTTAACAATATAACTTGAGTTGGAGGATACTCACTACTTACTCCGATTTTGCCAGTTCTTACGATCCATTCACCGTCTCGGAGATCATAAAGTTTAACTCCACAGCATCCATCCTATATCTGGGCCAACCGGCAGCATATTGGTCGACCCGGGTATTATGCTTTTTACACGTGCAACTGAGCTTTGCTTCTATGATAATATAAGAGGATAAATAAACCATAGTATTTTTATAATATATTATACCACAGCTGGTCACAGGCCTCATTGAATATTGAGATGGCTTAAATTGTAGTCCACCACGTAGGCCTAGTGAGGGCTCGCAGACTTCACATAATAAAAAAATATAGAGAATTCTTAGGTATGTAGGTTTTCACATTATGTTTTCCTTCACCGATAAGGCGAGTGAACATTTACATAATACACACGTATCTTCGGAAATTCTAATGGTATGGGTTCATCTTGGGAGTCCGTTCCATTCCTAGCTAGGCAATTTAGAGCAATACTAAGGTGCTGAATCCGTACTACACACACGTACCCACTACCCTCACAATCTCCGAGAATCCCAAGCAAACCCATGCTTATGACCTTTCGATAGGATCGGAGCATCGTTGACTTTGTAATTGCTTGGTCAGTCGCGTACTCGAGTCGAGAGGCCATTTGTCTAAGTTGGCGTTGCGCCAGTCGCGGAACGGTGCGAAGTTCCTAACAAGTTCGATTTTTATTGTTTTAAATGTTTGTGTTGGGATGAGTTGGTCCTAGGTTCGATGCGGGAGGCGGAGAAATTGTTTTTTATTATTGTAATAGAAAGAAAGGGGACTTTTACTCCTAAAATACAGTTCATGAAAATGTTATGTGTTTTTGCTTATGAAGATGTATGTTTTTAATCTTACAGATCTGTCAGTCAGTTTGCCTCTTGCCTTCTTCGTCTTTATATCATTCCCACGTGTTATCAGCGCAAGTATTTTCAAGTGTGTCACAGAATAAGCTTAATTTTTATGACAATTGACTTACAAGTCAACCCACTTTTGAGTATACCGGACAAACCATGTCAAAAGTTTTCTCAAAGTGTTTCCCATAAGAAGAATCTAAGATTTCGCAGTCGATTAAACTCTATACTAACCCCATTACATATAAACACACGCTACAAATACTTTTACCATCAAGCATACTCCTTTTAAAACCTGTCACAGTATGTCAGATGCTAACTAGTATTGACCGCTTTGGTCAATCAATTGGAGTTATTACAGAGGCTTGAGGGCGAGCTCCGTCCACAATTTATTTTCCCTCAGCCCGCCGACGTTTGTGACAACATATGGGGTCATTGGACTAAGTGCTGTGTGCGGGCGCGAGCGTGTTGCATTTTTAAATAAAATATTTAAAAAAATACAAGTAAAATGTGTAAAATATAATGTAACCGCTGGAGTAAGCGTGTTCTGGAGTGGAGACCGCGTCTTGGCAAACGTAGCGTGGGATGCCCTCTGGCCAGATGGCGGGACGACTTGCACAAGAGGGCCAGCAGCGACTGGATGCACGAAGCAGTAGACCGGGCTCTGTGGCGTACCTTGGGAGAGGCCTATGTCCAGCAGTGGACTGCAACGGGCTGATGACGATGAAGTAAAACGTGTTAATCTTAGCAGATATTGTTTGGTTGCCTCTCTAAATTTACAGCGGCTATTGTACATGTTAAAATTTTTTTTGTTTATTTATGTTGCAGTGGCGATATGAGTGTAAGACGGAAAAAGGGTCGTGAGTTTAAAACTATAAAAATAATAGTTTAAAAAAACTAAAAAACACGCTTTATAGAAATCCAACTAAAGAATAGAAAATAAATTTGAATTAAGAATAGTGTAAATAAGAAAAAAATGTATTTTATTGTAAAAAAAGCGTGGGGTGCTTTTTAAGATATTATCAAAATGATATATAATACTTATACTCTTATTAATTATCTGTCAATAAAATATTTATAACTATTGTCACCATGCACCCCACGCTTTTTTTACAATAAATTTTCTTTTTTCTTATTTACACTATTCTTAATTCAAATTTATTTTCTATTTTTTAGTTGGATTTCTATAAAGCGTGTTTTTTAGTTTTTTTTAAGTTTTATTTATTTTTAATTTTTTAGTTCTGTTCCACTATTGTCCAACAAATGTCACTAAAAATATATATAAATTGACAAAAATCTCATTTTGCAAATTGAATAATGGCATAATCTTATCAAATTAGTGTATTGTTATCGGTCCTCGACAAACCTACAAAGTTTGAATAAAATCTGACAGTTTAAAGTGGGTCAAAATCGCGTCTAAAGGAGTCGGAGTCGAAGAGTTACAAACATACAAACATTCAAGTGAAGCTAATATAAAGCGTGTAATAAAATGGGGAAATAAGGCAATATATTTTTCATTTTATTATTTACTATATCTTGTCGCGGGTCCACATTGCAGTGAGTTTTTGGAATAATAAGTTACCTATAGCTTTGGCACTCAGTAATATACTTATAACAATAATAATAATACCAGCCCTGTATTATAAACTGACCCACTGCTAGGCCTGGGCCTTTTTTATTACTGAGAGGGTCTAGGCCATAGTCTATCACGCTGGCCTAGTGCAACACTCGGTAATTTTCAGAAAATCCCTATTAAGCCTGGTTCACACTACGACACTATACACCGTACACTCAGTGTACATACCGAGTGTACATAAATACATGTGTATTTCATCATGACATTTAGATACACACGTATTCAGATATAGTCCACTCGATGTATATACATAAGTATGTATGTGTGGCGTATAGCGTCGTAGTCTAAATTTAATTTACATCCAAGAGATAACAAACGTATAAACGACCTATATGAGTCCTTATTATCTCTTTATTAAAGTGTAGATTAGAATAAATAAAAACCGCATAATGGCCTTATTATATTAGTATACTTATACATTATCGTTTTATTTACACGCTCTGCGCTCCGCTTGTCGCCTCTGCCGCCAGCCTATCCCGCATACGCAATTTTTCAAGGCTGTCACGCTGAACGAAAAAATGTATAAAAACGTATAGGCTATTTCTTCACGACGAACCCTTCTTTTAATTTTATCAATTTCAATTTGCTATTATACGGGTTGAATGGAGGCGTTTTATTTTCTGATTGATGTGTACAGATATTATGTTGTGTTAACTTTACAATTAAATTGTTATGAATGAGATGTGTGAGTTAAATTCGTAAAGTTTTTGAGAAATATTAAATGTGAAGAATTACGGGCATTAGGTTTCATACAGATGGCACATTCTATTACTATCAGTGAGGGTTAAAATCTTATTAATGTTGTCAGTAAATTAGACTTAATTAAAGGTACACATGTATTTGATATTCTTAATTAAACACCAAACCATTGGTGGTAGGTCTCTCATATGTAAGAGACCGTCTGCGTGGGTACCACCGCAATGTCTATTTCTACCGCCAAGCTGCAGTGTGCATGCCTGTTGTGTTTCGGTTTGAAGGACATTGTAGCCAGTGTAACTACAGGACATAGTGAGACTTAACATCTTATGTCTCAGGGTGACGAGCGCAGTGGAATGCCACACAGTACTTTGTAACTCAAGGTGCTGGATGATGATGCTACTGTTTATGGGTGGTCGTACCGCTTACCATCAGGCGAACGGCATGCTCGTCTCGTCATTCGATGCCTAAAAAAAAAAACCTATAATAATCTAAGTAATCGTCAGAATAATCTTGTGTACTTCTTTATGAATTCAATTAAAGTTCATTTGCATTATGAAATACACTTATATCAGCTGGGATTTGAAACGAGGATTTCTCGCACCACAGCTCATAAACTCTATAACTAGAACAAAAAAGGGCGTTGAATAATACAGTCTATTTTGTTTACATGTCTATTACATTTCAATGACTATTATTTATATTTTATTTACAAGAATATTATATAAAATCAACGTTATCAAAAGAAACTGAACAAAGTAAAAGAACAATTTATGTTCATGATTATTATTTCTATTTGCTAGTATGTAATTTCAATATTTATTTGTGTCAGTGTTCCCTCGGGTTCTATTTTCTGAAGTTGGCAGAAGTTCAACAGTTACGGTACGTTTTAGAATAGAAAACATATTGTTTACGTTCCTATTCGGAAGTTTATAGACAATTGTAGTGTTTTAAATAGAAATTCTAATATTTCGATAGATCAACTTGTATAACTAAAGTATTGCCTACGATACGAAGTTTAAGATAAATTGTATTCGAAGATAAATATTCTGGCTCGCAAAAATAAAAATCACATTTGGAATATAATTTAAATATTTATTTCATAATGTCACTTGAAACAACGTAACGGCGAGCGCCGGGGTCCCCCTGGACTCGTGAGGGACCTCGCCGCGGCTCATAGACTATACGCGTTAGAAAACAATTTCAACATCCTACTCATTTACACTTTATTATATACAGAGAAACGTATTTACACTAGACACTAGTATGTATAACATACATGAAGCGAAATATATTACATATAGCAAAGTCCTTGAGAGTCTTTCAGACGGCTCAGTTGTACACGTAGTAATGACATTTCTGTTAGAATTTTTTATTCCTCCCCCTCCGGTGAGTGCCGAAGAGGATCCGAGCAAACGCTTGGCGGAAGTCCGGGCTAAAGATTGTGTAGATGACAGGGTTTAACGTGGAGTTGAAATAGCCGAGCCACAGGAAGAAACTGGCGAGGTAGTCGCTGATCACACAAGTTTGGCATATCGGCATCACGAGCGCCATTATGAAGAACGGCAGCCAGCAGAACACGAAAGCTCCCGTGATAATGGCGAGAGTCTTGGCAGCTTTTCTCTCTCTCTTCGCTTCCAACGACTCCTTCTTCTCTCTATGAGTGGGAGCAGGAACAATAGCTCTCTCTGGTTTCGAACCGTTTGTGACGGTTGAGGAAGACTTTTCTGGGGACACTGAGGGAGCTTTTTCGTTGATCGTGAACGCTGTGGTTTTTGGCTCCTCGTCTAAAGTGTCAACGGTGGAGGTGCTCTGGCCTTCGGTTAGCAACAGCGCCGCCGCAAGAGTTTCTGCTCTGGTGCGCTGGTTGCACTTCTTCAAATTCAGAAACCTTTTCTTTACAAACCGCCTGTCCCTTGCTGATTGCACCGGTCGGCCTGACGGGGGGGCGCCGTCAGCCGACGCAGGGCGGGGCGGAGGCGCCTCCCGTCTCCTTCTGATCCGTCTTCGGGCAGTCTGGAATATCTTCCAATACAAAATAAGGATTACAGCGAGTGGCACATAGAAGGTTGAGCAAGTTGCGAAGATCTGGTACGCGAGGTCTTGGCTGACGAGGCACTTCTGCTGCTGCGTGATACGGGCGAGGTAGTCAGGGTCCTTCCAGCCCAGCTGGGGTGCCAGGGAGACGACCAGCGCCGCTGCCCATACCAGGAAGATCATGGTGAAGATCCTCCGCTCGTTGCGTATGTGAATATAATCTACGTCGGTCACAGCCCAGTACCTGGCGGGAATAATGATCTTATTAAGTAAGAGTAAGTTACTGATGTAATAGATAAATAATTATATAAAAATAAGTACTAAATAGTCTATTAACATCGTTGCAGCGGTCTTCAAATACAAAAGAATCTAATTTACTCCTATAACATAAGTTTCGTAGCACGTAAGGTTTATTTTCCTTTGATTTCATTATGGTTGAGGCGTACGGAAGCGATAGAAGATGATTCATATTATTGCTCTACGACACTAGCTCACGTATATTGCTTTTTTGTCGTACAATATAGCCAATATGATTATCTGAAAATTCTAAGATCTACCATTGAACGTGCTATCACAATGTGTATTGCCTTTTCGGAATTTGGATAAACAGACCAAAAATTTAAAACGACGGTTTCGTTCTTGGTAGTTTGCGAAGAGACACTTAAATTTTCTTCATCTTAATTAAAATTGTCTTGAGTGAGCATTTCTTTATCCGCTTAGGAGATAAAATTAATGTCTTTTTGAAAAAGCAAGCTTATGGCACAGTATTAATCTAAATAGAACTAAAGGAATGTCAGCTGACCTGTCCGTAGCGATGGCTACCAGGTGAAGAATGGACGCAGAGCTGCACAGCACGTCGCTTGAGGTCCACATGTCACACAACTCCGGCCCCAGGATCCAGCCCTGGCTGACCTGCAACAAGACACTACAAATAAAATACAATCAATGTGTAATGTGACTGGTGCTGATCAGACGTTGCATGATGCGTCCCTTGGCAGTCGGGAGAATTGTGCTGGCCTTGCAAGTGGAATAAACTGGCTTATTTAACAACACATAAAAATAATACACACACACTCACGCCTTTTATCCTCGAAGAGGTAGGCAGCGGTGTAACTGGTGCACTCACTTTTGGCCGTGCGTATTCCGTCTCGTGATGTGATAGAGGGCGAGCCTATCGCCACATCTGGCACAAATTCCAAACTCCGGGCTGATAGTGATTAGAAAAACCCAATATCACTTTGCTTGACCCAGGGATCGAACCCGAGAATATTTATATTAGCGTTAACGACGTAGAAAGGGATATTGCATCGGCCAGAACTCCTACAAAATGCTATCTCCATTACAATTTGTTGTATAAAATCCAGCGGAGGTAGTTTATCGAGAAGGCGTATCATATATTAAATGACGAGTTCCCGGTAATATTGTCTCGCACGTACTCTTGTGTTAATAGCAAGGATATTGTGGGTCGGAGTAGTGATGTACTGCGTTGTAGATAGATTTATTTTGGATGGAGACAGCGAGTACTGGACGTAGATACTTTTCATGAAGTCAGTATTATTATTGGATGTTATGAGACAGTCTTTAAGATATCAGGATATTGACTGCTATTCATAGTTAAAAAGAGCTTGATTTTGTAGAACAATGATAAGACGAGGAAGTCACCAGATTCTAGGCGCTACTAAAGGTCATACATAGTGGTAACACAACCCAAACTTTCTGAAACAATAGAATATGTTAAGTCTCATAATGCCAGAAAAACAATGGCGACAATATTTATCAAACGGGAAGACAACGTTGCTAGTAAAATGCTGCTTGACGGCAGAAATGTGCATTGCGGTAGTACCCAGAGGTAGATGAACAGCCGGGCTGTTGCATATGACAGACCTACCATCTAAAATTCATGAATAAATGGTTCTTATCGACATCACCACACCCCTACGTGTAGCATCTCTGTAGGCGTTTATGTTTCACTGTAAACTGAATAAGACGTGATGAATTGTTGAATTACTTACGCGTTCGCGTCGTGTTATGGTTTATTGTGTGTGGTGTTAGTTACCTCTTATTTTAGGGAGACATAACAGCTTCTGTATTTTATATGAGTAGTCTTAAGAGCGAGTCTAGTAGAAGAGTATGTGGACTGTGAATTGAAAGGTTTTTGGTTCGTATCTCAAGTCGGGCAGCACGTTTTGTGCATTATTTTTGTTTTGTGCACATTATATGATAAACCCTTAAGCCCGTGACTCTATCAAGTAAAAATCCATTCTCGGTAAAATATATCCTACAGCACGATGAGATAATGCATCTTTAAATTAGTGAAGTATATTCAGAATTGGAGCACTGGTTCCATACACAGAAACATATTATAAGTATCGATGAACAGTCACTAGTTCCCATTTTAAATTCTTTTTATATTATTGTTTTTTGTGATATAAATTTACAACGTTATTCATTACCTCATACACAGCGCCCAGCGGCATCACAAGGCAGGCGACCATCAAATCTGCGACCGCCAGCGAGGCGACCAGGTAGTTAGCCACGTTCTGTAGATTCCTCTCGATTATTATAGCGGCTATTACAAACACGTTACCTGTGGACAATACAAGCAATGAATACTAGTAGGTACCTATAGCTTGTGTTCGAATTTCGAACAAACAGAAGGCTAAAAATGCTATGAAGGTTTATTTTTTTGCATTTATGTGTTTTATAATACCAGCATTTCTTAGGCTCTGTCAACGAGCTATTTATGACCCACTCTCCGATCTTATTCTCATGCTCTATGCATGCCAAGATCGCCTATATGGCGATAGGCTTGCTCCCTATCACATCATGGGACGGAATACGCACGGAGAAAAGTGGGTGCATTGGTTGCGCCTCTGCCTACGCCTTCGGGGATAAAAAGCCTGAGTGTGTGTGTGTGTGTGTGTATCTAAAAAAAATGCCGTTTATAAATAATTATGTCTCTTTAAAAAAAAAAGATTTATTTCAAATTCTCCTAAGATATTTTTCATAGGAATTTACTAGATATTTCATTTAACTGCGCCTAAATGAATAATAAATATCGTGTCAGACAGAATTCGCGACTTTCCATTTCTCAGCGCGTGTACCACTGCGCCACATAGAGTTCCATATTTCAAGGCGTCAAGTTCGCATTAAGGCCGAACATTTTGCCTTAATAAATTTACGAGGCATGTTTATGACATTTATTTGTGTTCTAAATTAGAATCCGTCGCTGCAACTGACATTTCGGCCATTTTGAAAGCCATATATATCACGGTAACGTGTAGCTGAATAAAAAATGGTTGTATAATTTCTGTAACAGTTTAGGAATAAATTTGTTGTAAAATATTGCATAAATAGGATTTTTGTTCATTGAATATTTTATGAAAAAATTCAACTGCAGTTAATTGTTGTAACTGTAAAACGAAATACAATAAAAATGATTTTATCTGGTTAAGGCACATCCAAACGGAAAGTTACAAAACAAACAATAATAAATTTAAAACAATTACTTAACGAGTAACGCCCGTTATCAGTAACCGATCCCAAACTTAATCTTCAATCCGATCCTGAGAATAATCCAATATAAATAAGTCATTTGGTAGCAAACATTTTTCTGATTGGATTTTGATCTGATTTTGATTTGATTTGATTGATTTGAGTGATTTGATTCTGATTGGAATCTTTGAATGAAAACTGCGGTTAGGATCACCTAGCAAACTGGCAGGTATCGTACTGATTCTAATGTTATAAATATTAAAAACGCGAAAGTTTGTAAGTATTGATGTATGGATGTTTGTTGCTCTTTCACGCAAAAATTACTAAACGGATTTCGATGAAATATGGCACACAGGTAGATCATGTCCTGGATTAACACATAGGCTACTTTTTATCTGGGGAAAACTTTTTAACGCGGGTGAAGCCGCGGGCAAAAGCTAGTAGAGTATAAAAATGATAAGGACGGGGAATAAGGCTTGAGAGAAAAATATACCTAAAAAAAAAAAAACGTAGTGCGAAGGAATATTGGTAATAATTATTTTGAAAGCGGGAAAGGCGCCAACTTGAATATAAATCTAGATATTTTTTCTGGCGTTGAATGACGAGACGAGCATACCGTTCGCCTGATGGTAAGGGATACGACCGCCCAAAAACAGAGTTGTAACACCATACAGTACCTTGAGTTACAAAGTACTGTATGGCATTCCACTGCGCTCGTCATCCTGAGTAATAAGATGTTAAGCCTCATTGTGTCCATTAGTTACACTGGCTACAATGTTCTTCAAACTGAAACACAACAGTGCATGCACACTGCTGCTTGGCGGTAGAAATAGACATTGCGGTAGTACCCACCTAGACGGACTCTTATATATGGTAGGTCTACCACCAGTATTCTCTAAGTACTACTTTAGGCTTAACAGATTTTAATTAGTCTCGAAAGGCTGTCCGATGTAATAAATTATTCAGAATACGCGAACGCAGCCGAGGACAATCCGAATAAAGAAACGATTCAATTTGTTAAACGGCAACACTGTATAACAAAAAATAAATCTGTATCAATTAAAAATGGCGACCGATAATTTAAAACGAAGCTGTCAAATACATATCTCCAAAAAGAGTGTAATAAATCAAAAAAAGTGGAAATCTAATAAATCATCCTTTATAATAACAGTGTGGGCAAACTTTTAATTTTTCGACTTTCCGAACTGGCAACTTCTGTTTAAAAATGGATTTTTGGCTTTGTCCACGTGATGGTTTTTTTAAGTTATAAAAAAGTTTTATTACGTCGCCCTTCGAACTTTATTTCGTTGTAAAGGTACTGGCCGTATTTATTTTACGATTTTTTTAGGATCGTGAAGGAATAATAAAGTTAGTATAGGAGGTACTCGTATTACTAAATTGATACTTAGTTTTGTAGGGCAAGTGGCAACAAATGGTCTTGCGTTTCGTAATGGAATTTCGCTCACGGTTTTATACCGCTGTAATATTCCCCGCCGGGATCGTTTCTCCCGTCAAATCCTGGATTTCTTTCGTAGTTCTTTTATTACACTCATAGAGTGCTAGTGTTGGATTTTAAACCTCTGAGGTATAGAAACCTATGAGCGGTGAAAGCTTATGCGATGGGACTTAAATACTTTTTCTTTTAGAATTTATTTAATAGAAAAGGATTGAGATGGTTGAAGTGGCTGACAGGGGTGTATTTAACGGTCATTCCTAATATTTAACTTAAACATTATATGGGGACCACACTAACAACTGCTGTGGGTATCGAACCTGCTGTCTTTTCAGAGCACACTCTACGTCCATTGCACCATGTGGCCTGTCGTTACTCTTCAATGTACAACATTCATATAAAATTTGAACAGCCAATTCTTCGCTCAAAAATGATTTTTATGAGCCATGTTACAAAGTTTCAATTCCACTGGGATCCGAGTGAGCGAATAAAATAAGAACATATCGCTCCATCTGGTACATACGTAAAGATTCAAATTGTTTCCAAATCGTTCCCAAATCGAAGACGCTCGCTGTTCAAGAGATTTAGCCTGTCTGGTGAAAGGCGCGTGCGTTGCTGCGAGCGATATGATGAGAATATAACTCGGAGAGACATTAGGTCTGAATTTCCATAATTTGTGTAATATGTTAAACGTGAATAAATAAATGTAAATTCCTCTTGTCTCCTTCAGTGGGTAGAAGGCAGAGGCACAAATAGTGGGATCTTTAGTCAAGTTTATGTTCTTTATGATTAGGAATCACTTCGTGGTCACGGGGCAGACTCCGCTCCTTTATAATAGTTTAATTTCAATGTCTAACATTCGCGTAAATGTAAGGAATCATTATTTAACTTAATTTTATAGTGGCCCTGGGTGGCCTAGGCCAGCGTGCTGGACTAAGGCCTAAGCCCTCTCAGTAGTAGAGGAGGCCCATGCTCAGCAGTGGGCAATATATAATACAGGGTTGATTGCATTGCATTGCATTGCCTGGGAATCCAGAGCCTAACGTGAAACAAGTACGCTGGTACTAAACCGATGAGGCGAAATATAATACGACGCAATGTATCTGGCCATGAAAGTTAAAGTTACAGTAAAGAAAGTCATAAAAATGAGGATCACCAGTTTTACGCCGTAACGTGATGGTGGGAAAAAATATTTTAGACACAATTTTAATTTTATAGACAAGTTTAATTAAAACAATATTGACACTGACATTAGTATGCATTGACTGACATTCGCCATTGCAATTATGCCAAAAGTAGTCTACTAAATTCACAAAATTACCAGTGAATCAGCGTTATATCAGAATGAAGTATAAGTTTAATTCTTCCAACAATAAATCTTTCTTCTTTATCGTTAGTGTAGAAGTGAATTTACCCGCTGTCAGCATAACCACAGCTCAATATGTTTATACGCAATTTGACCCATCCACAACAGTTTAGGCTGTCGACAAGGATCCATTCCTCGCTGATGGAGCCCGTAAGTTCAGGTAACTTGCGTAATCGTTTGCATTCTTTTACCTTCCACGTACAGTTTCTAATGTATATCTTATTATATTTGAAGTTTACCTTTATACGTTTGATAGTATTATATTGACCCTTATCAATCAAGAACACAGAAAAGCCTGATTTTTCATCCATGTTCAAGTAAAGTTAACGGTTATTACACTGGGCGAGTGCGCAACGCCTTCACCTCGCTGTGAATTTGCTTGCAATACGCCAGTATGATAAGAGCCTAAACTTTACCTGACCAGGATGAAACAACGTGACCTATTTAATGCTCTAAGACAAAACATACTCAATTAAGTATATAGCAATTAGCAATGCTAATTTGTTTTTCTGTGCTTTCAGCATGAGCCATTGCTAGCAAGGGTAGTCTTGGTTGCCATCAGACGAGTGTCTTGTTCATTTGGTCATAATATAAAATGAAATCATTTATTCGAATCCATTAAATGTTGATAATACTTAGATTTACTGGTGGTAGGTCTCTCATTATGTAAGAGGCCGTCTGGGTGGGTACCACCGCAATGTCTATTTCTACCGCCAAGCAACAGTGTGCATGCACTGTTGTGTTTCGGTTTGAAGGACATTGTAGCCAGTATAACTACTGGACATAATGAGACTTAACATCTTATGTCTCAGGGTGACGAGCGCAGTGGAATGCCACACAGTACTTTGTTAGTCAAGGTGCTGGATGGTGTTGCTACTGTTTATGGGTGGTCGTATCGCTTACCATCAGGCGAACGGCATGCTCGTCTCGTCATTAAATGCAATAAAAAAAAAAAAAAAAAAAAAAAAATAAAAAAAAAAATTCAGTCAATTTTCACTCTACCACCAGTTCGGAAATCAGTTTCCACCAGAGAAGGACGGGCAAGAAACTATAGGCTTGCTCTTTTATTTTATCAAAAATTGATTTTAAGTATGAGATTATATCCATTAGGGAGATCAGCGAAGGTCAAATCACTCCTTATTTTGAGAGGTCACTTCTCGAGTGTAGTGATTTATAGGCGGATGATTTGCCTTATTAATAATCACTTTCTCGCTGCAAGTAAAAGACGTGATTAAGAAGTTCTTACACGATCTTCTGACAATGGTAGCATTTAAGTTTAGTTCATAATTGGTTCCTTTTGCGCCGCGGACGTCATACGAATTTAATTAGTTTACGACAATTTTTCATTCGTAAATTAATTTTTGGTCATAATTAAGAACGGAATGTACGGTCGGCGACGTGGTTTGAAGTGTTTCACAAATTGCGAAGGTTGGGACTTACGTATAAGTTATAAAATTAATATCTAAAAATGTAAACGTATAATTTTTTTTTATTTTCAAATTTGAACACAAACATACACTGAAATGTTATAATATAATACAAACCCAAATGATTGGTTAATTACATTAAATTAGTAATTATAGTTGATCGTAGTCTGTGTTAAAACTCTTTGTTTTTCGAGTTCGTTTTTGACTTAACAATAAAGTAAGGAAGAAAGTCGACCGCAACAACCAGGTCAGTTGATTTATTACCTACTTCAACAATGTACAAGTATTTTATTATCAAAGGACATGTCCAAAAATGGGACTGAAATTCTAAACAAGACAATTTATATATATTTGGATAGAACTCCTGAAAACTAGCCTTTCGCAATAAATCATTTAATTTTAAAGACCTCCGATTTTGAGATTTATGCAATTTTGTTTAGCTTGAAAACTACACTTAATATGATTTTTTTTAAAAGTTTAGTTATGAACGGAGGGGTCTAAAAATATGATTTTTTAATGGATCTAAGTTCCATATTTTGCCCCTTTAATATCCCCAAAGTTTGAGTCTGGTTAGATTTCGAGGCCCAGCACCCATACAAAAAGCGGACATCTCCTTTAAAATATAGTATGGCCTTTTTGAAAGCCATAAAAAACAATTTACATAAGCACATTTAAACCGCTAGCATGCCAGAATGATACTGGCCATCACGACTGCTTCGAGTGAATCTTAATTTTTTCTAACGTTCTAAACTCAAATCCAATCTGATTTATCGAAACCTTGATCGAAACTCAAATTTACATTCGAATCCTTTCAGCGCATCCAATCATGATCAAACAAATAGATTCAAATAGAACGTCAATTTAAAATCTACTAGTAACGAGTCAATATGTTTAAAAGATTCTATAGAAAATGCTAAGTGTTAGCTCTGGGACATTCTATGGACGTCGCCGCGGCTGTTTGACAAAACTATGCAAACGTTCCTTCAATTTTAAAGTGGATTTTATGAGATTCTTTCTACGCGCGTCTTCGTTTGTAAAATTCTCGATGGAATATAAATTGGCCTCTGAAGGCGTAAGCCATTAATTTTAAAATAACGTTTTAAATAAATATCTATTCATTATTTACAGTTGGTTTCTAATTGAATTTATTAAATTCGTATCCAAAGCACGTACTTTTGGATTTTAAGAATTAAGTGTACCTACCTACATTTATTGGTAATACTTGTTGAAATGTTATAAGCAGATGAAAACTCCTTACATTTGTTATCTGTTGCTTTATTTTCGTACACAATCAACTAAAGATAGAACTAAAATTTGGGCGGAAATAATAAAACTATATTATAGATGAAATAAATATGAGTACCAAATAAACCTCAATTTTCCTATTTAATTAAAATACCACTACAAAATCGAATTGAAAAGAAAGTGACAATAATATCATTTTATCAAACAAATTGTAATTTATGAATGGCACAAAGAAAACAATCGAAACTTGTTGTGTTTCCTTTTAATTGTTCTCTCAAACAATTATTTATTTACAAAACTTCACAAATAACCAAGAATATTTAGCAATTTGAAACAACAAAGAGTCCTATCATTAAACCAATGAGATAAGTTTCGCCATTTGTATCGAATAAGTAATAATTGTTGAGTAAATTGAAAATAAAATCAAATAAAACAATACAAAAATAATAGACGAAGAAACTTAGCAGAAACGCGAAAGACAGAAGAAAGGAAGGTTAAGAGTATTTACTAGACAAATCTGTAGTATGCGAAGGTAGTTTGATAAGTTTATGTCCATCCACAGATGAACGGACCCACCCAACGTTCGAGGTGGCTCCCAGTCCACTTGAAAAACAATCCAGAGTAATATAAATAAATACATAAAATTACCAATATAGTATGTTTATAAATGATAATAGTTCTTATAATGTAATAAATATAATGAGCAGAAAAAATTACGAATAAAATACATAGATTCAAACCAATGCAGCAATGCTGTGATTAAATGGCCGTTATAGGAGCTTACATTACGTTAATGTGTCCGTACATTTATAAATTAACTAAACGTTTGCAAATACAATCGGATGATTGTTCGAAACGACGTTTTAAGGTACAAAATAATAAAAGAAATCATTATCATTTTTTCAATTAATAATATAAATCTATTGAATTATTTGAAGATTAAGTTTGGCGTTATTGCGCAAATACTCGTATGATACGAAAAATAAAGACAAGCTGTCTCTATCACCAGTGGTATACAAGGTAGATTCAACTGAGAGAAAATATAGCTTATTCAACCCCAATAAGATTTATAAAGCAAAATTTAAGTTCATTATCAATAATATTAATTTGTACAAAGACATTGTTTATCAAAGGCATAAATAATAAGAAATGTTGACAATGATAACAAATGTAAAGTCCGGAACAAACTAAGCACGATTAACGCACCTCAATGAACATCTCGGGTTTTCGCAAAATACCATTGGAAAAGGCATAAACGACATAGACGCATAAATTCGCGACCGTTTTACGGTTTTAAAAGATAAAACTGTCAGTTGTCCTGACAGGTAGGAGCAACCTGAAATTGAATCGACATCGATTTGGCTTGATGCGAAAGAATACTCGATCTACAGTGAATCGATTTGGCGTGTTATAAATCGATTCTAAGAGCGCTAAATCGTTCGTAATAAAAAAGTTTTAGAAGTTTCTGTGAACAGAGATATAAATGTATATTCGATGGTTGTTCCGATATATTACGTAGTCTTTTGAAGGTTATAATGAAACTTCGCAGACCGTCTAAAAAATTGAAGCGTGACCAGGATAATAACTTACAATTTAACGTATTCTAGTAACTAGAAAATAGACACACACACACTCAGGCACTTAATCCCCGAAGGGCAGACAGAGGTGCAACTAGTGCATCCACTTTTCGCCGTGCGTATTCCTTCCCATGATGTGATAGGGAGCGAGCCTATCGCCATATCGGGCACAAATTCCAGACTCCGGGCTGGTACTGAGTAGAAAAACCCAATATCACTTTGCCCGACCCGAGGAACGAACCCGAGACCTCAGCATTGCAGTTGAATCGTAATACAGCTACGCCATTGAGGCAATCTAGAAAATAGAATCGTTTCAAAAATCGATTTTACCAATGCTACGCAGCCCTATTGTCGGACATTGAACTACACTTGTCGTGGGGGCGTCGGTCATTGCGTTTTCGATGGACATTTCAACCGAGATATGTTGCACTATCAGCGTCAGTCCATTTATCATGACGATGGGTACGGGTCAACATTGAGTGGTTAATGGTGAATAACGAATGTATTGGAATACGTGTCAGAAGCTTGCTAAAGTTCATGAATGAAATGTAAAAGACTTCACACCTGGAGAGGAATCATGAATGGATGAATGTGTAGTTCCTTTTTGTGTGCGATAAAAAATTTATATACAAACAGTTACGCCTTTTTTATCCCAGAAAGGGTAGGCAGAGGCGTATATAGTGCATTCACTTTTCGCCGTGTGTATTTCGTCCCACCATGTCATAGAGGGCGAGCTTATTGGCAAAATAATAAGCAGTGACGCCATAAGTATTGGATAAAGGTATTTTTAAACATATTTTGAATTATGTACTTTAGGTACACGGACTGGAGGAGAACAGCAAGATAGGAACTTCTGGAAGGAGTTAGGGGAGACCTACGCCTCAGAGACGACTACTGAAGTACAACAGACACCACATAACAAGTAAAAATAAGTTTGTATTTTTACTATTTTTAAGTTAGGGTATAGAGAAAAATGTATGTATATAGTAGTGTGTCAAAGTTCAACACTTGTGAACTGTGTAAGTTAGTAGCAATAAAAGGCTTCTTATTTTATAAATTTTTTATTTTACTTTACGTACACATACGAATTAAAAAGTTAGGTTTTATAATGGAAAACTAAATGTTGATGTTAAAACTACACATACTAACTACACATTATTATATAATTGTTAGTTAGACAGCAACTTAGCATCACGCATCGCAGATATCATCAATTCTCAATTTAATGATTTGTATTCCTGCAACTACATCAGTTCTGAGTGCTACACATTACCGTGACTTTTACGCGGATGTCACGCTGTATTCGAGAACAATGGCATTTTCAAAATACTGCACGTTTATTAAAGGGAACGTATTAATTTTGAGTTTTGATATTAGATTTAATTTTGATTATTTTTGACTGCCTCGGTGGCGTAGTTGTATTACAGTACGACTGCAAGGCTGAGGTCTCGGGTTCGATCCCCGGGTCGGGCAAAGTGATATTGGATTTTTCTATTCAGTATCAGCCCGGAGTCTGGAATTTGTGCCCGGTATGGCGATAGGCTCGCCCCCTATCACATCATGGGACGGAATACGCTTGGCGAAAAGTGGGTGCACTAGTTGCGCCTCTGCCTACCCCTTCGGGGATAAAAGGCGTGAGCATGCGTATTTTTGATATAGACATAGAAAAAGATGCATAATTAAAAACACAAAAAAAAATTAACCTCCATCGAAATCGGTTCAGCCGTTTCTCCATAATATGATTACAAATTAAGACCAATGTTTATTGATAAATCATCGTTACGTCATAAAACTAGTAATAAGTCGAGCATATGCGGCAAAGTGAGATATAATAAAACACTTTTAATTTGGACAGCCGCCAGGGGGCGCTGCCAAAGGCTGTCCATGTCAGTTTGATTATGAAAAAAGGCGTTTCAAGTCTTTCCGTTGCGATTCTAATGATAATTACGTACTCGAGAACAAGTTTGCGGCCGTTTTGGTTGATTTGTGGGTTCGTGCGTGGGATTACGTCGTTTGTCACTCGGTTAGAAGTTTGATAGTGTTTTTCTTATTCGGATTGTTTTTTGATTCGTTGTTCTACTTGTGTTTGTTGTTTTATTTGTTTTGTACTTGATATAGCTTGTTACATGTCTAGGGTATAATAGGTCAGTAGATTGACTGAGCTTATGTATTAGAGTGGGTTTATCTTAATAGTTAACTGCGACGGAGGAAGGCCATGTTTTCGAAGTTTCAGTTTGTGAAGCCAACGCGCTGGTACTAGGGAGATTTACTTAATCACCATTTTGATAATAACTAAACTCATCCCCCTTTGATCTAGTAGCAGTTAAGTTGGACTGTGAACAGTGAGGTTGTTTTTCGATTCCTCAGTCAGGCAATTTAGATATTTTAATATTTTATTTAAAAAAAAAACCGGTTTGCCCATGAATCTAAACGAAATTTTCACTAATTGAGCTTTCCTTTTAATATATCTTTGGTGATAAATAATTGTATGTGAAAACTCACCGACAATAGTGGCCAGGATGATAAGTGCGAGGACCACGGAGGTGACGGCCATGAGGACGAGCGACGTGACGTCAGTACTGGTGGAGTTGGCGGCGGTGGCGTTGACGGTGACGTTGCAGCCCCACGACACCACGTCCACCCACGAGCAGTTGTCGAACCACTCGGCCGTGGGGTATACGACGTCATCTGGAAGCAAATAAATCAGCCGTCATAACTGTGGCATATTGGCGTAGCACAGCAACACAGTGCTTGAAGCCATAAAAAAAAAAAAAAAACTGTGGCATATAACACCCCTGTTTTTTTGTCAGGGGTTAAAAATAAGACATGAACGTCCTATCGTTTCATTGTGATTGGTTGAAAGACTAACATGTGACTCACGCCGGTCTCTCGACCAATCACTATCATCACGATAAACGACACGGACCATCGTTTATGCCACATTTTAGGGGTCAGTATTTTTAATCAGTCACGACAAAGGGACTGTTCTGTACCTGATGGTAAGTAGTGTGACGTTCAGATAGACCTTCAATTGATGAAAGATAATTTATTATTCCTCGCCAGGGGAGGTGATAGCGGTGATAGCCTAATTGGAAGTTTTTTTTATTTTTTTATTGCCTTAGTAGGCAAACGAGCAAGCGGTCCGCCTCTTGGTTAGCAGCATCCGCCGCCCATGGACTAAAGCAATGCCAGAGGCATAGCCAAGCCGTTGTCTACTGGGCCAGAGGCACAGCCAAGCCTTTGCCTACCGGGATGGAACAGACTGTTGAGACGGTCCACAGGTTCAAAAACTAGAGGCACGCACTTCTGAAATTTCTAAAAGTTATGTAAGTATTCTTACTTATTAATCCTACTTATATTATAAACGCGAAAGTTTGTAAGAATGTATGGATGTATGTTTGTTATAATGTATGGAGGCGCAACTAAGTGCACCCACTTTTCGCTGTGCGTATTCCGTCCCATGATGTGATAAGGGGCGAGCCTATAGCCATATCGGGCACAAATTCCAGACTGTGGGCGGATACTGAATAGAAAAATCCAATATCACTATGCCCGACTCGGGGATCGAACCCGAGACCTCAGGATTGCAGTCGTACTGTAATACAACTACACCACCGACGAGGCAGTCGCATAACGCCCTGAAGTATTCTGTCTACGGTATCCTTTAAAAATATATTTATTAATTGAAAGATCTCAAAAAATTATGGGAAATCACGTGTACATTGAATAAAGGTAACTTTAAAAATATAACAACAAACCACATAGCATTCACGATAACATGTTAACAAGGTCAAAGATATATGAAAGGTAACTAACAAGGTAACAACCCTTAGGTATTTATATGGTCACGGCAAAGTGACTCCACTGCACCTAATTGTAAACGGAGAGAGGTCCAGGTAGAGTGTCGACTCTATCTGGACGAGCGATGATTATCCCTCATCAGTTGACACAATTATGCCGGCCTGTTTGAGCTGGATGTACACAGGCTTATCCCGGAACGCGGCACACTTACGTGGGGCACTATGGCCGGTTTTAACAACTTATGTACGGCGGTCGTTATCTTTACATGTAGACCTAAACTACAAACAAAAGAAAAAAAAAAACATTATTATCTAAATGAACCGGAACACAACAGAGCTTGTAAAATACTAGAATTAGACATTCCAGCCGGATTTTCACTCGAGAGACTTACCAAATATTTGCCTACACACAAATCTCTCATGAGATTGTGTCAGGGACTGCTGCGCCTAGGTTATCATGACTGGGTAAATATCCAGACTTCGCATAAAAGCGGCGGCGGGTTAATGGACAGATTAAATAACAATAGACCCGTGGTTTGAAAACAAAACATTGGCATGATTGGGTACATTTAATAGAATATTTTCAGCAATGCCAAGGTATTATCTTGGTCGATTAATTTCTGGATGTGCGGTAGATCATGAATGACGGATGGAAGGGAGAAATGGTCTTCAGTAAAATACGGTAAGATTAATTCGTGTATTATTTCATTGATTGGGGACTGGTCATCGAATTTTTATATAATTTTTTACGAGTTTTATTTACATAATCAGTGTTTTTAATTTATGAGAATTGGTTTTATTAGTATTAATGGATGTAACAATACAACAAACTGAAAAACTTCGCATTGTTGTGGTAAAATATAGAACTAATTTCTTGTACTGACAATTATATTATTTTGATTTTAAAACAAAAAAGAAAAAGTGGCGCCCCAAAGCAGGGTTCTTATGTTCTTGGTCAGCCAATACATAATTTTTTTATGTTGAAATATTTAAACGGAAAATGAGAACAACTCAGAAAAAACATATTTAGATTGAATTATAATTTCTACAATAACATTCTCATAACTTATCGTATCCTTTTCATAATCAATACACATAAACACCCAAAGCTGGTAATTACACACTTGGTCAGACCGACCCACATTATGCGTTGAAGGGTTAATACTTTCTTTGTGCCGCGAGGGAGGCGCTCATTTCCTCTCAAGTCACGCGCACGACGAGTCAAGTTGGTCGATGAGACCCGCCGATACTGCTTTTAGGCTTAAGTGAGGTTTCTAGTGATTTGTAGGGTACACGCTGTCTTGTTAACTAGGCATTTACGGGTTAATGTTATTGTTTTTAAACGTAAAAGGTACATAGGGTGTTTGGCTTTTTGGAAGGTGAGGGTTAAGTTTTTTTCGAATCATGCATATTTTTTTGTAAACGAAACGGTTCGATAGATTTAGGGCCTGTTACATAAATGTCAAGTAAATTTTATTCGACAGTTATCGTAGAGCTAATGTATATCCAGAGGAGACGTAGACGGCGCCGGATCAACGACTGATCGGCGCCTCGTGCCCTGTGGTTCGGGGCATCTAGAGAATTCCGGCACGGTATCCCCCTGTCTGTCGTAAGCGGCGACTAAATGGGACTTAGAGAGTCGCGGGGCGAGCAGCGGGGACTCGCTCGACTACACTAATTAAGCGATTCTAAGGTGGATGACAATGCGGGTAGTCGGTCTCCCGTTGTCATCGACGCCAAAAGCGTCCTTCGGAGTTCAGGGTTCTTAGCCTCCTAGTAGAGAGGCAATGCGGCATCGCGCAGGGACGGTCCCGCGCAGCTAACTTAGTGTAACAAGATACCCCGGGGCCGTCCCGGATGCGCCGAAGAAGGCCACCGTGTTTGGTTTGTATGCCGCTGTAGGATGTACATAGTGTTAGGGACTCGGTCCAATGCTCGCTCGGATGAAGCCATACTCCCGAGTGTCGACATTGGCCCGTAAAACCGGTGCAACCAACATATCCGTTCCACTCACTTCCTAGTGGTGGTAGCGATAAAGCGTTTTTCCCCCCGAAAAAAAAAGAGCTAATGTTGATAGTAATGTCGTTATTCGTGGGAATGACGCAGGCGGCGAATAAAGCACTTATAAATAAAGAAGAGTGGGGAGATACAACAAAACTATTTTGATATTTAACAATTTAGATACTTTGATTCTTTTATATTTTTCTGTATTCCAAATGGACTTGAATATAAAATACATCCGCCTAGACTTGTAAGCGATTTACTCTTAGTCTGTTTCAATTATAACGAACGCCTAAAAACTCGCTAATTCCGCAATAAGAAAACAGTCGGCAAGTTTTAATTATTTTTTACAGTTCAATTAGTGAGAGAAACGGGGACCGCATCAGAATGCAAATGTTTTAATAAAGGGACCAAAGAAAGGGAGGTATTTATCGGGCGCGCCGATTCCGCAGTATAAATTCAACTTGAATATTAGGAATGCTGATTCTTCCTGAATCGATGTTCATTAGATTGCTGGTTTGGAATCAGCTTTAAACGGAATGAAGTTGAGCTGTTATACGATATGTTTGCTTTTTTATGTGGCGTCACTTTAACAAATAAATTATACATACGTACGTATCATGCCTTTTTCCGGTTTTTAGTAACTTAATTTCGCCAGCTATGTTAGGTCCCATATAATAAGTGGCGGGACTTTTGCCATATATCGGGAACATTTCCAGACTCCGGGCTGATACTGAGTAGGAAAACCCAATATACCCCGACCCGGGATTCGAACCTGAGATAAGCGCTATAGTCGTACCGAGGCATTCACATATATGAAATTAATAATCATGAGACGAGCAAACCGCTCGCCTCATGACAAGACTATGCATAAACTGTAGCAACACTACCAGAGCTAGCTTAGAACAGTAGCATCCAGTGCTTTTTAATTAAAATGTTGGTTCTTATTAAGATGTCAAGCTCCGACTCTTTATGTAATAAATTCAATCCACTGGCCACCTATCTCGTGAAAAGAAGAAAAAATCTTCCAATAGCCGGAATCACAAACTACGGGATTGACTTTAGAACTTTGTCCGCTGGTTTTTAATTTGGCGAATTTTGTGGAAATAAACTTCCGCGGTCCTCAGCTATTATAGGTACAGCTTTAATCCTATTTTATGTTGAAGTGAATTGATTATTTTCGTAATGAAGCCCATCAGGTTTATTTTGTCATCAGGTTCGCACCACGTGCGGTAGGGACTTTTTTAATCTGTGTTTATTTTTTTATTTGAGTAAATATGACCAGTATTGAAATCGGAGATAACGTCAGTTGACGTCATAAAACTCTTCTCGTAGCGACGTCAAGGTTAAACTGATTTGGCTTTCATTCTATTAATAAATCAAACAATGGTTCATAATCAAATTAAATGCTTAATTGTCTTAAAGATCTTTCTTTAATCTAATTCTGCCAAGCAGCTTGTGAACTATTCACGTTTTGAAGGACGTGTAATCACGGCTTTTGCCTAATATGACGTGCAAGCCTTTGATGAAGTGCTTTGTAATTATAAGTTGTAGGTGGTGTAGCCTCAATTTTATTAGATTACTTTACTTCGAGAAAAGGATTATTGTAGTCTCGAATAAAAACATAATTTACTAAATGCAGTACTCACTGTGGGTATAATTAAATTCTCGTATTGTTCTAGACACGTTCATTGTACTGTCGCCCGTCCTCCTGCAACAAAATAGTATTTTATTATTATTAGGAATTACAAAAATATATACACACTCACGCTTTATATCCCCGATGTGGTAGGTAGAGGCGCAACTAGTACAGTCAGCAGTATAAGTAGCTGAAAAAATTCAAAATTTCAAATTGCCTACATACTTTTGTGTTCTTACTAATCTTTTTTTCTCATCACAAAAATTGTATAAAAGAGATTTACTTTACTTCAAACGAAGATAAAAAATGGTTCAGTTTAACTTAACGCATATATAGCGATATGAATTGTTGGTTTTGTACAGATACTTATGCTGCTGACTGTACATCCACTTTTCGCCGTGCCTATTCCATCCCATGATGATAGGGGCGAGCCTATCGCCCTATCAGGCACAAATTCCAGACTCCGGGCTGATGCTGAGTATAAAAACCCAATATCACTGTGAACGACCCGGGAATCGAACCTGTGACCTTAGCACTGCAGTCTTACCGTAATACAACTGCCCACTGAGGTAGTCCATTAGGAAATATATAGTCAAAACATTTGGAAAGTAGGATTCAGTTGCTTCACAAAAATACATTGTATGTAAGATGCAGTAACAATAGCGATTAGCTGATTCTGAAAGGAAAGCTGTGGGTTTCATTCTCATTCCTATAATGTGATATTTTATTAATCTAATGTAAACAAACAACAATATTATTTAAAAGAATGCGTAACTACAAATAAAATAGTGTGGTCCTAATTTAAAATGCGATGAAGACCTCTTCAACGTCTCTTGACGTCGCATCTCTTGATGGTCGCCAGAATGAGTTGGTTTGTGTTACTGAATTTACACTGACTGACCCGAAAATAAATTCTTGGGAAAAAGTTACTATGACAGGTTTTTCACTTATATCCACAGTAATCTCTGATTTAGATACTTGCCGAGTACAAAAGTATAGTCACGAATACAAGTGTGTAAACAATTTATTGAGTCATATTTATTCGGCGAACTATGCGCCAATAGTCTCCTCCTCCATGCGTCGTTCTCCTCAGTTCTGAGGGTCGTGACCTCCTCTCACCAGCTTCCGCCATATGATATCACGCCACCGATCCCGACTGTTGGCCACCTGTATGGCGTCGTATACAGTGGTGTCAAGTGTAGGGCGGATCTGATCGGTCCAGCGTATTGGGTTGCGTCCACGTGCTCTTTTGCCCTCTACTTTCCCGGTGACCAGCAGTTTCTCTAAATTGTCGCTCGTACTCCTGGCAATATGTCCAAAATACTCAAGTACTCGTTTAAGGCAGATGGTAGAAAGCCTAGTAGTAATTTTCAGTTGCTTGAGTACAGAGACATTAGTTCGCCGCGCCGTCCAGCTAATGCGCAACATCCTCCTTCAACACCACATCTCAAAAGCGTCAATGCGACTTCTGTTTGCCGCCTTTAGAGTCCACGTCTCAGCACCATAAAGAAAAATGGAGAACACCAGTGTACGTACAAGTGTCATCTTTGTAGTGAGCGAGATCTTTCTGTTCGTCCATGTTTTATGGAGCTGAGTCATAGCGCTCTTAGCCATTCCGATACGTCTTCGCACGTCTGCCTCGCAAGAGCCGGAATTGGTGATTGTGGAGCCAAGGTAAACGAAATTGTCTACTATTTCAAAACCAAGACCAAATGTCCCGCTAAGGTTCAGTTGTTTCGCGCGGTCCACGACCATGATCTTGGTTTTGTCCCTATTGATGCGTAGGCCTAGTGTGCTGCTTATCCTCTCCATTCTACCCAATAGTGAGACCATTTCGGATTCGCTAATAGTCTAAATGAGTTATAAAACATACTCCCCTAATAAGTAAACCATACATTCTAAAACACAACTCCTTTTCACGTAAACGGGTAAAATAACAATACCAGTATGTATACATAGCAACAGATGCACCGTTTCGTCCCAAGTTGGCGGCATCTGTCCTTAACCAGAAGTTTGACACTTTCGGCACAGCTCTGTGTGGACGGGCCAAGTTCACAACTCTGGCTGCTAGTTTGAGAGCTGGGTGAGTTCGATAATGTTTTAAACACCTGTTTTCTTGGACGTGTTTATTTCCGACCTTAAGGTGGCGGATGTTTTAGGAAGCCGCGAAGACTTTTATATAGGTAGTTTTTGTTACTGTAAAGCGTTAGTAAAACACTAGTCTCTTTCACATAAAACCTTCTTGGAGGTGTAGCGTTCGACTCCCAAAAACTTATGCCACAGTTTTGGCGGGAACTTGGAAGTGTCATGAGGTGCTCTTGTTTTAATTCATTATTTTGGTGATATTTAGTGTTATATTGCATAATTATGGTGGTATATTATCCAATATAGTTCTATTAAAGAGCTCAAATGAAGTGAATTGAAATAATTGTGCTAATCAAGTGTTTTTTCTGTTGCCGCCAAAACTCCTTGATAAAGTCTTGGTAAGGTAGCCACTGCTTTACTTCGACATACTACAGATAATTAAATATACAAACCAAACTTGACATTGGCAAAATGTGAACACAAATGCCATTATAAAAAAAAAAAAAAAACCTTGTGCCACACAATTTGTTAGAGAATGGATCTTCCAGATTTCATTTTAGGTAGGCGGTTGGTCCTAAAACACTTCTACAACAGATGTGAAAGAGTATTGGAGTTGCATAAGGACATAACAAAAATCATTATCTTTGCCTATCTTAACGGAGTAAAATGTTAATACATTTAAAATTATGTTTGAGTGCAAATACCTACTCCAATTTATTATCAGCATGAAATTATTCTCTTATCCCAATGCCACAGTGATTTATTCTTATCACAATTTCGATTTGATCTAGAGTCGAAAAGTTGGCGGGTTGACGGCGGAGCCGAGCCAAAGTTGCCATAACTTGAGCACGTCTCTGTATCGATTTTACTTACCCCTTAAATTTCACAATTTAAAACTGTTTAACAGTAATTAAAATTTCAACCGTGTTTGCTTGGGTTTTGAGTTTATGTTTGTTTTGCAAGTATTGGATATATTTAGTACTGACTGTACACATCTTGCTTATATTAATACTAGGTTTTGCAAGCGGCTTCGTCCTCGTGAAAAGCCATTCACGCTACAAAAGTCTCCATACCACTTTAGCGATCTATAGAGATATGTATTTAAAATATCAGAATAAAATCAATTATTTTCAACGGAAGATAAATACCGGGATAACCTATATGTTAATCCAGGACATGGTCTATACCGTGTACCAAATTTCATCCAAATCCGATCAGCTGTTTCCGCGCTTACTTCTAATAAATATCCTAACATTTTGTACTGGTCTTAGGTCGCTCATATGTAAGAGTCCATCTGGGTGGGTAGCACCGCAATGTCTATTTCTACCGCCAAGCAGCAGTGTGCATGCACTGTTGTGTTTCAGTTTGAAGGACATAGTACCCAGTGTAACTACTGGACATAATGAGATTTAACATCTTATGTCTCAGGATGACGAGCGCAGTGGAATGCCACACAGTACTTTGTAAATCAAGGTGCTGGATGGTGTTGCTACTGTTTATGGGGGGTGGTCGTATCGCTTACCATCAGACGAATGGTATACTCGTCTCGCCATTCAATAAAAAAAAGTCACAAACCTTCGCATTTATAATATTAGTATGATATATGACTGCCTCGGTGGCGTAGTTGTATTACGGTATGACTGCAATGCTGAGGTCTTGGGTTCGATCCCCGGGTCAGGCATAGTGATATTGGGTTTTAAATTCAGTATCAGCCCGGAGTCTGGAATTTGTGCTCGATATGGCGATAGGCTCGCCCTCTATCACATCATGGGACGGAATACGCACGGCGAAAAGTGAGGGCACTAGTTGTGCCTGTGCCTACCCCTTCGGGGATAAAAGCCCTGAGTGTGTGTGTGTGTAAGAAATATATACCCGGAAAGTGTATAGTGGGACTTTTATTCCAGCAAAATATCTTTACGCGGAGAGAGCCACACGCAACACCTAGTTTAAAAAAGTTAGTTCTTTGTAGTTTAATATTATGATAGTGAAGAAAAAGTTGTTGGTAGTATGGACACAAAAAATGTATTACCGACTTGAAATTTTGCATTTGTTTTGTTATTTATACATTAGTTCGTGTAGAAAAAGCTTTGTAACCCTTTTGAGCTCATTGTGCGCCTGCAAAATTGTGAGACTTAGCATAGTTAAAATTAGTATAGAGAAGGAGTGCAGAAAGATAAAAAATCTATTTTACAGTCGCATTTCGACCAAACTAATCGCTAATCTAAAACATCTAAGACTAAACGCTACCTATAATAACAGATTTTTTGTCGTGACCGGAAAATAGGAAAAAGATACACCTTTTGCAGTTAAAATCTTTTGTTACAAGACTTTAAATAGTTTGTATTGTGCATGAAATGCTAGCTCGTGAAACGTTAGATTTTCACAAACAGTTGTAGACTAGATTTTATTTTGCAAAGGTCGCGTTCAAAGGAAAATAGTGCCTAATGCTAAGTGTTTAACAATTTACGGATGGTTCGTGTTTTGTGTTTGGCTTAAAGTTTTAAACTGAACTGTAAATCTATTGGTTTTATGGTTACATTTAGTGTGTTTTAGCTTTAGTCGTATAATGGTAGTATTGATGAGGAAAGGTGTTCAAAGAAAGAAATAACATTTTTTATTGATGGGTCAAACAATTTTTTTTTATCCTGCGTCGCGGCAAAGTGAAGTCACTGCAGCTGATGGTAAGTGAAGTAGGATCCAGGTAGAGTGCCGACTAATGAACGGTGATTATCTCTCGTCAGTCGACATAATTATGCTGGCCTATTAGAACCGGGTATACACAGGCTGATCCCGGAACGCGGCTCTTACGTGGGCCACTATCACGGGCTTTAACACCTTATGTACGATGGTTGCTATCCGGGCGGATACATATTATATCCTAGCACCAGCAAATATTTAAAAAGTAACACAAATCGATACTAATATTATAAAGAGGAAAGATTTGATTGTTTGTTTGTAATGCATAAAAACTACTGGACCGATTTTGAAAATTCTTTCACTAATAGGAAGCTACATTACTCTTGAGTGCTATAGGCTACTTTTTATCCCGGAAAAATATTTTTATCCCGGAAAAACTTTTTCACGCGGATGGGGCCGCGAGCAGAAGTCTTCTATATTATAATTTCGTGCCAACAAAGGGAACCTTCATTCAGCACCTTACTGCAGTACAACGTAACCAATACTGCAGCGATGATTTTCATTGAGGGTACCAGGTGGACAGGTGTTGATACAACAATAGTTCGTTTTAGACTCTTTATTCTAAATAGATCTTCATATTATAATATATACCTGCTTATATACCCTACACTACAAGTGTCAGAAAACCTGTATTCGACTTGCGAATTGAACTCAAGGTCTTATAAATAAGAACTTTATACAGGAATCATATAATAATTCTGCAGCTATGTAAAGGCTGTCCAACCTGCAGGCCAGCGTGGTGGACTATGACCTAAAGCCTCTCCGTAGCAGAAGCCCGTAATCGCAGTGGGACAGTATGCAACAGGCCTGGTATTATTAGAAATCCAATAATTCTGGAGTCAGTGACTCACCATTGAAACACATGATTGAAAAAGTCAAAGGCAAGCAAAATTTGTAATTTCGTTTACTTGCACGACACACTTATTCCAGTTATATTGGTTTAAAACCAAACTACAGAAACGATTTTGTAAAAAAAAACAAATATAAAATAGGCTAATACAAGAGTACCTAAGCTCTGATGTAACTAACATTAAAAAAATACACGTCGAATTGTGAACCTCATTTTTTGAAGTCGGTTGAAAATTCACTGATCTATGCGTTTCAAAAGAACGCAAAGTGCTATTTGTCCATCGTACGTACGGGAATGTAACGTACCGAGTGCATTTCTTCCCAACGCTTTAATCTTTCAACCGTGTCTTATTTAATTATGCTCACTGCGCGCTCCCGGATTTTTCCTGGTTCGGAAAGCACGTTGAAAACATCGGCTTGAGCTTTCATAACGTGCGTACACGTATTATTGAAAAATCGATTTATATACAGGCTTTGTCGACATTTTTGTTCAGATCGTGTCTACCATGAAACCACTTTACGAAATTTCGGACCGAAGTTTCGTTCAATTCCTACCATGAAACACTTTCTATCCGAAATCGGTCCCGCAAACGGGCAAGTGACATTTCCTTCGCACCATAAAGTGATCCGTCCGAACGAAATAACGTAACTTTGACAGCATTTCTTTCGGACTTTAACTAATAATTCAAAATAATTTGTATGCTTAAAAGTATTTCTAAGGTCATAAAAGTTGGTTTATTGCAATTATGTTGATGTATAACAGCAACAAATACGATTAAACCAAATAAGAGATTATAATACAAACTACTATACAACACATTTGCTAAGTTTCGGATTGAATGAATGAATTCACTCGCATTATGATCGACGTTCATTCCGAAAACGGGCACTTGACGTTTTCTTCGTGCTAAATGCTACCACGAAATGGTCCGTCCGAACGAAATATCGGCATTTTGACAACACTTCTTTCGGATTTTCTCCGTAAATGACGCGAAAGTGCAAAAGGTAACTTTTTATTTTCGGAAATATAAATTATCATAGTTAAAAGTACTTTAATGGTCGTATGCGATGACTTTTCACAAATTATAACGAACATACGTGCTAACAGGCATCAATATTATACTTATTCAATATTGCTCTTGATTCTAGGAGCATCTCCAAGAGCATCGGTCCTTACAGTATTATCGCAATATTTTACTTTTGAATATAACTTAGGTGAAACTTAAAAACTTCATTTATAATTTCATCGAATATGCAATATGTGTACATAGTATTATTATAACTACTGCAGTTAGCAACTATCTATTATACCTTTTTTATGTATGTTTTGTACCAAATAAAGATTATTCTATTCTATAAGGATACGAATTGAATAGGCCGGTTCGACAGTCTCACAGAGAATAAACGTGACGTGACTCCTCGTTGTTGTGTTTCGCGCTCATGATGAGTGCGATTTTGGAGGAGTAAACTTTGAGCTCAAACTGAGCTGAAAACTTAATATCACTGTCCGCCCCGGGATTCGACCCCGAGACCTCAGAGTGATAGTCGTACAGCGCATGCAATATAACTATATACCGAGGCAGCCAATAAAGTAACACTTATGATAAAGGAGCTATTGAAATACAATTTTTATTATTACTTATATTTAATTACTTAACACAAGATGATGGATGGTGCAAGAAGATCAGCAACAGCTATAAGTGCATTAAACCAAGACATTTATATCCGATATCCCCCAACAAGTACAATAAGCTATTCGTGTTATGCTCCTAATTTTCTTAGCACGTCTTGGAACAACTTCTCTAATCTCTTAGGAGTGTTTATTCTTAGGGCGGTATTAATAAATCAATCTCAAGTTTGAGTTACATCTCAAGTATTGATAGTTCAATACATAATGTCTACTTGAGATGTAACTCAAACTCGAGATTGATTTATTAATACCACCCTTAGTTGCGTCGAGCTTCTGCAGCCACACTTGTCTCTGAGGAAAAACATATGCTATCGGATATCTTGTTGGAATACAAAACATGAAAATCCCTGCGTATTGTTTTCTATGTGGACTCGCTGCTCTTGAAGAGCTGTAAAAATAACAATAATCAAACATTAGAATAATTTCTACTAAGGAAATAATAAAATATGTTGATATTTTTTACTAGCAATGGCAATAGCATCAGAATTAGTGTAGAAAATAAGTTAATAAATCGTTAAAAATTAAAATTGTATTCAATGAAAAATGCCTATTAGTATTAAATTAATAATTAATCAACAATAATACTTACAAAAATAAAATACTTTGCGTGAAAATTGAACAACATTGTACAAAATCAATATGTAATAACAAAATAAGGCTGCGGTCAGAACGTCGTGTTGAAGACAAGGGACACGGGACTCGCAGCGGGATAGTCTACGATGCGACACTAGTCGTACAGACCGGCGCGACTACAGCGCGTCGCAGGACCCTTATTTATATGCGTTATTTCATTGACAATTGTCATTTGGTTAAAGCAATATTTTACAAAGTATAGGTGCATGTATGCTGCTTCAGTGGACGCTGTGACCCTGCGTTGGTTGCGTAAGTGTGCAAAGCGATTTAATCTTGCGCTTCGCGTCCGGGATCCCGCGTCTCCGACGCGATGGTCTAGCCGCAGCCTTATTGTTTGTATAAAATTGACGAAACATTGCGACATTGTCATAAATACTTGACATTTTTATTCGACTTATTGTCATAGTGTACGATTTACTATAGTCTTAAACTACAAAAAAAGTAATTTATAATATGTTGGTTTATACCACTTCATTTATTAACCAAGCGGTATTGTACGAAAACGCACTTGTCATCTTTGGTTCATTCACGAAACAAACTCTATGGTACCCGAACGAAAGAAATAGATCCGAAGTAACTTCATGGTAGCTATTAATTTCGTATTGCGGACGTGTGTCGTTCGGCCCGTAATTTCGGATGGAAGTTTTCATAGATTCAACACTTAAAATTGTTGGGACTACGTATGTGAGATAACCGAAATCTTTTTTAGTATGTATTCACTGGGTGCCTACGAATTTTTAATTAAAATAAAATATGTTCGGACAAGAGCAAGCCGCTTGTCGGATGGTATGCGATACGTTTACCCATAAACCCATCCATAATCATTTTACAAATACACACCTACTTCCACCACCACCATCACCATACCAGCCCTGTATTATATACTGCCCACTGCTGAGCACGGGCCTCCTCTACAACTGAGAGGGTTTAGGCCTTAGTCCACCACGCTGGTCTAGTGCGGGTTGGCAGACTTCACGTAGCTACCTTCGAAATTCTTACAGAAAACTTCTCAGGTATGCAGGTTTCCTCACGATGTTTTCCTTCACCGTTAAAGCGAGCGATAATTCACAAAGAATACACACATAACTCTTTTTAGAAAAGTCAGAGGTGTGTGCCCTTGGGTTTTGAACCTGCGGACATTCGACTTGGCAGTCCATTCCACTCCCAACTAGGCTATCGCCGCATTCGCCGCGCACATCTACTTATGTATCTTTATTTTGCTTATAAAATATGGAAAATAAAGATACATCTTACTAAAATGTATCTTTCGTTAACACGAAACCTACATTTATTTTACGTGTTTTGAGGTAAATAATAGTCTATACTTAGTACGTCGCTTCCTTGCCGGCGCGGCGTGGCCGTGGGGCAAGTGCCTTAATATCGATACTCGTGCCGCACACGCCATGCAACAACGCTACCGAGGCAGGCATCATTTTATTGAATAAAATACTCGATACTTTTGGTGCTTACATAGTTTTATTTTTGTTTGAGATCTAGACTTTAGAAGAATATTATGGAGTAAAAGATGTTGAAATATATTTTTTATTATAATATTAAGTTACAAGAGCTACAGCAATAAGTGCGTAAAACATATCTATGTGCTATACATATATACATATACATATGGGATGTATAAAAAATTAAACTATTCTCTTGGTCTTTGTCTTATTATATTTCTGCGACCATTTCTTCTCTCTTTATGAGGAACAAATGTTGATCCACGTCTTGCTTACGCCAAACATGCAAGTTCATCCATTATAGTTATTTCTGTGGATACGCTGCCACTAATTAGCTGTAAATATAATAATCGAACTTTAGGAAAACATCTATATAGTCAAAAATATAATAAGTTGATATTAGTAACAATGAGGATTGAGAGCGAGTCTAGAAATACAATTAATCGCTAAAACTATATGCTCAAAGAAAAATACCTAATAGTAGGGATTAAATGAATAAAGTATACACTTCATAAACAGTAAGTTCTTCATTGAGTATACAATATAATACTCATACTATACATAGAAGTAATTAAAGAATATTCAATAAAAAATACTTACCATGAGAATCAACCATGTTCCTTTTCCGACAAAAAATTAAGTTCTGCGTGTATATAGAACTATCCAAAGCAATTATAATAAATATCTTTCCAAGCAATTATAATAAATAACTTGTAGACAAACGTATTTAATATAAGATAATAACATTGTTTATATTTTGCAGAAAAATGACATAACGTTGTGACAACGACATAAATATTTGACATTATAATTTGACTATTTTAGTAGTACACGTTTTACTTTTGGTATAAAGTACAAAGAATGTGCTTAATAATAAGTTGGTTTATACCTCTACATTTATCACAACGCAGTATGCGAAAACGCACTATCATCTTTGGTTCATTCACGAAACAAACACTATGAACCCGAACGAAAGAAAAACATCCGACGTACCCAACTTGTAACGTGACATTTTCGTTCGGGCCCGCAATTTCGGGTGGATGTTTCATGGTAGACTAGCAGTTTTCTTTCGATTTTACCTATGATAAAGATGATTTTTTGTTCATTTATGTGTCTAATATTATCCAAGTAACTTTAGCTACAAATTTAAATTGCTTTCCTTTTACTTGCGCAAAAATTAGCAAGTTTATTATCCTCCTCCTCCTCCTTCCATCGTTTTCCTCAGTGTTGAGGGTCGTGATCCCCAGAACATGGAGTAATCTAGGTCTTCATCAAGTTGCGCTACCTGTTCCTGTCTTTAGCATCATGAAGCGCAACATGGAGTTTGGTGTTTAGGGTAGAGCAGATTTGGTCCTACCATCTGATGGGATTACGACCTCTCGGACGGAAGGAAGTTTATTATATTCTAGGTATATATATATATATATATATATATATATATATATATTGTTTACTTATAATTATATTTTTATTGCATGAACAAATCTCGTACGCAAAATCCAAGAAAATACTTTGTATATTTTTTATGTACTAAGGTCGCTGTATAGTAGACAAATTATTCACTAACTCCCACCATCATACAACAATGTAATCTATGCTAATCAATTTAGAGTGATAATCCTTTAATCGCTTGTATCAGAGCAGGTGTTAATGAAAGACGCTCATTTATCAGCCTGATTGACTCGGCTGATTTGTATGAACATATTGACGTCTATTCACGTCATCAAAGGACGATCTATTGAGACGAAGCACTATTTGTATAGGTAAAATTGTTAATATAATCTGGTAAATTATGGATAATAGAAGTGGATAGTGGGTAAAGCTAGCGACGTTTGAGATAGACTTCGATTTGATATCAGTTTCGATGTTTCGCAGAATTATTTACTCATCCCAACAGTTGCATAGAAGTGAATTGAATGGCAGGTTTGTAAGGGTCGAATATATCACGTAAATGTAGGGATTGGTAACGATCAGTAGGTGGGATTGATTCTCTAGGAAATAAAGAAAATATAGGTTTTTCTCAGTTTATACAAAGGATGCCAGCAAACAGTAACAGTACTGTTTGCTGGCATTGCTGCATTGCATTGCTATACACAGGTATAGTAGTAACAGTAATTAATTTGTATTGCGTTGCTACTGTTTATAGGCGGTCGTATCGCTAACATCAGGTGAGTGGCATACTCGTTTCGTCATTCAGTAGAAATAAAAAAAAATACCCGCATGAAATAAAAAAATAGATTATTCACCATATAAATGGAGTGTGAATCAATCAAGTACCTACTACCAAAAGATCTCTAAATCTTAACACCCATAAAGAAATGTGTGCGACGTAAATATACGTTAGCTGATATTTTCTTACGACAGTCCGTAATGGAGGCGTCACGTGACATAATGATAAATCGTTTCACATAGAAATATCAATTTTCCAAAATTGATCGACGTGTAGGCTTCTCAATGGAACGTTAAATAATATGAGTTGGTGACATCGTGGCAATATTTGTCTATAAACAAATTATTGAATAGATTTATGTCTTCTTTTTTTATTGCTCCCGAATGAAGAGACGAGCATGCGGCTCGCCTGATGGTAAGCTATAGCACCGCCCATGAACAAGCAACACCAGACATTAGGTGATCACTGTCATAATGCCCAGTAATTATGCTGGCTATAATGTCTTCCAAACTGGAACACAAAAGTGTATGCACACTGCTGCTTCGCGGTAGAAATGAACATTGTGGTGGTACCTACCCAGACAGCCCCTCGCATACGAAATACCTACCAACAGTACAGATAAAGTTAGCTATATACGTATGCTTCATCTTCAAATGAATTCATTAAACTACCATCACGGATAGTTGGATTTATTCTTTCTATGATAGGCAGCTTGTCACCAAATCAGACACAATCGTCAATATTACTTCACTTTAAACCATAAGGTAGCTGCTAATGAACCAGGCGATCTTCAAGTTTATTTTACATAGAATATTTTGTCTAAACTGATGTCTTCCAAATACCTTTTATAAAGGTTTACAGAATAACAAACCATAAAAAGGAATTTTCACTGAACGATAACTAGAATTGATAGCGTGATGTGCTTTTGTGGTTTTAGTCATAGAGATAATGGGTATAAATGGAACATCGAACCCATATCCATTTCTTCAATGGGTGCTCAAGTTTGCGAATAAGAACCCAATAAATTATTGTTCAAACAGAAACATGATAAACGTAGTTGTCTAGAGTTTCTTGTCATTCTTTTATATACCATTTGTGTTCTACAAAAACTAATAACATTTTGTGCATTCAATAAATGTTTTTATTTCATTTCACACTCGAAAACGAGACGCCATTTTAGGCAAATCGATATGTCATAAAAATACGACACAGATAATATCTTTGAGTTTTTATTAACCAATAAAACCATGGAGTATTTATGGGTTTAATGCCTGCCGATAACACAGCGTAATAATTCACAGTTCACCGATATAACAGCGTTGCGAGAGCGGCTAAGCACGCCCAATCTGTTCGCAAGTACCATAAACATAATACTTTTATGGCGGACCCTTAAAAACTCATCCGAAACAATTCCTAAGTAATTTAAAAAAAGAATGTTCTATTTTATTTTGTTTGAAAAGTTACGAATTATTTCGAATATTTTTCTTTGTACAAACTGGCTAGTATTTTATGATCTCATTTCTTTTTTTCTTTTTTTTTTACGTAAACCAACAACACTCCAAGTTACGTGTTAGGTTCGCAAACATTCTAAAGTGGCCTGTTGCATTTGTTATTTAAAATAATTGGCCGTTATTTCGAAGTTCAATTTAAATATTAAAAAGTAATAATAATTATGGGCTATGGCCGAGTTTGTTCGTTTTAACAACAGCCATTTGGCGTAGCAATTTATAAATTGTTAATGAGGAGTCATCATAAAATTTTGTGTGATGAAGTGCTAGCATGTTGAGTAGTATGCGACATAATTATTTATTTTAAATATTAATTCTGCATGGTTATTGAGAAACGAGCAAATAGGTAAGAACCAAATTGGTCTATTATTAATCAGTAGAAATTCTACTTAAGTCAAGACTGTATGGTACCGAGTCTTTGTTCTCGTCACAGTTACATATTATAATAATTATATAATTACAACTATATGTATAGGTATTTGGTGCTAGATACAAAGCGTCTAATTAAAACTGCTAAGAGATGTTTTGTTATCGTCTACTATCAGAAATCAATCACTAAAAAAACCTGCAAACCAACTCGATAAACTGCCTTGTTTTATAAACTTCAAGATGATAGCTGTCGAAAAGTCTAGACTTTGTTTGATGGTAGGTTCAGATTCGGGAATTATGATGAAATCTCCAAGGTTCTGATATGGAGGTTTTATTTTCTAAGTGAAATGAGATAGTTTTGCCCGCGGTTTTGCTATATAGTCGTTTTTAAACACGTTAACTTTTGCACGAGGCTTCGCCCACGTGATAAAGTTTTTCCGAGATAAAGGTCCCGATATATATTTTCCCGGATTAAAAAGTAGTGTATGGCTTTCCAGGGTCTTAAACTATCTTCATAATAAATTTCATTGAAATCGGTTCAGTTGTTTCGATGGAATTTGGATGCGTAACAGACAGACAGACAGGGTTACTTTAGCATTTATAAGTATGGTTTATAGCCAGTGTTGTCCAGTCTTACTAACCACGTCCCAAAATCTCAGCAAAATATCCTGCAACCCGACTCTTTAAATACGACTACATTATTAATTATTACGCACACTCACGCCTTTTATCCCCGAAGGGGTAGGCACAGGCGCAACTAGTGCACCCAGTTTTCGCCATTGCGTATTCCTTCCCATGATGTGATGGGGGCGAGCCTAACGCTATATCGGGCACAAATTCCAGAGTCCGGGATGATACTGAGTAGAAGAACCCAACATCATTTTACCCGACCCGGGGATCGAACCCGAGGCCTCAGCATTGCAGTCGTACCGTAATACAACTACAAAAACACGATACGACTCCGTTTCGTTTTATTGGGATTGGTTGAGAGACTAACACGTGACTGACGTATTGGTCTCTCGATCAATCACACATCAAAATTAAAAGACATCGTCTTACGAGTTGCGTTTTTATAACACACTAGGTGATGCCCGCGGCTCCGCCCGCGTGAATGCGTTTTCCCGGGTTTAAAGTCCCGCTTTATATTTTCCCGGGATAAAAAATAGGTTATGTGTTAATCCAGGACATAATCTACCCGTGTGCCAAAATTCATCGAAATTCGTTCAGTAGTTTTTGCGTGAAAGAGTAACAAACATCCATACATCCATACTTACAAACTTTCGCGTTTATAATATTAGTAGGATTCTAAGCCCACAGAATATTTTTGACTGTCAATATTATCGAAAAATCTAATCATAATTCTGTAGTCGAGTGTTCCTTGGTAGTGAAACACTTCATAAACTTTTACGTATTACGATAAATCTGAGTATGTTTTCTATGCTGCCACATCGTGTTACACGCAATGTCCGGCCAATTCGGAGCCAATATGTCAATACCGTATTACTTATTTATTGTAACTGATGTATAGAATAAATATGAGACGTGCAAACTCATTTTGGGAATAGCCTTGTCCTTGAACTCACCTACGCTTACTATAGGTAGAGAGAAGGGTGATTGTGTATGTATTCTGCCGCGGTAATCAAGAGGGCATTAAGTCAATGGTCGCCATATTTCAGAATTACTGCAAATTTTACCAGGGCAGTATTGTCATATGTCCGTGGAAAGGCTGGATTGATTGGTCTTTGGTGTATCTGTGGTTCATACATTATCGATATTATACTGCCCTGGTGATTGATATAACAGTAAATCAGAAATATGGCCTCCATTAAGTTACTGCCGTCTCCATTACCACGGTAGCATTAAATTGATGGCAGGGGCAGTTACCGCCGTGTCAATGATACAGGGCCCTCGAACTTTAGGGGCCCCGTATGTTAATCTTCAGCTACCACCAAAAGTTCGCAATGCTGCTCTGAAGAGCCCCTGACAAATTTTGATATAGGGCCCCTCTAGTGCAAGCTACATCTATGTCTGAAGGTATAATCTTACTTAATATTATAAACGCGAAAGTTTGTAAGTATGGATGTATGGATGTCTGGATGTCTGGATGTATGGATGTTTGTTACTCTTTCACGCAAAAACTACTGAACGGATTTCGATGAAATTTTGCACACGGGTAGATTATGTCCTGGATTGACACATATGCTACTTTTTATCCCGGGAAATATAAAGCGGGAATTTTATCCCGGGAAAACTCATTCACGCAGGCGGAGCCGCGGGCAAAAGCTCGTTGGTTTATAATCCAGTACATAAGTACGGTTGTTTGGTTTATTGTTACTTAGAAAGCACTATATGACTTAAAAATTTAAATTTACTTCTCTTCTTTCTCCTTTTAAAGTCTGATGAGATTTCTTAATATTTTAAAATGGCGTTCTTCAGTATTTTGCATTTGGAAGTTTAGAGGGTTTGCCACTGTGCATTGCGTACAAAGTACAAGTCTTCTAATAAATTAGTAGGTACTATTACACACAAACACACATTACGCCTTTATCCCGAAGGGGTAGGCAGAGGGGCAACTAGGGCACACTCTCTTCGCCGTGTGTGTTTCATCCTATAGTGTGGAAGAGAAGAGCTTATCTCTATATCGGGCTCTATATGTTTTTGCCATGCCTTTTATTGGAATCAAAATTGACAGCTCAAATGATAGAACCCTTTAATTTAATTTTTATCCGTGGTGCTTTACAACTGGCGTCTCTAGTTGTAAACGTCCCTATACTTGAGGTTAAAATGCCTCCTTAGTTCATTATTTTGTCTCCCGCTTTGTTATGGAGGGAAGTGGACAATTAATATTTCCAACTCCTCCCTATCTTTCTATTTGATTAATTTCGTTGCGGGATAAAGACAGACTAGTGTTCCCTGAGACTCGCCGAGCTTCACCGCTTGGTGTCATAAAATGCGTGCCATTATTGATCCTGGCTTACAGGAGTTGTAGTGGCGGGTGTGAGGGCGGGATAGTCTTAGATAACTACGGACTGATACTGACAAAAAACTCAATATCACTGTGCTGGAACCGGGATTGGAACCCGACACTTTTTTTTTATTGTCGAGACGAGCATGCCGTTAGTCTGAAGGTAAGCGATACGACCACCCATAAACAGTAGCAACACCACTCAGCACCTTGAGTTACAAAGTACTGAGTGGTATTTCACTGCACTCGTCATCTTGAGACATAAGATGTTAAGTCTCAATATGTCCAGTTGTTACACTTCAGAGCGATGTCGTACCGCATACGCAATACAACTATGCAACCGAGGCATAATATAGAAAAAGATAATAAGTAAAATTTGTATTACTTTCAGCAGTTTATCTATTACGCGTTAGACTATAAGTGTCATTACACGCCCAAGTATAAATTAGAGCTCAGGCGTCGACCTTCTTTCGTCAACCTTCAATAAGTGACGCTTCCTTTGAGACGAGTATAAGGGATTAAAGATGGCGTTTGTATCGACGCGTGTGATGAAATGTTACGTCGACCATTATAACTTGGCCTATAGTGAAAAATGTTAGTGGTATGAAAAGGCGAAGTTGTTTCAATTAATGGAATATATTTGGATTCATTTTATTGTTATACGTTTGATTGGGCGCTGGTAAAAATGATTTTCAATTAATGATCTTCACAACTATTTTCTTATATTTAGTTGAATGCTGTGTTATTTATAAAGCAGTCCCAGGCATAGTTACACATTCTTCGAAAATAGCAAAAGTTTGTCGAAAGCTTTCATACTTGATATAAATGTTTTGCTACTTGTATTTTTATTGTGATCTTGTATTATTAGATGATATGTGATTTGTTTTTTAAACATATTTGTTGGTGAAATAGTACCGTACTATTTATTAACGAATTTGAAATCAACCGTATAGAAAGTGAAAATTAGCGAGAGTGGCGTGTATCAACGATTTGATCAGACAGATTACAACCAGTAAGAAGACCTAATTTTGAGGACCATGAAGTTCACGTCTCACGTTAATTTACTTTTGAAAATAAACTCACGAAACTATACTTATTATAATACCAGTGTCGACAGGTTTTTGAAAATCGCTACTCTTTCGAAATTCGATATCAATTAATCAATAAATTAGCCTGTCGCCGTCCACTGCTGAACGTAAGCCTCCCCAAGTGAGCGCCACCCATCCCGGTCTTGAGCAGTCCGCATCCATCCGCTACCCGCCGCCTTTTTCAAGTCGTCGGTCCATCGTGCAGCAGGGCGTCCTACACTTCTCTACTCCAGTACTTCTCTGCTCCATCGACCGTCCGTCCGTCTGCAGACATGGCCGGCCTACTTCCACTTTAGTGTGCTGATTTTGTGAGCGACGTCAGTTACTCTGGTTCCCTGGCGGATAACTTCATTACTGATTTTATTTACCAGAGAGACTCCGCGCATGGCTCGTTCCTTAGCATGCTGAGCGACTTTAAACTTCGACATAGCCACCCGTGTTGATGCTATTATTCCTGGCAATCGAATGAAAAACGTCGACGATGTCGGTAATTTATTTCCCGTTTTATTATTCCCGCTGGATCGTTTAGCCGTTTATCAAAGGATAACTGTTACGTCATCTGTCAATATGTAATCATTGGATGCGTAGGATTGTTTGAAGTGCTTAAATTGCTATTGGATTTATTGAATACTAGGTATTTCTCGCGGTTTTAATCTGCGTGAAAAACCTTTCTCGTTACAAAAATCCCCAAATTATTGTACCAATCCCTTGTGGCATCTTTACGACGCTAGCTCCATCTATTTAAGTAATCAAATTATCGGGATAAAATGTAGTCTATATACTAATCCAAGACATCCAGCAATTTCTCCGTGTACCTACGTCTAAACATCCAAAGTCTGTGAAGATGTTTGGATATTTGGAGACTATACGACAAAGCTACTTTACAACTGTCTTGTCACAGTGGGCCAGCAACGACCTGGTCGTATACACATGCTACACAAAAGTCTATTGTTAAGATTAGCAAGTAGTCCTAACAATATATTGCGCAAGAACTTCCTAGTCATACCCACGCAGAAATATGTCAATAGTTTTATAAACATACGACTTGCTGCAAACCCTGCAAAGCTATAGTTGCGTGATTGTTTACAACTTTACACAGTAAAAGTTGCTTGAAGGAGTCGTTCTGCAAGCTTTCTTGCTAATCTAAAACTGCCCTTAGAGTAGCTATTACTTATCAAAGACTATATAACAAAAGACAATTGCTATCATCAAGGTCACGTCGATAGTGACCCTGTCCTTGACCTTGACCTTGAAATAGTCGAAACTGAACATCGGAGGCAATAAAATATGAATCGAAGTAATTGTAAGGAATCCACGTTGTTAGTTTGTTAGTTTACAAATGAATGACGAGACTGCCTCGGTAGGGTTGTTGCGTAGTGTAACCATGGCTGAGGTACCGGGTTCGAATTCTGGGTCGAGCATAGTGATATTGGATTTTCTGTATCAGCTCGGAGTCTGCAATTTATTTCTTAGTGCTTGTGGCATGATAGCCTTCTCAGTGCGAAAAAATAGGGGCACTGTGATTGGCTTATATTGAGATACAAGATTACTTCAGTTGGCTGTCAAATAAAACCAAAGAAAACTATGAAATATCCGACACTATGCATTCAGGCACACTGTACGTTCGCATAGTATTGGTTGTGAATACGCGTATAGGGATTTTATAAATTCAACTCTTAGGTTGTTAAAGGTTACACGCAATAGGTACTAGATTGGATAAGCCATACAACTCAACCTACCTTTAAGTTCTACACCAAAATATTATATTTCGTTATCTTTTAAATCTATTAAAAAACCGTTTGTGGTTGAAATTTGAAGGTTGAAATGCCTTGTTACCGTAGAGTGGCTCACTTGAACACATTTTCATCGTCCATTGTTCCCGCTAAGTATCTATCTGTAACAACGTAGACAACGGAGGCTGCGATGAATGCCCATTTTCACCTGCACAGCTTGATTTTGTATTCATGGTTTTAGGCGCAGGCGTCAATATACACGTGTCAGAAAATGGAAAAGAGTTGTCAATAGACAATATTTATTTTGTGCATATTTGGGCCAGTTTCATAAGTGTCAAGAAAAATTTCTTTGAAAGTTATCGTATTAAACAGCTTATGTAGACAAAGTGCTATTAACTGCAATTTATTTGGGAGCATAGATTTATGAGGACTTTTGTATTTGGCCGGCTTATACATTTATGTGACGAGTAACATTTACACAGAAATTGTGAAAGGTCGTAGTAGCAGGGATGTGCGTGTCTTAAACAAATGAATGATACAATTAGATATAATGTAATGCATTAATATATGCTCATTAATAGTACCTAGCTACCCACACAGATCTCTGGATCATGTCTGATTATGTCCTGTAATTAACATTGTTTACCGAGTCTTATTGAAGTTATACTTCTTTTGGCGCGTTAGGGAAAAATGATGAGAGTAATTTTTTACGATGCGCGCGCACACCATCATGAAAAACTGACACCTTCAGGGTGTCAGTTTAGTTAGCTATAGTCAACATTTTAGTTTTGAATTTTTAACGTAGAATAAGGCGAAAGATATTTTTTTATTTTTTAATAAAACGCTTCAAATGTTTATGCCTTAAAGAAAAAATAGCCACACATAGATTATATCCACGAACCTACAACAATTATGACTGAAAAATGTCTCAGTCTCGAGAATCATTTCTCGCGCAACAAAGGCGCGAATGAAACAGAAAACTTTCTTTAGCAAAGCGCCATTATGCGATTCTTTGTGTCATTTATTTACACTTAAAGCATGAAAAAAAAAAATGGAATATTGAAGTGGAAATTGCACTGTGTTGTGAAGAAAACAGAAAGTGCAGTATTTAAAGGAGCCTGTAATGTTTTCGCCTCATCGTCATAATCATCAGCCACATAAAGTCCACTGCTGAATATAGGCCTTTTTTTTTTTTTTTTCGCGGGGAAAAACGCGTTATCGCTACCACCACTGGGGGGTGAGTGGAACGGTTATGTTGGTTTCACACAGTCTTACAGCCCAATGTCGACACTCGGGAGTATGGCATCATCCGAGCGAGCATTGGACCGAGTCCCTAATACTATGTACACCCTACACCGGCATACCAACCAAAACCCGCGGTGGCCTTATTCGGCGCATACGAGACGGCCCCGGGGTATCTTGTTGCACTAAGATAGCTGCACGGGACCGTCCCTGTGAATATAGGCCTGTCCTAAAGATTTCATTAGCCTGCATCCAGCATGTCCCTGCGACCTTTATCAAGTCATCACCACAGAATATAATGTCCTGTGTGTTGGTGGGCTACACTAATCTATCCGTATTTATAGTTTTATATTTAATTTTAATTAATCTCATTAGACGATTTGATAAAGATCGCAGGAACACGCTGTATGCAGGCCGCTTTTGACAAGTCCGTCTGCAAATCTTTAGGGGAGGCCTATGTTCAGTAGTGGACGTCATGTGGCTGATGATGATGAATCTCATTAATAGCAATTAATTTATATTTTGTATACTTAGTTATTAGAATTAATGCCGACACCCTTACAGGGTATTTAGGGCTTTGAATAAATGAATAAATCTATTTCTCTACACATACATACACACACTCACGCCTTTTATCCTCGAAGTGGTAGGCAGAGGCGCAACTAATGCACCGACTTTTCGCCGTACGTATTCCGTCCTATGATGTATCGCCATATCCGGCACAAATTTTGGCTCCGGGCTGACATTGAATAGAAAAACCCAATATTACTTTGCCCGACCCGGGAATCGAACCCAAGACCTCAGCATTGCATTATAAAAATAAATGTGTGTAAGTAAGTATATCCTGGCTATAGATTAATTATTGCTACTCGTGCGAAGCCGAGGTGTAGTTGTTGTATTCACTTTTCACGATTATTTTATAAAATTCATTACGGAATTGCGATATAGGGCGTTGACGTCACGCGAGATTTTTGTCTCTATAAATTGGGTTTTAGTACAGTCATGGTTTAGTTATAGCTATAAAGCCTTGGTTTCTGGGGACTAGCACATGCTATAACATGATGGACAGGTGTTAGAGGGCGTGTGTCCGTAAAATCAATTTGGTTATGTTGAATGTAGGACGTAGGAATAAAAATATTTTAACATGTCTTGAGAAAGAGCTTTTACTATGTAAAAGCTCTGGTAAAATGTACTGGTAGTAGAACTCTCATATGTAAGAGTTCGTCTGGGTGGGTACCACCGCAATGTATATTTCTATCGCCAAGCAACAGCGTGCAGGCACTGTTGTATTTCGGTTTGAAGGACATTGTAGCCAGTATAACTACTGGACATAATGAGACTTAACATCTTATGTCTCAGGATGACGAGCGCAGTGGGATGCCACACAGTACTTTGTAACTCAAGGTGCTGGATGGTGTTGCTACTGTTTATGGGTGGTCGTATCGCTTACCATCAGGCGAACGGCAAGCACACCTCGTCATTCAATGCCATAAAAAAAATGTAAAACAACCAAATTATCAAATAAAGTTATGTGAAAAAAAAAAATATTTCAATATTCGTACGTAATATTCTAAATAGTATGGAGGTACAACAACTGGTCATTAAAATAGGCTATGATTGAGCGTTCGTACTATACTAAATTTCTACTTTTATGATTCCTTTTCTTTTAAAATATTTTTTTAAAATAGAACAGCTAATTTTTTTGAAAATAGTTTTTATCATAGTTACAAATAAATATTCAAATACAATATGTATACATAAGTAGTATACATTCGTAATTCATATATAATGAAGACTGCAACATTTGAGCGTTCGCCAAATACTATAACATTGTGTATTCATAATTTATACAAAAACGTGTTACTGTTAAATTATTGTTTTCCGCTAGAACAGAACACGTTATTGTAGTAAATTAAATATTAATGCTAAATATAAAGGGCTATTGCATTATAAATCATAGCTTTTGCCCGCAGATTCGCGCGGGCGAAAAAGTTTATCCCGATTTTTTTTTATCGAGATAAAAAGTAGCCTATAGCACTCATGAGTTATGTAGCTTTCTATTAGTGTAAGTCAAAATCGGTCCAGCAGTTTCAGAGATTAGCCCCTACAAACCTACAAACAAACTCTCAAATGTTTCCTTTTTATAATCTTAATCTTAATATATATAAATCTCGTGTCACAATGTTTGTCCTCAATGGACTCCTAAACCACTTAACCGATTATAATAAAATTCGCACACCATGTGCAGTTCGATCCAACTTGAGAGATAGGATAGTTTAAATCTCAAATTATAGTCGCAATTTTAATTTATTGCTAATTATTTGTCTGTTATTATTTGACAGTCACAATTATCTTAACTCCAAATGATTCTAACAGATGTCGATACCTTTCGACTGGGTTGAGTAAGTAATCAATAGATGGCGCTGCTATGAATGATTCTAACAGATGTCGATACCTTTCGATTGGGTTGAGTAAGTAATCATTAGATGGCGCTGCTATGGTAAATCTACGAACGTGTCATATAAGCTACATTTTAAGCGGGACTTTTATACCGGGAAAACTCATTCACGCGGGCGGAGCCGCGGGCAAAAGCTAGTATTAGTATAGATTTGTTATTATTATTGGCATGAATAAATATGAGAAGATTATAATTATCACGGCTTATTCATAAGTGACATCTGCCTATGTGAACTATAGAGCATGTAAAGTGCTTATGGCATGATAGTCTTTGCTGTGCATAGGAGCGCTGTAATTGGCTATCATTGAGATTCAACTTCAGTTGGCCGTCAGATAAACAAAGCTGAACTAAGCCGAAGAACTATGACGCCGACACTATCCGTTCAGGCACACTGTCCGTCCTCGTAGTATCGTTTGTGTACGCGGGTGAAAGTGCTACGTCGCTATTTTCTAAGTATCACAATGACCGTTTAAAATTCAGATAACAATGTTTGTCACTGTTGCTTGGCGGCAGAAACCAAGCAAACCTACTGACTGACTCTGTGAGATTATCTAGTAAATATAACTACATGAATTCGAATTTTAGACTCTTACAAAGGTAGGGAGATGCAACAAGTGCAGTTACATTACGTTAACGGTATTTCCGTTTCGTAATGGCATGACTATCGAAATATCGGGCAAGAATCCAAATCGGAACACAGTATTTTGTAGCTCTTATTCAAATATACGAGAAGAAAGGCCGATGTTACCGCTTGCTGATAAATGCTACTCGTCACATAAATGTATAAGCACACCAAATACAAAAGTCACACTATGATCTATGCTCCCAAATAAATTGTAATAAAATTAGAACTATTTTTTGCCGTTTAATACGATCACTGACAAATAAAATTTATTTTAATTTGGTACCCTCTTAGTAGAACAGGAGGCCCGTGCTTTTTTTTAGAAAAGTTACAGGTGCGTGCCCTTGGGTTTTGAACCTGCGGACATTCGTCACGGCAGCCCGTTCCACCCAGTCACAATATTTTTGGCCCGATCTGAGATTCGTACCCGGGACCTCAAGGCGGAAGTTGTATCGCGTACTCAATACAACTACGCCACCGAGGCAGTCAAATTTTTACTCTACCATCGGTTCTGAAATCAAATTTCATCAGAAAAGAATAGGAAATGTAATATTGTTGCTCAGTACTATACACTATATAAAATCGTAAAGTATACGCGCATTTAATAGTCGCGCGGAGTGCTTTAGAAAAATACGATGCTCTTTGTCATCTCGACGCTGAATGCAACATTATTAACACTGATACCCCCTACATAACCCGCCACTATTCTCATTGTATATGAACACACGCAGTGAATTGTGTGGATTATTTTTTAATTTTTGTTAAAAAGTAGGTCTTCTGCGTGATCATTACCGGCCATTTTCGCGTTGACGAAGGTGTTTTAAAGAGGATTGGGGATGATGTGGGGAATCGTATTAATCTTACTGACGACGAAGTGTAACAAAACTGTGTCGGTTTTTGGTAACTCGGTGGAACTATCGTGGTTGACCTGATCTATTTGTTCGGCATACGTACGCCTCTTATAAAGCTGGTTACTTGTCATTGTGAAACAGTTATCGAAATGAATGGGTTCATTACAAAGGCATTTCATTACTGGTGGTAGGTCTCTCATATGTAAGAATCTGTCTGGGTGGGTACCACCGTAATGTCTATTTCTACCGCCAAGCAGCAGTGTGCATGCACTGTTGTGTTTCGGTTTGAAGGGCATTGTAGCCAGTGTAACTACTGGACATAATGAGACTTAACATCTTATGTCTCAGGATGACGAGCGCAGTGGAATGCCACACAGTACTTTGTAACTCAAGGTGCTGGATGGTGTTGCTACTGTTTATGGGTGGTCGTATCGCTTACCATCAAGCGAACGGCATGCTCGTCTCGTCATTTAATGCCATAAAAAAAAGGCAATAATATTTTCTTAGCACTCTATGTACTCCTGTTACAGCTGAGTAAGGATAACATGTCCTCTATCTGGATGATTGGCGTAATGAAAGGCGCAATTTGCTAGAATTTTTCCGTACAAATGTTACATCAACAATTGTTCCTTCTGGTATTTTTGCGTTACGACTTAAGAAGTTTCAAGAAAATATACTATCCCTTACTGTTAAAAAACTGTCTCAGCAAATGTAACGGAGCACCGAGCATCGACGTATCGAACTCGAAAATGCAAATGAATTACTTATTCATTTGTCAAAAATTTCCCCGAGAGTATGCAGTTAATTAAAGACTGAGTAGAAATTAATTCAATCATTGGAAATCGGAATAACTCTCACCACGTTGGGAATATTTATAGAATTTTGTTTATTCGAGCAAAAATTACTCAGGATATAGGGACTAATATGTTAAATATTCAAAACGTATTTAGACTAAGGCCCGTATTCACAAACGTTACTTATCTAAGTATGGAGCAATGCTATGATAATATAAGTCAGTTTATCAAGGCTTTCGGCATGACAGTCTTCACAGTGCGTAGGCATAGGCACGCTTCGATTGTGTAATATCGTGATATTTTTATAATAATAGACTTCGATGGAGTTCGTAATCATTTATTAATCACTTATCCTACTAATATTATAAATGCGATAGTTTGTAAGTATGGATGCACAGATGTCTGGATGTATGGATGTATGGAGGTATGGATGTATGGATGTATGGATGTCTGGATGTATGGATGTTTGTTACTCTTTCACGCAAAAACTACTGAACGGATTTCGATGAAATATAGCACGCGGGTAGATTATGTCCTGGATTAACACATAGGCTACTTTTTATCCCGGGAAAATACAAAGTGGGACTTTTATCCTGGGAAAACTCATTCACGCGGGCGAAGTCGCGGGCAAAAGCTCGTATAATATAATTTTAAGACAAGACACAAATTGAACAACCATAGCAGCCATTCTACGAGTCGAGTGTTGTCATATTGGCATTCATGATAAGGCTCAATGCACACATGACGTTTTACAGAATAAGGAGTAGTTTACAATATCACATCGTGATACAAATTTACTTCAGTTGGTAATATTAGTAAATAGATAATTGTTTGTGAATACTGGTTTTAGTGTTATGGTAATTATCTGGAGCCAAGTCAACAAAAAGCTATTACTAAAAAAAAACGCTGCCTATAAGTGGAGAGAGTAAGGAAAATAAAGTAGCTTGTTTTATTCAAAGATAGGGCAGTATTAGTAAAAGAATTTTTAGAGACGGTTTAGCAATTACAGAAATAGCGCACAAAAAAAACAAAACCACTACCACAGAGCAGACACACATCACGCCCTTATCTCCGATGGAGTAGGCAGAGGCACGACCAGGACACCCACTTTTACGCCATGTGTTTACCGTCCCATGATGTGATAGGGCCGAGCCTATTGTATCATAACAAAAACTGACTCAAAACAGTCATAACATAGTCTATACAAGCATAAATAACTTCCGAACCTACACATATCACGAAAAAATCACCTAATTTAACAAAAATCTCATAAATTATAAGGGTGAATATAGATAAAAGATGCGCCAGTTTCATAGCTGTGAGGGGCGGGTGACCCAGAAACTGGGATGCGTTTTTGCATTCCGCAAGGCTGCCTACAGCTTTATTGCACTTATTACTCGAGGTTTATATTCATTCTGCGGCTCGTGGAACTTCAAACTGTGATTTTGCTTTTAATTTTTAAGTATTGGAATTTTTTTATGCCTGCCTTGAATGTTTGGTGTTTTGGTTTGTATTTAGCACAGTATAAAAGCAACCAGATGTTATGGTTAATGCGATTTTGATTGATCTTATTCGAATCATGTCTGTCCTTGGAATTTGCTCGATTTAATTTATTTGCCTCATACGTTTACAGACAGAATACTAATGAGATAAAATTAGCGATGCGATTTTCAGACTGGGTTAACTTTCGTGAATTTTTTAAATACGCAGGATTGGTATTATTGCCCGAAATGGTAATCGATAATGTTTTCCTTGTAAAAAATAATAAGTTACCATAACTTTGCCATAGCATGAGATGAGCAAATCAATTAAAAGCAAAGCTAACGAGGCAACTACAGCTACAACTCGTTATGAGAAACAATAAAGACACAATACAAATACACATATACAGGATGTTGCACGTAGAGAGTATCGATAATATCTCGACGTAAAAGGTGATTTATAGTTTAATAGTAAAGTTAGACAAGCATATAGGTAATTTAAAAAATATCTTTTTGTCTCTGCCTCGGTGATGTAGTCGTATTACGGTACGACTGCAATGCTGAGGTCTCGGTTTCGATTCCCGGGTCGGGAAAAGTGATATTGGGTTTTTTAAATTCAGTATCAGCCCGGAGTCTGAAATTTGTGCCCGATATGGCGATAGGCTCGCCTATCACATCATGGGACGGAATACGCACGCCGAAAAGTGGGTGCACTAGTTACGCCTCTTTCTACCCCTTCGGGGATAAAGGGCGTGAGTATGTATGTACCACCACCATACCAGCCCTGTATTATTATATATTGCCCACTGCTGAGAACGGGACTCATGTACAACTGAGAGGGCTAAGGCCTTAGTACACCACGCTGGCCAATTGCGGGTTGGCAGACTTCACATACTTTTGAAATTCAGAGAACTTCTCAGGTATGCAGGTTTCCTCACGATGTTTTCCTTCACCGTTAAAACGAGCGATAATTCACAAAGAATACATACATAACTTTTTGGAAAAGTCAGAGGTGTGTGCCCTTAGGGGCGGCTGCGGACGACAACTTAGACACTTCCGTCAGAGGAAGCCCACAGCCGTCCCTAATGCGCCGAAGATGGCCACCGCGGAGTTTTGGTTGGTATGCCGTGCGTTGTACATAGGTTAGGGACTCGGCCCGGCGGTCGCCCGATGGTTACATCTCTCCGGGCGGCTCAACGCCGGGTCGTAAGGCACGGTGAACCCAACATAACCGCTCAGTCGCCCCCCTTGAAGGCTGGGCGGTAGTAATAAGTCACTTTCTCCGCGAAAAAAAAAAAAAAAAAAAAAGAGGTGTGTGCCCTTGGGTTTTGAACCTGCGGACATTCGTCTCGGCAGTCCGTTCCACTCCCAACTAGGCTATCGCCGCTTTTTCGCGCCATGTATGTACAGTCAGCAGCATAAGTAGCTGAACAAAATCAAAATTTCAAATCGCCTATATACGCGTTCAGTTGAACTTAAACATGTTTTTCTTCGTTTGAAGTAAAGCAAAACTCTTTTATTTTATTTTTTGAAGAGAAAAAAAACGATTAGTAAGAACACAAAAGTATGTAAGCAATTTGAAATTTTGAATTTGTTCAGCTACTTATGCTGCTGACAGTACGTATATGTAAATATTAAAAAAATATAATATTATGAATGGCTATCATAAAAAATTTATAAGTACGGTCAGGCGTCATTTGAATAGAAAAAATATAATTGTTGACCGAGTATGCATATTATGTAGCTACTGCAAATGTACTTTGTGAATCTACTAATGCATGTGAAAAAGGTATTGGTAGGTAGTTACAGTGCCGGATTAACTACGTAGCAAGAGTAGCAATTGCTACGGGCCCCGCGCGAAAGGGGGCCCCGCATGTTTAAACCCACTCATCTCTGCCTGAGCGTAATTTTTTGAGTGAAACTTGTTAAGATGTGGTACGTTGAATTTTTTTGATGTCACAAAACAAGACACTCGGTACCCGATTATTTCCTTGGCGTAAATAATTTAAATAATATCATACAGTAAACGCACAAGTTCTACAAAAAGTTGCTTGTATAAACGTGAAGAATTTCAGTCGGCCTGATAATCAGCTCTACAAAAAGTCTGCCGCATATGCAAGCACTCTTACCCGACACTTAGTGTGGATGTGTAGTAGAATTGAAATGGCTCGATTTAAATTGTTAAAATTATCTAATTTAATTTTTCATAAACATTTCGTAATCCTGATATTATAGTAGGATCATTACCAAATGCATAAAAAGCAATGCATTCAATAAACTATTTCCAGAACAAAAAAAAGAACAAAAGAAAGTGTTTTTTTTAAACTAATAATAGGTATCCTATCCCTTGTCAGTACAATGGGCACCCAGCCAATGCAAATTATTTGTGATCGAAGTTGGTAACACTGAAAAATTAACCGGGGATTCCCTGACATTGCCATTGAGAAGGCTTTTTGTAATTGTCCGAGCCTAACAGCGCCTATAGTAATTTACTACACTATTCATTACCCACAAAGTTGTAACCTATAGATAGTAAATAAATGTATTGAGTATTGAATTGTATTTTTACCACTCTATACTTAAAAACCCATAGCAGATCAAGGGCTTTTTGAAAGAATTTGCTACGGGCCCCGCGCTTGCTTAATCCGGCACTGGGTAGTTAGTAGGTATTTATAATCTAAGCGTACATAAACGATCTTTACGTCGTCTGACGAGCGATAATAATCCCTCGTCAGTCGACACAATTATGACGGTCTGTTTGAACCGGCTGATCAACTGATATACACAGACTGATCCCGTAACGCGGCATACTTACGCTACTATGACGTGATTTAACACTTTATATACAGTGTAGCTTATTAGAGTGGATTCAAAATATATCCTCCCATCAGCATTTATAAGCAAACGATGAAATCGGCCCTTATTCGGCCGTGCTAAGCTCAAAAGCAGTATCTCAAAATATATCGTAAACTTTATTTTTATGACATCAGATAGCTTAAAAAATGCACATTATAGCTAAATAACGGTATATTTTTTAAAACATGTAAAAATAACCTTAAAAATTATATACTGAAACCTTCCCTGAAAAATATACATTTCAATATTGAAAACCCCATCCAAATCGGATGGGTAGTTTTTGAGAAACTCGAGGCCATACAAACTCTCATACGGGTCGACTACAGGCCCTCCTTTTTTTTAAGTCGGCTACAAAGGTCCCTATCGCAGTTTTACCTTAAATCACATATATTGAAAAGAAAGCTATATTTACAAAACCTACATTTTCTTGAAACTAGCGTTCCTTGACATACCTCTTTTGCACTCTACATTTTCTTGAAACTAGCGTTCCTTGACATACCTCTTTTGCACTTAGCACGGCAGTATTGTTGATACCCTATTTCGCATCACCTTGTATAGCGCGCACTACATCACACGTTTCCTACTGGACAGTTTAACAGCAGCCATAAATCTTCTATGTTAATTGGAGTTGTACTTGTAACACTTAAATATTTACTGATAGTTTCTACTGTGAACAGGCATGTGTAGGAATATGAATTTAGGAATTTTAAATGACTTTTTAAAGATGGGAGAATTGATTTAGCTTTTATTAATGAAATTGTTGTTAAAGATTTTGTTAAACATATCCCTTAGTAGGAAGAAAACTGCCAAGAATTTTGAGTTATAAAGCGTTCATTACATGACACTTGACTACTTTATCTTGTGTGATTACGTCATAATGGTACACTTGCGATGGCCTTCAAACCGAAGACAACTGTACCTGCAGATTGAGTCGCAGCAGAAAAAGACAAAAGTGGTGGTACTAACCACTAACTCGGATGCGACGGCCCTATTACAATCTATATAGGCTCGCCTCCTATCACATTATGAGACGGAACACACACGGTGAAGAGTGGGTGCTCTGGTTGTACCTCTACCTATCCCTTTAGGGAAAAATACGTTTTGTGTGTTTATTTGTAATCCATTTTATAAAACTGTAGTTATTTATGGTGCACGGGATTTTTTTACGGATCAGCCGACGTAAAGATCTTTTTGAAAATAAAAGTTCCACTGCATACTTTTCGGAATAAATATTTGTCTTTACTTTAATAATGGTAAATTTTGTGTGTTTCTAACTTCCAACAAATATCCAAACATCTTCATAAACATTTAGATTTAATGTATGTTAGTACGTAATTACTACGACAGTAGAATTCTCAGTAATAAATTGGAAGGGAACAATACGTATAGCCACAAACAAAACCATAACACAAAATCAAACAACTCCTGAAATAGCAAAACGCAACACTAACAAATCAGAAGATGCGATACAAATGGTATGGTATTAATAAATTTCCACGTAAAGCAAATTTCAATAGTATCGATCTATTGCAAATAAATTCAAAGCCAAGATACGAAGATAGTCCGTTTGTATCTCCGGACTTCTGAATTCGAAATTTGAATTGCTAAGTGCCGTTTCCGTAGGTTCCTGTCACAGAATCCGCGTCCCACGGGATGTTAAGCCGGGTCTACATGCACCGAGTTATTGCAGAAGGTATCCAAATTTGTTGTCGTTAAAATCAGTTTTCTAGTTGTAAAAAATAAATTGATACTGTGTTTTTAAATTTCTCTAGCCTCGAAAGTTAATAAATGAAAATGTGACAGTTTTAAAAGTCGTGAATCTCAATTGTACAAAATACGATATAATTTATTTTTTGCAAATAATGAAACATATGCTAAAGAATTATCCAGTTCATCCCTAAACTTTGGATATCCTACGTAAGTTGTCTGTAGGTATACGATTCGGTCGATCCGATTACTATATAATATATCGACATATTCTCATGTAGGTGCATAATCACATATTGTTTTGATCACGTATTTGTAGAGTGGCATGAAATCTTGATACGCGGTTTCTGCACGCTGCGCTATGATGCGATAAAATTTATGGAAAACGTAAACTTCTATTCAATATTTCATAGCACACGTATAGTGCATTAAAATGGGTTTGATATTTTTTGGTTTCCACCAATTCAATCCTATTATGCATTCGTCGTTAAATTAAGACACAATCTAGGAAAAATGTAGTTTTCAGTTTGGTTACATTTTACAAATTTCATTGCAATAGATTTTAGATAACTGATATACACATACATAAACTCATGCCTTTTATTCCCGAAGGGGTAGGCAGAAACATTACTAGTGTACCCACTTTTTACCGTGTGTATTTCGTATCCTGATGTTATAGGGGGCGAGCTTATCGCCATATCGGGCACAAATACCAGACTCCGGGCTGATATTGAGTAGAAAAACCCATTATCACTGCCCGAACCGGAGATCGAACCCAAGATCTCAGCACTGCAGTCGTACCGTAGTATAACTACGCCGCGGAGGTAATCTGATATCATACGACAAAATATCCTTACATCCTTACCTACATATTATAAAAAAGTTCCCCCACTGTCTGAAAGCGATAAACCCAAAAAGTACCGAACGGATTTAGATAAAATAGAAATAGTTTAGTCCCGCGGGAAGGACATAGGCTTCATTTCCAGGGAAAATACATACCAGGACATTCATCCCGGAAACAAACTTTCACGTGGGCAAAGCCGCCAAAAAAAGCTAGTAGTTATTTTTTTTATATATTACTGGCATTGCGCGCGGCTCCGCCCGCGTGATATGTGATAAAAAGTAGCCTACAGCACTCAGGAGTAATGTAGCTTCCTATTAGTGAAAGAATTTCGAAATCAAATTCGGTCCAGTAGTTCCTGAGATTAGCGCGTTCAAACAAACAAACAAACAAACTCTTCAGCTTTATATAATAGTATAGATAAGCGGATACTTACTGTGGTTGATTGTGTTTACGTTATGTAGACGCAGCTTTATACATTTTCCGGTCAACTCTTAGTTCAATTCGCGTTAAGAGCAAGCTTTTGTTTGGTTGATAAGCACGTGTCACCACAGATTTCGGTTTATTTGAAATGAAATTGGTTTGTGATCAAGTCTTCTTATGTTGATCGGATTTTTCAGCTTTAGTTATTGCTCTAGGTTTTTTCATCGTCCGTGGATTGTTAATAGTTAGGTACTGGATTTAGGTTCCGTAGGTCATTAGAAAAATATTTTGTTACTTTAGCGTTTAAATAACAACAGTATACATAGGTACAAAAGTAGCCTGGGAATGAAATTTGCACTCAATATAGTGATAAGCTTGCCCCTTATTGTTTTCGTGTTGGATCTATTTCCTACTAATAAAAACCAGAATTTATTTTATTTAACAAAAAAATAACCCGCTTTATTAAAACTAAAAAAATGTTCAGCGTTTTATATGGGTTACTAATTTTGGAGTCGGTGCCTTATCAAAATTGCTAGCTACGTTAAGTAAATACACGAAGAAATATACGAAAACAATTTTCAATTCAAATTTGGCACCGACTCCGACTATTTCGACTGTGACACGAGAAATCACAGATAACATTAATCCATGGCGCACCCTTTGCTCCATACATCTAGCTTGCTTGAAATTATTTACCCACGATCAAAGACTTTCTAGATTGTGCTCGTGTCAGCTAAGCTGTCTGTCGCGGTTGAGTCAAGAGGAGACTGTTATGAACCTTCTGAGGATTTGAGACGAGGGAGGTCGCACACGGCGACTTTTTGCAACAATGCTATCGCACGTTTATTAAGCGCTTCTGCATCACTACTATCGCGCGTTAGTCGCATTTGTAATTTACGTCAGAAGCGATACAAACGCGCTACATCATCTCTACTCTATCAATACAACGCGTGACAGCATCGCTACTGTATGGATACAAACGCACAAAAGCAGCAACAAAGACAGCTTGATCAATGTTGTCTTGACGGAGTCCATCTTTCAACTGTAGCGTTCACATTGATTTCTGTATCGAAGTTGCGTCGCCACTGCAGCGCGTTTGCATCGCGTCAGTATCGCAACTGAAGCGCGACAACATTGCGATTGTAGCGATGTAGAATCATGGACGTGGGCGAAAGTGGACTGACAGGCGACAGCGGCAGCATCGCGACTGTATAGCGGTCGTTTAGCGATTGCAGCAAAAAGTTGCTATGGGGGAACTCCCTTAAACTTACTATTATAATGTAAAAAAGATTGAAGGAAGAAAAGAAAATAAAAAAATCAAGACGTGAGGATTATTTTATAGTGGTAGAAACCCGCCGTAGACTGACTATAGCTTGACTACAAGCTGAAAAGCCGAGGGTTTTTAGGGTAGAGCTATAGTCCCACAGAAAATCAGAGCGAAGTGACAGTCCCGTTTCGTGTAAGATTTCCGGACATTAACACCGTTTCTTTGATAACCACTATTTCTTTTTTAAAGACCAGCAATTCCCTATGAATCTTTCTTGGTATTTAAGCTGACTTCTTGCCAAATTTCTCCACAACCGGTTAATTATTTAGCAGTAAAAACGTACCAGACTGATATTAGACAGATTTATTGCATTTATATAAATATTTTGTATAGTCTACCTAATAATAAAATGTAATCCAAGATAAATAAAAATATGAAGGCGGGAGAATGAAAGATAAGGTATACACTATTTTCCTTGCCCGCGAGATAAATTAAATTCAATTGTAAATCCTGAGGTACATTTCTCAGCAGCCGCCTTGTATTTAAAGAATTTTAAAGTTCTTTGCAGTTAAAATTGAATTAGTGTCTGTTCGCCTGCCACTTAGTGTGTTTCAAGAGCTTCAAGACTCCAGACTGCGTCTATGGTATAAAAGGATCTACGGGTGTTATAGTGTATTATTTTTGATCGCGGTAATGTCTAGAAGTTTTTGACTGAGAAACTGGTGAGGACTGGGGTTAGATACTGAGGTATTAAGTTCGATATCATAGTTAATATGACAATGATATAAATGTGCATCGAATTCCAAATGCTTTGTACAGTTTGTTCCACAGTCGCTAGAAAATGCCTGTTTTTCAAGTTATGTCTTCCAAAATGTCATTTTAAGGTTATGACATATAACCAAAGACTAGACATAATAAAATCTTTTTACTCAACGGAACTCTAAAATCTGTGTTAAATCCTTAACCACTCCAAAGGAACGATAAGATTTACTACATAACACTGGCATACTGTTATTCTCAAGAAAAATACATTTTTACGGTTATTTTATGGTGTCATAAAATATTTATGTCTTCATGCATAATGTTAGGATCGATGGGGTAGTCAATGTGAACAAAACATGTATTTAGGAGTGTGGGTTACATTGCTGCTAACATAATACAAACAACATGTTGTTAGTAAAGGCCTGAGCCATATTTTTCGAATGGGATCTTTCTAATTATTGGAATCATGTCTTTCGTTTTAATAAAGTTTCTTTGTTTCCATCTGTGAGCGGCTTGGGTATGACATACTCCTTAACTGTCTGTGCCTGCGGCGACGTCGTGTACCGGGTCGGCCACTTCCCTGTAATATGGTTGAGGAGGCCGATGGATGGCACATGCGTCATACTCGTGAACGGGTGCTGCTTGTGTGGACTGGTCTGCCCTTTTCGCTTACTATATCTAAGTATAAGGGGTATATCTTGAACTTAGATTAATAACGACATCTTGAAGATTTCAGATCAAATTATTAGATGATTCCTGAGATAGTTATGCACTCGTGTTGGAATTTAAAATTTATTACCTATTTTGCGAGTATATAAATGACCTGCTCTAAACAAAAGTTAACAAATACTGAATTGTGTATTTTTTTTTCTCTACATAATGCATTGTATTTTATACCTTGAACTGATTTTGAAAAGAGCAACACTAGAGTTTCTTGCCCGTTCTTCTCTAGTGAGAACTGCTTTCCGAACTGGTAGAGTTAATATTGACGGAATCTAAATAATGTACAACATTTTATGGGTTTGAATAAATTATTTCATTTCATTTCATAACATGAAAAGTTTGTACAAAAATCTGTTTAGATGAATATAAACACTAACAAAAACTTAGTAAATTGTACTCCTGAACGGCCCTCTTCCTTTCCAGCCACAGACCTTCAAGCCCGGGGGCCAGGCATTTTGGCCTTCATGCCACTGTATTATTACACCATTTGTTGTTTTTTTACAAGTAAATGAGACAACGAAATTTCTTTTGATGGTAAGTCATTTCAAACCGTAAACAGTAGCAACTCAACCCTAACTCAAGGTTATCAAGCACTGCGTGAGTACTGCATTGCTTTCACTGAGACCTGAGATGCCTAGATTATATTGCTTACCTATTCCATAAATAGGCAGTGCCTATTGAGCGCCACATGCTACGATCTTGACACACCTCTTTCGCCTCTTCTACATTCATAGCTGTTCTCATATATTTTCGCCGGTTAAGGGTACTCATGACCTGTACTTTTCGGAGATCATTTATTTGATCAATGTACGCCCCCTCGGGCGCCCCTTTCCGCAATACTATCTACATTCGCTCAATAAATACCTTTCGTGTCCTGTCTTTCATCCTCCACTAAAAATATATAAAAGCGATAACATTAAATTTTAACATTGAATTTAAATTCTCCGAAAGCGCATTCAATAATTAAAACAAAGGCTTTGTGTTAATAACGAAAGCTACTTTAAAGCTACTCAACGGCAATTATTATTTATAGTGTAAGACCTTTTAGGTTCAAGTTGTACACGTTTGTTTGAAGGGCGTTGAGGGCCCGACTCTTGACCAGTTAAGTTGATGTCTAGATAACTTGTAGTATAAGAGTCTAATAAGGATTTTAATTTATTATTTAAGGTTATAGAAAATTTATTCTCAAAAAGACGAAGAATGTCACTTACATGAGAATAAAATAACAAAACATAAGTAATAATTCAAATAAAGTGGTCGCCGTGTACTCACTTAACAAAGTATTTGTATTAGTGACTGTTCAAACGAGCAGTTTTTTTATTTATTTATCAAATAAAACTTCACTGCTCCGCAATTTATACAAAAAGTAATTGATTTTCAGTTAAGTAGCTTATAATGCCAATATAAGAATACCAGTCCTATATACACTGCCCACTGCTGAGCACGGGCCTCCTCTACTACTGAGAGGGTTTAGGCCGTAGTTTGGCCGGACATGCATTCAAAAAACCTAACTATGTCCGGCTTTATCCGGACGCCTGGTAACCCTTCACCGGACTAAGAGAGTGAAGGAATAGCGAGTACACCTGTGTATTGCGCACACACTTATGCACTATAATATATCCTGCGTACCTCGCTGATCTCCGTTGAGATAGGCCGCCGTGGCCGAAACTGGCTAGGAGGATTATGTAAATGGACAGGCGTGGTGAAACAGGCCGCAGGAACACGCTGGATGCAGGCCACTTTCGACAGGTCTGTCTGCAAATCTTTGGGCGAGGCCTATGTTCAGCAGTGGACATCTAGCTGATGATGATGATGATAAATGCAGTTAAGTTTAATATATTATGGGCACACGGCCCAGGTTCACGCGGTTTTGTGGCTTGTGGTGGCTGCTATTAATATAATTTAATCAATCAACGGTTTTAATATCGTGTTATTGCATTTATGCGGTTTGCGCGGTCGAGCCATACGTGACGTATATTTTCAGGTCAGTGTGATTACTGACCGCTATGAGACTTCCAGGATCAGTTCAGTAGAATATAGATTTTTTTTTAGTCTTCGTTTTCTTCTAATGTAACGTAGACACGTGGTTATTTTTTTTTAAGGTCACGGCAAAGATCCATTGCACCATATAGAGTATCGACTCACAAGATATGACTATGAGAGATGTACGAGATACTAGATATGACGAGATATCCATTGCCAGTCCACACAATTATGCTGTAATAGGCCTGTTCGAAATGTTCCAGGACTGAATAATGTTGAAAATAATAGTATCTTTTGACCGCTTTTAAAATCCATTTGAAGTAGTCCATTGCAAAGTATGTATGAATCAAAAAACAGTTGGATTAAGAGATCCTCCGATGATTAGAAAACTATAGAGTTTTGTGATGCAAACTGCTTAGTTGGTAGGTTACTGAACGCAGTGGTTGACCTTCAGGCGAGTGAATTGTCGCATTTGCCATTCAATTATAAGCAGGTTTTATAGTAGCAAGAAAACTTGCATTAGTTATCATTCGCGAGCAAGTTTTACCGGGTAAACGGTCCAAACCGTCCAACCGTATACCGTGCAAGCTTTCGTATAGCTTGCGGTAGTAGTGGGGAAATTCCAGAAAATTTGTTTCTGTGCCAATCTGTACGGCTATAATATTGGTTCTAGGAAAAGAATATTTAGGATCGGATATTACGTGTATAATGTCTGCTTTTTGTATGGGTATTGGGCCTCAAAATCTAACCAGGCTCAAACTTTATTTACTTCTAACTTAACTTCAAACTATATTAAAGGGACAAAAATATAAATTTTGAATCCGTTAGCAAAAAACTTTTGGACCACTCCATTAATAACTAACTGTTATAAAAACGTATATTTTAAGTGTAATTTGTAAGTAAAATAAAATTACATACCTAACTCTAAATCGGAGGACTTTAAAATTATGCTATTTATTGCAAAGGCCTAGCTTTTGAGAGTACTATTCCAATGCATATAAAGTATCTTGGTTAGAATTTTAAGCGACTTCAAAAAAAGTAGGTTCTGTATTCGACCCATATGTATGTATGTAAGTTTATATGGCCGCGCTTTTCTCAAAAACTACTGATCCGATTTGAATGAAGTGTTCGTTATTCGAATGTATATTATTCAGGGAAGGATTTAGTATGTAATTTATTAGGATCTGATGAAGATTTTCGGAGATAGACGATGGAACTCTTCAATAACTAACAGCAGATGACCCGCGAATGCTACAATCGCATATCTATAATGTATTGTTTGCGCTTTTCCACAATTAACTAACAAAAAAGCAATAAAACTTTTTAACAAAAAATAAAACCGAATTCAAAACCACTCGTGCTTTACCTACAGAATCACCAACATTTTTCTAATCTCCACACGCATCCACGTTCCACGTTGTAATGGTTACGTCACTAGATAGTTACATATCGGTTGCCAGTGCGTTTGCGCTTAATGCATGTATCATAGAGTAAATAATGTTAGAACGGAATACATTACTGATATGTGCATGTGCATGCACTGTTGTGTTTCGGTTTGAAGGACATTGTAGCCAGTATAACTACCGGACATAATGAGACTTAACATCGTATGTCTCATGATGACGAGCGCAGTGGAATGCCACTCAGTACTTTGTAAGTCAAGGTGCTGGATGGTGTTGCTACTGTTTATGGGTGGTCGTTACGCTTACCATCAGGCGAACGGCACGCTCGTCTCGTCATTCAATGCAATAAAAAAAAAAAAAAAAAAAAAAAAAAAAAAAAAAATGTGCATCGGTATGTCGAGTTTCGACTTCGGAGTTACGAGTTGAAGTCGTTACGTCACGTCGACTTGGAGATTAAAATCTAGTTGAGTTTTTATCTATACATATAATAAAACAGAAGAGCCGGTGTGTATGTACAATTAAAGAAATGCGATAAAAAAGAAAGGGGGTGACTAAAGAAGAGTAATGGTACACAAATCAGCGATTTTTATAATTCTTTTCTGTTTGTTTGTTACTACACATCTCCAAAACTAATAAACAGATTTCGATGAGATTTGGCACACGGGTAGAGCATATCCTGGATTAACACATAGGCTACTTTTTGTCCCGGGAAAATATAAAGCAGGACTTTTATCCCGGAAAATTACTCACGCGGGCGGAGCCGCGAGTAAAAGCTAGTTTTTTATAAATTAATGATTATATGAGTAAGTACTTAAGTAAGTACATGAAAGGAAATACCATGTATAAGTTTCTAAGTATTATGTATTTATTGCAGCTTATAGACAAAATGTCATCTGTGTAGGTGGACTTAATGCCCTAAGAAATTTCTACCAGCAGTCTACCTTAAGTAATGTCCAATAATTACAATGTTTAAAACGAAAAGCATCGGTATTCTAGTTGGGAGTGAAACGGACTGCCGAGACGAATGTCCGCAGGTTCAAAACCCAAGGGCGCGCATCTCTGACTTTTCTAAAAAGTTATGTGTGTATTCTTAGTGAATTATCGCTCGCTTTAAGGGTGATGAAAAAACATCGTGAGGAAACCTGCATACTTGAGAAGTTCTCTATAAGAATTTCGAATGTATGTGAAGTCTGCCAACTGCCACCAGGCCAGCATGGCGGATTAAGGCCTAGTTATTTAGTTATAGCTATTGGACCAGTTATAGAAGAGGCCCGTGCTCAGCAGTGGGCAGTATATAATACAGGGCTGGTATGGTTTGGTATCTTTATAACGCCCTTTAAAAAGGAACATCTTAGTGTCTGCACTCTATTATATGACAGTAGAAATATCCAAGGTTTTATTAGAATTCTTACAAAAGAGTCACCTATCGTAAACCAAGTATTTAGTTATTGATTTCAAAGCTCTTTGCTTCAAACTGGCATCAAAGACTAAATGCCTAAATGAATGCAATACCAACCGGAACTCTGTAACAAGGAAAATTATATAAAAATACATTCACTTTTCGGACCACCTACACCTCAGTCCGCCCCGCGACCACGAAGAGCACTTCGAAGGCTTTGCAGCAGCAAAGCCTTCGAAACGTCGGGAGAAAATAAAATAAAAAACCGCGGTAAAATCCGTTATAATCTTAGTTATAATAGTTTAATTTCAAGGAAAATTACATCAAAGCGCGATGCTGTATATTTCAGTCATTTTTTGTAATAAAAAATGACAACTGAGATTGAAATTGTTACTTTTGAAGAGCATCCCCAATTCTCAGCAAAAAAATCGAACAAAGGAAGTGAAATGTATTTCATTTTTTTATTGCACCAGTTTTGGCACCACCTTTTTATACACCTAGCTTTCAGTCCCACTACTTATTTGCAGCAAATTGTATTATATTAACCTGTTTTGAGTGAAAAAAAAACAAACACTCGGTCCCAGTCACCGCTCAGTATTTAAATTGAAATATTACGGCGCGAATACAAGTTCATGGGATTATGGATGTAATGTCCCTTGAGATTACGCAGATTTTGTAGTGGCCACACAAATGTTATTTAAGTTGTGGCCAGGATTTTGCTTAAACTTTATTCCCATAGGGTCCGGTTTGAGGTAATTATGACCCCAATGTTGTTAAACAATTTTTGGTTGCGTGTGTTTTGGGAAGTTTAAAAATTTACGGGCTATGAATTAATGGCTTTTGTGTTAGTTGTGTGGTTACTAGCCATTTGTGTTTGATACCCAGGTGTGGTAAATTAAATTTCTGTAGAATTTAAACTGCAAACACGCGTGTCCGTGTCTCAAGTCTCATAATACCTGATAATTACGCTATTTCCTGGCTGAATATTATAGCACCGCTGCTTAGGGTCAGAAATGGATCAAATAATGTAATATCTATTATCTTAATTTACTGTGTTGTAGATATGGCAAAATTAAATATCTCTTCCTACAAATCTCACCTTAGTAATTTCTAAACTAAATTAATAAGTTCTAACCTAGACGTACAGTAATATATTCCTGACATTCAGACGCCTACATGTCGTTTTATGTATAGTTAGTCAAATAAGTAGCTGAATAAAGTCAAAATTTTAAATCGCCTATACGCGTTTAATCTAAACATTTTTTTTTTCTTTGTGTGAAGTAAACTAAATTTGTATTATTTTATTTTTCGAAAAAAAAACATTGGTAAGAAAATAAAGGTGAATAGATGATTTAAACTTTTGAGTTTGTTTAGCTACTTTTATAGTTAACTAGTTTTTGCCCGCGGCTCCATCCGCGTAACAGTGTTTTTCCAGGATGGAAGTCCCGCTTTATATTTTCCCGGGAATAAAAGTAGTCTATGTGTTAATCCAGGACATGATGTACCCGTGTGCCAAATTTTATCGAAATCTGTTCTGTAGTTTTGCGTGAAAGAGTAACAAACATCTATACATCCATACTTACAAACTTTCGCGTTTATAATATTAGTAGGATTGTACATAATTACTACGTGTACAGGGTTTTAATCTATTCACAATATGCAATCACTGCCGTTATATGAATAGGCATAAACACCCGCGGTGTCGGTTCTACAAGAGGTTGGTCTGTGCGACGGGCGTGTTCAAATTCCGCACCTAATTAGTGGTTTCGTGTGCCTACATACTTAATGATGCCTGCTTGATGACAGCTAGGGCTTGCACACAGCTGTTGGTTTTCTTTGAGTGCTTTCTTTTATATCTACGTTTATAGTTCAGTTCGTTCAGGGAAATAAGCCTGCGGTGTTTAATTATCGTTAGTGTAAAGTTTAATTATGATGCGTTGTATTATACTTGTTCGGTGGCTTAGTTGTTTTATGGTACGACTGCGAAGCTGAGGTCTCGGGTTTGATCCCCGGGTCGGGCAAAGTGATATTGGGTTTTACTAATCAGTATCAGTCGGACTCTGGAATTCGTGCCCGATATGGCGATAGGCTCGCCCCCTATCACATCATGGGACGGAAATACGCACGCTGAAAAGTGGGTGCACGAGTTGGATTTGAAGGTGCATTGAATTTTTGGAAATTGAGTATTTACGTCACGCATAAATATTGAATTGATTTTGAAAAGCTACAGAAGTCCTACGGCCGTATTAATAAATCAATCTCAGGTTTGAGTAACATCTTAAGTAGGCATAATGTATTGAATTATGTCTACTTGAGATGTAACTCAAACTTAGGATTTATTTATCAATACCACCCCTAGTTTAACTTATAAGCTAAATATCTTTATATATTCAAACTAGAATTGCTCGTGGCTCCACCCGCGTGAAAAAGTTTTTCCGGGATAAAAAGTAGCCTATTGTACTCAGGAGTAATGTAGCTGCCTATTAGTGAAATAATTTTCAAAATCGGTACAGTAGTTGCTGAGATTAGCGCGTTCAAGCAAACAAACAAACTCTTCAGCTTTATATATTAGTATAGATATATATATATATAGTATAAATTCACGCCAAGTATCGTAAAATACGTAATAGGTGCCCAACGTAAAGCGATCAAGACTAGGGAAAGTTCTATAACAGTGTGAGAATTGGCAGCCCTCGGGCGTTTGTTATTAGGCCGCCAACAGGAATTGACGCTAAATCGGAACAAACTAATACTGCCAAGCAGTGTGCAAGCATCGTTGTTTCTGATTGAAGGACAATCTAGCTAGTGCGACTACTGTGTATTATGAGATAGCTAGGTGATGCTCGCGGCTTTGCCATCATGGAGAGCCTGTCCCGCTACAAAACTTCTTAAAATAGATCAGAATAAAAAATGCAATTTCTTCCCATGGGAGCAAGTTACCGGGATAAAAAGTACATGGATGAGACGTGATCTCCCCGTGTGTCAAATTTCATCCAAATACGTACAGTAGTTTCTGCGTTTACTTCTAACAAACAAACATCCAAGCATTTATTATATAAGTAAAATAGGTTATCAACTATTTTAACTATATCAGAGTGCAAAGCGCAGGATAATGCGATACAGTATGGAATTTAACGTTTTTACATGGTGATGCTAATGTTTAAGCTAGCTAGTTCATTTCTAAAGCCAAAGATTGCTGCGAGAATATTTTATTGTCTTGATTCGTGACCTTCCACCAGCAAACAACAAAATGATTTATTTACACAAAATAAAATACCAGTGTGTCTAAAAACCATTATGGTTGGTCAGTGTGTAATTAATTATCTCAACAAAAAACATTTTCATGTTAAATGCCGCCAAGACGAGATCATATGGCTCGCACTGTCAAAGAGTTAGGAGATCTCATGTAGAGCCAAGCTTCTAGCTCTACAAGCCCTAATTTCGCAAACTCTACACCTTAGTCAAAATATGTGGCTTGGCCGTTTCAGACACACAGACAGTCTGTCTGTGTTATAGTATACGGTATGTAGAGAACAGTGACAGGCACATAAAAAGATTAAAATATTACGTAGAAGGGCATCTCAGCCCACTGCTGAGCACGGGCCTTCTCTACTACTCGGAAGGTTTAGACGTTAGTCAACCTCGCTGGCCTAGTGCGGGTTGGCAGACTTCACATACCTTTGAAATTATTTTTGACTCAGGAAGTATGTTTCTGCCTGATGTGACACATATAACTTCGAAAAGTCAGAGGTATGTATGTATTTTAAATCTGCTGACATTTGTCTCGGCAGACCGAACGTTCTGGCATTGGCGTATTTGGCATAGCTATTGCTAGGCTATAGCGCACTCAAATAAGGTGCGGGGTTTTAATTTTTTTTAAGTTATAACATAGTAATGCGATCAGTGATATCGAGATCAGCGTATCTAATAACCAATTTGGTGGTTATTGGCAGACCTTTGAGCGTGTTCCGCGAAGTAACATCGGCGCGGAATGGCGTACATTTGGCACACGATCCGATTTTATATTACTTGGGCGTAATGTTTAACTCGTACCTCCGATTCAGATTTATTCTTCTAATATTTGATCTGGGTAACAAATTGCGTGGATGTGGTTGAGTTTTTAAACTTAAGTCGTTAAGGATTTCAGTTCATTTCAATATACCATTTAGTTGTTACGATATTTTTATTAATTACATGAAGGGTTTCAGCTTACTTTAATATACTATTTAGTTTTTAAGATATTTTTTAAAATAAAATGCCATGTTATTTTTAAAAGAAAAAGAAACGCAAGCCTGCTTGATGTTATGCGCCATATAGTCCATCAATATTTGTCATGATAACTTTGGACAACGTAACACTGTCATTTATGACATCGAATGAGCCCAAATAATTGTCCAACAGAATCAAAACGTATCTGATGAATGAAATGTCTGTGTATTTTTGTAATATTAGAATAATATCCCAGCTGATTGAATAACTATATTATTATTATAAAGAGATCTGATAGTTATCTATCAAACTTCTTTTTAAATAGATGCTATTTAGTAAATGACTGACAACCTTCACTAGTTGGAGAGGCGATGCAAGAAGAAGATTTAGTAGAGGAAGCCCGTGCTTAGCAGTGGTTATATAATAGTGGGGTATATAATACAGGGCTGTTATTATTTTTTATCATTACAAGTTGCTATTTATTCTCAATTGATAACTACTGTTCTTGAATAATATAGGCTAGATTTTATTTCTAAAGATTTTTTTTCTCGAACCAAGAGCAAGATTTACTGTTAAAGTACATATTATTACCAAGTCAAGTTAATAAATCAATGTGCCGCAATAACGTACGAAATTCCACTGCATTCTTGCTATAAATTCAACAACCATTTTCCAGTCAACGCTCTTTGTTCAATGTGAAGTATCTCTTTATTAGTTTTTGGTTACGTTACATGATTTATTGGCTTTGCTCTTTTGATGTACGAAGTTACTCGTGCGATCTCACCATCGAAGTTGTTTTATGTTGGAACGTATTCCTCTCCCACACTAGTCATACTAACTCGCGCTCCGGGGTTAGAACTGCGTAGGTTTTTTTTATGGCATTGAATGACGAGACGAGCATGCCGGTCGCCTGATGGTAAGCGATACGACCACCCATAAACAGTAGCAACACCAACCAGCACCTTGACTTACAAAGTACTATGTGGCATTCCACTGCGCTCGTCATACTGAGACATAAAATCTTAAGTCTCATTATGTCCAGTAGTTATACTGACTACAATGTCCTTTAAACCGGAACACAACAGTGCATACACACTGCTGCTTGGCGGTAGAAATAGACAATGCTGTAGTACCCACCCAGACGGACACCCACATATGAGAGACCTACCACGAGTGAACTACTGTACGATACTTTCTCATTCTAGGATTATTACATGAGTCGATTTAATTTATCAAAAAAAATGCAAATGTAAACACGTTACATGTGGTGGGACAATTTATTTTTACTCAATAATCACTAAAGCCTTATTTATATGCAGCAATATTCTCGCCTCGCGCGTGCAATTCTTGAATGGCATTAAAGAAATTGCCCTAATTTAAAAAATGTAAGCTAATTGTATACTCATTAAGAAAGGTGCAATATTTTGTTTTCTAATATTTTTTTTAATGATATAGGGGGCAAATGAGCATACGGTTCACGTGATGGTAAGTGATCACCGCCGCCCATGAACATCTATCATCTATCATGAAATTAATTTTTGATTTCAAGTTTTGTTTTTTTTTTGCTTAGATATGTTCAGTAAGTGCTACCAAAGAGCAAAAAGTATTTCTGTTTATTTAAAACTAGACGTGTATAAAGTGAAACAATATATAATTTTTGTTTTGTCTATAAAAGTACAATTAAATAAAACTATTTTACGGATTCTCCCGACGTTTCGACGGGCGACCATGAAGGCTACAAAGCCTTCGAAACGTCGGGAGAAAATGTAAATTGAAAAACCGCGATAAAATCCGCAAAATAGTTTTATTTAAATGTCTAACATTCGCGTAAACATAAGAAATCATTATAAAAAAGTACATCTTAATGATGACAGCTTTAAACCTACACAAAAAAGATTCATAAAGTACAAGCTATGAATAAAAAAACTTGAAAACTTATTCGAGTTTCGCCCCTCATTTACTGAATTTTTACACTTAGCACCTTTTTAAGTCCCTCTTTATAAAGTAAAATCTTTCACGCATTACGAGACTTCAATATGACGAGTTCGGAATGTTCTCACGAGTGTTATACTTTCGTAAAGTTTGTCAACACCATTAGGTAAGTTGCTAGGAGAGATATGGGAAGTCTATGCGTGTTCTTTTTTTAAATATCGAACGCCTCTTTTTTATCTTTTAAGAGATGTATGCGCGTTATTTTTTAAATACTTTCGTATATTTCCGTTTACATCTTCTTTCTATTTTTAAAAACTTAATGTACGCAAAAGCTTTAAATTTATGTTACGGAAATAATGGAGTTCGGAAACTGTCCTCTCGTTTTTGAACTTTTTAAATTTCGAAGCTTTTTCGTAGTTATAAAAACGATGCAATACTCAACGGGGACGTTATTTAAATGAAAATCACGATTTATGGAGATTAAAACTTATGCATTTAAAAAATATATGCATTTACGTTAATGGTATAAATATCAAAATTTATAGGTTTTACTTTTTACAATTAAGTTGATGATTTAATAGTGTCAACCAAATACTAACACTGTTAAATAGTAGGTACATTGGTATTGTAATTGTGGTACATCATTGATAGAGGAGCCGTGGGGTGGACAGAGGTTGGTTCTGCTGACCGTATGATACGTACGTTATACGTAACAAAGCCTCTTTGTGTCACTTTCCTGTGACACATTGATACCATTCAATCAGACTAGTTTGTGAATTCAGTAAGGCCTGTTATTTCTATACGGACTGTAGCCTAGTTTCTGAGGTATTTTCACAATTACTGTTGGCCTGTTTCTTTATTCAGAAGAACAGTCAGTTACCGTTATTTTTGTCAAAATGATGACATGAATATTTCAACATAAGCAAAAATAAGTAGATGCAGTTTTTCTAGAAATGAACACATAAATCCTACCTAGATGGACTTTCACACATGAAATATCTAAAACGTCTTGGATACGGGTGCTTATTGTACCTAAAAACACAGTAGAACTTTTATCTACAAAAATCTTACACGCGAACGAAGTCAGGGGCAAAACTAAACTATCATAGAATGCCCTATTTCCCATGTAAAGTACAGTTGACGGGAGCCTACACTCAGATCTATTTTTAACCACCCGATGGTCGCGGGTAATCGTTGGAATGGTACGGCCCAACGCCCATAGAATAAGTGACCCTTAAACGTTTATCTTCATGATTATACCATTAAGACAAGGTTAAAGTTAAACGTCGGTTACGAGTTGATTAGTTTTTCAGGGTCATATAATCATTTCAGTGATTTTGAGTTTATGATGTTTTTCTTAGTATTAATAAACCAATCTCATGTTTGAGTAGGATCTTAAGTAGACGTTTAAGGTATTGAGCTATTTAATAGGTAAACAAAACTTGAGCCGTCATTTGCGGGAATGGTGTTACCTGAGAAGGCGCTGTTTAACTAACTACCAAAATCCACCATAATGGTGTGACTTAAGATATCTTTTGAGATGTTGTTGACATCTGTTTATAAAAATGATGAACCCTAAACCAAGATATATTGAAATGGGATCCCTTCGAGACCCTTATTTACTAAACAAAGAAGGAATCAAGGAAATACGCTCCCAACTTTCAGAGAAATCAGTGTACATACATAAAAAAAAATACAAACACACGAATTGATAATCTCCTCCTTTTGGAAGTCGGTTAAAAATAACAACGTTTTTGTCTATTTGATTCTTGAGTTGTACGTAAAGAAGCAAATTACAACATATTATTATTAGCTTAAACACTGCTTAATCAAGTTTATACACACACACACACACACACACACACACACACACACACTCATGTATTTTATTTGTGAAGCGGCCATGTATATTGCGTCCTATCGAAATAACAAACTACGTATCTTTCAAATACTATGACCGTTTGAAAGAGTGCTCTAAACACAAGTTGAAGTAAAAATGATTTCAACTTTGCCTTAATCCGGTGCATTTCGTCGCCGCCTTGAAATTTTGCTCTTCTGAAAATGATTCAAGTGGAGCGAACTCTTCCCGCTCGCGTTGCAGTGAAATGCCAGTACGATTTTTTTTACATTTTAACTGTTGTTTTATTATTTTTCTTATATGTTCTTTGGTGCGTCGGTAGCGTAGTTGAATTGTGTGTGCTGTTGCTCTGAGGTCCCGGGTTCGAAGCTGGGTCGGGCAAAATTATACTGATCTTCCGCTCGGCATCAACCCAGAGTCTAAAATTTGTGCCCGATATGGCGATAGGCTCGACCCCTATCACATCATGGGACACACATGGCGAAAAATGGGTGCCCTGGTTTCTTCTCTGCCCACCCTTTCAGGAATTTAGGCGTGAAGTGTGATTTTTTCGTTTGTCACCAAAGAGTTAGGCTTAGAGGCAACTAATGCGCCCGCAGATTACGCCACTTAGCTAGTTTGTGACGCGGCGCTGAAATTTACCGTCAGATATATTCTTCTAACATCATAAACCATCTTGGTAGTACAGGAGGCCCATATCTAGCAACTAGTCCATAATACTACATAACTTTACGCGTTTCGCCTTTTTAATGGGTGGGCAGAAGTGTACCTACACATCCCCATTTCGCAAGCAATGAGCCTATTGCTATTTACGGTGTACATTTCCAGACTACAATATTATGTAGTTAAAATCAATATCACTTTTCCCGACCCGGGACCTGAACCCGGGATCTCAGTCTGATAGCCGGCGCATGCAATAAAACTACGCCACCGAGGCAGTCCATAATACTGGGCTGTTTATAACATTATGGGCTAATTTATGTTTTGTAAGTAGAAAGGACTTGTCCAAAAACGGGCCTAAAATTCTAACCAAGACAGTTTATATATATTTGGATAGAACTCCTAAAAACTAGCCTTTTACAATAAATCGTTTAATTTTAACGACCTTCGATTTTGAAATTTATGTAATTTAATTTTGCTTCAAAACTACACTTAATATGAACGTTTTTAGAAAATTAATAGTTTACAAACCACGGTTTTACTCACGTATTCTTGGTCAGAATCGCCGACCAGTTTCAGAAGATGACCTACTTAATAGGTCGAAACTGGTCGGCGATTCTGACAAAGAATACGTGAGTAAAACCGTGGTTTGTAAACTATTAATGTTTTTAGAAAAGTTAGTTAAAAATGGAGGGGTCTAAATTTTTTTTAATCGATCCTAGATCCATATTTCGACCCTTTAATATCCATAAAGTTTGAGCCTGGTTAGATTTTGAGGCCCAGCACCCATACAAAAAGCGCATATCTCCTTTACCTTTCGGTTTTCCACATACTCCAATATTTTTTAATAGTTGCCGTCACAGTCCTATAGCCCTATAGCCCATACAAAACTACATTTAAAACTTCCAATTAAAACAAACAAATTCCATTGAAACAACACAGCGTACAAACAACACGACCCGACCAACACCAGTCCAACATTGTTTGCCCGCCCCGGATATCCAACCCGGGGCTTCGGGCAACTGTGTAACTAACTCCGTAACTGGTTATAATTGTTGGGTGATGTTATTTGTAGTTAAAATGTTATTTTTTGTGGGTATTCGTGGGGTTTTGAGCTCGATTGTAAGAAAGAAAAAAGAGTTATTATTTGTATTCAAAAATACGGTACCCCTATCGTATTGTGGGATGTTTATAAATGTTATGTTAGCTGCTCGGTTAGCTATTCACCAAGGAGTCTTGGCGCCAACACTGATGTATGGAAGTGAGTCGTGGGTGTGGCAAAACAAGCATGTAAGTAAGGTAAATGCAGTGGAGATGAGAGCTTTGAGAAGTATGTGTGGACTGAAAGTAAGTGATAGAGTAAGGAATAGCGTGATAAGAGAAAAATGTGGATTGAAAGAGGATGTAGTAACTAGGATTGAGAAAGGAATGCTTCGGTGGTTTGGCCACATTGAAAGGATGGATGAAAGAAGAGGAACGAAAGAAATCTATGTCGCGAAAGTGAGTGGTAGCGTCGGACGGGGACGTCCTAGACGTACCTTCATGGACCTCCTAAGGAAGGGCCAAATAAGGAGTTCTCGTAACCGACGAGCATGTATGAAGAGACTAATGACTGTAGAAGAAGCGAAAGAGGTATGCTTGGATCGTAGCACTTGGCGTTCCATAGTCTCTGCCTACCCCAATGGGAGAAAGGCGTGAGTTTATGTATGTATGTATGTTACTCATATTATAAATGTGAATGTTTGTCAATATGTTTGGATCTTTGTTAGAGTAAACGCAAAAGCCTAAATGAAAAGGACCGAAAATATGGATCTTGGATCCATTTAAGCATTTTTTTAGACCTCTCCATATTTACCAATTTTTTTTTAAAACGTTCATTTTAAGTATAGTTTTTAAGCAAAATAAAGTTACAAAAATTATACTATTTATTGCAAAGGCCTAGTTTTTGGGAATATTATCCAAATATATATAAAGTGTAACTACAGAACATAGTGAGACTTAACATCTTATGTCGCAGGATGACGAGCGCAGTGGAATGCCACACAGTACTTTGTAACTCAAGGTGCTGGATGGTGTTGCTACTGTTTATGGGTGGTCGTATCGCTTACCATCAGGCGAACGGCATGCTCATCTCGTCATTCAATGCCATAAAAAAATAAATAAAAAAAAGTATCTTGGTTAGAATTTTAAGCCTGTCTTTGGACATGTCCTTTGTGCCAAATTTCATGATCATCATCACTACATTTATAAATAAATTAATATTCTTTTACTTTCCAAATTACAAACTGGTGTCGTATATTGATATGCACAGTCCTATTTAAATGAGAATGACGTACCTATATCTCGCTTGATAGCAAACACCACACCCGTTACACTTAGAACTTGAAATGCTGCTACAAGGCCGCGTAGCGAACGCGCGAACAGATTTGCATGCGCGCAGCTCAGGAACCTTTTTCAGACACGCGAATTCGGGGTGAATTCGTCACATGATTACGAACCTATGCACAAAGCGACACGCATTTTTCTATTTTCAGGGATAGGCAGATGTGTCATATTTCACCAATTGGTAGGTCCCATGTATTAGAAGGCGGGCCTATTGTCATTTACCGGGCACATTTACAGACTTCGGATTGATATTGACTAGAAAAACCCAATATCACTGCCCGACCCGGGATTCGAACCCGAGACTTTAGCGCTTTAGTCGTACCTCGCACGCAATACATCTTCGTCACCGAGGCAGTACGAATAAGAAGGCCGGCTATTGGTCGACTATAGCACCGGCACGCTACGATGGCCGTTTTGACACGTTACAAAAGTGAGGTGAAATCTCATTATTACAAATTTCGAACAACAAATGCTGAGCTGTGACGTAAAATTATACATTCCATAAATTTTACTGCACGTCACTATCCTACAAATATCATAAACGCGAAAGTTTGTAAGTATGGATGTTTGTTACTCTTTCACGCAAAAACTACTGCACGGATTTCGATGAAATTTGCCACACGGATAGATTATGTTCTGCATTAACACATAGGCAACTTTTTATCCCGAGAAATATAAAGCAGGACTTTTATCCCGGGAAAACTCATTCACGCGGGCGGAGCCGCGGGCAAAAGCTAGTTGGTAATAATGTAAAAATAGCTCCTTCAACGTAGTTATGAATTAATACGAAACTTGATGAGCGGACAAACGTCAAACCGGCCATGATAGCGTGCCGGTACTATAGCGAGAGATAATCTCGTCAATTGAATCATCTGAACACCATTCACATATCAGCAGGTACAGTGTTCACTTTGCAGTGCCCGTATAAAATAACATTATTGTTTTGCCAACCCTACACGAGTGGTAAAGAGAGACGGAATACTATCATTACCAGGAGAATGATCATTCCAGCAACCAAACAATACATTATGCATGAGTAGATTACTCCGGTGTCAAACCGTATGTCACTCACATAATATCTATTATCTATTATCATTATGGTAATGTTATACAGTGGATACGATTTCATTATAAGACACTATAGTTTATGCACGTGGCTTTCTTTTTTATTGCTTCTGAATAACTAGACCAGTATGCCGCTCGCCTGATGGTAAGCGATACGACCGCCCATAAACAGTAGCAATACCATACAGAACTTTTAATTACAAAGCACTGCGTGGCACTGGACAGCGCTCGTCATCTTGACTCCTGAGACATTAGATGTTAAGTCACATAATGCCCAGTAAATACGCTCGCTACAATATTCTTCAAACCGGAACAGAAGAGTGCATACACACTGCTGCTTGGCGGTAGAAATAGACATTGCGGCGGTACCTACCCAGACGGCCTGCCGCATACAAGAGACCTACCACTACAAGAAGTGGCAGTAGTGGCTTTGTATTCTTGAGATTTTCATATAAGCTTTATATAGTGTTTAGTTTCCTCTCGTGGCAGCGTATATGCACTTTGAACAACAAAGCCAGATGGGAAATATATTATACCGTAGCATTGTTGAAAAGGCTTGTAATGACAGGGTTATCATCCTCAAAAACATTAAGATAAAAATATACTTTTCGCCCCTCCTGAAATGCTAATGCAATGCCTATTGCATAATAATTACCTTCATATTCGTAAAATTGTTGTTAGTTTCCTCGTTTTCGTCGCTATCTTGTCGTTAAAGCGAGCTTTTACACGTAACTTCAAGTCAGAGGTACGTCGAAAGCTGAGATTCCATGTCCGAGTTTTAGGACTTTTCATTTCATTGTTTGTTAATATTAATTTCTTAACTATGTCTTGATACTTACAGGTAAGGGGGATGTTTCTCTAACACAATTATTCATGAAAGATGGACCACACAATGCGTGAGTTGTAAGGTTGATTTTTAATGTCAATAAAAGTAGCTATATGGTCTAAAAATTCTACATTAGAATTCGGAGGTATGTGAAGTCTGCCAATCTTCACTAGGCCAGCGTGGTGGACTAAGGCCTGAACCCTCTCAGTAGAGGACGTCCGTGCTCAGTGGGCAATGTACAATATAGGGCTATTATTATTTATTATAGTGGCTACTGCTAACTGGTTACAACTTTCATCAAGAAAGTGATCTACCACTATCACCCAGCCTTCATGGGGGGCGACTGGGCGATTATGCTGCGTTCGCCGAACGTATGACCCGGCGTTAAGCCGCCCGGAGAAATAGAAGACGTCGGGCGACCGCCGGGCCGAGTCTCTTACAATACACCCTATGCACGGCAATACCAACTAAAACTCCATCTTTGGCACAGGGATGGCTGCGGGCTTCCTGACAGAAGGTGTCTAGTTTTCGTCCGCAACCGCTAACGTCAACACGGGCAAGAATTGCCTCGCAATTGCGCATGTGCTGACGGGGTAACTTTTAAGTAAAAATTGCGTACGATTATTGCAATAATTTTAAATTAGGCTCAATACGCAGTTGGTTTTATGTGAGGCCTTTTACTAGTTATAACTGGATGTAGCGAGAGATCAGATTGTCTTGGTATAGATTACATATGGTTTTCTTCTACTATTGAATGACGAGACGAGCTAGCCACTCGCCTGATGGTAATAGTTTAGTTTAATTAAGTATTAGAAATAGTTTTAGTTATCTTGTTATCTGTTAAAATTTTATTGTTATTGTTGTTATAAGATTATTATACTTAGATTATATTGTTAGATGTAAGTGTTTTGGCCAAGTGCTGTAAACTTTCATTAAATAAATAAATAAATTGCCAGGCAGTATCGGATTTATTAATAAGCTGTTTAGGCCGCGGCCTAGGGGGCAGCTTGGTTGCAATTGGGTACCATTTTTTTGCTCCCGCGTAAAAGCATCTGCATGCAGGAGATGCGGGGCGGCACAACCTGAGTGGACTATTATATAATTAAGAAAAGTATACATTCAGCACTAGTGCCATGATAATATGTTCAATAGTGGGACAGTGTAATACTATGTAGATAAATTAAGCTCTCGACTGCCTCGGCGGAGTAGTTGTATTACGGCACGACTGCAATCCCGAGGTCTCGGGTTCGATCCCCGGGTCGGGCATAGTGATATTGGATTTTTCTATTCAGTATCCGCCCGGAGTCTGGAATTTGTGCACGATATGGCGATAGGCTCGCCCCCTATCACATCATGGAACGGAATACATACAGCGAAAAGTGGGTGCACTTAGGTGCGCCTCTGCCTACCCCTTTGGGGATAAAAAGGCGTGAGTGTGTGTGTGTGTGTGTGTGGATAAATAAAACAGTTTCTTATATAAGAAGAAAATCTTTGAAGACATTTTTTTGGCAACTAAGCGTTATTTGATCGATTTCGCCACGTTCCAAAGTTGGTATAAGATACCTCTTTAATACTGTTCCTCGGGGGTTTTCCCTAGACATTGCAGCGGAGAGATAATTATTTTTGCGAGGTAAAAAGTATCGGGTATTTTCATAAAATACTCTAGAGGATGGGGTACTTTAAAGTGTATCTTATTATTTTAGTATAATTCTATCAATTTAACAATACATTTTTAAAAGGTATTAGATTAGTTTTTGTCAGGTAACACATAACAAAGTATGTATTTATTTACTTTTATTTTATTTTATTTCACACAAAACAGATTACAATTGCTACAAAAATATACGTAAAATTATACAGTTTTGATCTAGATTGTAGTCCAACAATATCGCACCTTTATGACGAAAACGAAGCAATTCAAAAAAAACTAAAAAAACTAAATTTTCAATACAACAATAGTTCAAACATCGCCATATTCAAGCGGGAAAAAGACAGAACTATTATATCGATCCCTTTTTTATTATATTTTCATAAAAAAGCGACCAGTTTTAAGTCATTTTATGACGATAATCCATTTTTTTTGAATTGTGTCGTTTTCGTCCTAACGGTGCGATATGTGTACACAGAAAACTGAAATTTGTTAGACGCTAAAATTATACAAAATTTATTAAGTAAAATTAAAGTACAATAACCGTATAAAAAGTATAAACTACTAGATGAGCGTGTCCACAGCTACAACAGAGTAAGATAGATAATGATAAGGTAGATAATGTTGATTATGTTAAATGGATACTATCAATTTGACTATAATAATGTTGATCTCAAACAGACTCGATACTTATGTTGAGTCCAGGTTGTCAGGCACGGGAAATAGGATATTCTTTAGTCTTTTAATAAATGATGCAATATTATGAGTGAATAATATGCACAATTCCAAATGAGTTCTTACCAATTCGTTATACTGATGAGCCAGCCTAACCAGTGGATTGTAAAAGGAAATATAATTTTTAAAGGTTTGTAATGCAAAAAGATTTATATGGTTGGCAATACTCAAAGGGTTGGACCTACGCTCGCTATAATTAATATTGAAAATAACTTGTGAAAGTAAATCAGGGGGGTATTAAAAAAGCAATTTTGACTACCTCGGTGGCCTAGTTCTATTACGGTACGACTGCAATGCTGGGGTCTTGGGTTCGATCCCTGGGACGGGCTAAGTGATATTGGGTTTTTCTATTCAGTATCAGCCCGGAGTCTACAATTTGTGCCCGACATGGTGATGGGTTCACCCCCTATCACATTATGGGACGGAATATGCTCGGCGAAAAGTGGGTGCACTAGTTGCGCCTCTGCCTATCCTCTCGGGGATAAAAGGCGTGAGTGTGTGTGTGTGTGTACTTACTTAATATGGCAAAGAGCAATTATAGACTATATTATGCTGATTTTGGTTGCTTGAATTCATAAATTCTTGTCCATGTTTCCCAAAGATATTTTTAATTAAACTTTTTATCCGAATGCTGATTTTTTATAATATTAAACTTAACAATAAAGCTTTTCGTACGTCTCAGTCGAGGCGCAAATCTTTTGGAGTCTCAAATTTATAAAGGTTTTTTTTTAATTAAATATTCTAATAAAAAAACAAATCATATATTTTAATTGAATACTTCTTATTTCAATCACAAAGAATTTTATTTTTAAATAATATATTTTACAATCTCAAAACTAGAAAGAAACTCAAGTATCTTAAATTAAATTAAAATACTGTAGACGGGCAGCCCTATCGCGTGTTTACGTACCGCGCGGCTGTAGGTAATTATAACGAGGACAGGGCCGAGTCAGAATACTTGTAGATAGCTTTACCTTGACCGTGGTCTCTCTATCCGGACCAAGATAGAGAGAAGAAAAAAATAATAATTTATTGCCCACTAGTTGGGTCGTAAACAACAGAATTTACATTAAATATAGGTAAACGTAAAAACAAATAATACAAAAATACATACATATTTATAGCAACGTGAGTATGAGCTGTACTAATATCATTTTTCTTGAACATCCTTCAAGTACAGCACTAATTACTTAACAAGTCCTGAAGGCCGACATACTTAAGTTTGTTATCTAGTAAATTCCATGCACCCAACTCAAAGTTCAAGACGTTAATTAATTTAATGAATGATTGGCAGAGCTTGGCTCTAATTATTTTGAGAGGAAAGAGTTGTGAATGGCTCATAATTGCCACTCTCAAAGCGTACCCTTTTGTTTCGCGAATCTCATTGGCTACTGTCTAATTGGATGAAATCGCTGTTTGAGCTACAGATTTGAGTTTGGTTTTCGACTTGTAATTAGGGTTATTACGTTTTGTTTATTGAACTGTAAATTTTATTTGACAATAATGGTCAGTTTTTAAAAGCTATAATGATTGCCACAAAACGACGCTAATGTTAAGTTTGGACTAGCAAGTTATTGCTGCAATTTATTGCAATCTTTCAGATACGTTTATAGCGACAATATTTCAATCTTACTATAAGTATACTATACATAATTATACTATATAGCCCTATACTAAATAATCTTACTTTACCTTACAAATATTATAAATGCGAAAGTTTGTGAAATTGTTTGGATGTTTGTTACTAAACAAATTTGGATGAATTTTGGCACACGAGTAGATAATGTCCTGAATTTACACAAAGGCTTTTTATCCGGCAATGTGCTCGCATGATAAATAATGGATATTTTGTATCTCATTCTATAAGTAAATGGCGCTGGCGTCGTACTGTTTTAGGAACTTTTGAAGCGGAAAAGGCTTTTCCCGCCAGCGAAGCCGCGAGCCACACCTAATAGTTCTGTATACATACGTCTTGCCACAAGTCTACCTTCAAAATTTGCAGAAGTCAGCTTGCTGTGATTGTTTAACCGGTAAAAACTGCTTGCGTAATACAACTTCAGCAAGTTTTCTTGTTAATCTCAACATTGCTTTAAGTAAAACCTATAAGAGTTGCCACAACAAATGTCATAATTTAGGCAAAAGTAACACTTACTTTGACTTTTATTCAATTGGGAAATTCCGCCCTATATCTTTCACATGTTTTTCCATCATTCCGTCACATGCCTTAACACAATTTTTAAGGCTGATCATAATATTATATTAGTAGCGTATTTAAATGAATATTTAATAACATAACGTCAAATGTCACAGGGTAGTGACCTTAGCTCAGTGTCATGAGGTAGGTACTGAGGTGTACTGGTGGTAGGTCTCTCATATGTAAGAGTCCGTCTGGGTGGGTACCACCGCAATGTATATTTCTACCGCCAAGCAGCAGCGTGCATGCACTATTGTGTTTTGGTTTGAAGGAAATTGTAGCCAGTGTAACTACAGGACATAGTGAGACTTAACATCTTATGTCGCAGGATGACGAGCGCAGTGGAATGCCGCACAGTACTTTGTATCTCAAGGTGTTGCTACTGTTTATGGGTGGTCGTATCGCTTACCATCAGGCGAACGGCATGTCCGCCTCGTCATTCAATTCCATAAAAAAGGTGGTTTGTTATTTCTAGTCTGTGAGCTTAGAACGTCGCAAAAAACACGAAACGACTCCGATTCGTTTTATTGGGATTGCTTGAGAGACTAACACGTGACTGACGTATTGGTCTCTCGATCACAAACATCGAAATTAAACGATATCGTCTTACGAATTGTTTTGTTTGCCACATTCTACGCCCTCTGAGTGGTGTTACTACTAAGTCATGGTAGAAACCAAGTAACTTGCTCATCCCAATAATAACAATAAGTATGAGTGTTATTACAAAAAAAAACATTACGGCTTAAATCAATAATATTGTGTTCTTGAATTATATTCAATCACACTTTCAATCAAGTTATTAAAAAAAAAAACCATTTGAGAGCACATTTGAGAAACAGAACTTATTACTTGTTTTTGTGTCGTGGTTACAAATATTCATCAAGGCGTATTTCCCAATACGAAATCTTTACAAACACCACAAGAGAGCGAAGTAATGAAACCTTTGAGCCATTACAGCACTTCTTCGATGCAAAGCGATTTTTTACTCGTCGCAATGCAACCGCACAGATAGCTTTCAAAAAAGTTTAATTGTCTCTCGAACTGAGCTTTCTTGGTAAGTTATACGAGCGCTTTTTATTAAATACTTTGTAGTTTGAAATTTATTGGAAACTAAGGCGCTGTCAGCTGTTGCGCGAAGCGACACAAAAGGGCGGCAACGAGCCTTTTTGTTTTTATAAAAAAACAAAAAACAAATATTACTGTTGCTTCATAGTTATTGAATGGAAACGAAATACTTATTGAGTTTTTAAGAAATTATGTTGTTATATGATTCGATATTCCCTAGTTTTGTTCTTGTTGAAGTCCCAATGGAGGTTTAAAACTGTTTAACATAAAATTAATAAAGAATAATATCAAGGAATAGCAACCTGAGAGTTCTCCATAATATTTTGAATTCTGCCAACCCGCACTAAGCCAGCGTGGTGGACTAAAGCCTACAGTCTCTCATAGAGGAAGCCTGTGCGGAATAGTGGGCGGTACATAATAACTATAAATTTTGCTGTCCTTGTAAATAAACAGTGTATGTAAATTTCTTATGAATAATCAAATAGATATAGAAATTGAGATCGCGTAACAAAATTTATGAATATTAGAACACACAGTTACAGTTTACCTAGATGTGATAATGCTCAGAACATTTATTGTGATACCTGACACTGAGGTTAGAGATCTGGTTGTACTCGGTAGGCTACTACGCAACAACATATTTCATACATTATATTCGATTTTGTCCGCTGATCCCTCCGCATTATAGATAGCTTTTACGGGCGGCTCCACCCGCGTGTAAAAGTTTTCCGGGACAAAAATTAGCCTATAGCACTCAGGAGTAATGTAGCTTCCTATTAGTGAAAGAATTTTCAAAATCGGTCCAGTAGTTCCTGAGATTAGCGCGTTCAAACAAACAAACAAACTCTTCAGCTTTATAATATCCACATTCTAAATTTCTTTAACATATTATGAAATCAGAAAAAATGGGATCTGATTTGCTCCTTATACTATCCTTTATAACACACACACATTACGATTTTATACCCGAAGGGGTAGGCAGTGGTGCAACCAGGGTAGCCACTTTCACCGTGTGTGTTCCGTCCTATAATGTGACCTAGCCTATCGCAACATCGGGCGATTCCAGCTCCGGTCTGATACTGAGTAGAAATTGCCAATATTATTCGTATTACCTTTTATTGTGGGACGTTAAATTATGTCTCAGAATAATGTTTAGTGGATTATACTAAAGTTCATTCTCGATAAAAAAATATACCATATCAGCCCTGTACTATATACTGCCCACTGCTGAGCACGGGCCTCCTCTACTACTGAGAGAGGTTAGGCCTTAGTCCACCACGCTGGCCTAGTGCGGGTTGGCAGACTTCACATACCTTCGAAATTCAGAGAACTTCTCAGGTATGCAGGTTTCCTCACGATGTTTTCCTTCACCGTTAAAGCGAGCAATAATTCACAAAGAATACAAACCAAATTTTTTTGTTTAGAAAAGTCAGAGGTGTTTGCTATTGGGTTTTGAACCTGCGGAGATTCGTCTCGGCAGTCCGTTCCACTCCCAACTAGGCTATCGCCGCTTCCAACTCCCACTTGTCCGGATTTTATTTGTATAAATTCTTAATTATTTATAGTATGTTCGCAGATATAGGTACTAGTAACCATTCTATAAAAATACAGCAAATATAGATACATATTTTAGAATTAATAAAGAAGAAGACGCTAGGGAAATTGTGAAATATCGGTTATAATGTTCTCGAAAAGTCTCGAAATATCTCAGTATCATTTTTTTAAACAGCCATTTGGCGAGACGAGCATCCCGCCTGATGCCAATGAGAACTACCAACACGTAAAATTTAAATTTCAAAGATTATGACACTCGCTCGTCATCCTCAGGGAAGATATTTACATAAATATTCAGCGAAGAAAACCCAAAACCTTACAGTCGAAAATTACAAGTTTAGGAGAAAGAACTTCTGTGATAATAACATCCGAACTTGGAACTTCGCAAGTTCCAAGTTTCGCTTATTTTGACATCCTTTGTGTGGTCGTATTGAGGTGGAAGGGGATTTAGGTCGTACCCTCATTTCCACATAGGTCATCGACGTAGGATATTAAGGTCTCAGCCTGTTAATAAAGGTCATTGAGAGTAATCTTGCCAATAAATTATAGCGGCAGATTTATTTGGTGGGAGATCTTGATGGTAATTGAGTTTATTCCAGATTTTTAAATCATTAATGAGTTTAAATTACTTTTTGTCTCTATCGCTCTTATGAGAACATGTTTTTTTTTTAAAGGAACAATCCAATTTCGTACATTGGATAACTGGTTATAATGACATTGAAAGGACCATTTAATCTGCACGCTATGTCCAATAGACGTCAACGATCCTCGTTTTAGCCCCCGGGGGACCGAACTCCGGACCAGGGAGACAAAAATACTTCTTAGCGGTCCCCCGACGCGACAACACTTGGGTTACAATATTACTAAGTATTACGACAAACAAAGACACTTTTATTTTTTTACATTTTAGAGGTTTTTTGTGTCGGGGGTTAGTTAAAATTAAAATTTAATTTTTATTTATGCATATACATTTTATACATGCATTTGCCGGGACCTCTCCATTTAATCGTTACAGACGATGTCGTAAGCGGTTTTTTAGTACTTACGTTACTTTAATAACTAGTATATAAGTCAGAAATCGAGCCGTAAGATATGGTAGTTACTGATCTCCACCGGATAAACACTCGCAATACCAGAATAAACAGATGTACAGCTAGCCTCGGAGAAAAACTTTAGGTTAGTCATCATTTTCGTCCATTAAAATATGTAGAACTTTAGAAGATTTCACAGTTTATTGCCCATATATACATACCTTGATCGTCGCATGATATTTGCATAAATATAGATAGCCACCATCGACCAATTAGGTATAGAACCCGCCATAGTGGCCTACGTGAGTGCTTCGCGTTTCGGGCTCATCCTTTGAGATAACATTTGGATTCGGTCGCGAGAAAAGCCTGTCCCACTACAAAAGGACATGTATCTGTAGCAATACATATCGCTATTTGTGCAACGTTAGCCCATCAATTTAAGAAGTCAGATTAAGAATTTCAATATTTCTTACGGCAGCATATTATTGGATCAATAGCCTATATATGACTGCCTCGGTGGCGTAGTTGTATTACAGTACGACTGCAATGCTGAGGTCTCGGGTTCGATCCCGGGTCGGGCAAAGTGATATTGGGTTTTTCTACTCACTATCAGCCCGGAGTCTAGACTTTGTGCCCGATATGGCGATAGGCCCGCCCCTATCACATCATGGGACGAAATATGCAAGGTGAAAAGTGGGTGCACTAGTTGGGCCTCTGTCTACCCCCTCGGAGATAAAAGGCGTGAGTGTATTTATGTACGGATGTATATGTATACAGGACATGGTCTATCCTCGTGCCAAATTTCATCATAATCTGTTCAGCCGTTTCTGCGTTTAGGTACTTCTAACCATTATCTTAATTGCAAACATTTGCAGAAACATGCGCATTTATAATATTAACTAGACTTCTGCTCGCGGCTACAACCGCGTGAAAAAGTTTATCCGGGATAAAAAGTAGCCTATAGCACTCAGGAGTAATGTAGCTTCCTATTAGTGAAAGAATTTTCAAAATCGGTCCAGTAGTTTTTGAGTTTATCCATTACAAACAATCAAACAAACAATCAAATCTTTCCTCTTTATAATATTAGTATAGATGTTGCCCGCGGCTCCGCCCACGTGAATGAATTTTCCCGGGATAAAAGTCCCGCGTTATAATTTCTAGGGATAAAAAGTAGCCTAAGATACTCCTTATTACATCAGCTACCTGCCAATAAAAGTCCCGTCAAAATCGGTCCAGCCATTTCAGAGATTAGCCGGAACAAACAGACAGACAGACAGACAGACAGCCAGAAAAAATTGTAAAAAATGATATTTTGGTGTATGTAACGTATATATATATTCATATACATGTAGTAAAAAACGATTATTTCAATATTACAAACAGACACTCCAATTTTATTTATATGTATGGATGAATAAATTAGATGTTTAGATATAAAATCATACTAATTACTTCGTTAGTCTCAAAGTTAATTAAATAATCAAGTTGGTTCTCTAGTGTCCACCAATATATTTATGGATTACGCAAACATTTGTGATGCCAATATTGGATTAATTCTGTTCAAAATCTACTGTTACGAATAGTTTACAGCTCGCCTGTTTAGGAGTGATTAGGGTAGATAGTCCATAGAGAAGAATAAGCAAAAACAGATCAATCCTACTAATATTATAAAGGCGAAGTTTGTAAGTATAGATGTATGGATGTTTGTTACTCTTTCAGTCAAAAACTACTGAACGGATTTCGATGAAATTTAGCACACGGATAGATTATGTCCTGGATTAACACATAGGCTATTTTTTATCCCGGGAAAAACAATGCGGGACTTTTATCCCGGGAAAACTCATTTACGCGGGCGGAGCCGCGGGCAAAAGCTGGTATTATAATAAGCTGTGAGCTACGATATTTCGCTTGACTAACCTCGACTTCGCACTGCCGGTGTGGTTATCATTTCATACATTTTACTTGACAGGACGGTACCGAAACGTTTGTTACAAACAAAGACATTAAACAGTACAGTTAGTTATAGACCGGACAACAGGACCAAATTTTTTATCCAAAGTTATAAATTCCAGACTCCGGGCTGATACTGAATAGAAAAATCTAATATCACTTTGCCCGACCCGGGAGTCGAACCCGAGACCTCAGCATTGCAGTCGTACCGTAATACAACTACGCCACCGAGGCAGTCATTTATAAGATCATCTGACACTAGGAAGGAGATTGAGATATCTAAGGTTTCGATGAACGATCTCAATCCCTTTTTTCGATCCATCGTGAAAATTTATCAATAAAAAAGATTTTTTGACATGTTTACAAATTACTTATCTTGTTTGGTTTATTCTCGGAATCAGATCGAAGATAAAAGGCCGTATTTAATATATGTAACAGTTTCCCTCTTAAGTGCGATATCAGCTGAAATGCTGTCAATTTAAGGTCAGCATATTAAAATAGTCGTTAATTAATAAACCCATATTAACATCAGCTCAAATGACATCTCAAGTTGCAATATGTGACGGATTTTGTCAACCAAGTATTGTTTATGTAACCACACTTACTCAGCTGAGAACAAGCTCTTAAATGACAGCTTATGCTTGGTTTATTAAATAATTCAATACATGTAAATCCGCGTTGTAACTGATAACCTGTTATAGGTGAGCTAACTCTTGTAATAGAGGCCGGTCCAGCAGTGGGCTAGTATATGTGCAAGGGGATCAATTTGCCCTGCCCTTAAAAAAAAAGAAATGTCTGGTACTCTTACATTTCCTTTCATACTCAAGATTGTATCTTAAATCTATTAAATTATTTGGTATTATGAGACTTTCTCGTGTCTCAGGTTGGCTAACACAGTGGAATCTCACGCAGTACTTTGTTATGCAGTATTCTGTATGGTGTTGCTACTGTTTATCGGTTTATAGCTTACCATCAGGCGAGTGGCATCATCCAGTTGCAATGAAAAGTGGTTATGTACCATAAAAGATGAACTTTTTTAGTCTAATGGAGTTTCCAATGTGAAAAGCATACACTTCAAAAATATTACAATAAAAATAGGCATATAATTGGATCTGGCATTCCCTATAAGAGTATAAGAAAAAGAAAATAAAGATACGCGTTGATGGACCGCTTTATACACAATGCATACTGTAGTTTTCTCAAATGATATATAAACCTTAAGGATTTATAACACAAAATAGTATTGATTTTTTTTACACTACAATCATTAAAATCTCAGGTCACGATGAAATAATAAGGGTCTCGTTAGTTTATAGTTATGGCGAATTTGGGCTTCGAGAGATAAAACCTCTCTCAGTTGTTGGGAAGACACTTTGCTGTGAAAAAAAAACATTTATTTTTTGTAGGTATTATGATAGGTGCGTGCAATTATGTCATGTCTTTAAAATTATGTGTTTTAAGAAACAATTGTGAGAAAGTTAAGGAATGATATAGTATTTATGAGAAACTTGATAATTATTGTGCTAATGAAGCGGCAGCCTTGCTTCGGTTAAGATTGATGCGAAGACCTTTTTCTTGATTTGCGTAGACCTTGCGTAGCTTAGAATAAATTTTCTTAAGTATCCTTTGGAAAACATCCTTAACTTTCTCAGCTTTAAATGTAAAGTACTTTATATAAACTACCGCTTACACTTTCAGTTTATGTTCTTTTTTCTTCTATTTAAAATTAAAAATGTTATAACCTTTTGAATTATTTAAGTTTAGCTATTAGAATAAAACGTTACACAAACGGCAATATAAATGAAGAGTATATTGCTTTAAAAGGCATATTTTTTTACATACGAACGTGGATTTTTGAGCGCGCAATCTAAAACTCGTTGAAATATTTTCCTTTTCATTTGCGTGTCAATAGAGCTACGATCTTGCTGGCATTTAAAAAACCGTTCTAAATTCAAATGTACATATTTTTTCTCTTACTTATAAAAAATAAAATTAATTACCTGGCTGTATATGTTTCAAGCCCGTCCCGTAAGTGTGATCATTATAAAATTTCGATACGTCCACTATCCCACTTCTGTTAAATACCACATCATTCGTCTCAGACCGTACTAGCACTGACACTGGCCACTAAGGAAAAAGTTTATATTTTAAAATTAAATTTATTTTTAATGTTCAAATTTTTGAATTTGGAATGACATCGGTGTCTTGTGCCGGCGAGGTGTAGCGTGCGTACTACCCGACAACACACAGTCAACTGACGTGAGGGCGGGACGGCGAGGCGCGCGCAAAACTGTTGAATCCGTTGGATCGGATCCTGCGAGTTGCGAAAAATTGAGTGCTGTGTGGATGGTTGCTATTGTTTTTTTAGAGCGCACTTAATATGTCGTCTGTGCGTAGATATGCAGCCAGTATTTTTAAAATATAAAAAGCTTTTTCTTACTTGTCGGCCTTGGCTTGTAGAGAGCAGTTTTTTGTTATCCACGTTGTCTTCTAAATATTTTAAGTTTTTTAATATTATTATAACATTGTTTTCATTGTCACTATCACGATTAAATGATAAAGGAAGGTAAAGGTATCATTTAAATGCAGTGCTGCCTCGGTGCGAAGTTGTATTACGATTGCAATGCAGAAGTGTCGGGTTCGATCCCCAGATTGGGCAAAGTGATATTGGGTTTCTCTACTTAGTATCAGTCCGGAGTCTTGAGTTTGTGCCCGATGTGGCGATAGGCTCGCCCCCTATCACATCATGGGACGGAATACGCACGGCGAAAAGTGAATGCACTAGTTGCGCCTCTGCTTACCCCTTCAGGGATAAATGGCGATAGTGTGTGTGTTAAGGCAGTAGAGATAAGTAGTATTTGTATTCGAAGACCTTTCTTCAAGTTGGTAGTACTTTACTTTTATGCCAAATGACCCATTTACTCGCTATCTATCGTGAAGGATCGTAATAACATTTTAATAATACTATCCCATTAGTGGGTATACACATTTAAGAGTCTTTAGATTTGACACCCACTATTCTTTGAATATCTCATGGAAAACTCTTTAAACAGCCATTTCCGCAGAATTGTTTCCTTATTTGAACGTACCATTATAAAAGAATAACAAATATTATTATGATTGTTCTCCAAAACCAGAGATTCGTGTTGGGCTGCTGATGTTTGGGAAAAGCTTTAATGCGGGCAAAGGCGCGATCAAAAACTAGTTAAGCTTTAGGGTCTAAGCATGCTAAGTCTCGTTCATTTTATAAAACCTTTTAGCAAACAATTAATATAATCCCTTCCTAGCCAATTTCGGCCACGGCGGCCAATCTCAACGGAGATCAGCCATGTGCGCAGTAGATATTATAGTGCACAAGTGTGTGCGCAATACACAGGTGCACTCGCTATTCCTTCAGTCTCATAGTCCGGTGAGACGGCAATCCGACATGACCGGAGAGAGATCAGGCGCAGGACCAACGGCTTTACTTGCTTACGTGCAAACAATTATATCGCCTTTAAAACTATTTAAAACTGAAATATAATTAAACATTACCTACATGCTGATTACCCATTTTGGAGTCGGTGACTAATTAAACTTAATTATTATTTCCGTATATTTGATCATGTCCCTTGACAGGTCCGTCTGGCAATCTTTATGGGCGGCCTATATTCAGCAGTGGACGTCATGTGGCTGATGATGATGATCATGTACTTATCTAGCTTAGTTAGCAATATTAATTAGTCTCCGACTCCAAAATTGGTAATCAGTATGTAGGTAATGTTAAATTATTTTACGTTCTTAGTGATTTTTGAAGGTATAATTCTTTGTTAAAAAGGTTTTAATTTTCACTTTTTTGTATTAGTAAAAGTGCACGAGTCACTATAAAAATACCCAAATCGCTTCAAGTGTGCCTGTAAAATTTGAAGAGCTCCCTGGATTTCTCTAAGTTCCATCATCAGATCCTGACTTGGTGCAAATGAGACCACCTGGGAAGTATCTATATCCTTTTAAAGTCCTTTTAGCGTCTTCGAGTTATCGGGAAACATACCCAAAAAATCCCGATGAATTGAGAACCTCCTCCTTTTTTGAAGTGGGTTAAAATTTTAAATTAGTATTATACAAAACTTTTGGCTTCAAAACAGTTCCCTTATTTTGCAAAATTACTCACTTTTAACGGCTTTGGGTCTTAAGATGGTTTCCAATCTTCTCTCTACTATTACTTTCTGCTAAACAGAGTGTTACCACTCCCTACCACTTCCAGTATCACTCACTTCAACTCCAACGTATAAAATATATTTAGAAACAAATACCCAGCAGCTGAATTACAATAGATATAAAATTCCAGCTGCTACGGAGTCACGACGGCTGTATCCGACGGATGTGTCTCGATACCCGATGCAGGCGCGTGATCAATTTTAATTTAACCACTTGTAACTTTTATTAAAGGTTGGCGCACACTAATGGAAAAATCGCATAGTTTATTTATTTAGCACTGTCATTGTATATTATCAGGTCTGGTTATTTTGCAGGGACTGGTATGGACAAGTATAGTCTATAATACATTTTAAATAAGTAGATTAGGTACCGCGGTGATATGTATTTATGCCGCTAAGCAATGTTGTGTTTTATACGCTTGCACGCCACGAAGCTTGGTTGGTTTAGCTTGGTTCGCATATCTGAAAAAATTACATAGCTTAGTTTTGGCTCGTTCTTTGCTGTGTGCACACAGGTATGAAAACATATCTCAATTAAGCTAAGCTAAACTAATTTTGTTTAGTTCTTGGAGTGTAAATAAAGAAAATTGAGACCAAATATGTGTCAAGCTGAGAACTAACATTAATAATTTTGTAAATTCCAAGTAATGTTACTTCTATTAACTATGAGTTTTTTTTTTTTGGTTTCGCAGAGATAGTGCGTTACCACTACCACCCGGCCTTCGTGGGGGGCGACCGAGCGGTTATGTAGGGTTCACCGTGCCTTACAACCCGGCGTTGAGCCGCCCGGATAGATGGAAAACGTCGGGCGCCCGCCGGGCCGAGTCCCTAACCTATGTACACCGCACAGCATACCAACTAAAACTCCGCGGGGGCCATCTTCGGCGCATTAGGGACGGCTGCGGGCTTCCTCGGACTAATGTCTAAGTTTTCGTCTGCAACCGCCCCTGCGTGGTGCCGCCTGGTGCGGCCCATCTCCTGTTTTGGGGGGCTCAGAAGCCCCAGCGCACCGAAGGACGCTTTCAGCGTCAATGGCAGCGTGAGGCCTACCTGCCACGCTGTCGTCCATCACGGGGGTCGCAACAATGTGCTGAAAGATACACAAAACTAAGGACGGACAGCCCCCTGCCGCCCGCCCACGGCCCCCGGTGGCCCCTATTAGTCGCCTTTTACGACAGGCAGGGGATACTGTGGTGGAATTCTCCAAACGCCCCCAACCCACATGGCGGGAGACGCCGGTCAGTCGTCCACCCGGCGCCTCCTTCGTCTCCTCTGGCGGCGGGAGGGATCTTCGCGCTCCCGATCCCTCTCGGCACTATCCTTCTGCAAGATGCCCACCTCGCAGAAGTGGGCCATCGCACGCCAGGCCTCCCGACTGCCGACCATGGAAGCGACCACTGCAGGCAGCGAGAGGTCTCCTCCGACGACTGCTCTGAGAGCGCTCCTCATCCCAGGCTGGGCAAAACTCCAACGTGTGCTGGGCCGTATCCAGCGGGCAGTTGTGACAATGGTGACTCACGGCCGACACCTCTGTGCCTACAATACGACACAGATACTCATCGAAGCTACCATGCCCGGTGAGTACCTGTGTTAATCGAAACGTAGCCGGGCCGTGGCGCCTGTCCAGCCACGCGGCAAAGCCCGAGCGCACTGCCGCTACGGCCCTGAGCCCCGCTGACGGGGTCTCCAGCCTGAGACGCCACTCCTCCACGGCGGCTCGCCGTAAGGAAACCCTCATGGCCTCCACCTCCTTCAGGGCCGTACGCTGCCCGCGACTTTACGCCTCCTCCCGCCAATGAAAGGCATCTATTAACTATGAGCTAGCTTGACATTTGTCTAGACCTGCACGTAGCTCATTTCTTCATACTTATAAAATACTTACAATTAATATTATAGATAACATCGCTCGGAGATATCTCTTGGTGGGCGCTTACCCTAATACAGGGGATGGACTTTTGTATGCGGTTTCGTATCGCACTATTATTATATAGTAATTTGGTTTGTGTGAGTTCTTTCGATTATTTATAGTAGAAGAAACGCGCCAGCGAATTACTGCATAATATCATTGTTGATTATAAGACTACAGCAATGAAAAAAAAATCGTACCGTCAATTTCTACATGGGCTTCCAAAAACGTGACTCATTAAACTAAACACCACAGAAATCTCTCATCTCATGTTGGCTTTCGTGAGAAAATGGTATTAAGCCGGTAGATTCGAGACATAAGTGCCTCTGCCACTTTCACCCTTCCATTACTATACCGGTTTCTACTGACCTAAATGGTCGACATACGCCGCATCACCGAGATGTGTTTTCGCCAATAGACGATACCTCAATCTTATGGCAATATAGGTGTTAATAGACATTATATTATTATTAGGATATTTAGAGCCTATTTTAAAAGTTTCTAGTACATGTTATTTGACAGTTATGGTATTAAACAGTTAATGTGCATAGTACTAATTTTATTACCATTTCTTGGTAGCATAGTTTAGTGACTTTTATATTTGGTCGGCTTATACATGTATGTAACGATTAGTGTTTACTCAGAAGTTGTGTAACAGGCCCTATAATACTTAAATTGTTCGATAGGACAATTAATTAATAATGCTATGCTTTATTTGCTAAAATAGAGGTCTCTCTATTTGTCTAAATTATTGAATTTATGTTGCAAATTTGTAAATAAAATGAACAGTTTATCTCGAATAAATCCGCATTTAAGTTGGCTACTTAAACAACATTTCAGCATTAAGAATGGGAACTTAATTGAAACTTAAAAGGCTTAAACTTTGAGTTAATTAATTTGAGCCGCGGATAATTGCTGAGTATTTGACTATCTCCGAGGTCAGTGTAAAATGCTACTACAACTAATAGGTCGACTAAATACGTACGAAATTTGTACTATTTTAGCTCTAAATAATATATTGCCAGTGGGGTTTGTTTGTGTTTTAGTTCATACATTACTAGTGCTTATATGTAACTTCGCCCGTGAAAAATCTCTCCTTGGAATTAAACTCTCACTGTGCAGTTATGCGAGTTATAATAATGTAGTCATATCTTATCTCATACTTCTATGTATCCCTTCTTAGCTGATTTCGGCCATAGTGGCCGGTCTTAACGGAGATCAGTGATACGGCAATCCGCCATGACCGGAGAGAGATCAGGCGCAGAACCAACGACTATACGTGCTTTCTTAAGCACGGGAGTATCACACCGCCAACTCCCTGACTCCGAGCTGCGACTGAGTAATTTTTAAGATGAAAAAACCCAGTCACAATGTTTTTGGCTCGATCCGGGATTCGAACCAACGACCTCATCGCGCAAAACGTACTCGTAACGCGTGCGCAATACCACTACGCCACTGACGCTGTCATCTCATACTCATATTATAAATGCGAATGTTTGTGATTTTTTTTGGATAGTGTGTTTGTTAGAATTTGGCACACACATAGACCCTGTCCTGCATTAACACATAGGTTACTTTTTATCCCAATAAATTAGTCCTGTGAGAAATATTTGAATGTTTAATCTGATTTTAACCTCCGGCAGAAAAAGAAGATTGCATAAGTTTACGGTGTGTATGTGTATCTGTATGTCTGTCTGTGGCATCGTAGCTCTCAATGTACCGATTTTTACTCATTTTTTAAGTAGATGGTGCTGGCGTTTTATAGTTCGCGCTATGGATCGCTAGTGTATCAGGGAGTTTTGTAGCAGGAAAAGCATTTAATGCGGGTGAAACCGCGGCCATCGCCTAGTGTTACATAACCTAATCTATGACTTAATTTGTCTGTATTTATTCAATTACCATTAATTATTTGTAATTTCTTCTTCCCAACGGATTAGCAAGCTAAAGTGGTAGTGGGCAGGGCACATAGTTCGTAGAACTGACAACAGATGGGGTAGAAAAGTTCTCGAGTGGAGGCCACGTACTGGCAAGCGCAACGTGGGACGTCCTCCTACAAGATGGACAGACGACCTCGTAAAGGTCGCAGGAATTCGCTGGATGCAGGCCGCTTCTGACAGGTTGGTCTGGAAATGTTTGGGGGAGGCCTATGTTCAGTAGTGAACTTCTAAAGGCTGAAGAAGAAGAAGAATTTCTTCTATGCAGTAGATGAGTTAACTTTTGCATTTGGTCGTCTTATATTCGCATAAACGGGCATTTAACCAGTCAAGGATTTCAATACATTTAACCAACACAAAATTACCAATTCATAATTGCCAATCAGTTTTACATTAACCGCAAGTTCGAAAATACTTAATTATTGTATTCCAAGCACAAAGCTCAAATAACAAGGGCGCGAAATTAAAAACAATATAATTTTCACGCATTGTTAAACAACAATTACAAGGAGTCTTTCACTTTCAACGTTTTGTTTACAATACATTCTGGTTTCGTTCTCCGATGTCTATTGTTTCTGACGAATAGAAAATCTTTGTGACACACTGCTTGGTGGTTTGGGCAACATTTGTGGAAAGGGCCAACATGTTGGACTTACAATATGCGTATCTCCATAACGATATGTATTCTAAAATGCTTCCAATGCACCTTATAATAATTGGAAAGGCATACAGATGTAGAGATGATTATTTATCATCAGTTACAATGATGCCGGCCTATTTCAAAACAGATATAAACATCTTGAATTCCGAACACGACATACCTACGTCGTTCAATACGTCAAGATTTATAATCTTTTTCTTATCGGTATACCAGTAGGTTGTGTTTTAGGGTATACTAGAATAAGTATTAATGGCCCGCGTAAGTGTGTCGCGTTCCGAGATTAGCCTGTGTATATTTAGTTCCAAACATGCCGGCATAACTGTGATTGACGAGGGATAAACATCTCTCGATCAATACTATTTTGAAACCTCCACTTACCCTTTAGGTGCAGAAGGATCACTTTGCCGTATCCGTATAAAAAATAAGTAATATAATTATAAATAAAATATCTTCAATCAATACGCTTGCTATCCTCCTGATTCGTGTGTAGTCCGGTAATAGAATCCCGCTGTAATTTCCAGCAACGTTTTGTATTTCTGTCAGCAATTAAACGTCCTTTCACAAATGTTCGGTATTGTTCGCACCGTACGGACAACCAATCTGTCGCCTCTATATCGACTTCTTCATCAGACGAATATTTTCTTTTTCTAGAGTTCGTTGCAAATTTACGTCAGCCAGATATTTTTATGAATGACAAGGCAAGAAATACTCGCCTGATTGGTAACAAGATTTCTCTTTAAGTAGTTAGTAATAGTAGCAATACCATCCGAACTATGAATTATTAGGCACTCCACTGCCCTCGTCACCCTGAGACATAAAGTGTTAAGTCTCATATTACCAAGTAAATATAGCTACAATGTCCTTCAAACACGAACACAACTGTGGCTGTACAATTGTGCTCGGTAAGAGAAATAGACATTGGTGTTGACCCTATTTAGACGGATTCTCGTATACGAGACACCTACCATCTAATAATCGTTAATTTTGTCATTTGTGTGGGCAAGGTATTAAAATGGTGCTAAAATCCAAAACCGTTCATAATACTACGATATTTATAGGTTCGTTTAAAACACCACGTATTCACAAAATTTACCCAAACGCTATAGAATCCATTAAATTTGAAACAATAACCGCCACCAGGGATATAGAATTTAATTTCACTAATAAATATCGAAGGTCTATAAATTAGTCGTCTATTGGGAATGAAGGTTCCAAAACAACACTTCATTAATGTATTCGCCTTTATTAGCCAATCACACGTCCATAACCTTTATCAATATAGGTGTCGCATATTCTGAGCGTTTGGGATATTTCTCCTGTATTTTATTTGGGTAGAGTGATGTTGACTTGAATTGGCGTAATCATTGCTCATATTTTCTAAGATTAGTGTTGCTGAAAACAGCTGAATAAGAAGATTTCAGCTGGGTTCAGCTGAAAATCAGCGCTTCAGTTTACGCTGTAGCATAAAGCTGAGCTGAATCCATTTTGGTTTTGGTTCGTTTCGTTTCCTAGTTTTTAGTTTTTAATGTAGTTTTTTCTTTGTTACTTTTTATTTATTAGTTATTCGTTTTTGTTATTGTACTAAAATCAAATAAATTATTTCTTTCTTTCTTTCTATTTGAAGGTTAGTTCTGTTAAAATTCAAGTATTTTAGCTTGCTAGTTTTGTTCATAGCTCGTACATATGTGGGAGAGATATGACTAGCGTACCACGGCGAAGCGCCCGTTTTAGTTATGGGATTTGATGACTAATGTCTCAGTGTGAAGACTTGTGTATTTTTTTATACAGACACGGAAAAGTGACTTCATTTCTCCTGAAGGTGAGGAGATTGCAGTCCAGATAGAGTGTGAGGTCACAGGCGCATTTTTAGCAAGCGCTTTATAGTTTAAAGTCGGTGATGTTGATTCACTTTATAATCTGACTAGCATATTAAGCATCAAACTGATTACACAAGTCTACAGTGGAAAGTATTCGTAATAATTTTAATAAATTTTTACTTATCTACCCATGCTGAATACAATTTGATAAGTAAAAGTAATTTATTAGTTTATGTTTTTGAGATATTTGACATTTTCCAAATTTAATGATTATACCCTCATTGAATTTGATAATAATGATATAAAATTATTTAGTTGGCATTCAATTTTAAACATATTGTGTTTAAGGGCTCTGTTATATATTACTAAGTAAAACAAGTGTGAAAAGTGAAAATATAATTATATTTTATAGCAAAATGTATCGAAAATGTGTGAATAATCCCGAAAATTTGTGTTACATTTGTGGTAAAGTCATATTTAGTAAGCAGAGATGTTCTATATCGTCTACAATAAATAAAAATACGTGTGGCACTCGGAGACTCGTAAAGCTATTGCATAGCATTTTTTATCACAAAGTTTAATTGACTAAACACAAATTCGATCTTACGCTTACCACATAAAGTAGATTTTTAAACGAGAGCAACGAACGTTTAGTCTTGTTATTGATAAATGTCGGAAATGCCATGGTCATCACAACCAAAGTAGAATAAATCAAAATTTGAAAAAAGAATGTTACGTTCGATTCTTTTGTACTCGTGCCGTGCCAACGCTGGGGAAATAGCTTCTACGCAATGTATTTAAGGTTCATATTAGATTAGTAAGAAATGGTTTTAATGACTTTAATAAATAAAATAAATGAAAATATACTCGTTTCAAGAATTATAGCTTCTACGCATTGTATTTAAGGTTCATATTAGTAAGATAAAAAAGATGTGAGGTTATTTTCGTTACGGAATTTCTGAATTCGGTCTCCACGCTGAAGGCCCGCGATAGAAGCTATACAATAGCTTAAAACCTACACTAATAATTTTAACGAAAACATGAAACACTAGGGTAAAAGCTGGGTTGCACATTTCTGTTGCAATGCGTGGGCTACAGGTTTAAGAAATTGGCTGAGTGGCAAAAAATCATCATGTGGTTTTTGCAGAGCCAATGCAGTGGCAAGAATGGACGAATCATGCAACGGATTGTTATTTCTGCCTGATAACTCATGTACTTGGAAAAGGCAAGGGTGTTTCTAAAAAAAGAAGAATGCCATAGTGTATCCAAATCTACCATCGGCTACTCGTCCTCTGCCACACAGCAATCTTCACCGGATTCCGAAACATTCTCACATTGACGAAGATGAAATCACACTTACTTCACCGTCAATGTCTTCAATGTCAGAATACGAAGTACCTGGTGCATCATCACAGCCACTCAGGATAACACAAGCTGAATTAAATGAATTTTTAAGGGACTTAAAATTGCCCAAGAACAAAGCAGAACTTCTTGGAAAATAAAAGGAGTTACAACTATGGTGAACTTATCGAAAATATGTTATCATCATTCTAAAGACTGGGTTTGCAACATGTCCTTGAAAATCCACTGTTTAGATTCTCATTTCGCCTTCTTTCCGGATAGTTGTGGTGCTTTTAGCGATTAACATCGGAAGCGCTTCCATCAGGACACCGCAAACATGGAAAAACGGTATCAAGGCCATTGAAACGTTTCAATGTTGGCGGATTATTGCTGGACTGTTTGTCGAGATGTTACAGAAGCAGAATACAAGAGGGCAGCGAAAAAAACACGTCGCAATTCTACTAATGATTAAAGAAAAATGTATAGTTTAGTTTAGTTTTCTTCAAAAACCGTAAATTTTTTTTTTAAATAGGAAACTAATTTTAACGTATATTAATTATTTTTGTATTCATTATGTAATAATAAATAAAAAACGTATTTTACATGAAGAATACTTTTTTAAAGTCACAATTTGTAGAACAGTGTTCTTTTCTAGTCTTCTCATTTAGTTGAACGAAAATAATTTGCACCGCTTATAATATTTTTTTAAGTCTATTTAATATCGTAGGCACTAAAAAATATTCTATAATTTTATATTATAATATAAAAAAATTATAATATCAATCACAATCGCTTGAACACGCAGTCTAATTAGTAAACTAATAACGTTCAATCCCCAATGGCCAATCTACCTCGCCGCCACTGTATTAACCCCTATCTAAACCAGCTGTAATTTTGTCTCGTGACCAACCTTTTTGTCCCGGACTAGAACTTATGCAATAACACGAATTACTACCGGCTCCCGACTCCCGACTCCCCGCTCCCCGCTCCCCAAACTCCGCACCCCATTGTTCCATTGAATTGTTTTGCTTATAAATGGGACCCTTCGTTACAATAATGCCTGACGTTTTTGCGCAAATCTTGACGTAAATCATAGTAAGAGATGTTTGTATTGTTCGTTTAATAGTGTAGTTTGGACAACAATGGAGTTTGTGTACCTGCGCTGCATAGGTTTTATTGACCTCTTCTTCAAAAGGGTCAAGAGTTTTTATGGTATATGTTGGGAAAGTGGGCTTCCTGGTGGTATGTGGTTACCACCTATAAATATTCAATTAGAGGAGTGTGCTTTGGCAACTCCCATGAAGGCGCAATAGCTTTAGGAAGGAGACTTTTTAGGTGACTTGCAATCTTATTGTAAGAAGTAAAGATGGATCGGTATTCGACATTATATTTGTCCATATGAGTTACTTTATAGTAATATTAAAATCTCACAAAAGGTCTAGACGAAAATAGATACATACATACACATCCGAAGGGGTAGGCAGAGGCGCAACTAGTGCACCCACTTTTGCCGTGCATATTCCGTCCCATGATGTGATAGGGGGGCGAGCCTATCGCCATGTCGGGCACAAACTCCAGACTCCAGGCTGATACTGAGTAGAAAAACCTAATATCACTTTGCCTGACCTGGGGATCGAACCCGAGGCCTCAACACTGCAGTCGTACCGTAATACAACTACGCCACCGAGGCGAAAATAGATACGTTAATATTAATAACAATAATGTATCCTTATAAAACCTAATATTACATGAAGTACAACCATTATCAACACCTAATCCCATCAAATCAACATCTCAAATATGTATCGAATAGATCCAGAAGGTAGGCTTCTAAGCCCGGGTACGAGCAGACAATTTCACGGCAGCCGGTCAAAAGCCGAGCACTCCGGGTAATTATAACCGGCTATTACTAGCCATTAACGGGTGGCGTTGACAAAGGCGACACCAGCTCCGATGCTCCGACATGTCATGGACTGTGGTGGGATGAGAGATGAGCGGTTTGATTTTTGGAGAATATTTTAGATTTATTTATTTTACACTATATACAAGGTGTTTAGGACTTAGTGCCATAGGCATTCTCTACCAGTTAACCTTACACGGTAGTGCAGATATATAAGAAAGTACGTGCGTAAATAAAATCATCAAAATGGATTGGTAGAAGTGACAGACTACATAACTACAAAAACGAAACTACTTAAATACTTATGTAACTGCATATTAAAATGAACTACATAATATATTAAAATATATAACTAGAAGAAATAAATAATATAATATATGTATACACACAAAATATATTTAAGGCCTGCAAAATATTTATGTTTAGTGAGCATTTATTTGTTTTAAAATTTGACATTTGGTCTGCTTTTTATTTGGATTTAATATTAGAAGTCCTATACAAAGTTCTTGTTGGTATAAACTTTTGTCATTACTTTTTTAGCATTAAAAAAAACTAGTCGATATTTTAAAGAATATCAAATGTATGTGATGTATATTGGATAATTATTATTCGTCTTATTTACACATAAGGTCTGTTTCACAGGTTACAAGAAACATTTATTTCACAGATAATAAACAGCTAATGTTGATAGTCTTCATTTTATTATAATTTACTGCGGAGCATACATTACAGTGTGACTTTTGTATTTGGTTGGCTTATACATTTAGTATTGTACCTACCAGTTACATGCACATTATCAGCTAGCGGTGAAATTGCCTTTACTGTATTTAATTATAATTATCACGTTGGAATAAAATCCCACTTTAAAATTACCCAAACATTAACTTTCTAAGTACTGTTAAAAATTATATTCTTAAAACCTTTTCACTTAAATAACCGTAATTACCCACTACAAGTGTTAAACTTGCACCGGCGGGTAATTTCGCATCGCTCCGATTGCGGAAACTCGCGCAATAGTCACGAATTGAGTTGGAAAATTGAAATTTTAAAATGGGACTGTATTTAATGTTTTTTTTCATCCGTCGACATTTACAGACAACGATTTTGAGGCTAATTGGAGGTAAAATAAAGTTGAATGCATTGAATCTAATTTATTAAGTGTATTTGTAAATTAACTGATGAGGATTATATATTTGTTTTATCTTCATGCGATCAAATTAGTTTTATTTTTTGCGTTTGAATAATTCCTAGCCATTATTTTTATACACTTGAGCGACCATAAGAGAAATTGGTACACGTCTACCCTTCAACAGTAGATACCACGATGTCAAAATATAGCTATCTACAGATATGTATACTGTGACGAAGATCTTGGAATTTTGTCTTAATATATTAATGGCATTGCGCGCATCACCGACACAATAAATATAATATGTTATAATATATTTATTCTCCAGCTCTATGATAGGTCCTTTTTGTCTTTATTGTAATTTTAGTTTAAAGTCATATATTTTTTGACTGGCTCAGTGGCGTAGTTGTATTACGGTACGACTGCAAGGTCTCGGGTTCAATCCCCGGGTCGAGCAAAGTGATATTGGATTTTTCTGTTCAGTATAAACTCGGAGTCTGGAATTTGTGCCTGTTATGGCGATAGGCTCGCCCCCTATCACATAATGGGACGGAATACGCACGGTGAAAAGTGGGTGCACTAGTTGCGCCTCTGCCTACCCCTTCGGGGATAAAGGGCGTGAGTGTGTGTTTGTTCTATATATTTTTTGTTGTTGTGTGTATTTAATATTGTGCCAGCAATAAATCTTTCTTTCTTTCTTATGTTCATAAAAACTGTCTACAATAATTTTCTAGCAAAGAATACTAGTCGCTTGTTTATTGATATGATTGCTTATTGATATTGATATGATATGCTATGATACCTACCTCTATTGAGACTATTTTTTATTATTATTATTATTATTATAGCTTTATTTGTCTACACATTTAAAATAACTGTTACAAAAGAAAAATATATATATTATGACGTGTAATTCATTGGTTGTTGTTGTGTAGCCCCTCTTGGGTAAAAGCCTCCTCCAACTTGAACCAATCTTCGCGGTTTGTGGCAACTTTCATCCACTCATCTCCTGCTATATTCTTGATATCATCCACCCATCTTTTTCTTTGTCGGCCTATGCTCCTTTTGCCCATTGGACCTCTCCACTTTGTTGTTTGGTGTGTCCATCTTTTGTCATGGTATCTGGCTATGTGTCCTGCCCACTTCCATTTTTGTTTTAAACTATAATGGAGTGCATCAGTGCATGCACTCCATTATGCACTGATGCACTCCATTGAGACTATACGCAGACGTAATTAACCAATAACTTCGGCATGGCTCTTTGCTGCCAATTTGTTTGTGTGATTCACAAAATAGCAGCAATGAGTTTATAATACATTGTTTTCATACAAGGACTATGAAATGTTCAGTTGCTTTTACTCAATTGCTTAACTAATCAATAGTAGATTGGTTGACAATTGGTTTATTATTAAAGCAATCAATCATAAGGACGTTGACTGCCTCGGTGGCGTAGTTTTATTGCGTACGCATTATGAGTACGATTTGCGCGCTGAGGTCCTGGGTTCGAATACCGGGTCGAGTCAAAAAAATTGTGACTGGGTTTTTCCATCTTAAAAATTACTCAGTCGCAGCTCGGAGTCAGGAAGTTGGCGGTGTGATACCCCCGTGCCTCGGAAAGCACGTAAAGCCGTTGGTCCTGCGCCTGATCTCCCTCTGGTCATGTCGGATTGCCGTCTCACCGGACTGTGAGAGTGAAGGAACAGTGGATGCACTTGTGTATTGCGCACACACTTGTGCACTATAATATCTCCTGCGCACCTGGCTTATCTCCGTTGAGATTGGCCGCCGTGGCCGAAACTGGATAGGAGGATTTCATTCATTCATTTTTCATTTTCATTCAATAATGACGTATCTATTACATCTATAGCTTGTTGCCGCTACGTGGTGAAAAGTCTGCGCAGAGTCTTATGTAAAAATGAAATAAAGGGTTAGAACTGAAGCCGGCTAAACCCAATTTTGTTATTTGTTTTTTATTAATTGAAAAGTATTCAGTGGACATTTTCCAATTAACCCATCAGTCACTCTTAATTATTTTCGTTTCGTTCAATCGTATTTGAAAAAGAAATGAAATTAGCGAAAGTTATTTGTCTAATTTTAAATGGTCGTTAGTTTCGTCTCATTTTATTTTTAGATGCATCAATATGGCTTTATGAATTTTAAATGGCACCTAAAATGACACTAGTCTTACTGTAACTATCGTATTTTCAATGAGTGATTGGAAATAAGAAAAAATAGACAACTTATGAGTTATAATAACACAGTGTACTTCAAATTAAAACACAAAAGTAAGCACTGTTATTCAACGTGCATCAGTAGCGTAGTTTTATGGCGTGCACAGTACGTACCCCTCTGAGGTCGCGGGTTCGAGTAAAGTTCATAATACTGGGTTTTTCTTACCAATCGAGCCTGGAATCTGTAATTTATGTCTGATATGGTCTTAGATTGTTCTTTATTTATTTTTAACTCTATTGTACATCATAACATAATATAGTATTTCACATAATGAAGGCAGAGAAGTGGTACAATTGGCGGTCTTATCGCTCGAGGTAATCTCTTACCGACAACCATGGGATGGAGATAAGAGAAGTAGCGAAAAGGGGTAATTCATGACGTACATGCTAGTAATTAATTAATCAAGAAGAAGAAAGAAAATTCAATGTATATGAAAGCACATAAATATATACATATATACGAACTTAATGTATACATACATATATAATATATATATACATAATAAAATATATATTACACATTCCTTATCACATCATGGTGAAAAGTGAATACACTATTTGGGCCTCTTCTTACTCGTTCGGGGATAAAATAAGTGTGTGTGTCTCTCTCTCTCGCTCTCTGTGTGTGTGTGTGTATGTGTGTGTATGTGGGTGTGTGTGTGTGTAATTTTGTGTGTGTGAGTATTTCATAATGGCATACAAAACCATTACTGCTAGATAGAAATCATAGACTTATTACTATAATTGAATTATCTATAGCCATTAGTTAAGCGAGGTGAGAATCCCGGGCTCTGGGATTTCGGGCATACTAATCACTTGGTCCGTGATCGCAATAAATGGGAATTTATTGATCTCCCGTGCCGATTCGTGGCTAACTTGCGGTTAAGAATCGTTGAACTACAATATTCTAGATTAGACATTTTGCTTTTTTGGCCTTAGAGCATCAAGAAATTACCTTTCCTACATGGACAGACAACATAGGCGATTTCCTTCATTAAATTCAGCAACTGTAACTTTCATTGTAATGTTGTCTGTCTTGGTAACATGTTAACAGCGTGTGTGCGTTGCGTTATTGACATATAAATATTACCACCACCACCACCATACCAGCCCTGTATTATATACTGCCCACTGCTGAGCACGGGCCTCCTCTACTACTGAGAGGGGTTAGGCCATAGTCCACCACGCTGGCCAAGAGAGGGTTGGCAGACTTCACATACCTTCGAAATTCTTATAGAGAACTTCTCAGATATGCAGGTTTCCTCACGATGTTTTCCTTCACCGTTAAAGCGAGCGATAATTCACAAATAATATACACACAACTGTTTAGAAAAGTCAGAGGTGCGTGCCCAAACAAAAAAAAATGAAAAAAATATATTAAGACCACATTTTTACGTGATTATTTAAACTAGTTGTTTAAATTGTCGTGTATTGCAGTTCACAACTGCATTTACTACCTGTTTTAGTTGCGTCTGAAGCGGTCATCGGCGCCTTGAATACGCCGTTTGCTATCTTAAAAGTAATAAAATGTATACATACATAAGGTGTTAAAATCATTACCGTTCCTTTCATCGCCGTATTTGAGTAACAAATACTTCACAACCGCAAATCTATAGGGTTGATAGAAACAGCATCATGTCTATTCTAGGATCTTAGTGTACTCCAACTTTTCCACGTCTAATTTATCGCTATTCGCTGAATAGATCCCCTGGTTGTAATTTGTATGCATAAATCTTTAAGAGGCCATAACTAGATAAGATTATCAAAGATTTACTACGCTATTGCTATTAGTATAGAAGTCGTAGGTTCGAATCCAGATATGGTAATCATCATTGTTATCTTTTGCATACATACATACTAACGCCCTTTATCCCCGAAGGGGTAGGCAGAGGCGCAACTAGTGCACCCACTTTTTGCTGTGCGTATTTCGTTCCATGATGTGATAAGGGGCGAGCCTATCGCCATATCGGGCACAAATTCGAGACTCCGTGCTTATATAGAATAGAAAAAATCAATACCACTGTGCCGGACCCGGGGATCGAACCTGAGACCTCAGCATTGCACAGTCCTTGTCTTTTGATTCATGGAAAATGCTTCTTCATTGATAAGCGAGTTATGTTGACTAGAACAGTGCTATGGTATGCGTAGCAAAATGTCGGCAGGTGAGCTGGTAATGATTAATGGTGACTGATTACCACAGTTCTTAAAATTCGAAATTTGGAGCGCCCAACAAGTTGATATATTTGTATAATTTACAGCATAACTCCTATTTATAAATCTTGGTCATCATCATCAGCCTTCGGATGTCTACGGCTGAACATAGACCTGCTCTAAACATTTCCAGATGGATTTGCCAAAAGCGGCCCGCATCCAGCAGATAATCTCTATTTCACACATATTGTTATTACGAGTCTAATTTATTTTATTTACTTTCATCTCTATCTACCCTTTGTTCTATTACCGTGAGTATACTATGAACAACTCGTCATTGTCCTGTCTCTTTTATTATTACGAGATCGGCAAGCGTGTGCCCATTGTCCGGTCTAAGACAAGTAAATATGACTAACGAGGTGTTTCTATTCTGCACTGAATGTACCAATTAAATGCGGAGGTTTGTGATGACGTTTGGATATTTAGATGTTTGTTAGAAACTACTGGTAGGTCTCTCGTATGTGAGGGTCCGTTTGGGTACTAGGTACAACCACAACCCATTTCTACCGCCAAGCAGTGTGCATGCACTATGTTCCGGTTGGAAGGACATTGTAGCCATCGTAATTATTGGGTATTATGAAAATTCATATTGTAGCGACAATGTCACACATAATTTCACGTACTTAGATAGCCTCACGTAATAATAATCCCTTCCTAGCCGAGTTCGGCCACGGCAGCCAATCTCAACGGAGATCAGCCAGGTGCGCAGGAGATATTATAGTGCACAAGTGTGTGCGCAATACACAGGGTGCACTCACTGTTCCTTCACTCTCATAGTCCGGTGAGACGACAATCCGACATGACCGGAGACAGATCGGGCGCAGAACCAACTGCTTTACGTGCTTTCCGAGGCACGGGGGTATCACATCGCCAACTTCCTGACTCCGAGCTGCAACTGAATATTTTTTTTTAAGATGGAAAAACCCAGTCACAATGTTTTTGGCCCGACCCAGGATTCGAACCCAGGACCTCAGCGCGCAAATCGTACTTGTAACGCGTACGCAATACAACTACGCCACCGAGGCAGTCAACTTCACGTACGTGAGTTACGTACCACATTAGTATCATCATCATCATCAGCCACGTGACGTCCACTGCTGAACATAGGCCACCCCCAAAGATTTTGATATAAGCACCATTTGTACATAAAATAAATCAGACCAAATATCGTCTCGTGTCTCATTACATCCCATGCCATAATATCTGACGTAATGGTGACCCAGACGTGATAAATATCTGGCATACACATCTTGTGTGACGAGCGCAGTGGAGCGCTATGCAGTGCTGCAAAGTTCTGTATGGTGAAAGTTTTATGAAATTTCTTACCTTAAAAGTGCTCTAACATCCAATGGTCTGATAGTTTTTCATCCCAATAAGCATCAGGTTCGATGGGCATTAAAAAGTGTTTTCATAAATTGCCCATTATTGCTGACTGTACAAAAATGCAGTCTCCTGGGAAAGTTTTTTTTTTTATGACATTGAATGACGAGACGAGCTTGCCGTTCGCCTGATGGTAAGCGGTACGACCACCCATAAACAGTAGCAATACCATCCAGCACCTTGAGTTACACAGTACTGTGTGGCATTCCACTGCGCTCGTCATCCTGAGACATAAGATGTTAAGTCTCATTATGTCTAGTAGTTACACTGGCTACAATGTCCTTCAAACCGAAACACAACAGTGTATGCACAGTGCTGCTTGGCGGTAGAAATAGACATTGCGGTGGTACCCACCCAGACGGACTCTTACATATGGGAGACCTACCACCAGTAACATAGGTTTCTTATAGGTACAGCATTCAAGATAGCTGCCCTTACTGCCCGGTCTTAAAAATCCACCTTGTATGTCTATGGGCTTATTCTTTATAATACTATATTTAAACTTTGTACTCCATTCAATTAAAATACCCAGTCAGTACTCACCCTGACTCACCCATACTAAATCTGAAAATGTATAAATAAAACAATCCATCGTGACTTATCGATATATGTAAACACAAAGAACAGGGAGCTCATAAGACAATCCCGTATCGTGATCCCGCACTTTGCGATCCCATTGTATATTTACGGCAAGTCCGGCGTGATTTACATGCCCTGCCCTTAGCGATTGATATACCTCGGATGAATATTTTAGGTGAATTCGTAGGCTACGTTTGTGTAATTTTTTGCTCAAGTAAAAGTGCCCATGTCCAGAATCAGAATCAGAGTCGGAATCAATATATTTTATTTGCATTGAATCCTACTAATATTATAAACGCGAATGTTTGTAAGAATGTATGGATGTACGTATGTTTGTTACTCTTTCACGCAAAACCTACTTACTACCTACTTTGGATTTCTATGAAATTTGGCGCACGGGTAGATCATGTCCTGGATTAACACATAGGCTACTTTTATCCCGGAAAAATATAAAGCGGGACTTTTATCCCGGATTTTTTTTAACGCGGGCAGAGCCGCGGGCATAAGCTAGTGTAGGTATAAAAAATAGTTTTTTATGGATAAGGGGTGGCCTGTAGGTATGTTAATCCAGGATTTGGTCGGTGTGACAAACATAATGATGTATTTAATTTTGACAAAAGATCCAAACGTCCTAAGTTTGTTAATGCCCAGTAATTACACTGGCTACAATGACCGCCATGTCCTTTAAACTGAAACTCAATAGTGCATGTAAAATGGTGCTTGGCGGCAGAAATAGACATTACGATGGTACCTACGTAGCCAGACACTTTGACTACTAGAGACAATATAATACTGAACTCAAAACGCAAGACAATTCGTAAGAGCCTTGTATACGAAATATAAAATCACATTAACCATAGTTAATTTTTGAATATCCCCGTAGCATATTGCTTTAACGATCCAAACACACATACAATAAATTTTCCATAAGTAACATGTAGTTTTCTATAAATCAGCATCGAACGATTCGTTTCGTCGACCGTCTGTCAAACTATGCGAATAAATCTGGCGGCTAATCTAGGACGGTTTCGCGGTATTGACTGCGTACTGCGTTGTTGCGATTTATGGTTTCCCAACATGGGATTGGGGTATTTTAGAACTTGGTTGGAAGGGATTGTTTAGTGGTTTTTCTGGGTTTATAAACCGGTTTTTAAGTTTAAAAACCTATCGGATTAATTTGTGGAATAATGTGGAGGAAATATTAAGCTATTGCATAGCTTCTATCGCGGGCCTTGAGCGTGGAGACCGAATCCAGAAATTCCGTAACGAAAATAACCTCACATCTTTTTTATCTTACTAATATGAACCTTAAATACAAAGCGTAGAAGCTATAATTCTTGAAACGAGTATATTTTATTTATTAAAGTCATTAAAACCATTTCTTACTAATCTAATATGAACCTTAAATAAATTGCGTAGAAGCTATTTCCCCAGCGTTGGCACGGCACGAGTACAAAAGAATCGAACGTAACATTCTTTTTTCAAATTTTGATTTATTCCACTTTGGTTGTGATGACCATTGTATTTCTGACATTTATCAATAACAAGACTAAACGTGCGTTGCTCGCGTTTAAAAATCTACTTTATGTGGTAAGCGTAAGATCGAATTTGTGTTTAGTCAATCAAAATTTGTGATAAAAAATGTTATGCAATAGCTTTACCGCGGCAGTTTCCGAGTGCCACACGTATTTTTTGGTCCTTTTTCTATATTATTATACTAACGGCCGATTTTTTTCTAAGGCAGCGGAACGTATTCTGTTCGTCCGGAATCAGGATAGTGACCATTGTACACAAGGTGTAAAACTATTACGGCCATTTAAGTTTGTCACTTTCCGGGATCAGCCTGTGTAGGTTTTAAAGAGGCCAGCATAATTGTATCTATTAGCAAGGGTTAATGCTCGTCATTCGACACTCTATCCTATTCAGCTTACCATCAGGTGCAGTGGGGTCACTTTGCTGTGTCATAAGAAAAAACCTTTAATTTATAATAATGACACCCACACCCACCACCATACCAGCCCTGTATTATACCTACGCTGTCCACTGCTGAGCACGGGCCTCCTCTACATAATGATACTAATACCATTGAAATCTCTACTTTAATCAAGACTTTATTACATTTATACTAATTTTATAAAGATGAAGAGTGTGTTTGTTTGTTTGGTTGAACGCGCTAATCTCAGGAACTACTGAACCGATTTTGAAAAATCTTTCACTAATAGGAAGCTACATTACTCCCGAGTGCTATAATTTTTTATACCGAGAAAATATTTTTACCCTTGGATTTTTTTTTCACGCGGTTGGAACCGCGTGAAATACTAGTCACGAATAATGCCAGTCTAGGGTCATTCCACTCGAGCAACATCTGAGCTCAAATTATTTGCTCTCATTGACTCAAATCTAACGAGACTAACAGGTCAGATCCAATCAATGGACACGTCCGTATGTCTTTTGTTGTGAACATTTAATTTATCTTTTTGTTACTTGAGTGCTGTTTGTTTAGACATTATTGAAGATGACTTTAAGGCAGTTAGCGATATTGTTTTCAAAATCGGTCATATTGTTTGCTCGTGTTTTATGTTTTCTTTAAGAGGCGTATGAGTGAAAGAGTGGTTTTAAGGTTGATATTAATGAACAGATAATGCGTTTGCTTTTTTGTCCTTACGAATACTTTTTCATGTTTTCCACATGATGATACAAGAAAACTAACTTTTAGAACTGAGAACGTAACCACTAGTTAAGAAAGATTGTGATTCACCATCATCATCATCATCATCATCAGCCACACGACGTTCACTGCCGAACATAGGCCTCCCCTAAAGATTTCCAGACGGACCTGTCAAAAGCGGCCTGCATCCACCGTGTTCCTGCGACCTTTATCAAGTCGTCTGTCCACCTTGCAGGTGGACGGCCGACGCTGCGCTTGCCAGTACGTGGCCTCCACTCGAGAACTTGTATGCCCCATCTACCGTTATTAGATTGTGATTAGTTTACAATAATTATGTCAACTGGCGGGAGATAATTATATATCGTGACTTGATACTCTATCTGAAACTCTACTCCACTTCTTATCATTCTTTGATAGTAGTTATTGATGTGATCGCATCTCAAAACTATCACGTATTTTCTGAAGAATCACTCTCAAAAGTGATTATTGATTCAATTGCTTAAAATCTATATCGCGTATCTTCTAAACTAGCCATATTAGCATTATTAAGGCCAATGTACATAGTTTTTACCATTTAAATACCATAACAAACTTACACCACTAATCCTAGCGGCATTGCGTTTAAGGAAACACGCACAACGAACAACAATGATTATGTACTAGCTGAGCTGCGCTTACAATAATTACCCACCGCGGTGGAAAATGATCGTTAGTCTCATAGTAATAAGGGCTAACTTGTTATTCCGATAATATTTTCTCTGGCACGCGTGTAACACTGAATTATTAAATTAATCGTACCATCCGACGATGCTGCGTTCAGCACTAGACAGTGTAAAGGCGAGTGACTGTCTCTAATTCTTAATGGTTTTTTGGATAGTTGATACATACATTTATTTATCTTTTCGCTATTATAGGACTAACATGGCAATGTTGTATACCAATATTAAGGCCTTTACAAATGTGTTACATCAAATACAATATTCTAATTTCTATTGCTGTTGCTTATGCCAGTGTTTACTATCCAACTAGCTACCTCCATACGATACCATACCATAACAGCCCTGTATTATATACTGCCCACTGCTGAGTACGGGCCTCCTCTGCTACTGAGAGGGTTTAGGCCTTAGTCCACAACGCTGGGCCAGTGCGGGTTGGCTGTTACCTCCTCATCTCATTGTTTCATGGTATAAAAAGACTATAATTATAAACATCTTTCGATTATAATAGACCATTAAAAGACCCGGAGAGCTGCATTAAAACTAATCGTGTTAGGATGACGTGCAAATTTCAGTACACTACTTTGTTATTTAAATTTCTGGGAGGCATTTCTACTCCCTATGGGTAGTCAATAATCACGGTGCTAATACTAAACAATTCACTGATTTTGGTAGCCATTATAAACAATGTTTAAGCTTTTAATGCCGGAAATATACCAAATATGCAAAATAAATTTTATCAATCAATTATATTTAGTTCTATTAAAACGAAAACAATCCAAATTGGATCAGTATTTTCTAACAAAACCGCGGAAATAAGAACATACATATGAAATATAGAACCCCCTTTTTTGAAGTTTGTTAAAATATTTTATTTAGTATACACTTTTGCTAGACCTAAGGCTATTTCAAAAAGGCAGTATTATAATTATTATTACTGTCATTTAGCATTTAGGCGAGTGCTTTCCCGATCTAAACACGCGCACTATGACGTGGTCGCGTGTCGTGTCACCGCGGCGGAAAATGAAAGTGTCTTGGTCTGTATTGTAATTTTCTTTTTTATTCGAAAACATATAGTTCACGCCTATATTTCTGAAGAATTAATATGGGCTCTTAATCTACCGTATATTATTAAATGGAAGGCGCCTTTTGGTGGAATTTTAATAAATTTTCTTACAATTCCCAACTCACATAAATAATTACCTGAGTTGGGAATTGAAACAAACATGTACGTTCTTTGCCTTATTATACTCCCTCGAAGCCGACAAGGCGTTGATTTGTAGAAATTTGGGAGATGCTAGGAATAGAGATATTGTGCTTTGGCAAATATAACATTCAGATATATGAGGCTTTTAGAAACTGAAGCTATTTTGATTTAAATAAAAAAATATGTACTACTGATTTTACAGTAAATACTTTCACAAATATATCACTAACTAAGCGACCGGTATGAGAGTCATTTATAGAATGCAACTGAGACTACGACTGAGTTAAGACTTTTTTTTAACGATGGCTCGACAAAGTGTCTTCACAGCACCTGATGGTAAATGAAGTGAAGCCAAAAATAATTTCGACCGGCAAGAGACAAACATCGTCGGTCGGCACAGTTATGCCTGCATTATTGCTTCTTCACACTCCGCTTGAAGGACCCTAAGTTGTAGGAAGGAGGGAACACGTACGCGGGCAAACTGTTCCACAGCTTAATGGTGCGGCAGAAATATGAATTACCGAACCTTTTGGTTCGAGCCGGGATGGAAGAGACCACTAAGCTGACCACTGAGACCGAAAGGAGCGTACATATCGATACGGCACCCTTTTCATCCACCCAACTGTCACTTCCACGCCCCCGAGGCAATTCTTGTGCTCTGGGTCTTCACACCCAATGCACGCCCATGCGCGGGGGGACATTAGTCGCGGGCCGAGGCACACAGTTCAGTGTGTATACCTCTTGGTTGTATAACACATTGAGGCCTAAAAGGGCCCGCGAACATTTCCTGGCACCCTTTTTCCGCCCATCCTGGGAACCTTCCTCCCTCCCCCCACCTTTCCTTCCGTATTCCTCTCCCACGTCCCCTCCAGGCTCCTGCAGTCGTTAAGCCGAGGGACTCCAGTATCCCATTCGCAGGTTTCCCCCGGTGTTGACTGCAGGATCGCCTATCCAAAAAAAAAACAACTGTCACTTCCACTACTTTCATATCTCGACTGGTTTTCATGACTAGCCAGTATGTCACAAATATATTTAAGTGCTAACAACACACATACTGAAATGCCACTGTGACAAAATCACTATGAAGGAACCAACTTCAAGTATGTTGTTTCGTTGAATCCTAACGCATATAGGCACCTTTTTTTTTTTTTTTGTTTTCGCGGAGAAAGTGACTTATTACTACCGCCCAGCCTTCAAGGGGGGCGACTGAGCGGTTATGTTGGGTTCACCGTGCCTTACGTCCCGGCGTTGAGCCGCCCGGAGAGATGTAACCATCGGGCGACCGCCGGGCCGAGTCCCTAACCTATGTATAACGCACGGCATACCAACCAAAACTCCGCGGTGGCCATCTTCGGCGCATTAGGGACGGCTGCGGGCTTCCTCTGACGGGAGTGTCTAAGTTGTCGTCCGCAGCCGCCTCTGCGCGTTGCCGCCTAGTGCGGCCCGTCTCCTGTTGTGGGGGGGCTCAGGAGCCCCCACGCACCGAAGGACGCCCTCGGCGTCAATGGCAGCGTGAGGCCTACCAGCCACGCTGCCGTCCATCACAGGGATCGCTACAATGTGTTAATAGAACATAAAAGTGAAAGACGGACAGCCCCCTGCCGCCCGCCTGCGACCCCCGGTGGCCCCTATTAGTCGCCTTTTACGACAGGCAGGGGATACCGTGGTAGAATTCTCCAAACGCCCCCAATCCACAGGGCGGAAGACGCCGGTCAGTCGTCCACCCGGCGCCTCCTACGTCTCGTCTGGCGGCGGGAGGGATCTCCGCGCCTCCGATCCCTCTCGGCACTCTCCTTCCGCGAGAGGACCACCTCACAGAAGTGTGCCACCGCACGCCAGGACCTCCGGCTGTCGACCATGGAAGCGACCACGGCCGGCAGCGAGAGGTCTCCTCCGACGACTGCTCTGAGAGCGCTGCGCTCCTCATCCCAGGCTGGGCAAAACTCTAACGTATGCTGGGCCGTATCCAGCGGGCAGTTGTCACAGTGGTGACACACGGCCGACACCTCCTTCCGCACTACCCGCCACAAGAACTCACCGAAGCAGCCATGCCCGGTGAGCACCTGCGACAGGCGAAACGTTGCCGCACCGTGGCGCCTGTCCAGCCATTCGGCAAAGACAGGACGCACTGCCGCGACGACCCTGAGCCCCGCTGTCGGGGCCTCCAGCCTGAGACGCGACTCCTCCACGGCGGCTCGCCGTAGGGAGGCCCTCATGGCCTCCACCTCCTTCAGGGCCGGATGTTGCCCGCGACTGGACGCCTCCTCCCGCCAATGAAAGACATCGGAGAGGGATTTGGCGTCCAGATCCCAGGGCAGGAATCCGGCCAACAAACAAGCCGCCTCGAAAGAGACCGTGCGGTACGCCCTGATCGCCCGCTGCGCCAAAGCTCTCTGCGGAGTGCGCAGGAGGGCGATGCAGGGGCGGTTCAGGGAGTCAGCCCAAACGGGGCTGCCATAGAGGGCCATGGACCGCACGACTCCGTGATATAATCTCCGGCAAGGGATGCCAGGACCATCCAGGTTGGGCAGCAGGCTGGAAAGAGCGCCCGCTGCCCGAGACAGTTTCGTCCCCAGTTTCTTGAAATGGGCGCGGAATTTCCATCGGCTATCTAAGACTAAGCCTAGATATTTCATATCTTTGCCGATGGGAATCCGCACCCCCTCAACCACGATGTGGGCACCGGCCGGTGGCCCTCTCCGAGGCCCGTGGAAACAAATGGCCTCGGTTTTCTCGAGGGCCACCTTTAAACCCAATCGTCGAATCCGACTTACTACTTGGCCGGTGCCCACCGCCGCCAAGGTGGCGGCGTCCCGGAACGTCCTGGCTGTCGCTGTGACCAATGTAACGCATATAGGCACCTACTTAAAGTGACCTTCCTGGACCAGATGGTAAGTGAAGTCCAGATAGAGAGTCGACTGATGAGAGATGATTATACCTCGTCAGTTGACACAATTATGCCGGCCTGTTTGAACCAGTTAAGAATTGTTACGCAGGGCTCCGTCACGTTTTCCATTTATAGCGATAATCTATACATCTATACATATTTACATATAAATAAAATTGGAGTGTCTGTTTGTAATATTGAAATAAACGTTTTTTACTACATGTATATGAATATATATACGGTGCATACACCAAAATAACATTTTTTACAATTTTTGTCTGTCTGTATGTTCCGGCTAATCTCTGAAATGGCTGGACCGATTTTGACGGGACTTTTATTGGCAGGTAGCTGATGTAATAAGGAGTAACTTAGGCTACTTTTTATCCCGGGAAAATATAAAGCGGGACTTTTATCCCGGGAAAACTCATTCACGCGGGCGGAGCCGCGGGCAACATCTATACTAATATTATAAAGAGGAAAGATTTGTATGTAAGTATGTTTGTAACGAATAAACTCAAAAACTACTGAACGGATTTCGATGAAATTTGGCACACGGGTAGATCATGTCCTGGATTAACACATAGGCTACTTTTTATCCCGGAAAAATATTTTTATCCCGGAAAAACTTTTTCACGCGGGGGAAGCCGCGAGCAGAAGTAATTGATAAATCTTTTGATTAATTATATACCTAGATAGAGTGACGCGCTGCAATGAAACTAAAACAAACAAGCCAACTTTTCTTAAGCTAGTATGCGTGACAGCTGTGTCATACGCTATCGCTGCATCATTCTGCGTATCCTTGTGTGCGCGCATAATGATACTAGTTATTACATGGTTTCTATTAAAACGGGGAGATAATTATATCCATGAAAAACAACAAAAAATAATTTACTCGAACTCATTTAGCGGGCAACAATTGGCCTCTATTTTTTTCGAAGCGTTTGAAACGTTCAGTGTCTATCTAGTTATATAATGAATCAAAGGATAAATCAAAGAAAGAAAGAAACATTTATTCACTCATAACTTCTTAGTGAGGTGCCTTGGGTTTTGAAACTGAGACTTCTTCCGGCCATTCCATTCCCAATTAGGCTATCACCGCTTATACACGTGAAACTACAACAGCAAAACGCTCGGTTTATTTTAATCATTGCGGAGCTCCAGTAAATTTTACCGAGGGTACGCAGAGATATATAATTGTATTCATCTGTATGTAAATCGAGTTGGATGCTCTGTATGACAAATTTCTTACAAAATTAAATTATTCATTTCGAGAGTTCCTGGTTTATAGTGAATTAAAAGTTAGAGTGTCATTGTTTGCGCAAATATATTCGTGGTTAGGGGTATCTCTTACAAAAGTGTCATATTAACGTTTCATGTAATGGAAATAATTGTAGTGTGTTTTTTTTATAGCATTGAATGACGATACGAGCATGCCGTTTGCCTGATGGTAAGCGATACGACCATCCATAAACAGTAACAACACAATCCAGCACCTTGAGTTACAAAGTACTGTGTGGCATTCCACTGCGCTCGTCATCCTGAGACATAAGATGTTAAGTCTCATTTTGTCCAGTAGTTATGTCATTATGTCTTAGTGTAGAGACACGGTCCAAGGTTCGAAATAAAGAAGGACACGTCAAGCCAGTTTAAGTTGCCATTTATTAGTGACATACAAAATGTTACAAGTATATGCAAATGCTGACACACACATTATAAAGGTTTACATTATACAATTACACACCATACTTACACACTACATAATTAACGCATTGATTGAGACGAGGCGTAGGTGTTTACTACTTATCCCGATGATTTTACAACAGAATTCATTAGGGTTTAAATAGTGTTTAAATCATTGTCTTCATTAAAAAACATTGAGTTCTTAATAAAAAAGAAATAGAATAAGATTACCAGCGAAATTTGTTTTCGTGTGCCACATCTCAAAAATTCAGAAACCCTCGCAACAAGAACCAAACCAATAACTTATAACAAAACCGCGTCACATAAAAATATCAGTCCGTACAATAAAGGCGCGTACACACAAGCCAATTCACCCACGTACGTTATCACTCGTGGATGCTATAAAGGAGTTTCACAAGATCGCAAATCGCGCACGCCTATTTCTCACCGAATTTAATCAAAGGCGAAAAATTGGAGGCTTGATATAGTAACTCGCGCCGAAATACAGATAAAATAGAACGCAATCTTACTTAATAAGCCGTTTAGTATTCTTTCTAAGCGAATGTGAGCAGGACACAGTCGTAGTACAAGCGATTTTTAACTTTGACTCGTTAACGCCCGCGGCGGACACCGGCGTCCGGGTATATAGGGCAACCACGTATATATCTATATATAAGCGGGCGTTGAAGGGTTAATGAAAATAGAGTATTGGTTACACAGAGCGAGATGCTAAGGTGGCGATAGTGAGCTATTGTCTTGTATATTTTGAATAAATTTTGACAGTATTTTGTTGTTGTTTTTAGTACTTATAGGAGTTAGTGACCTTTATTTAAAAAAAAATATAAGTATCAGTAACTCATACAATATTGCGTTCATAGGGTGTGAATAGCTGAAATATATTAACTGTTCAAATCTTATTGCATTATAGCTTAAATACCCAATCCATTATTTAACTAACTCACCTTTACTTAAATCACCGACGCCAAAAGTATAATGTGTGCTTACCCATTTTTTAATAGATAATACATAAAGTAATATATTATCGCTTGGCATATATTTTATAGTAAACATCTTGTAATAAGACTGCGCCCTTATATTTCAGCTCACAATATTCTGTTCCTTTGACAATGGTTCTCTCGTAGTTTTTGTAGCTGTTTTTTTGTGACGCAACGGTCCTAAGTTTCCTGACAATCTAATAAAGTCTACGGCTGAAGCTGTTCTTTATGGAATACCAATTTTTTCATGAAACTTTTTCTTCAGTCATAGATATGAAAATTTTATTTCAGTTTCTTTGTTTTAATTGGGACTAATTTGGCATGATTCGTTTGTTTATTTTTTGTAGGCTTACTTGTTTTTTTTTATTAAGATTTATCTGTTTCCAATAGGGATACTCTAGTAATGTATACATTTTATATATTTGTTAACAATCAACAAAAAAAATATACCTTAAAAACCATTGATGTATTAAAAACCTAATACATAAATGTTTTTAACAAATACAATAATTGATTGACTTGGAATTCGACCTCATGACGTCTTTAGAAATAAACATAAACGTTATTTCATGAAGAACAGTACAAATCGTATAAAATGAATTCTTAGACAAAAAAGTATGAATTCTTAGATTGAACTGAACGTAAGAAACTTATGAATTAGCCACTGATCTCGGCTCCGCCCGTGTGAAAATTTTCCTGGAATAAGAATCCCTTAAGAGTCATGGAATTTTCGAATAGGAAATAGCCTAGATCGCTATTTATCTCGAAGGAAAAATTGAAACGCTTCGTCTCCTGTTGCTATGTGAAAGAACAAACCAATAAACCCACTGTTATTTTCATAATAATATATTGAGGATGTGTGCGTGTAGTTTTATGTTTAACAACTTTGTTACTACCTTTGTTTTACCTATATTGACTTCATAAAAATCTACGCGTTGTTTTTATGAAAATGTTTATATGATTTTGTGAGTTTAATATGTGTTACGATTTTTACATACATATATAGCATCACGCCTTTCCCTTTTCAGGGGTAAGCAGAGGCATATCACACCCGCATGTTGCCGGCTATGTTAGGTCCCATGTAATATGGGACGGGCCTATTGCCATTTACCGGGCACATTTCCAGTCTCCAGGCTGATACTGAGTAGAAAAACCTAATATTGGCCCGACCCAGGAATCGAATCCGAGACCTCAGCACTGCAGTCTTATCATAATACAACTACGCCACCGAGGCAGTTAGAATTTGTATGATATAATCGTTTTTTTAATGACGGAATGAGTATTCGCTTGCTTATGATTTTAGGTCGGAATGTCTTTGTAAGGGTTTTGATTCAAAGGAATACTCGTGCATAGTCTAGAAGCATTTGTGCCCAATACTATGGCATATTAGATGATATAAATACATAGGATCGTTGAAGCGTAGGACTAGTTGCCTCTTCTTACCCCTTTCAGTATAAGTAAGATCAGTATTTTCTAGAAATCCACGCCATATTGTCATTGATGTCGGTCACTGAAGTCACTGAAAACCGCGATAAAATCCATAATAGTGGTTTAATTGCAATGATCACATTGCAATCCAAGAAAGTGAAAATCGTAGAAGTCCCGGTCACTGGAGTTACCATATTTTTTTTTACCCAATACCTACATTATATCGACTATACAAATAAACATTAACTAAAATAGAATCAGACCAACTTTGTACGCTCCAACGTAGTTAAATTATTAAACTTTATTTCCATATTACTTCATACTTACATTACTTTACGCTAAAACTGAATTCGCAAAACAGCGTAGTACATAGCCGAATAACGTAGAATCCGCTACAAATTTCGTAGTGCATAACCTACAATTTTGTTGAAATTTCTTAGAAGTGAATTTAATGTTGTATTCAGCTCGTAGCGCATGTTGTTCAATCAAAAAAGGCGTAGTAAGGCGGGAAACGGTAAACGTGCCCTGTATGCTATTACTACGCGCGTAGCTACCTCGGGCTACGTCGCACAATGTTATTTTTATGAACGAAATGTCTATGTATAAATTTTGTAATGTTTTCTGTATAGGTCATGAAATCTTGTTTTTATTATAAGTCTTAGTATAGATAAAAATACATCGGGATTTACATATTTTGGCTTATCTTCTGTCCCCAAAAGAATATATTGGTTTTTGTTATTTAATAGTATAAAATATGAAACCTTTATGCGAACTCTTTTCTATAAGGCAATATAGTTCGTATTTATTTGGATTAACAAGCTAGCATTAGCTTATGGTTCCGCCAGTGGAAAAGTCATTTGTGAGATAAGAATTAGGCCCTACCCACCCTTATATAGTTCAGCCTTTGAGCCGCGATAGCAGAGTAGGCAGACTGGTATTTAGACTTACTTTATTATATAATTAACATTATTACAGATGTAGTTTATGATGACGTATTATGGCGTTTCAAAGCACTTCACGTAATATTTTAAAATACGTAACATTAAAATAACAGTAGCTCATAAGAAATCGATTATCTATACATATAATAAAGCAGTAGAACCGGTGTGTCTGTATATTTAAATCAATGTGACAAAAAAGAAAGGGGGTGACTAAAGAAGAGTAATGGAAAACAAATCAGCGATTTTTATAATTCTTTTTTTCTGTTTGTTTATCACATCTCCAACATTACTGAACGGATTTTGATGCAATTTGGCACACGGGTAGATCATGTCCTGGATTATCACATAAGCTACTTTTTATTCCGGAAAAACTTTTTCACATGATCGGAGCCGCGGGCAAAAGCTAGTTTTAAATAATGAGCGAACAAAACTTCGCTTAAAGAAAAAATAAATGGGTTGAAGTTGATTAATTTATGGCGTTTGAAACAATATCGTGTTCATTATGGGATGCAATTAATTACATGAGGCTGTTTACTTTTTGTGTAACGGAAGTCGGTTGCGAAGTTAGGAAGCGGTGAAAAGTTAGTGTATATTTAATAAGTTGTATATTTGGATATACTTTGGTGGTGGATGTGGAAGTTATAAAAAGGGAATATGCTTGAATCTTAGAGCTTTTCCAGTCTCCCTCTATCACGTCATGAGATGGAATACGCACGGCGAAAAGTGGGTGCATTAATTGCGCGTCTGCCTACCCCTTCGGGGATAAAAGGCGTGAGTGTGTATGTGTACAGTCAGCAGCATAAGTAGCTGAACAAATTCAAAATTTCAAATTGCCTATATACTTTTGTGTTCTTACCAATTTTTGTTTTCTCTTCACAAAAAGAAAATAACAGAGATTTATTTTACTTCAAACGAAGAAAAAATGTTTCAGTTTAACTCAACGCGTATATAGGCGATATGAAATTTTATTTTGTACAGATATTTATGCTGCTGACTGTACATGAAAAATATTGTAAGAAGGATTCTCGCTTTAATAAAATTACGTATTGACATGTCATTTGTAACTTACCCTTTTGTTCATAAAGGCCTCACAATAAAATATATTTTTTCTCTTTCACATCTTGTCCGCATCATTTCCCTCACAGTGCGGCTCGGACCCTGCTGTGAGGTCACTTTCAGCTTTTCTTATAAAAGTAGGTCATCATTTATTTCATTGTCGAATACTTATAATATATTTTATTTCGGCTAAGAACATTAGCCAAGATGTTTATTTATTTATTTAGAACATTATTATACACGAAATATAGTGTGAATATTATAATAGTTAGTTAATAGACGATAGCCTAGTTGGGAATGGAACGGTCTGCCGAGACAATGTCCGCAGGTTCAAAACCTAAGGCAAACACCTTTGACTTTTCGAAGTTAAGTGTGTATTGTTTATCAATTATCGTTCGCTTTAACGGTGAAGGAAAACATCGTAAGGAAACCTACATACTTGAGAATTCTTCATAAGAATTTCGAGGGTATGTGAAGTCTGCCAACCCGCACTAGGCCAGCGTGGTAGACTAAGGCCTAACCCCTCTCAGTAGTAGAGGATGCCCGTGCTCAGCTGTGGGCAGTATATAATACAGGGTTGGTATGGTATAGGTAGTTATTTTTCGAGTTATTCTCAGCAAGCCCCTTCATTTGATACCCATATTATACGAGTGCGTAAAAAATAACTAGTCCGCTATTTTGGATCGTCCGTCATATTGGATTTAGAGAGATCATTTTATTTTTTGTATTCTTCTCAACAAACCCTTTCATTTGATACCTATATAATGGACGTGCACAAAAAATAATTAGTACATCATCTTGGGCCGTCCGCCATATTGGCTTCAGAATGACGTCACTTGCTAACAATACATTATCACCCAAATTAAACGTGTATGCAAAATTTCAAAACAATCGGTTGAGGGTAACTTCTTCAAAATTGACTTGCAAGATACATACATTGCAAGTTAAATAAAAGCTTGTAAAAATATTGTACTTTTTATAAATAAATTGATAAGTTTTTCGGATTATAGGCTACATTCGAAGTGATCGACCATGCATACTATATATAATCTTGCCCATGTCGCTTGAAATTAATATTTGGCTTTAGATATTTGAGTGCGCATTTTTATTTAATATCCGGTTTCGTGCGGCTTATAAACAAAAATCTTTATCTTTCTCCATCTTTGTTTATGTTTATCTTTCGTCGTGCTTTTAAAACGGCTTTTGGAAAATGTATTACGTAAATGCAAATGATATTATAATTTTAATTAAATAAGATAAGTTGACGCATATCTTTGTTATCAACATTAATCAGCATTTATCTAATCGGTTTATCACTTTCTATCTTTATTTAATACTAGTATTGCTCGCGGCTCCGCCCGCGTGAAAAAGTTTTTCCGAGATAAAAATATTTTCCCGGGATAAAAAGTAGCCTAATATAAGTAGTACTCAAGAGTAATGTACCTTTCTATTAGTAAATGAATTTTCAAAATCGGTTGAGTAGTTCCGGAGATTAGCGCGTTCAACCAAACAAACAAACTCTTCAACTTTATAATATTAAGTATAGATATAATACGAGAGATATAGGAGAGAATCAAATCGTATCAGGTAAAAATGAGTAAATAAGAAAATCTAGCACAAGCAATCGCACTATGAAACCATCAAAAAGTGTCTAAATATATATTCCATTACATTTTAATTAAAAACTATTGCCATCGATAGTTGATGATCAGCAGGCTTTAATATAGGCCAGGTGAACAAAGGAATCCATAGCAATAACTTGAACGAGTACCCTCAACGGCGTCTGTAATGAAAGGGCTCTGTAGGAATTTTGTAGTACAGTGAGCTGTAAATATTCTCGATAGGGGATCTTAGGTGATGGGTTTGGGGGTGAAGCGTCGTTATTTATGTTAAAAGGGCCAGTGTCGACGTTTTGCCTAAATACCTGGTGGACACTTTATTAATATCAGGGTGGCGTGTCGAAAATGGAAGTAAAAAGTTCGGCATTAGATTATAGAGATGCTTTATAATAAGACTGAAAGTGTGTTGCTAGAGAGGGTGTATAATAATTATTATAAAGTGGTATGTTTTTTCATTGAAGTAATAATCGGGCATAGGAATAGCTTAAATATAATTATTTGATTTTGTACTAGGTTTCGCTCGCGCGTGAAAGCCTATCCCGCTAAAAAGGCTCCAAAACACAGTACGATGCCAGTGGCATCTTACCAAAAAAACTGATTAAAACATCAAGTATTTTCTAATGGAGCAGTTTACCGGGATAAAAAGTAGCCCATGTGTTAATCCAGTACATGTTCTTCACGTATGCCAAATTTCATCCACATCCGTTCTGTTGTTTCTGTGTTTACTTCTAACAAACTTACAAACATACAAACTTTTGCACTTATAATTAATAAGATAAGATAAAACTAGACGTTGACCGCGGCTCCGCCCGCGCGAGTAAGTTTTTCAGGGATAAAAGGCCCGCTGTATATTTTCCCGGGATAAAACATAGACTATGTGCTATTTTAGACTATCTCTGTGCCAATTTTCATCTAGATCCGTTCAGCCATTCTAGCGTGATTGAGTGACAAACATCCATCCCAACTTTTGCATTTATAATAGTAGTAAGTATAATGTTCACATACATCTTATAATTTTCCTACGCATTCGACTTTGTAACATAATATTAAACAGATCATTACTATACCTATTTTATCAAGGCTAGTGATTCTTTTCATAAATAAAAAGACATGTATACGCATATTCGACTCCATAAAACCCAACAGAGATTAACTTCCGTTATGAATGTGTTCAATACAACATTAGCCGTAGCGTATCGTAAATAACTCGTAGCATTCTACGCATCCGTAGCGTTTCCGCTACGCCATATCTCCGAGATACCGATGTAGCGTTAACGGTACTATATGGATATTGGGCTTTATTGGCGTACTGTTGACATTTCGTATAAAAAGAACGCTAATCCATCAATACATTCGAAATCAGTAATACGTTGTCAGAACTAAAAGAATTTTCTGGTTGATTTTCTAAAATCCATTTTGTGGATGATACATCAATACAAAACATGAGTATTATAGAGAATTCATATGTAGTACATTTGTATAATATTTTTTATATCTCATTAGCAAACCATGCGAGCTCGTTAGGTACATACTACCGTTTTGTATATTTTTGCCGCTAATCTGTGGTACGCATACTTACGCCTTTTATCCCCGAAGGGGTAGGCAGAGGCGCAACCAGTGCACCCACATTTCGCAGTGCGTATTCCGTCCCATGATGTGATAGGGGGCGAGCCTATCGCCATATCGGGCACAAATTCCAGAGTCCGGGCTGATACTGAAGAGGAAAACCCAATATCACTGCCTGACCAGGGGATCGAACCCGAGAACCCGAACCCTCAGCATTGCAGTCGTACCGTGATACAACTACGCCACCGAGGTAGTCTGTAGTATTTGGATCTGAATAACATTGTAGCCAGCGTAATTCCATGGCCTTAGGAGACATCTAATATTTTAGAGTGCCGAAGAAAATAAATTACGTACTACTTTATTATTCAATTGACACAGCGTTTAGGGATTTAGGAAAGGCCTACCCTAGAGAGTATTTGCGCTTCTGAAATCTCTCACTATACGAAATGAGATAAAAGTTGTCACTTCCGTAGTTTTCTGAAACAGTGGTACTACCAGCCTTTATGGGTTAATTATATTGCGTTACGATCGCTTTGAGACCCCGGTCAAAGCATTTTTTTTACCGTTCTCGGCACACTTGATGTTAAGTGAAGTGAAGGCCAAAGAAAGTGTTGAATTTTGTGCTTAGTATCAGCCGGGATTGTGGAAAATCTGCTTGGTATGGCGACAGGCTGGTGGTAGGTCTCTCATATGTAAGAGTCCGTCTTAGTGGGTACCACTGCAGTGTCTATTTCTACCGCCAAGCAGCAGTGTGCATGCACTGTTGTGTTTCGGTTTGAAGGACATTGTAGCCAGTGTAACTACTGGACATAATGAGACTTAACATCTTATGTCTCAGGATGACGAGCGCAGTGGAATGCGACACAGTACTTTGTAACTCAAGGTGCTGTATGGTGTTACTACTGTTTATGGGCGGTCGTATCGCTTACTATCAGGCGTGCTCGTCTCGTCATTCAATGCCATAAAAAAATCGCTTCATGGGACGCAACATACAAACAAACAAACAGTTGGTGCCCTAGTTTTCCTCTGCCCCTTCAGCGATAAAGGCGTAATTTTTTTGTTGTACTACTTCAGTCGAGCCGGCATGTTCTACAATGCCTACAGCGTGTCTATTGAATTCCCGGCAATAATCAGTTAATCAAACACGTAACACACGGTAGTTGATGATTACTGACATTGCTTCACCTAAGCGGTTGACCTCGATGCGCATTCCAGTTGTTTCATGGCATGCATAAGCTTGACAAAGCTGGCTGTGTGTCTCGGTCACTTCTGGAAGCGACTAAGACTTTAGCTGAGCCATCTGATTTACATTTTGGTAACTAAATCAATGTTAAGTGTTTACTATATAACGCGTTATCTATTCGAAACCCCGCCGTAGATATATTTCATAACAATGTAGTTACATATAAAAAACTGATCCGCAATTTTCTCAATGTCTCCGTTAAATTAAGTTAAATTAAATTATGTTTAGCAGATTAAGTTAATTAAACTAAGTTAATTCTTGTATTCTTGTATACTTACATTTTATAGAATAACATTTCATTTCTAGTAACTCTTCAGTTGTTAATTATTACTGTTTTTTATTCCTTTTTCATTATTATTTAGTTGTCACTCGCACTTGTATAAGTTTATTGTGAAACATAAGGTTTGGGTTATAATTATGTTAAAAAATCTCATTTGTCGCATTAAGTAAGTATTATGATTGTAACCTGTTTTGTGTGTAAAATAAATAAATAAATACTAATAATACTAATTGTCGGTATTTTATTAATGAGCATTAGGTTGTGGATTCGTTCGCATTAAATTTTGTTTTGGGTGAAATCATTTTCTGTATAGAAGCGATATTTATAAGATAGCCTCTATAGACTTAGAAAGAATTTCTGATATCGATATAGACGATAAAAAACTCTTGAATTACTATGAATTGGGCTTTGTGCCCTAACTATAGCCCCTTTGATCATAACCAGGGATTTGTTATACCTCCAGAAAATCATGTTCACCAATTGCTAATTATCTGCCTATCCCCTCGATCACAAGGCGTAAACTAACAAACACAAAATGAATTGTGAATTGAATTCAATACATTTCGAAATAATTCCAAGTCAAATCAAAGTGACAATTTAAAATAAAATTTACCAAATCTCCAGCGATGTTTGAGAGTTTATTTTTCGCGGTGAATTCCCTTAGCTACGGGCTTATTGTACAAATTTATAAACAAAACGCTCGACGTCTCAGTGTGTTCGAGCTGAAGGTCTTAAGGCTAAATGTAATTTAGGGGCCGGGGAGGCTGCCTGGATGAGCGGAGCGAGAAGCGGTCTATAGAGGCCTGTAAAGATCTCTATAAAAATGTGACCTTATTATACTACATGTTTAACACGATGAAACCTCATCCTTCCAGATTGCATTTTACTTCTAGTTTTCGTTACATTCCAGTTAGACAGATTAGTGCGATAATGATCGACCTGTAAACCGTCTTGCTCCTTAGGATCATATTTTTATTATGAAAGAAAGAACGTGATTAATCTTAGCGTGGGCGCGCAAGAATTAGTACTTTGTTGCCGTACTTTGTTGTAGTACAATAAGAGAATGTGGTTTCCGATGCACCTACACGTTTGACCATTGAAAGATTAATGTTTGTGGCAAGTATCAAGCATATGGCATATTTACAACCCGCTGTCCTCACCACCACGGCTTCTCCGAATTTCTTCGCCCGAGGCCCGTGAATAATTCATTCCGCGCTCTTTGCTGAGCGGCGGTGTTGCGGTGCGTTTGTCACGACTCCGCGACAACCGCGCGCGGTAATTTTCTCGCATGAGTCGCGTGCCAATCAATGTTTGTACCATGGTGTTACAGCCTGTCATCTTGTAAGATGTTGCATTCTTTACCAGATAAAGATTATAGTATGTTATGCTATAAGAAGTTAAATTGATACTTATGGCAGAAATAAATAAATGAGTCTAATGAGTGCAATCAAAAGATCGCTATTGAAATACTAGTTATTACAAAGTAAGCCATATCGTGTGGTTATTTTATGAGTTCTTTCGTCATCGGCTATAGATTCATTATTTAGGACATACATACATACAAAGCAACACGCCTCTTTCCTTTTTAAGCATAGCTACAAACTCAAGGCAACTCAACTTAGTAGAAAAACCCAAAATCACTTTTCCCGGCCCGGGATTCGAACCCGAGATCTCAGCATGATAGTCGTACCGCGCATGCCATTGAGGCAGATTATTTAGTAACACGAACTAAGTATCGAACCAAGAACTTCACGAATAGCACAAGCATGAAGCCACTAAACCAAAATATTAATACTTAAATAACTCTCAACAATGCCCTTATTGGCAAAGTAACGAATTAATATGCCCTTTACCCCAGAACTTAATGGGTGGACAAATAAAAAGCCCCAAATCCGATCCACTTACGTTAAGGGTGCCTTAATTAAGTACCACGTTCGCAGTGAATGGTATTAAGTGGGTTCCCAAGTCGATTACTAAGAGATCCGTCGAAATACCAGTTTAAATTATTGATTAGGTATAATTGACTTTAATATATTTTGTAAACATTTTGTAGCCTCGGTGCTGTAGTTGTGTTACGGTAAACTGCGGTCTCGGGTTTGGAACCCCGGTTGCATAAACTGATATTGGGGTTTTCTGTTCAGTATAGAGTCTACAATTTGTGCCCGGGGATCAAATCCTGGGACGGAATTCACACGGTGAAAAGTGGGTGCACTACTTGCGCTTCTGCCTATCTCTTCGTGGATAAAGAGCTTGTGGGTGTATAAATGTGTATATAAAAGCTTTTAATCAATATTTCAGAAGCAGTTTGTATGGGACATCAAAAATTGCAATCCATTTGTATTGCATTTCTATTTATTCTAAATCGCTCATCCATATAGCAATAGACAAATAAAACATCAGTTTGTTTAAGTTTTGTATAGATTCTATTGACATGATGTGGTAGACATTGACAAAGGTCACGGGTTCGAAAGCAGCCCTAAAGTACACCTTAGACTTTTCTGTTACGTGTGTATCCTTCGTCAATTATCGATCGGTTTAACCGCGAAGGAAAATATCGCAAGGAAATTTCATCATCATCATCATCAGTCGCATGACGTCCACTGCTGAACATAGTCCTCCTCCAAAAATTTCCAGACGGACCTTTCAAGGAAATTTACATACCTGGAAATTATAGATAACAATTTCGTATCTATATATATGAATTTATCCAATTAGTCCTAGGCCAGTGTCATAGACTATGTTTGTAACCCTGTCAGTAAAAGAGACAGTACCAAAGACCCAGTAGCGGCACAGTATATAATACAAGACTGATATTAATAAGCCTCATAATGCCCAAAATGACTTAACTGCAACTTCAAGTTCTTTTTATCGTTTAAGTTATTATAACAAATATTACACGAACAATATAAACCTACATTGGTTTGTATTTGATGCATAAATCACATCTCCGAACTTCAATTTTTTTTTTATTACATTGAATGACGAGGCGAGCATGCCGTTTGCCTGATGGTAAGCGATACGACCACCCATAAACAGTAGCAACACCATCCAGCACCTTGACTTACAAAGTACTGAGTGGCATTCGACTGCGCTCGTCATCCTGAGACATAAGATGTTAAGTCTCATTATGTCCAGTAGTTATACTGGCTACAATGTCCTTCAAACCGAAACACAACAGTTCATGCACACTGTTGCTTGGCGGTAGAAATAGACATTGCGGTGGAACCCATCCAGACGGCCTCTTACATAATGAGAGACCTACCACCAGTGAATAATATATAAACTTGAAACAAGTAAAGCATGGTATTTTCATTGAAGCAAAACTTCTAAAGCAGATTCCACATTATTCTTTTCATCAAAACAACACCTTGCCTGCCTTGAAAGCTCTTATCAAAGCCTTCCGAAATGTTTATTACCCGAGTGATTTAGTGGTGCTCGGCGGCAGATAATAATGATTTTATAGGCGCAACGGGCCTCTTCCGCTTACGATTCACGAATGCGGTGTCTTTGATATTTAAACATGTATAAATGTAGCCCTGTGTTTTTGTTTGAGATTTGGAAGCTATGACCTTTAATTGAGTTTTTTCTGTGTTGGTTTGGTATGTGTATCATCATCGTCATCATCACAGCCAAATGAAGTCCACTGCTGAATATAGGCCTCCCCTAAAGATTCCCAGACGGACCTGTGTTGGTATGTGTATATTAAAGTGATGAAAAAACGGTTTTTGTGTTCAAGTAATGCTCAATCTCTATGCAGAACCCACGATCTTCAGTTTCATAAGGCATGCACACTACTGATTCAACAGAAGCGAGTTAAGTATTTTTTAAATTTAAATTATTATTCTCACTATGAAAAAAGTTACAAGCAATAGCTAGTTTAGTTCAATAGGTAATTATGTTTTTTCCATTTTTTATAATAATACTACTTTATATTTTTTATATGAAATTGAATTGTTCAATAAAAAATACAACCTGTGTCGCCGTTAGATAGCGTAGTTTTATTTTATTATTATTAGTTCAGTAAATCCAAAGATTTCCTCTACAAAAAAATAAATCGAGATGGTTTGTATTATTGAATTAAAAGATCAAACTTTGTAATATTTTTTTGTTATTTTAACCATGTTTTAGTAATGGAAGACATTTATCACGCTTTTCTTAAACGCTACATTTGTTATCAAATATGACAAATGCGTTTCACATTTCACTATTCAAAACAAACAATTTTATTTGTAACAACTTTTAGTATTCAGTTTGAATCCTCAAACAGATTTATGAGATATAATGATTTTGCAGTCGCTTCTGAGTTCGCTATCAAAGCTAAACGTTGCCCGTTTTCGTGAATACATCAAATATTCCCTTCTTACAAGAGATTTTTGTAATAAAATTTGGCAGGCTATATATAGGATTTTTGCTGGTATAAATGCAAAAGGTATTTTATCGAGACAAACAAGTACTTTGCCTATCGATTGCTCATCAACAAAAGCATCATCATCATCATCACCTGCAAGGTGGACAGACGACTTGATAAAGGTTGCAGGAAGTGCAGGAACACGCTGGATACAGGCCGTTCTTAACAGGTCCGTCTGGAAATGTTTGGGGGAGGCCTATGTTCAGCAGTGGACGTCATGTGGCTGATGATGATGATGATGACTAGCAGAACTTTGAATAGATATGTTGTTAGTAAAGATTATTCTTGGATTGGGGTTCTAGTCCAAGAAGAGGCTCAGGCCGTAAACTGCAACCGCACACTGCAAGCGACACTACTAGTGTCTATGAATTTCTATGAAAATATTTCCGCAGCAACGCGACATTGTTAGCTGCCGCGGCGCATACGCTTGTATTTTTTTAGTACAAGATTTTAATTTTTAAATACAATAACACTGGCTTCTCTTAATTTTTATCATCACAACAAGTCATTATCTTTCTCTACTAAAAAGGCACATTAATAAATTCCCATAGCGTTGAAAGACATTGTGACTAGCGCGAAGGTATGAAGATGGGAGGCATACAGCCACGGCATGTGCGGTTTGTAGTCCATCTCGGAATAGGAGTGGCCGGTCGACTGCACCTGCAGGGATATGCGTCGGCTCGGACCTATACACTATTCACTATTAAGCGAAGTTATTTTACTCTGTCAGGACAAAAAGAAACAATATCCATTGAAACTGCAACGCGGAAACTAAATAAAATGCAGTATCACAAACAGTAAATTAATAATGTAAATACTCGAAGCGTGTTATTCGCAACGTACACACCAAATGGTTCCCAATTAGTATGAAATTAAATGTTGCTAAATGCGGGCTAATCAACACGGAATACCGCCCTGGGCTTTATACCGGTTAGGGTGTAACCGCATTTAAAATTCGCAGCTGATTAGAGAATTAACGCTTTTGTGCAATTAGCGATAAATATAGTAAAAACTACTGAACTACCTGACTGTCCTAAACAGGGTAATATTTTTGAGTGTATATATGACTGCTTTTGTGGCGTAGTACGACTGCAGTGCTGTTTCGGGTTCCATCCCCGGGTTGGGAAATGTTATTGAGTTCTTCTAATCAATATCAGCCCGGAGTCTGGAATTTGTGCCTGATATGGCGATAGGGTCGCCCCCTATCATGGCACGGAATAAGCTCAACGATGTGGGTGCGCTAGTTGCACCTTATGAGATAAAAGGCGTGAGTATGTATGTCTATTACTTTGCATGTTTATATATACACACGCTAAATATAGATCGGAGATCGTGTATTACATCTTTACGTTAGAGGGTCGTAGAGTTATATGAAAAATCCACGTCTTGTAAAAATGTAGTCTTATCTCTCCCGAGTTTACCAATCCCTTGTTACTAGGATTGCGGTAGCGTTTATCTTGATCAAACTTGTTTTATGAACGAATATTTCACAAGATGAATTGAGATGGGAAAGTAAAAATCCAAGGTTTGCCAAGAACTTTGTTATTATTTAAAACAATTAAGTACGATGACCCTCATTGTTGAGTAGTGTACTTTAAAAAGCATGATTAAAACACCAGTCAATCTGCATATTAAAATTAAAAATTACGTTTGGACTATAGAGATATTATTTTACGTTCCATCAGGTACAATATTTAATTTTGACGTGCCATGTTACGTATATAATTGTGTATATATCTGCCTTGTATACCGTACCATTGTTGGGAATCAGTTAATGCTTTAGTGCAGCTCGTGGTCAAAAATCATAAAAAGTGACTAATAAAAACACTTTCAAAAGCAAATACATAGTCAACAAATAGTGCTTACCAAATTCAAGTTTCAGGGTACATAAAGTATCTAAATTGCATGGACTAGATTTTTAAATGAAACCAGGCAACTATATTCAAATTAGTAAGTGGTTCGAGTAAGTGGTTTAACTGATGGATTGGCGATGCGGCAAGCAATAGTGAAAAACAAGGAGCGAAATTCATCAGCGCACGAGATCAAATGTTTGTGTGATGTGCAAATGTTTGGTCCAATATTCGTGAGTTTAAAGATACATAGGCGTAGTAAGTTTACCTAGAGCCATGGTAAAATGTATCGTATGGTTATCATGTTAAAAGTTATTTTACTACCAAATTGCCACAGTCTAAGGATAGAATACATTACACATTTATTAGTATATTGTATAATGAAGAGAAATAAAACAAGACAAACGAACGGAACGGTTTTGTCCAAATACCATTTTTAATGAGCAAAACAGGGATTGGTTTTCTATTTTATATACATCTAGAAGGACAATTGCGGATGGAAAAGGAGAGCTAAATATAATATTCGTTCTTTTTTTGTATAATTATGCTGGAAAATATATGCTAATAATATGCTATGCTATATGGAAAATATATGCTAATAAAGAGCTGTTATTAGTATTTTGTATGCACAGGCGTGGCGTTTACAATTAGGCGAGCGAATTGCTATCTTTTCTTATTAGATTATGAGATTAGAAAAACCTACAAAAAATATATAAATAGATATCTATCCATTATAAAAATTGTCTACTACTACACTCTATAAAATTGACACGAACTAGTCATTATTTCATGAGAAGTTACTTATTTTCTTCGCTTTTCCTAAGTATAGATTTTATTGACAACGGAATCGCAGAGCTATTCGGTATCTAGACGTTTATAATCAAAGTAATATGTACAATGAAAATGTTTGTATGAAATAAAATTTGTGTATTTCTGTTGACATCTGTTTAAATAAGTTGTAATTTGCGTCAGAAACTGTGATAGATGTCTCTTATAATGTCAGCGGGTTTTAGATGAATATTTTTCGTTAAAAATGGTTTTTATTTATTAGGCAACGCTTTTGGCTGTTTTCTTTGACTGCCTCGGTGGCGTAGTTGTATTGCGTACGCGTTACGAGTACGATTTGCGCACTGAGGTCCTGGTTTCGAATCCTGGGTCGGGCCAAAAACATTGTGACTGGGTTTTTCCATCTTAAAAATTACTCAGTCGCAGCTCGGAGTCAGGAAGTTGGCGGTGTGATACCCCCGTGCCTCGGAAAGCACGTAAAGCCGTTGGTCCTGCGCCTGATCTTTCTCCGGTCATGTCGGATTGCCGTCTCACCGGACTATGAGAGTGAAGGAATAGTGAGTGCACTTGTGTATTGCGCACACACCTGTGTACTATAATTTCTCCTGCGCACCTGGCTTATCTCCGTTAAGATTGGCCGCCGTAGCCGAAATCGGCTAGGAAGGGATTATTATTATTTTTCATATGATTTGTTTATAAATGTATGCTCCAAAGTGTGTCTAGCAAGCTGCACTCATAAAAACTAATCTAAGGGCGGTATTATTAAATCAATCTCAAGTTTGAGTTACATCTCAAGTATTGATAATTCAATACATTATGTCTACTTGAGATGTAACTCAAACTTGAGATTGATTTATTAATACCACCCTAAATCTCTTGTAAAATTAGCATGGTAATAGGATGTTGTGTCGGTTCTACTTTTATGACATAAGAGCAGATCATACACCTTAAGTTCGTCGATATCCCTGCTCAAAGGGCGGGGATAGGACTATATATATGCCTACCATCAAAAATAAGTTTGAATAATGAACGCAGCGTAGTTCCATGCAAGTTTCGTAACGTCCAGCACGTGTGGTTCTGTTAAGGAAAGGTGACGGTGGGATAAGGTAAGGTATTAGACAATGTTCAGAATAACGGTTTTGATTGAATGCATTATGCCTCAATCCGATGTCCGTAAGAAAAATCTATTATTCATAAAGTCTTTTGATATATTAAAACGCAGAATTGGTTATATAAAGAGCGAGCTTATCTCAAACCCGACTCCAGAGGGCAGAGTTTGTCTCGGAAATAAAAGGAATTCGGTGAGTCTGATAACAAAAATATGGCAAGAATACTTGTGTGGGGTCATGGAATGTTTAATGCTGGATTGGTCTGTGGTGAAATATGATTTTGCGCTAAAATGTTTTTCCACCATACCACATCGTATAATATGGGTACTAAATGAAGGGGCTTACTGAGAATAACTCGAAAAATAACTACTAATACCATACCAGCCCTGTATTATATACTGCCCACTGCTGAGCACGGGCCTCTTCTACTACTGAGAGAGGTTAGGCCTTAGTCCACCACGCTGGCCTAGTGCGGGTTGGCAGACTTCACATACCTTCGAAATTCAGAGAATTTCTCAGGTATGCAGGTTTCCTCACGATGTTTTCCTTCACCGTTAAAGCGAAATCTTTGTGAAATGTTTTTCATTGTCATAAAAACCGATTTGGGCTGTGCCGATAGTAAGTTAAAATAGTTCGCGTGTTTATTCCTATATAATATAAAAGTTTACTGTTATTGAATGCCTTTTTGTATAAACATGAATATTGTAAAAGTCTTGTGTTAACGCCAAACAAGATTTCGGTATAATTTTTGAATCAATATTTATTTTATGACTACAATAATAGCTTATTTATGTATTAACTTATATAATATTAAAATTTATAATATAGCAAACCGACACACAACGATAACTCTGAAATTAAATCAAAGTATAGCTAAGAATTCGCAAGAATGTATTTTTACCAGTTCCAAAGTTGTGAAACAACCTATCCAGTGTGTTAGAATACATGAAAGAAAAAAATGTTTTCGAGCCAGCGATGGCCCATTGTCGCGGACATGCAAGATGGCGGTCGTTTTTTTATTTTGAACAAGCCGAACGTATCATATAAAGGGACTTCGGTATCGGGAAAGATATAATGCACAATACGATAACATGATTTGATTGCTTACATGAAGAGAAATAGAAATGTGAAATTCTTATGAAAATGTCGAGGCTTTTCAGAAAGAAAATCGAAATTTCGCACTTTTTCCCTCAACGGCTGTTTTCTTTATTTCTACATATTATAAAACAAAGTCCCACTGTCGCGTTTCTCTATCTGATTGCGATAAACTCCCTGACGGATTTCGATAAAATTTGATACAGATATAGTTTGAGTCCCTGGGCCTTCCCAGGGCATGGGCTACTTTTTTCCTAGAATAATATATAGCGGCTTTTTTTATCCCGGATAACTCTATCACGTGAACTCTAGCAAAAGCAAGTTAATTCTAAAATATTTTTGATATATATTTCCAGTATTTTCATAGATTGCCTCAGTGGCGTAGTTGTATTACCGTACGATTGCAATGCTGAGGTCTCGGGTTCGATCCTCGGGTCGGGCAAAGTGATATTGGATTTTTCTATTCATTATCAGCCCGGAGTCTGGAATTTGTGCCCGATATGGCGATAAGCTCGCCCCCTATCATGAGATGGAATATGCACGGCAAAAAGTGGGTGCATTAGTTGCGCCTCTGCCTACCCCTTCGGGGATAAAAGGCGTGAGTGTGTGTGTGTGTGGATTTTTATAGAATATTGTCCTGAAAAGGCTCGATCTATATGAATATTGTGACGAATAAGATAGAGTTATAAAATATTTCCTAGATATATGAAAGGCTTGAACATGGGAATCATAAAATAATGCTGTCGTTGTGATTGGTTTTACTGTCTCATTTCTATGAGACTTAGGGCGGTATTAAGAAATCAATCTCACGTTTGAGTAAAATCTCAAATAGAATTTAATATAACGAACCATTTAATAAACCAAGCTTAAGCCGTCATTTAAGAGCTTATTCTCAGTTGAGTAATCACTTTTTTTTTTTTTTTTTTTTTTTTCGCGGAGAAAGTGTCTTATTACTACCGCCCAGCCTTCAAGGGGGGCGACTGAGCGGTTATGTTGGGTTCACCGTGCCTTACGACCCGGCGTTGAGCCGCTCGGAGAGATGTAACCATCGGGCGACCGCCGGGCCGAGTCCCTAACCTATGTACAACGCACGGCATACCAACCAAAACTCCGCGGTGGCCATCTTCGGCGCATTAGGGACGGCTGCGGGCTTCCTCTGACTAATGTCTAAGTTGTCGTCCGCAACCGCCCCTGCGCGGTGCCGCCTGGTGCGGCCCGTCTCCTGTTGTGGGGGGGCTCAGGAGCCCCCGGGCACCGAAGGACGCCCTCGGCGTCAACGGCAGCGTGAGGCCTACCAGCCACGCTGCCGTCCATCACGGGGATCGCTACAATGTGCTAATAAAACACAAATATTAAAGACGGACAGCCCCCTGCCGCCCGCCTGCGACCCCCGGTGGCCCCCATTAGTCGCCTTTTACGACAGGCAGGGGATACCGTGGTGGAATTCTCCAAACGCCCCCAATCCACAGGGCGGAAGACGCCGGTCAGTCGTCCACCCGGCGCCTCCTACGTCTTGTCTGGCGGCGGGAGGGATCTCCGCGCCTCCGATCCCTCTCGGCACTCTCCTTCCGTGAGAGGACCACCTCACAGAAGTGTGCCACCGCACGCCAGGACCTCCGGCTGTCGACCATGGAAGTGACCACGGCCGGCAGCGAGAGGTCTCCTCCGACGACTGCTCTGAGAGCGCTGCGCTCCTCATCCCAGGCTGGGCAAGACTCTAACGTATGCTGGGCCGTATCCAGCGGGCAGTTGTCACAGTGGTGACACACGGCCGACACCTCCTTCCCCACTACCCGCCACAAGAACTCACCGAAGCAGCCATGCCCGGTGAGCACCTGCGTCAGGCGAAACGTTGCCTTACCGTGGCGCCTGTTCAGCCATTCGGCAAAGACAGGACGCACTGCCGCGACGACCCTGAGCCCCGCTGACGGGGCCTCCAGCCTGAGACGCCACTCCTCCACGGCGGCTCGCCGTAGGGAGGCCCTCATGGCCTCCACTTCCTTCAGGGCCGGATGTTGCCCGCGACTGGACGCCTCCTCCCGCCAATGAAAGACATCGGAGAGGGATTTGGCGTCCAGATCCCAGGGCAGAAATCCGGCCAACAAACAAGCCGCCTCGAAAGAGACCGTGCGGTACGCCCTGATCGCCCGCTGCGCCAAAGCTCTCTGCGGAGTGCGCAGGAGGGCGACGCAGGGGCGGTTCAGGGAGTCAGCCCAAACGGGGCTGCCATAGAGGGCCATGGACCGCACGACTCCGTGATATAACCTCCGGCAATGGATGCCAGGACCTTCCAGGTTGGGCAGCAGGCTGGACAGAGCGCCCGCTGCCCGAGACAGTTTCGTCCCCAATTTCTTGAAATGGGCGCGGAATTTCCATCGGCTATCCAAGACTAATCCTAGATATTTCATCTCTTTGTCGATGGGAATCCGCACCCCCTCAACCACGATGTGGGCACCGGCCGGTGGCCCTCTCCGAGGCCCATGGAAACAAATGGCCTCGGTTTTCTCGAGGGCCACCTTTAAACCCAACCGTCGAATCCGACTTACTACTTGGCCGGTGCCCACCGCCGCCAAGGTAGCGGCGTCCCGGAAGTTGAGTAATCACTGCTACGCAAATAAAACTCAGCTTTCTAAATCCGTCACATTTTGTAACTTGTGATGCTTTTTGAGCTGATGTTAATATGGGTTTATTAAATAGCGATTATCTTGAGATGCTGACCTTAATTTGACAGCGTCTCAGCTGATATCGCACTTCAGTGTAAAATTGAGTTGCATCTATTAATATCTCAACCTTTGATAAATTATAAACCTAGATAGAGTGACGCGCTGCAATGAAACTAAAACAAACAGGCCAACTTTTCTTAAGCTAGTATGCGTGACAGCTTTGTCATACGCTATCTCTGCATCATTCTGCGTATCCTTGTATGCGCGCATAATGATACCAGTTATTACATGGTTTCTATTAAAATGGGGAGAAAATTATATCCATGAAAAACAACAAAAATTAATTCACTCGAACTCATTTAGTGGGCAACTGTTGGCCTCTATTTTTTTCGACGCTTTTCTAGGTGTATAACTAATCAAAGCTCTCAACATCTTATGTCTCAGGGTGACGAGCGCAGTGGAATCCCATGCATTACATTGTGATTAAAAGTTCTGTATGTTGTTGCTACTGTTTATGGGCGATCGTATCGCTTACCATCGAGCGAGTGGAACGATCCTCTTGTCACTTAACTGCGATTTAAAAAAAACTAAAAAGTCATTAAGAATCTACACACTACTATATTTTGGCGGGTGGATATTTGTGTACATTTCTGGAACAAGTCTGGAGGATACTTTATGGTTATAATGTCGATGGTGCATCAATTATTCACGCTTATCCTTCCATAAGTTGGGACTCGATACTTCGCTTTTGGTGAACTCGCAATAAGGTTAGTGTTATCATCGAGACATGCTTTCGGAAGAGGAAATGACACACACACACACACACATACCTTTTATCCCCGAAGGGGTAGGCAGAGGCGCAACTAGTGCATCCACTTTTCGCTGGGCGTATTCCGTCCCATGATGTGATAGGGGTGAGCCTATCGTCATATCGGGCACAAATTCCAGAATCCGAGCTGATACTGAATAGAAAAACCCAATACCGCTGCCCGATCCGGGGATCGAACCCGAGACCTCAGCATTGCATTGTACCGTAATAAACTACGCCACCGAGGCAGCCCGAAGTAAATACTACCGTGTCTCGAATTATGATGAAAATGTGGTCGTTTTGTTTATTTTCCACCAGCTTTTGCTCGCGGCTCCATCCGCGTGAATAATTATTTCCCGGATTAAAAAGAAGCCTATGTTACTCGTCGATAACGTAGCTTTATATTGATAAAATAATTTTCAAAGTCGATCTAGTAGTTATTGAGTTTATTCGTAAACACACAAAAATAGAAATCTTACCTCTATAATATTAGTGTAGATTTGTCGCCACGATGCCATGCAATTTGGTGAGAGCGAAGCGTAGTTCCTCGGAGCGTAGTTGCTTCATCATCATCACCCACATGAAGTTCACTGCTGAAAATAGGCCTCCCCTGCTTACATCCTGGTAATGCTACTGCCCATTATAATGCCTGTGACATTTAGCTGCGCGATGCGCCATTATTAGAATGTTACTTCCTGGGATATGTTTAGAAAATATCCTGTGGCTGGTGATGATGATACTATATACCTTATATTGATGCTGTCAGATATATGAAGCTTTTGTTTGCGGCTTCATTCGCGTGTAAGAGTTTTTCCAGGATAAAAGTCCCGCTATATACTTTCCCGGGATAAAAACGAAGCTTAAACCTTCCTTCTCAAAATATTTCCATTCCAAATTAATCAAAATTATTTTGATAGCTTTTGAGTGTATAGCGTACAGACGCGACGGTGACTTTGTTTTATATTATGTATAAGAAAGGAATGATATAGTTAATTCTTCAATAAACAATAACATTATTTTCTACGTTGGTTTAACTTTTTTTATGGTATTGTATGACGAGACGAGCATGCCGTTCGCCTGATGGTAAGCGATACGACCCATAAGCAGTAGTAACACCATTCAGCACCTTGAATTACAAAGTACTGAGTGGCATTCCACTGCGCTCGGCATCCTGAGGTATAAGTTGTTAAGTTCACCTATAGGTTATAACATCCTAAGATTACATATATCCGGAACTCGACCCATAAACCCCGGCATAGCAGCCCAGTGGGCTTAGAATGTGACACGAAGACGCAACTCGCAAAACGATGTCGTTTAATTTTGATGTTTGTGATTGATCGAGAGACCAATACGTCAGTCTCTCAACCAATCCCAATAAGTCGAAACGGAGACGTGACGTGTTTTTTTGTCACATTCTAAGCCCACAGCCCAGTTGTCACGACGCAGTTCAATATAAAAATGCAGGGACATTCGAACGCGGCCATTGTGCAAAACGCATTGTACCGACTTACAATGTATCACGGGTTTATTTATTGACATGCCTAGAAATAGGTTGCATATTGGTTTAACCGACTGTTAGGAAGTAGGGTGTTGAAACCTCTGTCAATTTTAAAAAGCTTGATGTAGATAATATGCGAATAATAATTCTTTATCCAATGTACAATCAGCAGCAAAAGTAGATGAACAAATTCAAAATTTTGTGTTCTTACTAATCTTTTTATTCTCTTCACAAAAATAAAATACAAGGTATTTACTTTACTTCAAACAAAGAAAAAAATATTTCAGTTTAACTTAACGCGTATATAGGCGATTTGAAATTTTGATTTACTACAGATATTTATGCTGCTGACTGTACATTCGTAGTAATGTCAAATTTAATTAAAGTTCATATAGTGACGGAATGCAGTAAAATAAATATTGATTAGATTCTCTTTATTACTACTTATTATGACTTTGTACGTAAAGTGGACAGATTTTAAATTTGTCGGTTCATTTGTTGTACGAGATTGATACTGGGTGGATGTCACCTACCTACCTTGTTCCGGCTAATCAGATAATCATTCCATGATCCTGAATCATTTGCCATCATTTCAATGTGGTATCAATCTATTGCTAAACGTGTTTGCCAAAGTTTAGACTCTACGACTTATCACTAGCCTAACATCATGTGGGTGATCCAGGGCAAATTATGTGAAAAGATTCAAGTATTGCTCGAACTGGGAATGTAATAAGGTCCTTCCCATAGCCCACATATCGTCGGGGATAGTGCAATACTGCGTAACTAACATTGGTAAATACCGCGTATGTGAAAGAAAAAAATATAGCATTATCAATTATAAGTTAAGTGACGTAAGTATCAATTTCAAATAAACTTTTTCGTCACTTACGAGGTATTTGCCAATGTTAGTTACGCGATTTTGCACTATCCCCGACGATATGCAATTATTATTGTCAATAATCATTACCACTATAACATTGTTTTTATGCAAGCACAGCCAAGTGATCCCACTGTATCTGATGATCAGCAGAAAGGTCCAGATACTGTCGACTGACGAGCGATGAAAACCTCTTACCAATCGACACAATTATGCCGACCTATTTGAACAGGATACACAGGCTGATCCCGGAATCCGACATACTTACGTGGGCCACTATTAACTAAAATCTCAATTACTCAGTTTTATCACCAAACTTGTATTGAACGGAAAATTTCCCTAGGGATAAATATAACACAAAGCGCTTAACAATAGCGGAACATGACGATGCCTCAAACGTCGCGCACGACAGTATTGTCGTTTCGGAACAAACAGTATTGCCGGAAGTGGTGCAGATGGATGGATTTCACGAATTTATCGTGAAAGCCGTAAAACAAGCTTTAGTTGGTATGTTGTTAATGTTTTTTGGAGTGGAAATGGATTTTACAACACTATTGTTTCTATTATTATAATAATTGATTTGAAAAGGTTGAGGGAAAGAGCTGATTGCAATTGTCATTCATTTTAACCGCGAAAGAAAGGAATTTCTAAGTTGTTAAAATTCTAAGACAATAATCTTAGCAACAGTGTGCATGCACTGTTGTGTTTCGGTTTGAAGGACATTGTAGCCAGTATAACTACTGGACATAATGAGACTTAACATCTTATGTCTCAGGATGACGAGCGCAGTGGAATGCCACTCAGTACTTTGTCAGTCAAGGTGCTGGATGGTGTTGCTACTGTTTATGGGTGGTCGTATCGCTTACCATCAGGCAAACGGCATGCTCGTCTCGTCATTCAATGCAATAAAAAAAAATAAAAAAATTTAGTTCGTTACTTTATCATCATCAGCCATATGACGTCCACTGCTGAACTAAGGCTTCTCTTAAAGATTTCCAGACGGACCTGTCAAAAGCGGCCTGCATCCAGCTGTACGTTACTTACGTTAGCAGAAATACAAGGCAGTAGGCCTTACTCGGATGCATTCTCATTTAATAAGAAAAATACTCAGGAATCTATACTAATATTATAAAGCAGAACGATTTGATTGTTTGTTTGTTTGTATTGAATAGGCTCCGAAACTACTGGACCGATTTGAACAATTCTTTCACCAATATAAGCGAGTTTAATTTTAATAGCGAATACATAATCAGCGAGTACTGATTTAATTTTACTGCCTCGGTGGCGTAGTTGTATTGCGTACGCGTTACGAGTACAATTTGCGCGCTGAGGTCCTGGGTTCGAATCCTGGGTCCGGCCAAAAACATTGTGACTGGGTTTTTCCATCTTTAAAATTACTCAGTCGCAGCTCGGAGTCAGGAAGTTGGCGGTGTGATACCCCCGTGCCTCGGAAAGCACGTAAAGCCGTTAGTCCTGCGCCTGATCTCTCTCCGGTCATGTCGGATTGCCGTCTCACTGGACTATGACAGTAAAGGAATAGCTAGTGCACCCTGTGTATTGCGCACAAACTTGTGCACTATAATAATAATATCTCCTGCGTATCTGGCTGATCTCTGTTGAGATTGGCCGCCGTGGCCGAAATCGGCTAGAAAGGGTATATATCAGCGAGTAACATAGTCTACTTTATATCCCGGGGAAAAATAAAGTGGGACTTTTATCCCGGAAAAACTCATTAACGCGGGCGGAGCCGCGCGCAGAAGTCTAGTATAATATAAAACTTGAAATGTTTAATTCGTTTTAATTTTGGTAATATCTACATTGTACATTGCACTTCTGCCTACCCCTTAGCGGATAAAGGCGTGATGTATGTTTTGTTTTACATTATAAATATTAATAAAATATGTCAGAAACATAAAAATAAAAAAAAACAAATAAAATATTTAGTATAGAATTTCTTAAAGCAATCCTAACCCTAAGCCTTGGGTACCTAAGTCTCGTATCTACTTAAAGACTAGCGGCACGCGGTCCACTGCAAGTATCAGCTCAGTTAAATCTTATCAGCGTTAGGCGATTACAAAGAGAGGATTTTATTTGCAAATATTGTGGAGTATTTTGAAATTTCACTTTATTTTAAAGATTTACAATACAAAAAAGCATTGCGCTTATATCGCCGAAGGATAGGCAGAGGTACAACCAGTTTACCCACTTTCACGCTGTGTATAGTCCGTCCCATGATGTGATAGGAGGCGAGTCTATCGCCATATCGGGCACAAATTGCAGACTCTGGGCTGATACCGACAAGCCAATATAACTATGCCCGACTCGGGATTTGAACCCGGCACCTCAGAGCGGTGTACCGCGCACGTATTACAATTACGCCATCAATAGAGTCCAGATATATTAAAGATCGACCATTATACAGAGGTAAAGTTTTTTGGCAACTTTTTGTCAATGCAGAAAATTCTTTCACTAATAGAAATTTATGTTCACGCCTATCCCGAGCGCAGATTTTTATCCAAGAAGAGTCGCGAGTAGAAGCTAGTTATTTTTAATTGTTGCCAGTTACACCAATATCTCAATATATGAAACAGTTGCGCACTACACTGGACATGTGAAAGTTGTTTTTCCCAGAATCACATTACAATTTATCAGAACGAGTATACGAAGCTTTTATATTAAATCACACATGCACACACACACACACACACACGCACACACACACACACACATACACTCACGCCTTTTATCCCCGAAGGGGTAGGCAGAGGCGCAACTAATGCACCCACTTTTCGCCTTGCGTATTCCGTCCCATTATGTGATAGGTGGTGAGCCTATCGCCATATCTGGCACAAATCACAAACAAGTTAAATCACACACAGTTTGATTTTATTTGCTTTTGTCAATTTATTTGGATATTTGTATTTATAAACGCTCACTTATAAATATTTCATGCCACCGCAATGTTTATTTCTACCATCAAGCAGCAGTGTGCACGCACTGTTGTTTTCTGGTTTGAAGGAAATTGTAGCCAGCGTAATTACTAGGCATTATGAGACTTAAGACTTTATATCGCAGAGTGACGAGCGGAGTAGAGTGAAATTCAATGTTTTGTATAGTAATATTATTACTGGTTATGGGTGGTCGTATCGTTTACTATCAGACGAGCTATAGATATAAAAACAACTTGTACATTTGGATTGTGGACTGTGAGGTTCTAAGTTCTGAGATAAGAAAATTTTATTTTTCTGAAGTGACATATTTTCAATTTAAAACACATCAGTGTTAAGTACCCGGGGTTAATATGAATGACAATGCCTGCCTCCCTATCACCTTCTGGGCCGGAAAAAAGAGCAAAGGAGATGTCCGTTTTTGTATGGGTGTTGGGCCTCAAAATCTAACCAGGCTCAAACTTTATGGAGACTAAAATGGCAACAATGTGGATCTTGGATCCATTAATAAAATATTTTCAGATCTCCATTTATAACATTTTTTTAAAAAAACAGTCATTTTAAGATCAGTTTCTAAGAAAGGCCTACTTTTTGGGAATACTATCCAAATATATATAAATCTTGGTTAGAATTTTAAACCCTTTTTGGACATGTCCTTTATCCCTACCTCTCTTTCTCTGCTTACTCCTTCTGAATAATGGCGTGTCTTGACTATACATACTTGTAACATAATGAACCCCGAAAAATTACATGTTCAAGTACAAATTTCGTACAAACTCAACGCATAACTTCACCAAAGGTATACGTATGGCGTTCACAAATTATGAACTTGGCAGGAGCGGCCCACATCCTCGAAATAAGTTTATTATAAACTTCGCCGGCAAGTTGAAAGTGTAGTTAGCTATTCGTGTGATACTTAACTACTGTTTGCGCACGGTTTCGCTTACTTTTAAAACTTCATGCATATTTCTGCGGTTTTTATGTTTGTGTTGATGGTTGACTTTAATTGGAATTCATATAAAGAGGTAACAATACGTTTGGATCGCAAAGGTATTCTGCAGAACTGTTGTTCAATTCGGAATTTACACACATACACAGTACACTCACACACACGCACACACACACGTTTAATCCCCGAAGGTGTAGGCAGAGATGCAGTGATATTGGGTTTTTCTCTTCAGTATCAGCCTTGAGTCTGAAATTTGTGCCTGATATGGTGACAGTCTTGACCCCTCCACATCACGAGATTTTCCTCAAAGTGCATTTAAAACTTCTTGATTGATATCCTAGGTAGGCGACTCGACTACACTTTTTTGTTTTCTTTTATTTATTCTTAATGAACCATATTTGCGAAAATCAAGTCTTCTTCCTTTGGTTTAAGGTACATATTTGTATGGACGTGTTCATGACGGATGATTGGTCACTGAACCACGTAATTACTTTGGAGGAAGTCGACGCTGTCCAAGTTGTGGAGGAAGTTCGCTAAACTGACGAATGATTGCTACTCTTAACTTAGTGAAAAGATAACACCTGAATGTATTTTATATTACAATGAACATTTTTATAACTTTTTTATGGAATTGAATGACGAGACGAGCATGCCGTTCGCCTGATGGTAAGCGATACAATCACCCATAAACAATAGCAACACCGTTCAGCACCTTCAGTTACAAAGTACTGTGTGACATTCCACTGCGCTCGTCATTCTGAGACATAAGATGTTAAGTCCCATTATGTCCAGTAGTTACACTGGTTATAATGTCCTTCAAACCGAAATACAACAGTGCATGCACACTACTGCTTGGCGGTAGAAATAGACATTGCGGTGGTACCCACCCAGACGGACTCTCACATATGAGAGACTACCAGTAAACTAACTAACTCTCAAACTTAATAATGTTTCAGTTTATTACTAACGAAATATTATATATACTGTATGAATGTAAGTAATGCTGAAGAACCGATTCTTATCAATTGCTTAGTGATTCCTTAATTCAAACCTCAGGGAATCCACGCTGCTTCTTACAGGGACAACTGCATTAGATTTTAAATAATTTAAACAAACCACTTACGCTCACAGTTTAGGGCCCACTCTAAAGTCTTATTGGGTGCCTAAAAATATACACCACAAGTCGCAATAATTTTGTAGTCATAATAACACAGAACTAAAATTATTGGTATCGCAAATATGATTGTGAAGTATTAACAGACTGAGTTTACATTACAGTATAAAGCCAGTTAAAGAACTTGCCATACAATCTACTAGAGAGAGATTTCCCCGAAATCCAAATTTCCAATATCAAGTACGAATGAACAACGTTTGGGGGCATAACTGGATCTAATAGAGATATATGATCCAGTTAACGGATGTCACATGACCATTTTTCCCGGAAGTCTGAAATTTGATTTTTCTAAAATCTTCGCGCACATCCAACACATAAATCAGAGTTCGCACCGTCCGCGCCGGAAAATTCATGCCGCAAACATTTTTGTTCCATTTTCAATGTGTTTAAAACATTTTCCGTGTTTCATTCTTGATGAAAAACACCCTTCATATTGCCTGTTCACTTCAAGATTTTTCATGTTCGCGTTGAATTTATTTTTGTCGTGAATTTTCCCCGCTTGATAGGAGTTACGCGGTAGTTGGCGCTCTTTTATTTGTGCAGCGAAAATGTCTGATGTGTAATTATTTTTCCCGCCATTATTCCGCTATTTTCCTTCTCTATTTCTGTGTTGTAGATTTTTACTGGCTATTTGATCAATTTTGTACCAACCTCCGTTCTATAATATGATAAACGATTGTTATTAATCGATTTTATTTCTATTATACTTACCATTTGATGTGCTGCCATTATTTTTTTCGTATCTGGTACGATCTTGAGCCTTATTCTGCCATAAAATTACACACATCTGGATCCTTTTCGACAGTATCATGGGATACACGTTGCCCGCATGCTTTGTGTAATACGTATTACTTTTTTGTTAATTGTTTGTGTGCGTCCAAGTATATTGTGTAAATAAATGTTTCTTTCTTTGTTTCTTTCACACACTCACGCCTTTTATCCCCGAAGGCGTAGACAGAGACGCAACTAGTGCACCTACCTTCCGCCGTGTATATTCCGTCTCATGATGTGATAGGGGGCAAGCCTATCGCCATATCGGGCAAAAATTCCAGACTTCGGGCTGATACTATTATCACTTTGCCCGACCCGGGGATCGAAACCGAGACTTCAGCATTGTAGTCGTACCGTAATACAACTATGCCACCGAGCCGGTCAAAAGCAAATATACAGTTGGTGCAAAAACTAGCTTTCGTCATTGTTTTTCGACTATCTGCCACCTGTCGACTGTTCGGTAGTATGAACTATGTGGTAGCTTTGGTAGTAACAAAATATGTGGACCCTATTGATTTACACATACAACCGGTTACAAGGTACAAGGCGTAGTGGAATAAGGCCTAACCCCTCTCAGTAGTTAGAGGAGGCCCGTGCTCATCAGTGGGCAGTATATAATACAGGGCTGATTGCATTGTATGCATTTAACCGGTTTCATATTGTGTGATAATTAATCAGTATCAGCCTGATAGAGGTAACACTTTAGCTCATTACCTAATTTAGTTTTATGATTGAGTCTGGAATTTGTGCCTATTATGACGATAGGTTCCACATACCAGATCATGAAGACAGAATATACACTGAGAAAAGTGAGTGCCCTAGCTGCGCCTCTACCTATCCCATCGGGGATAAGAGGTATGTGTGTGTGCATTTTCAAATTATCACTATTTAAAAAAAAAAGTTGGTAAAACCAAAAAAGCACTTCACAAAACCTACAATAAAATTTTACCTTACTAAAGAATGTTTCCTACAAACTTAAGGAAATTAATTTACCTACTCATAACAGGAAATAAACACAACCGACCGCAACTTAACAATTTCCCTCCACTTTAAAAGTTTCGTTAATTCTCCATAATAATATGCATTTTGCAACAAGATTTTAACACGAATTTCCGGTTGAAAGCCGCCTGATGTTCGTTACATAATCCTCTGCCTAACTTTTTTGCTTGTGTGAAAATTTTAAATAGCACACAAGGCATTCCTTCGCTGAACTTGGCCAATTTATATGCTAATACACACCTGACGCTGCAGTTTTAAGAAAATTTAATGTTTAATAGACATTACGGAGGCGCATCCGCATCCATAGTTATAGAGCCAGTCTTAAAGTTTATGGAGTCTGAATAAATTGCTTTTGCATACGCGCATAATGCGTTAGTCTATAAGCCATTTTGCCTCAATATAGCACTGTCAAGTTTATATCCGTAGTAGAAAAGTAATCAAATTGGAATAGCGTGAAATACAGCCGTAGTTTAATAGCGCGTAGCAGATACAAAGCGTAGCGTTATAATTTGTAGCATGTATTGTTCGTAGCACTTTCTGTAGTATATGAGTTCGTAGCGCATACGAGTTTGTAGCGATACAGCACGTAGCAGATACAACAAACGTTCTGCATACTTGGCATGACTTTGTTAAAAAGTCAAATATTTTAAGCTTGTGCTTCGTACCCGAAGCGGATAGCTTTAGGAAACTCGTGTGTAGACTTTAAAATGTTGGAAGTGATGCTTTACGTAACCTCTAAGTGCTGCGGGCGATAAGTTAGCGCAAAGTATAAGTTCGAGGCAAGCATGATGTGTTTAAATATAGGAATTTTGTGCTAATATTCAACCTGACTGCACTAGATGTTAATGTTTAACGTCAAATTTACATTTTCATTCATATAGAGCTTTGAATGTAGTTAATGAATCATACTAATATTATAAACGCGAAAGTTTGTAATAATGTATGGATGTTTGTTACTCTTTCACGCAAAAACTACTGAATGGATTTAGATGAGATTTAGCACACGGGCGATTTCATCCAAATTCGTTCAATTGTCTCTGCGTTTGCTTCTAACAAACAAACAAACATTTTCACAATAACTTTCGGATTTATAATGTTAGTAAGATTACTAGTAATTAGCCGTTATTGATTCTTTCCGTTATTTATTATTTGTACTTTTAGGAGATAATAAGTAGCTTGTATGCTAATCTAGTAGTTGGTCTATAAATGCTAAACTTATTATACACCCTCTTAGTTATTTATGCATTTACTTCTAACATTCAAACATCTTAAAAAAATATTAGTATGAAACAGGATATGACTGAGAAATAAGTCAAATAAAAATTACATATAAACCAAGTCGTCAAGAATTCAGCATCAAATCGTTTGTCCCTGCATATTTCCGTTTTGCGTAGTTTATCCAGAGTTAAGTCAATCAAGAGACTCGCGACACGATTCGAGGAAGCCTTTGAAACATCTGCCCCTGTATCAGAGGGGAATACTAATTCGAGATAGAGGGAGCGTGCAACTTAATTTGGCTGTAAGCAGTGGCTGTGCGTCGTATTCACTGCCCAGCTGATTTCAATTTTAAGGCCTACGGAATAGCTGAAATCGTTATAGTCATCATCATCATCATCATCATCGGCCACATGACGTCCACTGCTGAACAAAGGCCTCTCCCAAAAATTTCCAGACGGACCCGTCAAAAGCGGCCTGCATTCAGCGTATTCCTGCGACCTTTATCAAGTCGTATAGTCATATTGGGCATTAATTCCATACTCCGGGCTGATACTCAGTAGAAAAAACTACTTACAGCCGTCCCGGGGATCGAACCCGAGACCTCAGCTCTGCAGTGGTACTGTAATATAGCTATGTCAACGCGGCAGTCTTGTGTTTTTAAGTCTTGTTTATTATTTGACAACAAACTTAACAGAATACAAAGTACAGGTTATTTTAATGCGAGTGAAGGACAAAAATGATGTTAGCTGCAGGTTGCACTAGTCTACGTAGGAACCTACGATTTGCTCTTAAAAATATGAGAAAAGCTTCAACTTGCTCGACCATGAATAGGAGGTTTTAGTTTACGACTGCTAAGCCTGTAAAATACGATGACGTAATACCATTTCAGCCATAACTTTAACTTATCCTTTATTGAGATAAACTGTTTATTTGTAATTCATATATTTAGGATTTTGATTAAGTCGTAATTTTTTTTTAAACCCTGCAGTTATTAAATTGGGGATTGGGGAGTTAATTGATGGGGATTACAACAACAACACATTTATTTGCACAAACACCATAAACACAGTATTTAAAACAAAATAAAATGAAAAAAAAAATCAACAATACGTAAATTCCTAAAACAAAACACACGCAGAAATAAAACAATAAAAAAAAAGCGAGTATGTCGATGCGAATGTCATGGTGTGAGTACAAAACGGGTCCCATTCATCACAAGCCGTGGACGAGCCGCAGCGCTGGTCTTCCATGGCCACGTTGTAATTAGGGAAGGTAGTGGATTGTTGTTGTTCAAATTTTTTTTTATATAATTGTTAATAATTTTTAATGGATTTTACTGGATTTTTTATTTTAAATTTTTAATTGATTTTCTTTGTAATTTATATATTTTTAATTCTTATATTCAGACATGTTATTATTATGATTTTGACTTCATGTTTTAGTTTATGTTAATCAGATTTATATTATTATTTATTTTATATCCAAATTATTGTAATGCTGTATCCACATATAATGATTGTACTCATAGTCCTTAGTTTTATTTCATATTATGTTTGATTGTAATATTTTTGTGAACTGTCGCTAGTGGATCTAAAAAAATAAATAAAAAATAAATAAATAGATTGTGTGGGCCTCTAACAATCTCAACTACCCTACGAAACGGAACAAGTGGTCTTTCACGTTGAGACAGCTGTACCAAAGTTGAGCCCATTCGTGCTTTAGATGAAAATGTCTTCATCATGGACCTACCACTGGAGTTTTACCACAGTTCTCTTTTACTGAGTCAATGTGTTTAAAAGCTAGCGTGTACTGGGTACCTAGTCAAATTAAAATCACACACACACACATACTCACGTCTTTTATCCCCGAAGGGGTAGGCAGAGGCGCAATTAATGCACCCACTTTTCGCCGTGCGAATTCCGTCCCATGTTGTGATAGGGCCTATCGCCAAATCGGGCACAAATTCCAGACTCCAGGCTGATACTGAATAGAATAATCCAATATCACTTTGCCCGACCCGGGGATCGAACCCGAGACCTCAGCATTGCAGTCGTGCCGTAATACAACTACGCCACCGAGGCAGTCAAATTCAAATCGATTTAAATTAATTCACTTGTATGCATCTATAAAACATAGTCAATTTGAATCTAATCCTGCACTAGTCGACGAAAGCCTTAATATTACTTCTACTATGTCAGATCATAGCCACAACACGGCGTCAAATTATGGCAGTTGTCAATAAACGATCCCAACCTTAATCTTCGACTCGATACCGAAAATAAACCAATCAAAATAGGTTATTTCTAAGCAATTCAAAAAAGCTTTGCTTTGATTGGTCCATTTTCGCGATGGATCGAAAAAACGATTGGGATCGTAGTGGAGTGTTGACGTCATCACGCCTCAACTCTACTTCTCCAGCTGTCACTCAGCTGACGAAGTTGTATCCCGACGTCAAGAGGCGGCACTCCGAACCGGTTATTCCTTATTAAAATATTAAAAAGTTTGAAATTTGGAATCAAAGTTCCATCCTTTCTTATTTTAACTTGTTACGTGGCCTGATGACATTTTGTTTCCATAATTATTGTATTTTAATTGGTTTTGAGTGTAACAGTTGGTTTCTGAATTTTATGGAATTTTTAAAATCAGCTTTATATTTTACGGTCATTAAAACTATCATATTATTATTCAATCCTACTGTAGCAGCGCTTCGTGCATACTTACATGCGTAGGCATGTATGTAGATACAGGCGGACTGAGAGCTTGGCGCGGCGACGCGGCGCGGCCGCCGCCGGCCGACGTAATCGTGACGTAGTAGATACAGACGTGAACACAGCGCGCTCTGCAGTTAGCTCCGCCTTTGAATATAGCGAACGTCAAGCCGCTGCGGCCCAATAACTTGTACGCATATGTAACGGTTGTTTTAATAAGTGTTATGGATTTTTGTATTAATATATTATTAGTTCGCATTTGATTTTTATTCTGACTCGTAGTCTACCAAAAAGAAAAAGAAAAAACTTCATTCACGTTATGAGATGTAGCTTGAAGATGTGTACAGTTTGGTAATAAAACCCATACTAAGCTTATATGCCTGTATCTTGAGTGCTTACATTCCGACTATCATAATAGAATAGCTCGGTTAACAATGGCATTATATCATCGATGGCATAATGGACCAACATGTCACCCAAAACATTGTCTTAATAAAGTTCAAAGTAATTTAAACCATATTAATTATTCATTAAAATTCAAGATTTGACCCCACTTTTCAAATGCTAAACGTTAACTGGACTAGTTTGTCACGTCCAACTGTGAAGGACTTAATTCGACCGCTTTGGACGTTATATTTCATTTAGCAGCATTCGTAGAGCGTCGTTTCAAGTTTGTTGCATATAATGAGCTTTCGCACCGAGACTTAGTAAAGCTGCTGGTGCACCGGGAGCCTTTAATTAAAACTTGATTTAGGATTAAGTCAGGGCTTGATTAAAATTATTAAGTTAGGTCGGTGTTGGCTATTGTTTGATTTAATATAAGGTTAGTTGCACTTTATGCCGACGCAAAATTACGTACGTATACTTACATTAGTTTAAGAACTTAGTTATTAAGGTTAAATAAAAAATGTTTTTTATTTTTTGCTTTTCAGTTTTTTCCGGCTTTAATTTTTTTTGTTAAAATGTGTTAATTTGATATTTTTTTATGGCTATAAACTACATGATTATTTTTAATTAATACACAAATCAGCATTCAAATCTGTGAGTAAACAATAAATCACCCCTTTTTGCCCACCCTTAGGGTAGATTTATTTTCCAAATTTACATGGGACCACTTTCGAGGTATACCCTATCCAATATAATAAAGAATTATTAAAATCGGGCTAAAAATGCTAAAAAACACGTCGACTTGAGAACCTCCTCCGTTTTTTTTGTCGGTTAATAATATACTGGGAAATTAGTGAGTCAACTTGTCACATAATAAACGGACAAACCAAGCACATTTGCTCTTATAGTACAACCAGCTTTACAGACATTTAATTGGAGCTTGCTTCACTTGTCTAGCAGACTCCATCTATACGGGAGTTTTATTGCCGACTGCTATAACTCGCCTTTTATTCCTATTTGATTTATATTTAAATCGTCCAATTAATGATTTTTATTCCGTTCTTAATGCGAATTACTGATTATGGACATGAACGTTTGAACCTTCGTTTAAGTAGGCAGTATTAAGAATTTTATCAAATAAATTAATGAATTTGAAATAAAAAGTAAATAAATCAGTATAAATCCGCCCCACAAGTCCGCCCCGTGACCACGCAATGCTGCAAAGCCTTCGAAACGTCGGGAGAAAATAAAATAAAAACCGCCATAAAATCTGTTATAATAGTTTAATTTCAATAAAAAATAAAATACGGGTAATGTGCATGAGATCTTTATTGCAACTTACTTAACATAAAATTCAAAACATTAAAGCTTGCACACTTTTAACTTGAAAGGGTATCTATATTACAGAAGTTTCTATAGGTAAGCTGAGCAAATCGTGTTATGTGAACTATTCGCTACCCTGGCGCTCGTAATTTTTTAATACTGTAGCTTTTTTTACTAATATCATTTGAAAAACAGCCTAGCATAACATGAAAAATGTCGTACTACACTTACAGTTTCAATCTCAATTACTTAATGAAAATGAAGAAATACCAAGGTACGTCAGTTACACAATGAAATAAAACACAATGTAACTTGGAACTGTACCAATGTGAAGTGGAATTGAGCTGGCAATGCATCTGATGAAGATTTATGATGAAATAACATCACCAGTGCCAAAGATGAAGCGTCGATTGGGGGTAGGTAGCTTCGGATGAATAATTGGTCTAAAGAAAAAGTAGTTTTTACTGGTGAGAATATGTAAGAGTCCGTCTGGGTGGGTACCACCGCAATATCTATTTCTACCGCCAAGCAGCAGTGTGCATGCACTGTTGTGTTTTAGTTTGAAGGACATTGTAGCCAGCGTAATTACTGGACATAATGAGACTTAACATCTAATGTCTCAGGATGATGACCGCAGTGGAATGCCACACAGCACTTTGTAACTCAAGGTGCTGGGTGGTGTTGCTACTGTTTATGGGCGGTCGTATCGCTTACCATCAGGCGAACGTCATGTTCGTCTCGTGCTTCAATGGAATAAAAAAAGTAGTTCTAGCAGTAGAGAATATGGGCCGAGGACTGAAAGAAAGAAAGAAAGAATTATTTATTTGTAACAAGCAGGATTACAAAATAATTACAAAGATGTCTGTATGTCTGTATGTCTGGCATGTCTGGTTCTAATCTTATGTCGCGCAATTATTTTCTAACACAATTTCTCAGGGACCGGGTTGCTTAGTCGAGATGCCTATATGCCGAAATCTTGGACAAAGATTTTCTATTCATCCTCTGGCTAAGAAGAATTACAGCCGTAAGCATCAAAATATGGGAAGTTATGTTCTTTAAAAAGTTATTTTCTTAGCTAATAGATAAAAATATCCCCTAAGATTTCCCTATCAATACTAAAATGAATTAAATTGGCTAAAAAACTTTCATCAAAAGAAACGATCTCAAATAACATCAGCAAACAATAGAAAACCAACAATATTCCCCGAAATATTGCTTTCGTGTCGAGCCTCGAAGTTTGGCTTGTTAAAAACACCTGACAATGGCCGAAAGTAAGTTATTATAAAGCTTAGTAATAAACTCCTATTTTCCTGTTCCTTCGCAATAGAAACGAAAGTTTTACGCGAGTCGAAAGCTGCGTCTCTTCGACACCTGTCACATTCAAAGGAGATAGAGATTATTTCATGGCAGGCACGGATTTAGTATGATGTATTAGGTTTAAATGTACACACTCGTACAGGATGGGGGCAGATCCATGTCATTTTACTTATGGGTATGCAAAAATCCTCCTGGATGGATAAAACTGCCTTCTATTAATCACAGCCTCGGTGGCGTAGTTGTATTATGGTATGAATGCAATGCTGAGGTCTTGGGTTCGATGCTCAGGTCGGGCTAAGTGATATTGGGTTTTAAATTCAGTATCAGCCCGGAGTCTGGAATTTGTGCCCGATATGGCGATAGGCTCGCCCTCTATATCACGAGGGCGTAATTATATTTTTATTTGAGAGTGCAACATGCCTGCATTCAGGTATTAGTTCGTTCCAATGAATCACGTTTCCAGATCGGTTAGTATAAATCTAGTAAAGTGCAGCGACATAACTTTGGGCACCAACGAAAGATGGAATATTTTAGGTGAATTCACTTTTTGACAAGACTTGCAATGCAATGCAATCAGCCCTGTATTATATACTGCCCACTGCTGAGCACGGGCCTCCTCCACTGAGAGGGGGGTTAGGCCTTAGTCCACCACACTGGCCTAGTGCGGGTTGGCTTGGTTGCTTGGGTTGGGTTGACAAGACTTACTTTAATTTATTTGTACTTACCAATACATTTTCGGTGTTAGGATAAAACCCTTCAAACAATAAAATAATAGCCCTGAATCCCTACGAAACTCCAAGATTACGTCTCAAAAAATTCTTTATCTTAAAAGTGAAGTTTAACTAAGTGTCGAGAAGCGCGTACGTAATCTCATTGCGTGGGGCATGTTTGAAAAGCTGTTTTATCGAGCTGAAGGATCTTTTTTGATCTTTCTGGTTTTGAATACTTCTTATCAGTAATACATATTTTATTTAGACACACACACACACACACGCCTTTTATCCCCGAAGAGGTAGGCACAGGCGCAACTAGTGCACCCACTTTTCGCGGTGCGTATTCCGTCCCATGATGTGATAGAGGGCGATCCTATCGCCACATCGGGCACAAATTCCAGATTCCGGGCTGATGCTGAATAGAAAAACTCAATATCATTCTGCCCGACCCGGGAATTGAACCCGAGACCTCAGCATTACAGTCGTACCGTGATACAACTACGCCACCAAGGCACTCGCTATTCTATTTGGATATTATTTATTATACATTTATGATTTTCAAGGTGGCAGGAACCATTTACAGGTCGCTTCTAACAGGTTGATCTGGAAATCTTTGGGGGACCCCTGTGTTCAGCAGTGGATTTTCAAAGGCAGAAGAAGAGGAAGATAATATTTTTTTGTGAATATGAACTAATTTAAACATAAATATTAGACGCCATTGAATAAAATATATTTTTTGTACGGCAAAATCAAATTATTTTTACAGTTGAAAAACTTTACATTCAAAACCACACGACATTTGTGTTTAAATAAAAAAATTTGCCGAATTATAATTCCAGAGAAATATCGTCCCCAAAAGTGGTGCCTGCTTAACACGACGACCCCACTGGGGCCAATTTGTGGAGTCTGCGTCAAATCTACTTCACGCAAGTGTTAAAACTAAGCAAAACCACGGTTCTAGACGGCCCAATAAATATAGAAATTGTGACAGTTTCGGGACGTTTCCCGTTTAGGTTTTGTTATTATTAATTACTGTTTCTGGTTACACAGCCTAGGCGCTGGATGTGTGGTTGGAAGTTAGTGTTTGTCACTTTAATTTAAGGTCTTTTTTCACATACTTAAAGTGGTGAAAGTTGTCCCTTTGACTTTTTTGGGGTCAAAGATATGCTGACTTAAATGTATTGTGCCTTCCCTTATTCTATATGACACTTTATTTTGACCGCTCGTAACAAGCGCGTAACGTAGCTTATCGCGTTTATCAGTATGAAAATTGGCATACAGAATACCATTTAAAATTAATTACACGAAGTTAACATAACGCGACCACGTTACGAATTAACAATGTCATAAAGAATAAAGGAACTGGTTAATACGACGATTTGGTTAGTGAGCAATTTGTATAGCATTTGTGATGAACAGTTTTACTACTGTTTTTGCGTTTAAATTTGTTTTATGTTTATTTGTATTTGTGTGTGTTTTTTTTATTATCTGTGTTTTATACCAACTTAGTATCCGTACGTCACCTGGGTCCTTCATTGAAAATCAGTGCTGCAGTATCAGTCAGGCTGGTACTGTGGCCAGGAGCTGAATGAGGGTTCCCGTTGTTGGCACGATGAGTATAATTTGTGTTAGGTTATATGATATAGCTTTATATGATTTGTTTTTCTCACATTGTATTGTACATTTTATACTGTTATTGTTCCAACAATAAATGGTTTTCTTTCTTTTTGTTTATTATATTTTTTTTCTCCTGGCACGATTAGTGACGTCACGGTGATAGTAAGCGCAATGGGGTTCGGTTAGATTGTTGACTGGAACTAAAATGACGAGAAATAATCACCCCTAGCCAGTCAATATATTTATGTCAGTTTGAACCGGACAATGTAGAGAATACACAGGCTAATGCAGGAACTACGTTTATTTGCTACTGCTTTTAGTCTGCCTAGGTGGCGTAGTTGTATTACGGTACGACTGCAAGGCTGAGGTCTCGGGTTCGATTCCCGGGTCGGGCAAAGTGATATTGGATTTTTCTATTCAGTATCAGCCCGGAGTCTGGAATTTGTGCCCGATATGGCGATAGGCTCGCCCCCTATCACATCATGGGACGGAATACGCTTGGCGAAAAGTGGGTGCACTAGTTGCGCCTCTGCCTACCCCTTCGGGGATAAAAGGCGTGAGCATGCATGCGTTTTAGTCGCGGCCTCGTCCGTATATTAGTATAGATAAAAAGTTCCTCATAACTCTTAGGGATAATTTTAATATTAAAATATAATCTCAATAGTTCAGAGGTAGCGCGTTCAAATAATAAACAATTTTTCATGTATATAATATGGTTAGGGAGTACAACGAAGAAAAGTATTATACAAATAGAAACTCAAAATATAGTAGTTGAAGGTCGAGAGTAAATATTGAACAAATTTACCCAAATACCAGTAATCTCAAGTGTTCAAGACATCTCGTAATTTGTTATTTTCTTAGTTATGAGTTAATAAATTGTTAGATAGCAATTTATCATTATTCCCCGCTCGTTCCATAAAATTATTATGAACTCCTTTATCTTAAACGTAACATTTAATTTATTTTGTCAATAAAGTGTGTTTTTGAACAGGATATTGTTAAAGATATTTATATTGCTACTAACAACAGGCCGTGGCTTCGCTCGCGTGTAGAGATTTTCGCAATAAATACCATTGCTTTGTTTCTAGCTAAATGCAACTTACAATGTATTATGTTAATCCAAGACTTGTCTTAACAGTGCCTTGTTTTTATCCATACATAGAGCATCACGCATTTTTCCCTTTTCAGCTATGTAAGGGCATGGGCAGGCCTATTGCCATTTACCAGGTAGATTTCCAGACTTCGGGCTGATTTTGAGTAGAAAAACCCTATACCACTTTGCCCGGGAATTGAATCCGAGACTTTTGCACTGCAGTCGTACCCAAATACAACTACGCCACCGAGGCAGTCCAAATACTGCGTAATTATAACTTTGCTTTTAAACATAATTTTCCCAAACTTTCGCATTTATAATATTAGTAAGATAAGATTAACCTTCACAATGCCTCGGTGGCGTAGTTGTATTACGGTACGACTGCAATACTGAGGTCTCGGGTTCGATCCCCGGGTCGGGCATAGTGATATTAGACTTTTCTATTCAGTATCAGCCCGGAGTCTGGAATTTGTGCCCGATATGGCGATAGGCTCGCACCCTATCACATCATGGGACGGAATACACACGGCGAAAAGTGGGTGCACTAGTTGCGCCTCTGCCTACCCCTTCGGGGATAAAAGGCGTGAGTATGCGTATTAATCTTCACAACTAAATAGATCTTAACTAATAAAGATACTAGTGTGGGATGCAGTCATAAAATAAATTTAAAGCTTAACCTTTTGAAGCGCATGGCTCGATGAATGCGATGCAATGACCTTTGCCGCGTGGTCGAGCCTGATCATTATCCCGCAAATAGGCTGCAGATGAACGTTGAATCCTAATTGTATTTGTATTTAGGACCTGTTTTATAGCTTCTGAGTAAATAGTACTCGTTACATTAATGTATAAGCCGAAAAAAAAACGAAACGCACACTCCAATCCATGCTCTCAAATAAATGATCATAAAATGAGTACTATCTACATAAGCTATTTAATACGATAACTGATAAATGAAATTTACTTTAAGTTGTCAAAAAGGCCGTAAGTATTGTAAGAAAGACTTGTAATCATTATCATCATCATGAGCCAATGAAGTCCACTGCTGAACATAGGCCTCCTAAAGATTTCCAGATGGACCTGTCAAAAGCGGCTTGCACCCAGCGTGTTCCTGCGACCTTGACTTGCAATGCAGAATCTGAGGCAATATATTTCATTCACCTTGCTATTGGTTACTGGCATTTCTCTATCATCATTTTCCTCTTGCCCCCAAATATTGAAAAATGTTGCTGACGGTTTGTTTACCTTAATTACTATTTCATAGCAATTATTGGATAAATACTACACCAAGGATTCCCTCCTATGTAAATTATACCACATACCTAGTATGTGTACACTGTGTATACGATAATATCCTAAAAACTAACCATATTTACTGGTGGTAGGTCTCTCATATGTAAGAGTCCGTCTGGGTGGGTACCACCGCAATGTCTATTTCTACCGCCAAGCAGCAGTGTGCATGCACTGTTGTGTTTCGGTTTGAAGGGCATTGTAGCCAGTGTAACTACTGGACATAATGAGACTTAACATCTTATGTCTCAGGATGACGAGCGCAGTGGAATGCCACACAGTACTTTGTAACTCAAGGTGCTGGATGGTGTTGCTACTGTTTATGGGTGGACGTATCGCTTACCATCAGGCGAACGGCATGCTCGTCTCGTCATTTAATGCAATAAAAAAAAAGTGATAATATTTTTCTCAACTCCTAAATCCATCGCAAGCATAGTCGCACGAACATCTAGTTTAGTAATAACATTGTCATTAACACTAGTAGAAACTTAACAGCGTCACAGCACTGCTGTCGCTAGGGGTAAATTATGTTACCGCCAAAATCCATTTCGTTTTAGGGTCGGCGCAGTCGAGACACTCAAATTATCGTGGACCTTTAATCCCTTGAAAATATTTGTCTTTACGTCTAGTACAGGGGTGGCGTTGGATATAAATTTGGAGACAAAACTAAGTTGGAAGTTATTGGTGTCTTAAATACGTATAGATAATAGGGGGTAAATAGGACACAAGGGGGAAATAATCGAAATTGAGTTCACATTATTATCACACGAAGTAACACATCGTGAGGAAACCTATATACCTGAGAATTTTCTATAAGAATTCCAAAGGTATGTGACGTCTTCTAACTCGCACCAACCGACGGGAACATATTATATTTTATAAAATAGCAAATGCCGACTTAAACAAACGATCCCCATTGCTTATGAATAAACCATAATAAGGGATCTTTAAGCGTGTCCAACACACAGCTTCTGATTGGTCAGTTTTCGCTGTCAATTTCAAGTTAGCGGTTAGGATCCTATATTGAAAACAGCTGTCGATTGACTCCTAACTCTCTAAAAGCGAATTATACGATGTTATTAGGAACTGCTTACCTTTTACACACTTCATAATATTTAAAATAGTAGTTGTTGCTCGCGGTTTTGCCCGCAAAAATGCCTTTTGCTATGAAAATCACTTTTGTAATCCATAGCACCATTTCCACAACGCTAGACACATCTACTTAAATCAGATTCAAAATTGAAATAATTTCTACAGGAACTCATTACCGGTGTGAATAATAGCCTATATATTATGTTAATCCGCAACATGGCTAACATCTAAATCCGTTCAGCGGGTATTGCGTTTATCTTTAACAAATATTCGAACATACATTTCCACAAACATTCGCATTTATAATGTAAGTAAGTAAGATTCTCCATAAGTATTCCGAAGGTAAATATGTGAACTATGCCAACCCGCACTATGTCAATCTCTTGTATAAACCCTCTCAGTAGTCGAGGAGGCCTGTGCTAAACAGTGGGCAGTATATAATACAGGGTTGGTATTATTTTTATTATGTTTAAATAAGTGCAAATGGCATATCATGCATTAAACACGTTTTATTTTAAATCGTCGAGTATGGCCTCTGAAGCTAGAACTATTTTGAAATTAATTATTCATTGTAAACTATGTAAGTGAATCCAAACGTTCTATCAAAGCTGAAGGGCCGTGAGGTCACGGTCCCCCACTTCGGCCTACGTTCGCCCCTGATCAACTAGATCCCTCATAATTAAATATTTCATTCTATATTAGATTCTAAACGGTACTATGTTTTAACAGTTACTATGTTAGGAATGTGTTATCGCTGTTATTAGTATAAGCTTGGGTTTATGTTCTATAAAATACGACAGAGTAACTTTAATACTAGATGTTGCAAGCGGCTTAGCTCGGGTAAAAATCTGTTTCTGGAATAATCTAGAATCTCATGAATAATAAATGTTGGAGAAAGTAATTTGAAAATTGGATGAGTAGATTTAAATATTACTTCCTAGGTGTAGTTATAAACTTTACCAAGTTTAATTGTTAGTATTTTGATTATTTTTGTAAAGAGTTAATTAGACTCCGCGTATTTTTACCCGACTGCGAAAGAAGGAGGGTCGGAGTCCTGCGGTCTGTCAAGAAGTCGGATGCATCTGCTCACTCCAAGATGTTGTTGTTCTACCTATATAATTTTTCCGTGCCTATATCACCAACCAAATTATTTGAGTTTGTGAACACTGTCAACTAAGATTGTTCAAAACCAAAACAAAATATTTAAATTAAAATCTTATTTCTATCTTTTCAGTTCTTCAATGAATTTAATGAAGATGGCAGATATTAACGCAGTCGGGTTTTTTGTTTTTCTTAAATATATTTTTTTCATTGTAGTTTGATTTATAAATGTTCGTTTTCCGTTTTATTCAACAGACATAGTTAAAATCAAAGTAATAATATATATCTCAAGATGATGAGCATTATGCAGTGCCCGAGAATAGATAAACCGAAAACAAAAAAGTAAAATGTTCCTCGAAAAAAAGATTTATTTTTTAGAAATACGTAGCACGCTTCGTGCGTGCATATTTTCAGATCAAAATCGGTTTGCTTACATAACAGTTTTGATTTATACTAGCATGCAACTTGACTGTATGAATTTACGATTTCCATTGTCAATTTTATAAAAAAATATAGCGCATTGTTATTGACACCCGTCATCAAAAATGATTCATCCAGAAATATTCATTCTAAATTTAAAATCATTTTGAATAAAATAAAACAAATAAATGTCTAACTTAAATAGACAAGTGATGTAGGGCCGATTTTACCACATGCTGATAAATCCTTGATAGCCTATTTGGAACTTATCCGCCATATTATCTACAACTTTTGGATTCACAGGTAATAGAAATACCTAGCAGAAAAAGTCACTAGTATTCATTAAAAATGTCTGTTAATAAGTGACTTATTATAATAATTAAATGTATCTAGACTTATCATAAGTGCAACTGTGTTCGCCTACGTGATGAATAAAGTATTTTTTTCTTTAATTGATTAATAAAAAAACCCCTAGTTATTGTGTCAAAAGGACCAGACTGACAGGATTCAAGTAAATTTTATTTGACAGCTTATTAAACAGCCTAAGTAGATAGTACTACTTTATTACTATTTATTCGAAAGCATAGATTAGTGTGACTTTTATACTTTTTTTTTTTTTTTTTTTATTGCTTGGAATGACGAGACGAGCATGCCGTTCGCCTGATGGTAAGCGATACGACCACCCATAAACAGTAGTAACACCATCCAGCACCTTGACTGACAAAATACTGAGTGGAATTCTACTGCGCTTGTCATCCTGAGACATAAGATGTTAAGTCTCATTATGACCAGTAGTTATACTGGCTACAATATCCTTCAAACCGAAACACAACAGTGCATGCACACTGTTGCTTGGCGGTAGAAATAGACATTGCGGTGGTACCCACCCAGACGGCCTCTTACATAATGAGGGACCTACTACCAGTAATACGTCTTATAAATTTATGTGACTTACATAGTATTCAGTATTTTGTGCTAGTAGCATTTACTAAAAAGTTGTGATAAAGGTCCTTATTGCTGCGTTTATGTTTGGTTTTCTCCCAGACAATGGTACTACCTCGGTTGGGCTGGCCTCTACTGTAGGCAAACAGTTCTGTAGAACTGCTCTTTTGGACTATAAAAATATACCTTATCTCTTGCTCATAAAAGCTATATAACAACGTCCATTAAAGATGATGGTGATTTTACGTAATAGAGTGCGTCGATAAGGCTCGGGCAGTAAAGGTCCCTATAGATTATAAATAACGACGATTTAACGATAACTTATAGGAAAACTCTTCATATTGATACAATTTTCCTGTTACGTGTTCAAAATATTTTTTTCATGTAACGAACATTTTTCAGCCAAAAATGGCTAGGTTACTTTTATGTTCACAAAATATGTCAGTTCCCTTGCTGCTTGAATAAAGGAAGAATTTACATATTTCTCATTTACAATATCATATTTGATCTTGACAGGTCCGTCTGGAAATCTTTGGCGGAGGCCTATGTTCATCAGTGGACGTCATGTGGCTGATGATGATGATGATTTGATTAACACACCTACACCCACGCTTTTTTCTCCGAAGAAGTGCAAAGGCGCACCTAGTACTGCCATTTTTCGCCATGTGAATTCCGTCCCATAATGTGATAGAGGGCGAGCCTATCATTATATGGGACACAAATTTCAGACTCGAGGTAAAACAGCACATTTCAATATCACTTGTACGACCCGGTATTTGAACGCGAGACCTCAAAGCGGTAATAGTGTCAAGCGCGCATACAACTACTCCCCTGGTGCATTTTGTTAACAGATATCCTACTAATATTATAAACGCGAAAGTTTGTAAGTATGGATGTCTGGATGTATGGATGTATGGATGTTTGTTACTCTTTCACGTAAAAACTACCGAACGGATTTCGACGAAATTTAGCACATGGGTAGATTATGTCCTGGATTAACACATAGGCTACTTTTTATCTCGGGAAAATATAAAGCGGGACTTTTATCCCGGGAAAACTCATTCACGCGGGCGGAGCCGCGGGCAAAAACTAGTATGTTTATACTTGTGAACTATTACAGCAATTTGTGATTCACACGAATAGTGAGTTTCGGAGAAGAAAATTTGTTATAAAACACTATCTTTTTCGCGGAGAAAGTGATCTTCCAGTGCCGCTCAGCCTTCATGTGAGGCGACTGGACGGTCACATTGAGTATGCCGACCGGCCTTACGACCCGGCGCTGAGCAAACCGGAGAGATAGAAAAGGTACGATCAATTCAGCATCACCGTATATTTTTACCAAATTGCATAATGTGACGAATAGATCGCTCGCTCGCTCGTTTTTAATTCAGAAATGGAAATAACAACACACTTGCCACCGTGACAACTTTGATGTTAAATAGCACAGTTAACACCCAGGAAGACGCTGGATGGAGACCGGTTTTGACAGATCCGTCTGGAAATCTTTAGGGGAGGCGTATGTTCAGCAGTGAAATTGATGTGCCTGATGATGATAAACAGTTAGCTACATTATCTTTTAAACCGTAAGACAATAGCAATGCAATGCAATATAATCAGTCCTGTATTATATACTGCCCACTGCTGAGCACGGGCCTCTTCTACTACTGAGAGGGGTTAGGCCTTAGTCCACCATGCTGGCCTAGTGCGGGTTGGCAGACTTCACATACCTTCAAGATTCGTATGGAGAATTCTCGGGTATGTAGGTTTCCTCACGATGTTTTCCTTCACCGTTAAAGCGAACGATAATTGATAACAATACACACGTAACTTCGAAAAGTCAGAGATGTGTGCGTGAAGAAGAGGTGTGTGCTTTGGGCTTTGAACCTCCGGACATTGTCTCGGCAGACCGTTCCATTCCCAACTACGCTATCGTCGCTTTGTATCAAGACAATAGCGTTATATCACAATTTTCATTAACGTCTCGAAATGATCGGGAATTTGAATTCGATCTACTTGGTTCGTCCCGGAGTCCATTGTCTCGGTTGATTCACGGATCACAACTTTACTCATTTGGGGTTAACGTCGGTCGTGGTGTGTTTGAGTTTAGTCACGATGGTTCAGTTTGTTAAGTGAAGCGGCTTTAGGGAAGTGTTTTGTTATTGGTGAGGCAAAGTTATATTGATTTTATTTTAATACAATAATAGGTGTAATGAAAGTTAAAATAATTCAATGAAATGAAATAATTTATTCGAACCCATAAAATGTTATACATTATTTAGTCAATATTAACTCTACCACCAGGTCGGAAACCAATTCTCACTAGAGAAGAACGGGCAAAAAACTCTAGTGTTGCTCTTTTCAAATTCAGTTGAAGGTATAAAATACAATGCATGATAAAGAGAAAAAAAATTCAATTCATTATTTGTTTATTTTGCTTAGAGCAGTTCATTTATATACTCGCAAAAATAGGTAATAAATTTTAAATTCCAACACGAGTGCATGGAATCGTGTAATAATTTGATCTGAAATTCTTCAAGATGTCGTTATTAATCCAAGTTCAAGATATACCCCTAATATTTAGATATAGTAAGCGAAAAGGGCAGACCAGTCCACACAAGCAGCACCCGTTCACGAGTATGACGCATGTGCCAGCCATTGTAATAAAGTAAACGAAATGTAAGTAGACGATTTAACAAGAAAATGAATAAGGACCTTTTAATCATATAAGTTGGTATGGAGCAATAATATAGAACACCTCGGAGAGATTTATTTAACAAATTTTATATTTTTCCTTACCCAAGCTATGAAAATCTGGATTCGATTCTCAACACTATAAACCGATAATATTTATCCACATACATATGCGCCCATGTCACAAACTCAAGGTGACAAGTGAAGAACTAATGGAAGTCCCACAGGCACTTGCAGACAATGTGGGAGCAATGAAGGAAGCCGGTCGTCTACCGAGCGTTACCCGAGCAATCGCACTAAAAGCCGCGTTCACACCTGACACGCTCTTCAGTTATCTCGAGTTCCTTGATGAGGTACCGTTGGCAAAAGAACATAACTGCCGTTTGGTATATATTATGGTGTATTTTTTAAGATGTAGAGATATTATAAACATATAATATTATGTTTATTATTGTTAGAAGTACGTATACACCTCTGAATGTGTTTTATTATTATACTAGCTTTTGCTCGCGGCTCCACCCGTGTCAATAAGTTTTTCCGGGATAAAAGTCCCGCTTTATATTTTCCCGGAATAAATAGTAGCCTATGTGTTAATCCAGGTCATTATCTACCCGTGTGCCAAATTTCATTGAAATCCGTTCAGTAATTTTTGAGATGTGCAGCAACAAACAGACAGACAGAAAAAAAATACAAAAACCGCATTTAGAGAATCAGCATTCTCTAAATGTATAGATTGCTTTATTATGTGTATAGATTACTGGTGGTAGGTATCTCATTATGTAAGAGGCCGTCTGGGTGGGTACCACCGCAATGTCTATTTCTACCGCCAAGCAACAGTGTGCATGCACTGTTGTGTTTCGGTTTGAAGGACATTGTAGCCAATATAACTACTGGACATAATGAGACTTAACATCTTATGTCTCAGGATGACGAGCGCAGTGGAATGCCACACAGTACTTTGTAAGTCAAGGTGCTGGATGGTGTTGCTTCTGTTTATGGGTGGTCGTATCGCTTACCATCAGGCGAACGGCATGCTCGTCTCGTCATTCAATGCAATAAAAAAAATTGATAAGACGGTACTCAATTGATATCTCTCTTATAAATACCGAATATACAAATCTTCGAGGGAGATTTTTATGGCGTAGATATTCTACACGTGATTTTTTTTTATCCTATGCATTTAAATGTAATTTAATAAAGATAAACTCACATATAGCTTACCACATTTTATCCCAGTAAAGTACCTACACGAGATTGAAAAGCCTAAAACAGGTAGCGCCGAAAGTAAAAGCTATTCTAGTAATATTTTTTATCAAACCGGACTATACTATTTTCCACTTTAGTTCGATATCGTTCCGTAAATGTAAAGTGATATTGTGTCGGCGTTGACAGACCGCGGACACACGCATCACGTGTCGATCATGGCTGTCCATATGATGGATGTATCCGCGAGACCGACGGGAACTGACGTATTCAATCGATTTTAGGTTTCAAAAATCATTCCAAGAGCCATAAAAGATATCAATTTTCTAACGTCAATCCATGTGCCATGGTTTGTGTCAGGCAAGTTAAGCCATGGAAAATATGGTTAGTTGTGAAAAAAAATCAATGTTTGCTGTATAGATGCAGTTGTAGAGGAGGCCCGTGCTCAGCAGTGGGCAATATATGACACAGTGCTGGTATGATGATGATGCACTTTTTCTCGCGGTTCCGCAGTGTAAAATTCCTTTCTCTGAATAATTATTAGTAGTGACGAAAGCGTCACAATTAAAATTGATACTTATTCGACTGAACTGTTGATTGAAAATCCTATACTTTTTTCTGCCGCTTACGCGGTATTGCACTCTCCCCGACGATTTGCTTTTTTCCGGAATTATAAGTAGTTTTAATATTTTCCGGGACTTGGTCTGACTTTTCTCCAAACATTCTTTATTCATCCGAGCATAAATTTCACAAACTTTCACATTTGTAATATAAATATCCTAACAACTTCTAACAAAGTTCCAAATGCATTCACTGGCAAGGTATAAAACATAACCGAATCTCTAACACACATTTTAAGTTTAAATAAAGCATTACTGCAGTTCACACTTTGGAACATATATTTTTGTTTCGAAACGTAACAATGTCCCCGTTATTTTTCCAGATAAAGTTGTAATGCATCGTTTCTTTTTTTCATAGATGCTTTGGCGAGATGGCGAGAAAGGTTAGTTTTAAGAAAAAAAAAACAAAATTTTGCTTGTCAAAATATTTATTTTTATTTCTTTTGAAAATCTATCTTTGATTTTTTCTATAATAATATTGTCGTCTTTTTCCTGCCGTTACCCTATTATAATGTATCTTAATAACTTAAATGAACATTTGGTTTAAAATCAGTCAAGTTAAAGTAAACTTATAAAAAACCTGGTTTCCCAAATATAGTCATATATGTTCAATAAGATCTAAATAATCAGATTGCACACCTTAATATACAAATACTAGCTTTTGCTTGCGGTTTCGCCCGCGTGAGAGTTTTTCCGGGATAAAAATCCCGCTATATATTTTCCGGGATAAAAGTAGCTTATGGCCTTCTCTGAATCTCAAACTACATACTAAGTTTCATCGAAATCGGTTTGGTAGTTTTTGAGCTTGTCGCGTTCAGACAGAAGCGGCATGGTACTTTGTATTATACTATGTAAGGGGTAGTCCATTAACCACGTGAGGCTTCAAGGGGGGGCAAAAATCACAAAACATCACAACGGGGATGGTGGTAGAGTGATATATCATGTGTATTTATTTTTTCGTTGAACGCGTGATCAAATTAAATTAGATTATACTTGCTTGTACGCACGCACGCATGCTCACGCCTTTTATCCCCGAAGGGGTAGGCAGAGGCGCAACTAGTGCACCCACTTTTCGCCAAGCGTATTCCGTCCCATGATGTGATAGGGGGCGAGCCTATCGCCATACCGGGCACAAATTCCAGACTCCGGGCTGATACTGAATAGAAAAATCCAATATCACTTTGCCCGACCCGGGGATCGAACCCGAGACCTCAGCCTTGCAGTCGTACCGTAATACAACTACGCCACCGAGGCAGTCTTGCTTGTATTTGAAGATAATACACTATTTTTTTAAGATATATTGTAGTAAAAAAATACATGTGATCTTGGGTAGAGGAGGGACAGTCTTAAACCTCACTAGGGAGGAGGGGGTTCAAAAGTTACTAAAAAACCTCACTTGAATAATGGACGACCCCATGAGTATAAGTGGGATGACTTTTCACTTTTAACCCCACATAATGACCAACTAAACAACGTCTCTTCGTTAGTTGAAACAATAGAATCTTATCTAGAAAAGTACAGTAAAGAAAGAACCGCATTCATTCCACACTTTCCATATACCCTGGTTTCAAAGCGAACGTAAACAATGCCCCGCTATTTTCATAGATAAGGTGGCTGTACAGTATTGTTTTATGACTCTCTAGTGTGCTGCAAAAGTTGCCTAAGCCTGGTTGCTGACGTCGAAATGGAGGCGAGGCTCAGGCGCTTGAAAGGCAATCGAGAGATTAATCAGTGCTTTCTTATCGCACAATTAAATTTATTGATAAACGCAGTGGAAGTTGGAGGCTTAGAATATGGAGGCGTACGATACGAAGCTAAATGATATTGAATTTAGGAATTTACCCGATATTTTGTTTACAACTAGATAGCCCTCTCAGTTAATATGGTGTGAAACTAACTGCAACTCATTATTTTAAGTGCTCTAGAGTCCAGAGTCTACTGGTTTACATTCATTAAGGAAAACTTATATGAATCCGTCAGTTATCGAAGGATGTAAAATCGTTCATTGGTTGATCAAATATTTGGAAGGCGTTCGAGTTGTATTGCCATAACTTTCCCATGCCATGAAAAATAAATCTGTTTAAGGACTTAAGTGTCATCTTTGCTTGTTCGTTAACATCCTCTGCCTCGATGCTGGATGACTTTACGATCCGTCACCAAACTTTAACGGACGAAAATTTGTTTAATTTAACAAAATCACCCTACAGGGACTTCTGAGTTCTTGGTAACATTTTGTTTCATTTGGGCAAAGTTAGGCTGTTGATCAAGATTATGCAAATACCCGCCGTGCTTTATTTACGCGAGGTCAGAAGTTTATAAATAAGAAGTTTGCAGAATATTATTAAATCCCAAAGGTTCTTGATGTCAGGTAGGGGCTCGGTCGTTAAAATTGACCAAAATTATTATTGCCACGTGCGTGCAAAAGTGTGTTGTACTAACAGGCTCTATAAGAGCGGGATAAGAGACCGTGGAAAAGGAAATTGTTATATAAGCTCATGCCTTAATCTCTAATGGGTTAGGCAGAAGCGCTACTAATACTTACAGTTTACCGTACACAATGTTTCTGATGACGTCAGACCAACAGGAAAAAATCTAGGGACCAAAAACGAAAATGTGTCTTATACACCGATATTTAAACAAACTACATTATTAACTCTAGTGTGGTAACTGCCATACCAAAACTTGTTAATTCACACACATGTTGACTTTTCTGCCGTCCATACACGTCGGGTACGTCATTAGTCGTATTGTTAGGCACGCCATCGACATCTCGATTTCTCAAGGAAACCACGCGGGTAATGTACCTTTACGTGAGGCATTAATGACACAAGGTCGTCGCAAAAAATGTGCCAAACCCACTAAGGATGTATGGGATTATGTATGATTCGTATGGCAAAATAAGGGTAACGTTTTCCGCGTATTTAGAAAACTATTATATACAGAAATAGAGATAAGGAAGTTCTTGCTGTTAATATATATTTGATTGTATGGGTAAAGTTATGTGAGTTTTTCGTGTATTTCATTTAGAAAACTATTATATACAGGAATAGACAAGGAAGTACTGAAGTTCATAAAAAAATCCATAAAAAATTAAACATTATTTAGGATCTGTCAAAAATGCACTCAACCGGAAAGGAAAGCAGTTTCCAGCAGGGAAGAACGGGCAAAATATTCTAGCGTTGCTTTTTTAAAATACAGTGCATAATTCAAAAATAAATATGTTTCTTTTAGAGCAGATCATTTATTTACTTGTAGATACTACTTTTTTAATTTTCATACGAGTGCACAACAGGAATCATTTAATAATTTGATGATCCAAAATGTTACCAAATATAGACCTAATAAGTAGATATTATATAGTAAGCGAAAGAAAAGCGTGGGAAAAGTAGCGGGCAAAACAAAAACCGGTCGAAGGAAAAAATCGTGGTTGCGGAACATCCGCGAGTGGACGGGGCTTGCAAGCGCTGCAGAAATATTTCGCCTTGCAAAGGACAAAAGAAGATATGCTGAGCTTACTGCCAACCTTCACTAGTTCGAGAGGCACTACAAGAAGAAGAAGATAGCAAGCGAAATGGACAAGCCAGTCTTCTCAAGCAGCACCCGTTCACGAATATGACGCATGTGCCGGAAATCAACTTACTAACATTATAAATGTGAAATTAAGGTCCGCATTCACAAACGTTACTTAGCTAAGTATGGAGCAATGCTATGATAATAAGTCTGTTTCTCAGTGCTTGCGGCATGACAGCCTTCGCAGTGCGTAGGCATAGGGGCGCTGTGATGGGCTAATATCGAGATAAAACTATGTTTTAATTGGCTGTCAGATAACAAAGCTGATCAAGGTCAAAGAAAACAATGAATTAGTACTATGCGTTCGGGTGCACTGTGCGTCTTCATAGTTCTGTTTGTGTATATTAATATTTGTAAGTCTATTTTAGAGTTGACTCGTAATACATTTTCTTGATATTTGGTACAAAGTAAGCTTGAACTTAAAGAACGATCATGATCTACATATTTCCTTGTCACAAAGATCAATTGCCTTTCTTATAGTTTACGGCTTAAGAGTGATGGGCTATTTCTGGAAGCAATCACGCTCATTGTATTAAACTAAAAGAAAAAACAAAACACACATCACGCTCGTATCACGGAAGGGGTAGGCAAAGGCGCAATCAGAGCAACTACTTTTCGCCATGTATGTTGCGTCCCACGATGTGATAGGGGGCGAGCCTATTGCCATAGCGGGTACAGATTCAATACTGATACTGTGTAGTAAATTCCAAATATCTCTGCAAATTCCGAAAATTAAACCCGGGACCTCACTGCCGTTATACCACGCACATAATACAACTACCCCACCGAGGCAGTAGACAAATAGAAGCTAAGAAGTAATCACAAGTATTTTTCTTCCACCGACAATCTCAAGGCGTTCGAACTTGCAATCTCTCACTGCTCAGCTTCAATCGAATTATCAAGACTTACAACGTTTTAAAATAATTGGATCCGCTAAAAACGAAGCGAAATCCACTTTCGCGATAAGTATTTTTGGAAAGTTAATCTCCATTATTTATCTCCGAGGCACAGAATGATTAAAAATCCATACGAAACTTGCGAAGGTACAAAATAAACATTTGAGAGCGATTCCCGGCAGAATTAAGGCGCAGCTCTATTAAGTGAGTTAATAAAGGGGAGGAGATGAGCAAACAAACAGATCCCTCCGCGGGGATCACCCGGTATCCGATTCTGGGGAAAAAAGCGAATTAATGCGAATCCTCAAACGCATCGCCCTTGTTTTTCCAGATCTGCCGTTTCTCGCGTAATTACGTTTTTGGAACGCTCTGTGTTTTTTCTTTTTTTGTAAATACGATTTTAGGTGGATTTGTATTTTATTTATTAGTACTTATTCTATTTTTATAATAGATGTTTTGTAAAAGTAAAACTTTCTGAGTTGATAAGTTAATGGACTCTTTTATGCCAAAGTTCCTCGATATGGTCACTTTGTTTCCTATTTATATGATACTAGTGAAAATCCCCGGCTTCAAATGGGTAGCATTAATTATCTATTGCCAGATGACTTCTGATGGTCCGATCGTTACCAAACTTCATAGGATCACCCACTGGGCTAATCTGATCATTACCTAAAAAACTCATTAAAATCGCACCAGATGTTTTGGGAAAATTGAAAATACATATACACACATATTTTTATATATAGGATATAAGAATCCAGTAAAATTGCAAGAGACTATACTGAAGGTGGCTACAGATTAAATAAGTAATTCAAGTGTAAATACCCCTCAAGTGGCCTTACAGACAAAAAATCTGGTTAATCTCATTAAGCCAGCTTGAAGTAAGTCACTAGAGGTCATTTTTGATAGAAATTGCTGACGGCCTCGACAGTGTAGTTTTATTGGGGATTCAATGCGACTACCACTCTGTCCTCGGATTCGATTCCCGGTTTGGCAAAGTGATATTGCTCTTTTACTCGGTATACTGTAATAGATTCGCTTCCTACTAGAAAAACATAGATGGCAACATATGGGTGTTACACTACCTACCCATCTGCCTACCCCTGAAGAAGGAACACACGTGCTATGTTGAGATTGAATGTATATTGTACAGTACTAAAGTTCAAGTGTGATGGAGCCGTTACACATTTTACGAGACCTCCTGAGGTGTTAAGGTGGCACTAAGTAATAAAGGATCCAAGCATAGTCGTCACTCCACTCGTTTTAAGATAAAACGGGAATATTAAAGATAAAATAAACGAGTGAGAAATGGCTCCCCTCAGGCTCTGGAGTTGGTGTGATTTAAAAGATCTGGGAGTTTAGAGTATGGTTGAAAATGTACTCGTGCATAAGACTTGATGCATTTTCTTGGTTTCTTGATTTCTATTTATGTGTTTAATGTGCCGTTTGCATTAAGTCTGGTAAAATATTGCGGACAGACCAAGAAACGATTAAATTATTTTGACATGCACACGCATTAGGTTTGTTGACCATTTCCACTATCTCCTTTCTCTTCCTCTTCATATTCTTTATCTTCTTGATCCGAAAAATAAACCAAATTGATGCATTTTAGCAAGACAGTATTTAAGACATCTGACAATAGTATTATGTTTAGATATTTTTTTAATATTGCTTATTACAGTAAACTTTATGTCTACGAGAACTATTCTCACTATTCTATTTCAGATTACAAAATAAAAAAAATGACAGTTTTACATGATGCACTCGTACATAAATCTACATCCATAAAACGCTGGTCGCTTGTAACATAGGCACACGCACGTGCGAACAACCGTTACGAACAGAAACGCTTCTAAAAAATGGGAATCGAGTGACTCGGATTCCTGATTGTCTCAGCCAGGTAGTATAAAAATGTTCACTTTTCATTTATATGAAAATTTTGACAATCGCGATCATTTTTGGATGTTTGCATGCTGATCACTTTATCGACTTTGTTATAGAGTTCTTTTCAGCTTTGGCATGTGGGTCAAGTGAAGGTCTTTTCACTGGTAGAAGTGTATTTTTTAAAGTTTTTGTTTCTATTGTCTTAAACATTATGGTTCATACTGTGATTGCTTATAAGTTATAACCAAAGAGACTGTTGCAATACAAATGTGTAGATTTTAAGAAAATTATAAACTCCGTTAGGAATCCTGTGACAATAAATAAATAAATATTTTTTTCTGTGTCACATTGTAATTTTTTATTAATCTCAATGAATAATCACAACGATAGAGCAAAAGTTCTTGCATTTTTTAAGGAAATAGGTAATAACTGGGAGTAAAATATTTGTATCCACCTGTGAAGTGCCTACTGCACCTGATGTAAGACAAAACCAAATCCAAGAAATCATCTCAACTATCAAGAAACGTGGTATTTCTTGATGTGAGATAAACTTCCTAGCCTTTTGTTTAGAGATAGAAGATACCACTGTACTGATACTGCCTCGGTGCCGTAGTTGTATTACGGTACGACTGCAATGCTGAGATCTCGGGTTGGATTCCCGGGTCGGGCAGAATGATGTTGAGTTTTTCTAATCAGTATCAGACTGGAATTTGTGCACTGGTTGTGCCTCTGCCTACCCCTTCGGGGATAAAAGGCGTGAGTGTATGTATGTCAGATAATTCAACAAATTTAATTACTTAAGCGACATTTAATCCGTGTAATTATAACATGTTCCAACACTTTAGACGAAACATTAAATACCCGATCAGGGATTTTGTAATCCCTTTTAATTACCCATCCCTTATTTGCCTCTTTGAACCCTCGGGACACGTTTGCCTTCTCAAAAACTGTCCGGGGATGTAATTGTGTCGGTGTGGGATGTTGATCCCGTTGTTTTAAGTGATTTTAATGGAAGAATAATCTCTAGAGACATTACAGGTTAATGTAGTCTATATTAATTTGGCTAATGTTTTTTCGTTGTTTAATAAACTAATGACACTAAAAAAATATTTTGTAAAAGGAACGATCATTATCTACATTTGTTTATTCTAGTTCTTTATACTTTTTTTCCCAAGGAATGGACTACTGACTAGTCTATCAAGATATCGAAAACAATGTGCAGCAATGACAAAAACACACACCACGCCTTTGTCTCCGAACGGGTTGGCAGAAGTGCAACCAGAGTATCCAGTTTTTGCCAAGTATCCATCCCATGAGGTGATAAAGATTGAGCCTATCGCCACAAATTCCAGACTTCAGGCTGATACTGACCAGAAAATCTTAATATCAGAAAGTGCCAAAGGTATATCCAAATTTACTGACTGCCTCGGTGGCGTAGTTGTATGAACGTAAGCCTGCGGTGCTAAGGTCCCGGGTTCGTTTACCGGGTCGGGAAAAATTACTGGGTTTTTTAACTCAGTATCAGCCCGGAGTCTGGAAATGTGCCAGGTAAATGACAATAGGCCTGCCCCCTATTACATGGGACCTAACATAGCTGGCGAAATGTGGGTATGATACACCGCTGCTTACTAATAAAAGGGAGAAAGGCGTGATGCTATATGTATGTAAATTTACACTAATTATGTCGGCCAGGGAATCAAACCCACAACACAATTCACAGCTTAAGTACCCCAGACTAATGGCGCATAAATTATTATTAACGTAGCTTTATTTCATAACGAGACGGCATTCATTGGCTCTCGGGCGTTAAAATTATGTGCCCATTCTGGGTATTGTTGCCTGATTCTTTGGAAAGTGGGACGAATTGTCGTAATAGGCGGTAGTTTTTTGTCGATAGTTGGCAAGAAATAACTTGGAGTTAGTGAAGGAAAACATAAGGAAACCAACATGTACCGGGAAGCACAAATTTTTAAACGTTTGTGCTTCCCGGTACATGGCCGCCACTCGAGAACTTTTTTTTTTTTTTTTTTATTTTTTTTTTTTTTTTTATAATGGCATTTGCGTTCACATTTTGCCAATGTCAAGTTTGGTTTGTCTATTTTATTATCTGTAGTCTGTAGTATATCAAAGTAAAGCAGTGGCTACCTTACCAAGACTTTATCGAGGAGTTTTGGCGGCAACAAAAAAACACTTGATTAGCACAATTATTTCAATTCACTTCATTTGAGCTCTTTAATAGAACTATATTGGATAATATACCACCATAATCATGCAATATAACACTAAGTATCACCAAAATAATGAATTAAAACAAGAGCACCTCATGACACTTCCAAGTTCCCGCCAAAACTCCTCCACTCGAGAACTTTTTTGCTCCATCTGCCATTAACTTGACAGGTCCGTCTGGAAATCTTTAGGGGAGGCCTATGTTCAGCAGTGGACGTCATGTGGCTGATGATGATTATTATAAAAGGTATGTGAAGTCTGCCAAACCGCACCAGTAAGGTGAGGGTCTCACCTCTCAATATTATAACAGTGGAGGTAGGTCTCTCGTATTCGGGTTCTGCATAGACGATTTGAAATTTTGAATTTGATCAGCTACTTATGTATGTTTCTGATTGTACATGCACCGTTGTATCTTGGTTTGACACATTGTAGCCAGCGTAATTACTGGGCATTATGGGAGTTAACATCTTATGTTTCAGAGTGACGAGCGCAGTGGAGTGTCACGCCATACTTATAATTCAAAATTCTAGATATTGTTGTTATTGTTTAAGCCTTATGGCCGTTCATGTCGCTTACCAACAAGCGAAAGGCATATACGTCTCGACGTTCAATTACAATGAAAAAAAATAAGAGTTTCGTGCCAACTGTGGGTCAATATAGAATACAGGACTAATACTACGATCACACCGTATTTTCTTGAACTTAGGGTCAGTCATTATAATACTAGCTTTTGCTCGCGGTTACACCCGCGTGAAAAAGTTTCTCCCTGGATAAAAAGTAACCTATGTCCTTTCTAGGATCTCAAACCATCTCCATACCAAATTTCATCGCAATCCGTTCAGTAGTTTCGGAGATTTGCAGTAACAAACAAAGAGACAGACATAAAATAATAATAAAAATCGCCAATTTGTTTACCATTACTCTTCTTTATTTATCACATTTCTTTAAATGTACAGACACACCGGTTCTACTGCTTTATTATATGTATAGCTTATAACGGTCAAATTCTGTTTATAGCCGCTTATTGCGCTACTGACAACTACATTAGGTATTCATTTAATAAAAAAGACAACCAAAAACATCACTTATGACGAGGCTGTATGGGCTTGAACCCTTTGCCTTCCCAACATGAGGGAAAAAAAAGTAATATTTTTTTAAATTATTCATTTAAAATTTAATTCAGTATTATATTATTTGTCGCGATAATTAATAATGATATTAACCGTGGTGTGGTCCCATAATACATTTTCATAATAACAGATCTTTTACAAGTTTTTGCAATATTTATATAAAAAGTAGAGTTCCCAAGGCAAAGTTGCCGTATTTCGTAATGGATTGGCGTCTCTGGGGAGTCTATTATCTTATAAAAAGTCCTTGTGCCTCACCAACAGAGATTATTGTAACTAAAAGTGAGGTAAAGATGCTGTATTTTTTTAAATGTGGCAAATATGTGGCGAGCGCAGTGGAATGCCACACAGTATTTTGTAACTCAAGGTGCTGTATGGTTTTTGCTACTGTTTATGGGTGGTTGTGTCGCTTACCATCAGGCGAACGGCATGCTCGTCTCATCTTTCAATGCAATATATATATAAGGCAAAGTTACTTCACTGGGTTTGGGAAATGGGGACAGTCCAAATAGTCTCAAAAGACTATCCCTCAGTCGATACAATTATACTATACCATACCATACCAGCCTTTTATTATATTATGCTGCCGACTGTTGAGCACGGACCTCCTCTACTGAGAGTGTTTAGGCCTTAGTCCACCACGTTGGCCTAGTGCGGGTTGGCTGACTTCACATATTTACAAATAATACCGGCTCGTATTATGCTGTTTTTTAAAAGTCTTGAGTAGTATTACGACTTTTTACCTAAGTATGGCATTTGCTTGGATTCTGCCTAGCCTATCACGTAGGTAGATCATTGTTTTTAAAATTGCTTCTATTTTTTTTGTGCTTGCAGTTACTCCATTGCACTTGATAGTAAGCGGAGTGGAGATTGAATCTCTATCTCTTATCGATTGACGAGAGATTGTGATCCCTCACCAGTCGACATAATTATGCCGGCCTGTTCAAACTGGATATACACAGGCTGAACCCAGAACGCGATGCACATATTGGTCACTATGGTGGGATTTACACCTTCTGTGGTACAAACATCTCATCACCAGCCTACCTACCTAGTTTTATAAATTTGGAGTGTAATCCTCCTAGCCAGTTTCGGCCACGGCGGCCAATCACTACGGAGATCAGCCAGGTACGCAGGAGATATTATAGTGCACAAGTGTGTGCGCAATACACAGGTGCACTCGCTATTCCTTCACTCTCATAGTCCGGTGACACGGCAATCCGACATGACCGGAGAGAGATCAGGCGCAGGACCCACGGCTTAACGTGCTTTGTTGCTGTGCTGACTCCGAGCTGCGACTGAGTAAATTTTTTAAGATGGAAAAATCCAGGCACAATATTTTCGGCTCGACCCGGGATTCGAACCCAGGACCTCAGCGCGAAAATCGTACTCGTAACGCGTACGCAATACAACTACGCCACCGAGGCAGTCAATTTGGAGTAAGCATGTAATTCACTTCGCAATAATAAATTTACACGCTCCTTAATATAGAGCCTTTTGATCATCCTCTTTGTGAAAGACAAAGGCATAATTATCTATAGTAATTACATTTCAATATTGACTATTTAGATAAGCCAATAATTCTGCGTAAACCGTAGTCTAGATTGAAAACTCAAAGGATTCAGATCCCAATTATTTAAAATCCCAAAATCATAGACTTAAGACGACTGAAGACTTATCGGCAACTAATTGAGCGAAAGTAATTGCCATTTTAGTCACGGCCTCCGAAGTGTACTGAACAAATTGTCTTAAGGCTGGGATAGTGAAAAACAATTGTTTTTGATTATAATAAACAATGAAAAAACCCTCTCAGTAGTAGAGGAGGCCCGTCCTCAGCAGTAGGCAGTATGTAATACAGGGCTGGTATGGTATGGTGGTATGGGTAGTCGCTTATCATCAGAAGCAGCTTGGTCGTCATGTCATACAACAATGCCGATAAATGGTACGTAACTTGGGACCTAATAAAGCTGGCGAAATTTTGGTGTATTGCACCTCTGCCTACCCTTGAAAACGAAAAAAAGGTGTGATGCAAAAATAATATTCAACATCACAATTTGAAAACCCAAAACTAAGATGGCTCATTTACATTCTCGCCTCGTGGCTAGTATCGTGTTCGCCTCAGTTGGCGTGATTCGAGTTTCTGTTTATACTCTCGCGGTAGGTTCATTTGTTTCAGGCGACTTGTCAACGCAGTGTTCACACTATCGTCTCGTGTTTCACGCGAGAGTGTAAATGAGCCATCAAAATTGAGACTCTTGCACACACTACGGGATGCCAAATATTAACGGTCTTTTTTTGTGCGAACTGGTTTGAATATGTCACAACTTTCACACGACATGTCAATGTAGGAAAAAGTTTCCTTTTGTAGATACTTTTTTCGTTATGTTTGTTAGGGTACGTCGTATCAATTTTTTATATAATTGTGATATTGATTGTACTAAAAAACCCTGGCCTTAAGGGGCGAGAAGCAATTAGTTTTAAAATGTAAACAATGGCAGACAATAGGGAACGCGCACTCATTGATCCGTTTTATTGTCAGTTTGTCACCTGACAAATGACTTGAGTCGGTTGCTTGGGTATTCGGAGCAAATTACTTGTTAAGGCTGGGGAGTTTAGGCCGAAGTTCGGCTTCGGCTTTCGGCTTCTTGGCCAAGTTTGTTGTTTTTGTGTGCTAATTAAATTTGCAGTGACTGATTTCTTTTGTGAGGTTAGTTTTAGTCTATTTTGGATGTACTAATTGTAATAGTATAGCTACAGGTGGTGGTGGTAGGTCTCTCATATGTACTGGTGGTAGGTCTCTCATATGTAAGAGTCCGTCTGGGTGGGTACCACCGCAATGTCTATTTCAGGATGATGAGTGCAGTGGAATGCCACACAGTAATTTATAGCTCAAAGTGCTGTATGGTGTTACTACTGTTTATGGGTGGTCGTATCGCTTACCATCAGGCGAACGGATGCTCGTCTCGTCATTTAATGCCATAAAAAAAACACAAACATTCGTAAAGGCACTTTTAATTTAATTGACTTTTAATATGTATGTAAGCTGAAAAATATCTTTAATCATAATTACTATAATATAAGACCGTATTTTTGAATTCTTTAAAACATTATAAAATTTAGTGTGTTTTACTATTGTAACCCAAATGATATTATGATATCAAACTATTCCATTATTAAATTTTTTCTAACCAACCTACAACAAAATCTAAAAATACTTTTTCCAGACATTTACTATCTCGAAATGGCGTATTAAGTCGATAAGCCCGTAGCCTTAAACGAAACGCGAGACAAAGTTTCTTTAACATAAATAACATCAGAGACGCCTTAGTATTTGTTTTTAGTATATAATTTACTTCGGAGTTACCAAATTATCAGATGTAATTTTGTTTGATTGTTTCAAACTTAAACCGTTTCCTTTAACTATTACAAAAGGCTATAATCATAAATTGTAAATCATTATATGTTTGTATAAGCTTACTTGCGCCTTTGCCCGTGAATTCAGTTTTTTTATTAAAAATGGATCGTATGTCCTTAAAGCTAAAGGCTATTTTCGTGGTTTAGCGTAACAGGCGCAACCAGTTACTTTCGCATTTATAACATTAATATGTAAGTTTTATACTTAGTGTACTGTAGATTTGAGACATTCTCCCTAATTGTGCGAAACGCAGTAGCAAAGCGACTACTCCATGTTTTCTGTAAAATACTTGTATCATTCCGATCGAGTCAACAGATTCGGACTGCAGCGCGTTGTAACATTTTAGTATTGGAATTTTCAATACACAAAGCATGGCTTAACAAACAGGCTTAACTAAGTTTTACTGTCACTACAGACAACAACGTTATACATAACATAAATATTTTAAATTGTTCAATGAATATAAAATCAATTTTATTTTTGCCAGAATTTTCGGCTTTTACACGTCTCTAGAGTATGCACGCGTTTATCACATGCGGGTTACTGAGAGAATAATGGACTGTATGTAAGCACTACTCCACTAAACATAATAATATAGTGCGATAGTTAAGCATGTGCCTATGTTCACAAGATTAATTTATTATTGTAGACAAGTTTTTGCCCGGGGCTCCACCCGCGTGAATCAGGTTTCCCGGGATAAAAGTCCCGCTTTATATTTTCCCGGGATAAAAAGTAACCTATGTATTAATTCAGTACATAATCTACTCGTGTGCCAAATTTTATCGAAATCCGTTCAGTAGTTTTTGCGTGAAAGAGTAACAAACATCCATACATCCATACATCCAGACATCCATACCTACTTACAAACTTTCGCGTTTATAATATTAAGTAGGATTAGCTTTTGTTCATCGTTTTATGTGGATTTAATTTGCTGATATCACCAAAAATTTTAGCTATACACATAGTTAAAATCTGACATAGTGGTTCGTTCGAACGATTTTTAGGGTTTCGTACCTCAAAAGGAATATAAAAAATCCTTATAGGATCACTTTGTTGTTCGTTTGGCTGTCTGTCTGTCAAGAATCTTTTTTTGAGGAACGCGTAAACACATCAAGTTGAAATTTATTATACTTGGGTTTACGGTCTCTTTCAGCTGTGAAGAAATCAAACTTGTAAGTCAACGCTATTAAAAGATATGACCGATTATGTCGCATATTTTGCGTTTTTGCAAGGGAATCAAAACCTATAGGGTACTTACCGTTGACCTAGAATCATAAAATTTGGCAAGAAGCAACTTCTTACAGCACAAATAAATGAAAAAAAATGTTAACCGTTAACATGTACTTTAATAACAAAAAAAAGCAAATTTATAAACTTGATTAATTTATTAATTAGTTTTGGCGAACTATTGAACTTATATACTTAGATACTTTACCTACAAGTACGGAACCGTCAGTGCGTGAGCCCAACTTGCACTTGTCCGGTTTTTTTTATAGTGATTTGTAATCTGTTCATCAGTATCAGCCCGGAGTCTGGACTAGTGCCTGACGCCGTAGTCGAGATGCCATTTTACAATCTTTAACGCTCACGTTATGTGTGAGCATGACATATCCTAGCGATTAACTTATTGATATGTCATGGCCATACATTTTTTTCTGTTTTCTATTAACGTTAAAGCGGCGACAGCCTAATTTGGGAGTGGAGCGGACTGCCGAGATGAATGTCCGCAGGTTCAAACCCAAGGACACGCACCTCTGACTTTTCTAATGTTATGTGCGTATTCTTTGAATTGTGGCTTTAACGGTGAAGGAAAACATCGTGAGGAAACCTACATACCTGAAAAGTTCTCTTTTAAAAGTTCTAATTTAGGTATGTATACTAACCTGCACTAGGTCAGCGAGGTGGCCCTCTCAGTTGTAGAGGAGGCCCGTGCTCAGCAGTGGGCAGTATTTAATACAGAGCTGGTATTATTTATATGTTAGTATTATTTATATATTTTTTAATAGCGCTATTGAAGAAAAGCGTCTTCACTACGGTATTTGTTAAATAGACTCACCTCCTATTCCATGGGACCTATCATTGGCTAAATATAACTGCATTAGTCCCCTACGTACCTTTGAAAAGTGAAAAGGCGTGGTGTAATATGTATGAAGTCATCACACATGATAATAGACACAGACCCATGGCGTGTAATCCACGCTTTCTAAACTGAAACGTCGTGTAGAATGCGAATTATGAGCCTATAATTTAGGGGGAGATGATTCCCGCGTCTCAGCCGCCACATTACACCGAGATGTAGGGGAATTTGCGTGAATTTGGGGATTTCGTTGGCATATTTTGAGACGGTTTTCAAGTAATTAACATAATATGTTACGGAAATTACGCTACTATAAATAATACCAAAAACATATCACGCCTTTATTTCAGTTCCATGATGTGATAGGGGGCGAGTCTACCGCTGTATCAGACACAAATATGGCACTCTATTACATCATGGCACGAAAACCATCCGGCGAAAAGTGGGTGCACTAGTATCGCTCCTACCCACATTTATGGGTTAAAAGATGTGTGTGTGATATCGATACTACATACTTCATGACCCACTCTAGCGTACACGTAAGTATAGAAGTTAATGTATATTTATTCTACAATATAAAGGTGTCTTTCGTAGGTCATTTATCTCAACTAGAGGCACCGGTTTTTGTCGACCTAGACATTTTGTTGACAAGTCAGGAAAATTAGAACGACGGTATATTGCTGTCTAGTTTGGTCTAGATTAAGCTAATAAGATTCGTGTGTTTATTTTTGATAGTAAATCTCACTATCTACTATTGTAAATGCAAAGTTTGTAAAAATGTGTGGATATTTGTTAGAGGAAGGATTGGGATGAAATTTGGCATACGGATAGACCCTATCCTGGATTAAAATATAGCCTACTTATTGTCCCAGTAATTTGCACCCGAAGGAAAGGATTTGTGGTCCATTGCTCTTAGTCATCCCCTTTTTATCATATGTTTTCAATGTACAGACACACTGGGTTCTACTGCTTTCATCATCATCATCATCATCAACCACATGACGTCCACTGCTGAACATAGGCCTCCCCCAAAGATTTCCAGACGGACCTGTCAAAAGCGGCCCGCATCCAGCGTGTTGTTGCGACCTTTATCAAGTCGTCCGTCCACTTTACAGATCTACTGCTTTATAGGTAGATAATCTACTTAGCTAAAATTTTAATTACATCAAGGCTTTTTCTCTTTTCAGTGGTAGGCAAAGGTGTAAGAAACTCACATTTCGTCATATATTGGGCAATGGCAGAATCCGGGCTGATACTGAATAAAAATACCCAATATTACTTTTTTTATACAGGAACGGCTAAGTGACGCTTGTGGAGTCGAGATAGAGTGTCGACTGACATCATCATCATCATCATCATACCAGCCCTGTATTATATACTGCCCACTGCTGAGAACGGGCCTCCTATACTACTGAGAGGGGTTAGGCCTTAGTCCACCCCGCTAGCCTCGTGCGGGTTGGCAGACTTCACATACCCTCGAAATTCTTATTGAGAATTCTCAGGTATGTAGGTTTCCTCACGATGTTTTCCTTCACCGTTAAAGCCAACGATAATTGATAAACAATACACACGTAATTTCGAAAACTTCAGAGGTGTGTGCCTTGGGTTTTGAACCTCCGGACAAGACAAGGGCAATGAATACCCCTTGCCAGTCGAAACAATTGTGCTGGTTTTGAGACCGGGTATACACAGGCTGATCCCGGAACACCACACTTACCTGGGCAACTATGGCAGGTTTTAACACCTTGTCTAAGTGAATTGTAGTCCAGACGGATGCAAAATATATCCAGCCACCTTTCTACCTTAGTCCTGTCTCACTTTACATGGCTCAGTTATGGAACCGTGTCTAATCAACTTTAAACTAAAAATGTAACTTGGAGGTTTTTTCACTAAACTCATAGGTTATTTAGGGTCGCACCTTAAAGTTTGAAAAGCTCTATATGAAGTATTTTTTTGGTGCACACACGTGTTAGAATTTTAATAAGGTAAGTAAGGCAGGTGGGACGTCTTAAGATAATTTAGCGGATAGCGTCTATCCGTTGATTTTACCGACCTTAATGATTTATATGGGTAAGGGAGTTTAAATTTTTTGTGACTTATTTTATTACTTTATTTTATTACCCGACCATGGCGAAGCTAGGAGGGGTAATGATTTTAACACCGATAAATAAAGTTTAGTGCCGATATATTAATAACGCATGCTCACGCCTTTTATCCCCGAAGGGGTAGGCAGAGGCGCAACTAGTGCACCCACTTTTCGCCAAGCGTATTCCGTCCCATGATGTGATAGGGGGCGAGCCTATCGCCATACCGGGCACAAATTCCAGACTCCGGGCTAATACTGAATAGAAAAATCCAATATCACTTTGCCCGACCCGGGGATCGAACCCGAGACCTCAGCCTTGCAGTCGTACCGTAATACAACTACGCCACCGAGGCAGGATATATTAATAAATAAAAAATAATTTAGGTATAAATTAGTGTGTACCTAAGAAGATCCTTAATTATGAAATTTACGATCGTCGAGCATAGCGGTATGTGACTAGGTTTGAGTTGTACCCTGGGCATTATTGACTTATTTCGTACTTTTTAGTTACTTATTTCCGTAGTCGGGTTTCATTTATTTTTCTTTTTTTTAATTTAAACGTAATAATGTCCGATATAATAACCGTCCGTAACTCACGAGGTTACCGACTTGTGGGAGGTGGACTCCACAGTTATTGTTCCGATTGTCATTTCTGCTCATGGGTTGATACCAAAGAGTCTCGACCAACACCTCCAGAGGCTCTCAATTGGTCGTTGGGCCAAGAGCCAGGTGCAGAAAGCAGTACTGTGAGCACGCATTGTGAGGAGATTCCTCACTTTGAATCCCTGACCACCGGTGGCTTGGGTCTTGAGCCTCGCCATCGGAGGGTAATTCACTTTTTTATATTTTTATAATGTGTATTAATGTTTTTTTTTTAGTATATATGTAAAAAAAGGAAAATTTAAAATAAAGAGAAATAAACCGTCCGTAATAACGTCTTTGTTTAAAATAATAACGTCCAAAAGGACGTCCAAAGACGGGCTTAAGATTGTAACCAAGATACTTTATATTATTTGGATGGTACTCAAGGCCTTTGCGCAAAATCGTATAATTTTAAAATCCTCCGGTTTTGAGGTTAAAGTGATTTTATTTTGCTTAAAAACTCCACTTGATATAAAAGTGTCTTTATGGTTTAAGTACCTAGTAATATTTTGACCCAAGCGTCCTCGCGACGGAGGACCGCTGAAGAAGTATTTTCATCTCCCTGTTCCGGGGTTCGGTACGCTGCATCCATTGATTTAATACTATCTGATATTTGATATATTTGTGTTAGTTAATTATTAATTTTTAATGAAATAAACGTTTTTTTTATCCACGCAGCCGACTTTCTTGAATTCCCTACGTGCCATATTTAATATCGAAATACTGATCTCCAAAAAGAAAAAGAAAATAATAACTAACCTACGCCATAGCGAGAAAAACACAATTACAATTACACACGCGTCGTTAACCACAATATTAATGTAAGATATTCCGTAACTAAATATGTCATTTCGTAACTGAATAATACCAGAGGGCGTGACGTCACTGTAATCATCGGCGTAAGAAAAATCGCAGCAATCTCTCATACGTTGGCAGGCAATTATTACACACGTAGAGATTCTGTTATTGTTTTCTAATGAAAATATAAGGCAAAGTACAATGATTTTCCAAAAGGCTTTCTTTTGCAGGGTAGGTAGTGATATAATCTTAAAGGAAATAAATAAATAAATCCCTTCCTAGTCGATGTTCGGCCACGACGGCTAATCTCAACAGAAAGCAGCCAGGTAGGCAGGAGATATTATAGTGCATAAGTGTGCGCGCAATACAAAGGGCCACTCGCTTTATAAAGCAAAGGAAATAAAGCTATTTCATACACAATTTGGTCTTATATCTCATGATTTCTGGTGGTAGGTCTCTCATATGTAAGAGTCCGTCTGGATGGGTTCTACCGCAATGTCTATTTCTACCGCCAAGCAGCAGTGTGCATGCACTGTTGTGTTTCGGTTTGAAGGGCATTGTAGCCAGTGTAACTACTGGACATAATGAGACTTAACATCTTATATCTCAGGATGACGAGCGCAGTGGAAGGCCACACAGTACTTTGTAACTCAAGGTGCTGGATGGTGTTGCTACTGTTTATGGGTGGTCGTATCGCTTACCATCAAGCGAACGGCATGCTCGTCTCGTCATTCAATGCCATAAAAAAAGAAAAAAAGATGTATTGTTCGATGCATTCATTGATTGCCTTTAAAACGAGATTTCTTTAAATTCCGAATAATCACAAAATGTAAGTAATATGAAATTTAAGGCGAAGCGCAGACAAAATTTTGTTAGACACGTGACAAAATGGTGGCAAAATTATGTTATGAGACTGTCAGAACTGTTAAAATGAGTTTTGGCGGGAACTTGGAAGTGTCATGAGGTGCTCTTGTTTTAATTCATTATTTTGGTGATACTTAGTGTTATATTGCATAATTATGGTGGTATATTATACAATATAGTTCTATTAAAGAGCTCAAATGAAGTGAATTGAAATAATTGTGCTAATCAAGTGTTTTTTTGTTGCCGCCAAAACTCCTCGATAAAGTCTTGGTAAGGTAGCCACTGCTTTACTTCGACATAGTACTACTACTACTGAGGATAAACAAGGAAACAATATATATAATGCAACTTCCAAAAACTTTGACACTGGCAGATGCGCAACCCGCGCCTTGCCAAAGACAAAAAAAAAAAAAAAAAAAAAAAAAAAAAAAAACTGTTAAAATTGCGAAACTAATAAATAGTACAAGTAAATTTAGTTAAAATAGTTGACAAAATCTTTTTGACTTCGTTTCGTGCTTCGGTGCTCTTGGCCGTGTTTAAGCCGAACGTAAGTAGCTTTCTGTCCGCTCCGAAAGCCCGGTTTCCAGAGATGACACGGCTGGTCGAAGTGGAAAATACAGCATGATTTTTCGTCTTAATTTTATCAAGTTTTCCAGACTTTATGTGAGAGATAGAAGAGCAAAGTAGAATGGGGGCTGACGAATAGTAATTTTTATTCTGTACTACGTATTGCACGCGGTTTTGTGCGCTTAAATGCTCTTCTTGTAAAATCACTTACTTTCTGAGACCTAAAGTTAGAAAGTAAGTTATAATATTATGCTATACCTTAACCACGGTAGTGTTCCATAGCGCCATCTATTTCCGAAATCAGATAAAATTTCAAATAATTCCTAATGGCGGAAATTACCTTGACATAGACTACATATTTATCCAGGACATGGACATGGACTTTAATTTAAATCGATCATTATTTATATAATATTTATTCATGTATTTATGTAGGTAGCAATTTTATTCGGCACTGACTCTGGCAGTAAGAAATAGACCCAATAGAGTCCAACGCACCACTAAAAAGTCATAGGAAAAGAAAACACGCAATTTAGTTTACTTGGATGACATACTTATTATTATTATTTTAGCTTAAAACGAACTACTAAAATTTTAACCAATCAACAATCTGATTGTATGTATACCCTATCACGTAAAAAATAACTTTTTAAACTGATCTTAATAAATGAGGGAATCCTGAGGTAACAAACATAAAAAAATACACAACGAATTAAGAACCTCCTCGTATTTTTAAGTTAGTTAAAAAGCAACTTAAAACCAAACCTGTAAGGTGCAATTTAGTAACTAACCTCCTCCCATTCCAGCGAATCAGGGCCAGTTTATCTCCACTTAATTAGTATAAATTGTGCAAAGCGGTGAAGCGTGAAGAGCCAGGAAGGGCTCCATTTAATTGTCTCGGTTGATTGATGAACGTTACTTACGAATACATTTTAGTTTATAATAATATATCGCACCTTTAGAACGAAAACGACACAATCTATACTAATATTATAAATCTGAAGAGTTTGTTAGTTTGTTTGTTTGAACGCGCTAATCTCAGGAACTACTGGACCGATTTTGAAAATTCTTTCACTAATAAGAAGCTACATTACTACTGAGTGCTATAGGCTACTTTTCATCCCGGAAAAACTTTTCCACGCGGGCGGAGCCGCGCGCAATGCTAGTATTTTTATAAAAAAGGGACCAGTATTAAGTAATTTTATGACGATAACTTATTTTCGATTATTTTGAATTGTGCCGTTTTCGTTCTAAAGGTGCGATATTTGAATATTATATTGGGAATGAAACGGTCTGCCGAGACATTGTCCGCAGGTTCAAAACACACACTCACCCCTGACTTTTCGAAGTTATGTGTGTATTATTAGTAACTAAAGGCTAAGTGAAGAAGAACTGACGGCAGATGGGGCAAAAAAGTTCTTGAGTGGAGACTACGTACTGGCAAGTGCAGCGTCGTGGACGTAAGGTGGACGGACGACTTGATAAAAGTCGCAGGAACACGCTGGATGCAGTCCGCTTTTGACAGGTCCGTCTGGAAATCTTTGGGGGAGGCCTATGTTCAGCAGTGGACGTCATGTGGCTGATGATGATGAAAGGCTAAGTAAAACATCACGAGAAAACATGAGAATTATCCATACAAATTTCGAGGATATGTGAAGTCTGCCAACCTGCACTAGGCAAGCGTGGTGGAATAAGGTCTGTGGCAACATTGACATGTTGCTATTGCAGTGTAGCAACACTGACAGGTTCGGTATTTTTACCTTAGCAACGATGGATGAAACATTTACGTTAGTTACATAAAAAATGGCTTGGTCGGTCATTCAAGTATAATATTTGTTGAGACACATTTGTTTATTATCTGATGCCGAAATAAAACAGCGAATATATATATATATATATAGTTGTGAGTTTTCTTCATTCAATATCCTTCTGAGTGTTACAGGTCTAAACTTAAAATACTTTGAAATTTTTATAAACACGTTCAGATTTCTAAAACCATTGAGTCAGTTAATTAGGACTTCAATAAATGACTGTGCACAAGATAATTCGTCGTAATCACCAACTAACAAGTTTTTGTGACGCCATGCAAGGCTTGCTTGGGAGTTTAATTGGTACCACTCGAGTACTTGAGTGTTTCACGTAAATTTATTGTTAAATGTTATTTCTGTACTGATTTTAATAATGTATTTAATTTGCATATTATGTCGGTGACGTAGTTGTATTGTGTATATAAAACTTCCATGGGATTTTCGATTCTTTGAAGTTTTTTACTCGGTAAATGGCACTATCACCCTGCATAAGATGGACTGAAGCTGGTTAGATGTGAGTGCTACAACTGTGCCTACCCTGGAAAAAGGAAAGACTTGGTTTTACACAACACGATTTAATTGCAATATTTCAAGTCACCGGAAGTGACACGTAGTTCTAACTACATTTTGTATGTCAACAAGGTGTTATTCGCGGCTTCGCCCACGTGAAAAGCCTTTCCCGGTATAAAAGTTCCTAAAACACAGTACGACGCCAGTGCCATCTGCTTAAATCCTTTAAAAGAAAAAAATCTATTATTTCCCATGGGACCAAATTACCGGGATAAAAAGTAGCATATGTTAATCCAGGACACGATCTACCAGTGTGCCAATAATAACTTCACATGACATGATCCCATCATTATCCCGACTCGTCAATAGCCAAGACTTTCCAAATGATAAATCATGACCCTAGTAAACTTGTAAAGCTCCAAACGTCCGAAGTAAATATCTTTTTAATTCGCGGCGAGCCATAGGCTTGGCACAGATTTCCATACTGATTGGAAAACGTAGCTTATAAACCATCTTAATATTATTATGCACATGAAATATTAGGCACTTAAATTATGTTCTCAAAGACTATGTTTGTAAATTGTTTATATAATAATAAGAATATTTGTGAATTAGGTAAAAAAACAAGAAAATAAAACAAGTTTTTATAACGCATTTATATTTATTTAAAAAACCTTACAAAAATGTTCAGGTTGACAACATTTATTTCACTTAATATTTAAATAAGTACATAATACGTTATGTACAGTATTGATAATACATAATAATCAGTGATTATAGAGAAAATCCAAAAAAGAATCAGTATACATTAACAAAATAAATCGAATTTTACTTTAAAGACAATAATATATCAAAGGAAAAGTTTTAATCAAAACACAAAACTCATTTCAATTAATACACTTCAAAAATTAAAACGTGAATTTAGAGTTGCAAAATTTTAATTAAATTTATATTATCAACAATTCATTATACAAATATCTTCTATTAAATTTAAAGAAGCGAGATAAAAAAGCTTTTAAAAATTGGGTCAAGTGTGAGAAATGATAAAGAGACTCAATGTGATAAACATAAGGTCTAGTTTTGAAATTATAGATATTGATTTGTAATACAATTAATTACTACTATGACTAGATTTTTATAACATCATTATTATAAAGACAAAGCAAGAATATTTTTAAAGATTTTTATCTGCAAAACAGATCATTACTGATTAATTTAAATTGTAAACTAATAAGTTTAATAAAATCGGGATTATACAATAACTATGAACTTTATAAATGATACTGTCTTGATATACTATTTATAACATAAGACATTTAATATTTAAGAATTTACAGAATTATATATTGTTTTAAATGCTTGTGTTTTATTAATAAATCAAAAGTTACTTAGAGTTCAATGATATCTTTAAATGCTTCAATTGCCTTTATTGAACCACATTAAGCGACAAAGATTGTATTCTGAACAATAAAATTGAAGCAAATAAATACCAGTATAACGTTTTAAGCCTAAAATATTTGAATGCGGGAGTTATATAAATGAGTTTTATTCAAAATATGTTCATATAAAATTAATTAATATTTTATTCATTTGAATGGTGTGATTTAAAGGGCTAACAAAACCATTAATATTAAAATCACTATTGTAATTTCAGTTTTGCTATAAAAACGATTTCTCTCTTAAATGAAAATAAATTTTCATTAATTTACAATTGATTTTAGATTATTTTTGTATGAATATAACGTTCGTTTACATTAAGATAATTATAGAAAATAGACATTAAACATTTCAAAATATTATAAACAATTTCGGAATTTAAAATATATTTTACTAGAAATATAAAGTATTTACTAGAAATATAAAGTAACTGTTTATTGTTCTTATTATACCAATCGTATACAATTTCAAAAAACATAAAGAACTCTAATCCTTACATAACCATATAAGTTTTATATTGAATTTCATAATATATCTAATGATATAATTCTACTGCTTTATAAAACAGGTGATAGCCTTAGAATATATCGCGGCATGAAAAAATTATAAGCTATGGTATAACTCGACAACATAGAAAGCGCTACTAAGCAATTAAGCTGATATAAACTTGATAGGGAGGTTGCTTTTGCGCTAAAGTATACTCTACTAAGCCACGGTAATAAGGTATATTTTTAATTACAGACATTAGGTTTATGTATCACAATTAATGACATATGATAATGACCATTGACGCGACAGCGCCCGCGGCGGACGCCGGCGTCCGAGTATATAGGGCAAACACGTATATATCTATATATAAGCGGGCCTTGAAGGGTTAAAAGGTAATAATCTCACGATATTGGGGCTTATTAGATGAATGACACACAACACAACAAAAATGATACATTAGAACTCCGGAATATTTCTTGACTGTTACTTTAAGTGAGCTGATTCAGGTACAGAATATGATAATTAAACACAAATGTTATTTACAGTAACAAAATACTATACCTTGTGGGTTTCAATAACAGTAGTTGGTATATGTTTTCATTATGCTGGAATAGAGGTATGATGCAGCTGGACGTATAAACTTAGCTAAAAGTGGCTACAAGTGGCTTTAAATTAATCGTTTATAAATTAATTTACCTCAATACTTTCCTAGACTTCAAGTTAAATATTAAGCTGTCATTAGTTACATGAAAATATGAAGTTACCCAGCAGCGCTTTTCTCGAAGTAGTCGTGTTACACCCGGAGTCCCGCAATGCCGGAGTAAGCCTACCATTGGGAAATCATGGGATCAATCGGGACTCCATCTGTCTTTAAGTGATAAGAATTGTCGACAATGATTGAGTGCTTTTACCCATTCGAAGTGAGTTTCCTCTTACGAAATTGCGTTTTTCTTATACGTTTTCCGCTGTTACTTTTCAAATTAAGCCTGATTTTATAATGAATATTGTTTTTAAGCTTTTCGTTGAGAACAATTTACGAAAATTCAACACAAGGTTTTGAAAAAATAGAGAGAAATTTTGAAAACGCATGTTTATTGATAGATAATGATGTGTATGTACAAAAATCGTTACATTTTAATGCATAATTGTTTAAAGTGTTTCATTTCGAAAACTTTTATTGCAAGTGATTTGATACATCACTTTGTTTATATACAAAAGAGTTAAGATTCATAAAAGGCTAAAATGTATCGCATTTTTTCATTGATGATAGTACTTCTGTTAACCTGAAAATAAATGAAACTTTATAAAGTTTCCATCAAAATATAATCCAATAATAGGAATCGCTGGATCCGGGTCGTTTCCAACAAGTTGGTATGGAAATCTTTCAAGGAGGCTTCTGTTCATATTGTTATTTGAGCATTCCGGTACGCTAGATTCTCTTAGATATTGGAAGTCAAAATTGGAAAATCAAGCCTGGAAGCAATATATCCAAAATATTTCGCATAAGTTGAAGTAGAAATTCCGTTATAGCAACCAAAGTTAGAAAAGCCATTGAACGAAATTTTAAAGGTTTTTCGCAGATATGATTTAGATGCTCTTTAATTTTTGATTATTGTTTACACATATTTGCCAATAAAGTTTATAGTTTTGATACTGATATCATCATCATCATCAGCCACATGACATCCACTGCTGAACATAGGCCTCCCCTAAAGACTTCCAGACGGATCTGTCAAAAGTACTGTAGTGTGATACTGATAATCTAGTTATAAATCCTGAATGCCATTAACTCACCTTAAAACACTTGGACTCTATGGTTCTCTCGGTCGCAGACGATAATGTTTCCACCAGACATGACTGCGATGCCCTCAAGACCCTTGAACTCTCCGTCTCCTGAGCCCCAGGAACCGAATGCCCGGAGGAAGGTGCCATCAGGATGGAAGATCTGGATCCTGTTGTTCCCTGAATCAGCTACCACGATGTAACCTTGGTCGTCGACGGCTACACCCCTGAAAGAAAAATTTAGGATAAGTAAGTGTTGCAATTTTAGATAACTCATGCCCAGCAGTGGGAGAGTATATTATTATTCCAGCAGAATTAAGTCCTTAGTTAATTTTTTATTAACTTTACTCATAGGATCCTTCTTTTCATAAAGGTTCATCATCATTCAATGAGACACCACTGTAAATTTTTTTTCCAAAAAAAAAGAAAACGTTACGAAAATGATTCGAAAAAAGCGCTATTCATATCATAACTAGTGCGATGACCGCACATAATCAGAATTTGATGACCCGAAGTTCTCAAGTAATAATAATCAATGAGTGCTCATTGCCTTGAGACTTAGGACTTTCGAGTATTTTCCTGATTTAAACATACAACATTTTGGTGTTACAGTTTGATTCCTCGAAATAGCTGCTGTGATTTAGCTCATTTTTATCAGTCCCAAATATAATTATGGATAGCTATTTCTAGATAGGATGTCACTAACCATTATAAAATGCGGAACTGATGTAAATAGGTCATCGACAAATTATATTCTGGGATTAAAAAATGTGCGAAGATATATCTCTTACTCGAACGTTAGAAATATTGGCTGGCGATTTGATACTATCTAGGACATTGCAATAAATATTCTTATGTCTTGAATTAGATCATATATTGTAACCTAGGCTGCTTAACGCTTATTAGGTTGAATTTGCTCTGTACATAGCTGGCTTAATTCTATAGTAAATTTAAGTTAATTGCGCGATCGTTAATGCGAAGGAACGTATGGAGCAGACAACGTGGAACACACATAAGGAATCCGTACCTTCGTAATTTTTATTATTTTATTTAAAAATATGTGTGTGATAGAGTGCGGAATACTATGGTGATGGTCATGTGTGGAGTAAAAGAGGATGTAGTGACCAGAAACACGGAAGGGTATGCTAAGGTGGTTTGGGCATTTGGAAAGGATGGATGATAGAAGACTGACAAAGAGGATATATAAGGCGAGTGTGGATGCAAGGGCCGGGCGGTGTCGACCGCACCGAACCTTTGAATGTCAGATATCTGACGTTCTAGGTAAAGGCTAAGTCAAAGTACCCTGAACCGGCGGGAGTCCATGAAAAGATTGATGAAGGTAGAGGAAGCGAAAGTAGTGTGCCAGAATCGAGCAAAAGGGCAATTCATAGTCTCTGCCTACCCCTATGGGATAGAGGCGTGATATTATGTATGTATGTATGTATTTAATTATAATTATTGAAATAAAACTAGTTTTTGGATTTTATGCCAGTTTTTTTCGTTATACTTTTCTCACTACGCGACGTTTCGAAGATTTTGCAGCCTTCATAGTCGCGGGGCGGACTAAGGTGTTGGTCGTCCGAAAGTCAAAGTTACAAATAAATGTTCACTCTAATTTTATGGTCTTTACAGGCCTTATTCGGGGACTGTTTTTTTTTTTTTTACATATTATAAAACAAAGTCCCCGGCAGCGTTGGTCTATATGAACGTGGTACGGAGATAGTTTGAGACTCAGGTAAGGGCATATGCTATATTCCGGGAACATATAAAGCAGGTCTTATATCCCGGAAAAAAGCTTTCACGCAGACGAAGCCGGGAGCAAAAGCGAGGTCATTGAAATATCAATATCTACACAAATCATATAGTACTTTAAAATGTTTTAGAAAGTAGGGACTCAATATTTGGCATCCATAATCTCAAGAACATCAGCAAGCAGACTTTATTACTCCAGTGGAAACGACAGATTTATCTTTAGCGATGTAATATGAGTGCGATGTCGGTCAAGGCGCGTCCGTCTGGCGTTCGAAATATTCCTACCGATTTGAAAGCGCTGATTTAATGAGTGGGATAATATATTTCGATTTACTGAGGTTTAGGGTTTAATCATTGAAAATATATTTTAACTTGAATGTGAAATTTTATTTTATTTTTTGTATTATGCTCTAACGATGTTTTCAGCCTATCTTTTTTAAAGTATTATGAAACCTTTAATTGTCGCCAGTTGCTCGTTTTCTACTATAAAAAAAGAATGTAACACATTACATAGGTAAACCGTAATATCATTGTTCTCACTCAAGAAGTCAAACACGAAAAAGTACTTCAGTATCCTTAAATTCTCTCGAAATTTTATCCCGAATCTTGCTCTCTACATTTCAACCTCATTTTCTTATTAATCCATCCAAAGTAAACATCGTTTCTGGAATACACGAAGCAAATATTTTGCAACAAGTTCTGACTTTAATCGCTCGTAATGGGAAGTTAGAGGCTCGGCCGGCCACATTTTATGGACCCATTGAAGGCAGAAGGCAAGATTTGGACCGTTAGCGGCGAAGGAAGAAAGTTGAGGAGTTATGTTTTTAGTTGAAACGATGATCAAGTATTCTAAGGTGAGATATCGCAAATTTTGAAAATCTTAACGAAACTCAACCTAATTTGGCAAATGTTTTGGAAAAGGTTAAGAAATTTTATAAATATAGTGGAAAAATCATATAGTTACGTTCGATACTGATGTGAATAAAATATTAAATCGGTCTTATCTTTAAAATGACTTAGTCTTAAGGAAATATCCAAAATCCTATAGTGTAATAATATATTGCTGTTTTTTTTCAAAAGTCTGTTGCCATTACCACAGATATATTTTCAAAGCGCAAATGTATCGAGAAATATTCAAATACATTAGTCTCACCTCGGGAACTTAAATTGTCCATCCTCAGAGCCTTCTTCTCCAAACGACGAGAGGACCCGCCCATTGACATCAAACACCTGGATCCTGTGGTTGTTTGAGTCAGACACGAGGACTCTGTTTGTACTGGACACCGCGATGTAGTGGGGATGTTCGAGCTGGCCCAGCTTGGAGCCAAACGAGCCAAATTTGCCCACAAACGTACCATCGGATTGGAACACCTGGATCAAATAGTTCAGTCAAAGTAGTCATACACATAATATACTGATGCCTTTTATCTCCGAAGGGGTAGACCCAGGCGCAACTAGTGCTTCTACTTCTTGCCGTGCGTATTCCGTCCCAAGATGTGATATCGCCTATCGCCATATTGAGCAAAAATTTCAGAATCCGGGCTGATACTGAATAGAAAAATACAATATCACTTTACCCGACCCGGGGATCGAACCCGAGACCTCAGCATTGCAGTCGTACCGTAATACAACTACGCCACCGAGGCAGTCAGTATACAGGATCGTTTTGACATTGCGTTACTAAATGAAACCACATACTTATCTCCTTGAAAATATCAATTTCCATTAAGTTATTTTAACCATAGGCGTAAAATAAAAAAGTGTAAGTTTCGAACAAAATAAATATCAATAAAAAGTGACTTTAAGTTTACACGCCCTAATGCCACTACTACGAGGATTTGTCGCAGGGGCAACATCACACTTTCTGTCAGAAAAACACCCACGCACGCGTCATATTCGCACTAAACTACAAAATGATTAAAAAATCTGAAAAGGTGAAAATATTCGTTATTCATAAATGATATTGGGCACGATGTTAGCAGAGGTAAAGAAGAGTACGTGGTTTCATTTAGTAACGCAAAGTCAAAATGACCCTGTATAATAGGTTTAAATAAATATCATATTTCAGCTCGAAAGCTGTGTAATGTGAAGGAAAGCTTGAGCTTAATAGTGAAGGAATCACGGAGGGCATCTAAAACCCATTATGGGAAAATCGGGTCGGAAATGTTAGGTATATAGTGCAACACTGGCTCGTGTGTTGCAAGTGTTTATTGAAAATACTGAGCATCAAGCAAGTCTGCTTGCCTTTTATCATAAAAGAATTAGATCGACCTGACGATTTTTTCTTAGATTCTGGGGTGTTTTAAATAATTTCTGTAATTGCCTTTAAAATTACTTGTCTATGTATAATCTAAGTTGTTAATGTAACATACGATAAAATCTAATTGTGAATAAACTCTAAATAAATTGCTGAGTGAAAACCTTAACCATAATGGAAAGTATATTAAATTTTTTTATAACATTACACTCCTACTTAAATTTTTAGTAACTCGTTTTTTTTTCCGCGGGGAATAACGCGTTAATGCTACCACAACTGGGGGTGAGTGGAACGGTTATGTTGGTTTCACACAGTCTTACCGCCCAATGTCGAAACTCGGGAGTATAGCATCATCCGAGCGGGCATTGGACCGAGTCCCTAACACTATGTACACCCTACACCGGCATACCAACCAAAACCCGCGGTGGCCTTCTTCGGCGCATACGAGACGGCCCCCGTCTTGGGGTTAGGTTAGATTAGGTTCCAAAAAATAAAATATGATTATTTAAAAAAAAGTCTTACCTGTACTCTATGGTTCTCCTTGTCACAAACGTATATGAATCCGAGTGCGTCTGTGGTGATACCCCACGGGTAGTTGAATTTGCCGTCGCCAGTGCCCTGACTGCCAAAAGCTCGCAGGAACCGACCCTGAGGGTCGAACACCTGGAAAAAACAGAATGGTCAGGAAGAAAAACAAAAATACATTGGCAGTTGGAAAAAAATAAAGACAAAATAAAATTAATTTTATAAAAATATGCACATAATATTATTTCAATTGAAACTCAAGAGTACTTTAAATGAAATAAAAAAGTATCCTTTTTTGTAGTTGATAGAACAAAACCAAAAAATCATTTGAAAGTAATGTTCCAACATTTTAACCCTAAATATGATTGTAACTTTACCTCAAACACGAGATAGCACTTTTATGTACTCCAAAACTATGACAAACACCGCATTGTAGATAAACACGCCGTCTCTCGGGAAGCGGCTATTTCCGTCCTCTGACCACTAATGGTGACTGACTCGAATGAATTACGCCGAAGACAAAGCCAAGTAGAATACAAATTCTGCCACACGGGGGAAATACTGGGCGCTTGGACACGCAGCGAGGGGATTGGTGTTTGATTTGATATTGTTTTAGATATTTTGAGACTTTTTTAATATACCACATATAATTTGAGGTTCAATTGTGGTGAAACTGTAAAATATTGTAATGATTTATTCTAACTCTGCGCGTCGACGGAGGCCATTTATTTCAATAACGTTAAATTACTTAAGCATATTATGTCCAGACACTGTAATTGTTATGAAATTGTTTTGGCAACTACTGGGTCAATTATCTAGTACTAGCTTTTGCGCGCGGCTCCGCCCGCGTGGAAACGTTTTTCCGAAAAAAAAGCCTATAGCACTCAGGAGTAATGTAACTTCCTATTAGTGAAAGAATTTTCAAAATCGGCCCAGCAGTTCCTGAGATTAGCGCGTTCAAACAAACTCTTCAACTTTATATATTAGTATAGATTCCTTCCGAAGCACAAAGATATTAGAAAATTCTGTTATTATTGTTAACATTTTATCTTATATATCGTATTACTTCAAATAATAAAACTAAGCTTATTTTAAAAAGGAGAAATACACGAAAAGTGTAGCAAATCTTCGATTGAATCTGTTTCAATTTCTTGTAATATTTGTGTTGATAATTTTTAAAAGTCGTAGGTATTCTTGATATCAAATCATTTGTATCCCACATTTTTAAAATCTCTAAACAAACTATCCAGCATTTCAAACTCCGCATCCAAAGAGTTCAAGCTCACAGCCAAGGGCGAAATCTTTCCGAGATCAATAACAAACTTAATTTCGCTGGAACAATGCAGCGAGGTCAGATAGACCTGAACCTACAGCTTTATGAGTCGTCAATTACAAAACCTCTGAGGAGACTTATTAATAGATTGTATTTTATTTTTTACTACTCTTTATGTAACTATGCCTGATCAAAAGTCTTTTGGATATGACTTCGCCTGAGTTCAAATTCATTTTAGGGATAAAACTAGCCAATAGCGTTCGGGCAAAAAGTACTATAATAATTTCCAGGATGGAATCATTAGTTTCAGAGATTCCTCCTTACGTCCTACTATAGGTAATATCCAGACTATTTTGATTTAATTTGTTATCAAATTAAAACAAACAGAAAATTTAAGACCTTACTTTGCATTTGCGTTGGATATAAGTTTCATTGCTGGTACTCTTAAAGCCCTTACTCCCAATCAAAAATATCTATTTTCTTCCAATATAAGCGTCAGTCAAAAGACAAAATTCGGCAATAGTGACATATTCCCAATTAAGGCGAGTCGGGCGATTTAGATGAAAAAGAACTACGATAGTAAAGATACCAATATTTGCTCATTACTGAAAATAAATGTCTTTACCGATACGGGAATTGAAACCCTGACCTTTCGTATCTCAGCTATCGTCCGCCGGGCTGTGAAGGTCGACTTTATTATTACGTTAATGCTGTTAGCAATCTATGCAATATATTTCATATTGCTGTAACTAAGTTACTGATATAATTGATTTTGTCTATAAGTTATTAAGACTTGATTTAGTTAAAAATATGTTTCAAGCTATGATAAACATCCTAAGGATCGTCCATTAATCACGTGAGGCTCGAAAGGGAGGGGGAGCAAAAATCACGAAATATCACAAGGGGACGGGGTAGTGATATATCAGGTGTATTTTTTTTTGATGGACGCGCGATTCAAATTAAATTAAATTAGATTATGCTTTAACCTGTATTTGAAGATAATACACCAACATTTTTAAGATAATTTGTACAAAAAAATACACGTGATCTTGAGTGGGGGGAGGATGTTTAATGATCGACCCCGTATAGACGTAATGGCCATAAACTCATAGAATAAACTCTATATAATAATATTTCTTTTATAGCATGAAATGACGAGACGAGCATGCCGTTCGCCTGATGGTAAGCGATACGACCGCCCATAAACAGCAGCAACACCATACAGCACCTTGCGTTACAAATTACTGTATGGCATTATACTGCGCTTGTCATCCTGAGACATAAGATGTTAAGTCTCATTATGTCCAGTAGTTACACTGGCTACAATGTCCTTCAAACCGAAATACAACAGTGCATGCACACTGCTGTTTGGCGGTTGTAAGCATCATACAAGCATTGTGCCATCAAAATACAAGTATATTAAAGCTAATTGGTACATTATAAAAACTACATTTACATAATGACAATTTAGATGCTTTTATAATGTGTATCGATATTTTAAATCATATCGATGTAAATATCGACAAGACATTTATTTTGTTGGCAACACTGAGGTTGACAACTTCACTTCTTTGTTGACTGCATTGTGAGTGGCATTCGATAGTGCGCAGTCGTTGAGGCAAGACGTCTCTTGAAAAGCTATAATAAACTGTTACTTGAAGTGATATTGTGTAGTTTTACTGAGTTGAGGACTTGAATCCTTTCAACTCAGAAGTGGGATTATAAAAAGCTCACAAAATATACTGTTCGGCAATTAAAGATTATATTATTGTTTTTGCACTATTACCTACATTGAAAATAAAATATCGAGTGATAGAAAATGGAGAAGAAATTAACATCGCCTACTGACAGTCATGCTACCAAGAGTGGCAAAACATCTTCGGGAAAACATCGTGACGAGAGAAGTCGATCTCGTGAATACCAGAGTAAACGATCTCGTGCACGTCGGAATAGCAGTTCTCGAGATCACCGGAGGGGCAGTTCTCGAGATCACCGGAGCGGCAGATCTCGAGATCACCGGAGCGGCAGATCACGCAGCCACCATAGTAGCCGTTCTCGTGAGCACCGGCACAATCGTTACAGTGAGCATCGGAGCAGACGTTCACACAAGAGTCACAGTCGGAACAGGAGTCGACGTAGTCGCAGCCGGCTGAGCAGACAGCGAGAAGAACGGAGGTACAGCCGAAATGATTGCATGAGTGATAAGGGTGATTTAAGATCGCCTGTGCCGCAGCAACAGGTATGTGAGTCTAGTATTACCAACGACACTGTAAAACTTTTGTCAGAGTTAATAACCTCTTTAGGATATAATCGTCAGGAAGGAAATAAATTTCCGATACTTGGTAATGTCATACCAGAGTTTGACCCTATGATTAAGGGGCAGACTATTCACATGTGGCTTGGAAAAGTTGATGAATGTGCTCGACTATATAAATGGGGTGATGACCAAATTATACATTATGCTCTGCCCAAGTTATCCGGCGTAGCGAAGACCTGGTACCAGGCGTTACCCACTATGTCTTTTTCTTGGCCTGAATGGAAAAGTAAACTTATTTTGTCATTTCCCAGTAGTGACGACTATGCGGAGTTGTTGACAGAAATGTTGTCTAAACGCGTGAAGTTTAATGAGTCACTTGAACTTTATTATTATGAAAAAATTAATTTACTCAATAGATGTGAAATATCTGGTAAACGAGCTGTTGATTGTTTATTATATGGCATCGAAGACAGATCACTCAGATTAGGCGCCAAAGCCGCAAAGTGCACGGAACCAGAGCAGGTATTGGAGTATTTTCAGTCGATTAAGCAGCAGCACTTGGAAAAGACAAAATTCATACAAAACGATAAACGTGCAATCGCATCTAGTGGAAGTAATGTGTATAGAATTTTAAATAATGGTGATTCAAGAGCAAAAACACAGTCGAATAATTCCGTGGTGTGTTACAATTGCAACGAACCAGGCCATTTTAGTTTCAAGTGTACTAAGAAAATATTAAGATGTACTCTATGCCATAAATTAGGACATACATCAATAAATTGTTCCAAGCTTCCTTCAGACAGTAATGTTAAAGCAGACAAGACAAACGAAAAGAATGTTTTGAGTGTTGATACGGGATGCCTAAACGATTCAAAATACATAATACAGTTGAAAATCAATGGAAATTGTCTGACCGGGTATGTTGATTTAGGTAGTCAATGCAGTCTGATACGTTGCAGCGACGCTCAACGTTTAGGAATTTTGTGGAGTACGAATGACCACTTGCCTGTTATGCGTGGCATTGGTAATAATATAGTAGTGCCTTTGGGGGTGACTTCAGTTATTCTGGAAATACAGAACATTACTGAGAAGGTGGAGTTCTTTGTGGTACACGACGATGTTATTAAATATTCAGTGTTAGTTGGTCATAGTTTCACCGAAAAACCTAACATAATTATTACCAAGACAAGTGAAAATCTCATTTTTGAACGCGGTACAACCAAAATACATTGTGTGATCAGTCAGGATATTGTATTAAATACACCTATGAAAATTTATGTAGTACATGTGAGATGCCATGATAATTATACTGGCTCGGTTTATGTTAACGGTACAATGTGGGGTAAACCAAATCACGAATTTTACTTATTACCGGGTGAATATAATATGTCGAATGGGCAAGGTTCTTTATTAGTACAAAATGTTTCGGATAATCCAATACATTTAGAGAGGAATACACTTTTGACGCGGACTCTACGGGTGAATAATTACATGAATGTTAATTTGTTAAATTTAGACGATTCAGAAACGGCTGATATGCTTAATTATGACGAATCCATGACTGTCCATGAAATAGAGCAGTTGAAATCTCTCCTTAAACGTTATGAAAAATGTTTTTCAAGTAGTCTAAAAGATTTAGGTTATACAAATGTAACGGAAATGGCAATTGAATTGGAGGACAGTCAACCAATAGTATACCGTCCATATAGACTAGCGTTTTCAGAACGCAGTTTGGTACGATCAATGGTGGAAGAGATGATCGATGCAGGTATAGTTTGTGAATCGAGGTCGCCCTATGCCAGTCCTATTTTGCTGGTAAAGAAAAAAACCGGAGAGAAAAGATTATGTGTTGACTTCAGAGCTCTAAACAAAAAGACAAAAAAAGAACATTATCCTCTACCATTGATTGATGATCAGTTAGATATGTTAGCAGGACATTCCCTATTCATTACACTAGATTGTGCGTCGGGATACTATCAAATTCCTTTAGAAGAATCCTCTCAGGATAAGACTGCATTTGTTACACCTGACGGGCAATACCAATTCAGACGTATGCCGTTTGGATTGGCTAATGCTCCGTCAGTCTTTCAAAGAGCAATGAACAAAATATTACCTAAATCGAAAGTAGACTTTGCTCTAATCTTTATGGATGATATTTTGATCCCGGCAAAGTCTTATCAAGAGGGTCTTTCTAGATTAGAACATGTATTAAAACTTTTATTAGATGCAGGATTAACTTTAAAAATAAGTAAATGTCATTTTTTCTATAAAGAGATAGATTTTTTGGGATTCCAAGTTAACAGTCAAGGAATTAGACCAGGATCTCGTAAGACAATTTCTATATCTAATTTTCCTGAACCCCGTAACGCACATGATATCAGAAGGTTCATAGGTTTGGCTAGTTTTTTTAGGCGATTTGTAAAGGGTTTTGCTTTAATCGCACGGCCTTTGACGGATTTGTTGAGATCAAATTTTGATTGGAAATGGGGGTACTGATCAAATTACTGCTTTCGAACTACTCAAACAAAAACTTGCAGAAAGACCGATTTTGGCACTTTATGATACTACGTTAGAGACTGAACTTCATACAGATGCCTGCAAATTAGGGGTTGCAGGTATATTGATGCAAAGACATCCTGACGGGATTCTAAGAGCCGTTGCTTATTATAGCAGAAAAACTACAACTGAGGAACACAAACTACACTCTTTTGAATTGGAAACTTTGGCAGTTATTGCTTCCCTTAAACGATTTAGAGTATATCTCTTGGGTCTTAAATTCAAAATTGTCACAGATTGTAATGCACTGCGGACTACTTTAACTAAAAGAGATCTCATACCACGAATTTCTCGATGGTGGATACAATTCCAAGAGTATGATTGTGAAATCGAATTTAGAGCAGGTAGTCGTATGGGGCATGTAGATGCGCTTAGTCGCGCACCTGTAACTGAACCCGTACCCGGTGATGAAGATTGTCCAATATTAGATGTTCTAAATTTAGATTTAAAAGACTGGATTTCCACTGTACAAGGTAATGATGATGAGATAAAGAGAATAAAAGATATTCTGATGGATTCGGAAACTAAAAGAGTAGCAGATATTTATAAAAATTATCAGTTAAAGGGAGGTTATGTATATAGGATAGTTGAGAATGGGATAAGATGGGTAGTTCCACGCGCGGTAAGGTGGCAGGTATTAAAGATGAACCACGATGATGTTGGGCATTTCGGTTTTGAAAAAACTTTAAGTCGTTTAAAGGCCATATTGTGGTTCTCAAAAATGCGCCGTTTTACTAAGAAGTACGTTTCTGCTTGCTTAGAATGTGCTCATCATAAAGGCCCTAGTGGTTGTAAGGAGGGAATGATGCATCCTATTCCTAAACTGGAAATACCATTCCACACTCTGCACGCCGATCACTTAGGTCCTTTTATTCGTTCTAGGAAAGGAAATACATATATGTTGGCAATCATAGATTCATTTACGAAATTTATTAATATTCAGCCGGTAAGGGATACTAAAAGTGCTACGGCTATTAGGATTTTTAAGGGACATTTTAGTTTTTTTGGCACACCATCACGATTGATAACTGACCGCGGCACATGTTTCACTAGTGGGAAATTCAAATCATTTGTGAATAATTTAGGTATTAAGCATATACTCAATGCCGTGGCCACTCCCAGAGCAAATGGACAGGTGGAACGTTTCAACAGAACCATTTTAGATGCGCTAGGCACAAAGTGTCATGGGAAAAACGATAATCAATGGGACGAATATGTAGGTGACATACAGTTGGGATTAAACACTACTGTAAATAAAGCTACGGGCAAGAGTCCATCCGAATTGTTATTTGGGTGTAGGTTAGTTAATTCGTCGGAAAACATTTTAAATGATGTTATAATTGAGGCTACTAATCGGGTAGTTGGTGATGATTTAGTTAAATTAAGAGAAGAAACTAAAGATCGCATAGAAAATCAACAGCTTATTTCAAAAGGAAGATTTGATAAACATAGAAAACCAGGTACAAAATATAATGTCGGCGATCTTGTTAGGGTGCAAAGAATGATTTATGATAAAGCACATGTAGGTCAGTCAAAGAAACTTGTACCAAAGTTTCATGGCCCATATCGTATAGTTAAGATATTAGATAATGATAGATATTTAATTGAAGATACCCCCTTAACTAGGAAAAGTAATAAAAAATATGAGAATGTAGTTGCTTTGGATAAGATGCACCCTTGGTTAGTGTTTAAGAACATTTCGACTGAGGCCAGTGAAAGCGATAGTAGTATTGATGATTCGGAAGAAGCAGAGCAAAATGTAAGAAACGATACGATAGATAACAATACGCATTTGGACATAAATGATTAATCATATTGTTTGAAATATGTACATGTAAGTAAATTTTGTATACGAAAGTGATTTGAGTATAATAAAAATATGGATATATAAATGTATATATTTTAAAGTGGTATTTTTGAGCATAGGCTATGAGCGATTAGTAATAGCATAGATAGTCGTAGATCATGGCAGACTGTGCTGGTTAGAGATGATTTTGACTGAACCTTCATGGGCCATGAGCGACTAGTGCTTAATTATAGTTAATCGTAGATCATAGCAGACTATGCCAGAATATGTAGTTAATTTGATTGTAACTTGAGCTATGAGCGGTAAATTCAATTGACCGCAGATCATGGCAGATTATAGTCGAAAATATGCAGGCTATGAGCGATTAGTATTGAAGCATAGATGGTCGTAGATCATGGCAGACCATGTTTGGTTTCACTGTGTTGGAGTACACCTTCATGGGCTATGAGCGATCAGTGCTGAAGTATAGATAGTCGCAGATCATAGTAGACTGTATAAATGTGAAATGACTTTTAAATAGAACTTGAATTTGATTGTAGATAATATTTACCTATATGCTTTACATTTGTTATAATTATTATTTTTCTTTGCTTATTCATTATATTTTTTCTGTGAGAGGACTCACGAAATTGAGGATGGCCGAGCTGTAAGCATCATACAAGCATTGTGCCATCAAAATACAAGTATATTAAAGCTAATTGGTACATTATAAAAACTACATTTACATAATGACAATTTAGATGCTTTTATAATGTGTATCGATATTTTAAATCATATCGATGTAAATATCGACAAGACATTTATTTTGTTGGCAACACTGAGGTTGACAACTTCACTTCTTTGTTGACTGCATTGTGAGTGGCATTCGATAGTGCGCAGTCGTTGAGGCAAGACGTCTCTTGAAAAGCTATAATAAACTGTTACTTGAAGTGATATTGTGTAGTTTTACTGAGTTGAGGACTTGAATCCTTTCACGGTAGAAAAAGACATCGCGGTGGTACCCACCCAGACGGACTCTTACATATGAGAGACCTACCACCAGATGTGAAGTCTCATCATGTTGCTTCCAAAATATTTTCGTTATTTAAGAGTTTAAACACAAAACTTCACAAGGCCTTAGGTAATGCGACAGAGTGAAATAAATTATGTTTTAAAAGAGAAATATTGCATGGAGCCGGTCCAAAGGCTTAAGTTGCATTAGTGATGCTTTTGTTTCCATTTTTGTGCTATAATTAACAAAGGAATGTGTGCGAGCTAGCTTTATATTGCATTAATGTTTGAAAAGTCTGTGTTTTTAGAAAGATTTGAATGTACTTCGTTCCAATTAACAAAAAAAAATTATATTAGTTTATTAATGTTTGATTTACTTCTTTTGAAATTATTAGAGCTCGACGATTATATATTAGGGAAAACATCGTGAGGAAACCTGCATACATGAGAAGTTATAGAAAAGAATTTCGAAGGTATGTGAAGTCTGCCAACTCGCACTAGGCCAGCGTGGTGGACTAAGGCCTAAAGCCTCTCAGTTGCAGAGGAGGCCCGTGCTCAGCAGTGGATACTATATAATACAGGGCTGGTACGGATTATTATTGATAACAAGAATATTATTACAGCCTTGCTGTTAATATAACTATAATATTTGCTATGTTTCTGCATTGCAGCAGGACAAAATAACACAGAGCTGATTTAATTTAATTATTTGATGGTTTTGTATACCTATGGAATTTATAAAATTTAGATTTATTTCTCCAGACTTGATTAATTAAGCAAAAATGATTCAGGTATTTATCTATCTTACTTGTAGTATAGTACTGTGTCGAATCAAATTGGGATAAATTCGGATCAAAATTAAAAAACCTATTTCAGGACAAAGCTTCTCAATAAATTCTAATAACCTAGGTCCTAGACCAATCCTTACATGCAATTGTTTTACCTGTATACGATGGTTGTATCTATCTGCGATGATGTACTGTCCGATTCGGTTGACGGCGACGCCAGCGAGGCAGTCAAACTCTCCCTCACCGCTGCCGTACTGTCCAAACTCTTTCACGAATATGCCGTTGGAATCGAACACCTGGGGGATAAAGGATTTTCAAAATTCGAGCTGATTTTACTGGCCTGAGAGTCCTTTCTTGGTATATAACACAGTGTGCACTTTTGAATCAAAGTTTTTTTTTAATTAATTCAGAATCCGGTCTATTCTTGTGTGAATTTTTTATTCAGCTGTTTATGTTTATTTATGATTGTTGACGTTGGAAGTAAATTCAGAAATGCAATTTAAAAAAAATGTGATTAGTTTAACATTTTGTTATCAAAAAGGCAATTAAAAAGAGTTTTAAGAGAGATGGCTAGACTTCCTATTGCATTTATTAAAGAAAAATAAAAAGTTAAGATTATTTATTTATACATATATAGAAAACCATTACATATCTACTAAAGTGGTGTTGTACAAAGTTATTTGCTGAATAGAATGAAGATGAATGAAGATGTGCTAAATAGAAATGATCATATGGAACTCGACACGCGGTCAGTTTTGGCACGAGGTCGCGGCAAAAATGCCAAACGTTTGTGTTCGAATGTAAACACTGATGTCAGATATGCTTCGCACAGAACATCTTTTGTAGGGATGTTTGTGACATGACAGTACATGAAATATAGTGTCCAGGTGGAATACATGATATTTGTGTTGGAATAGGTAGCAGCCAGCGTAATAGAGAAATATGCTCCACAATATTGTCTAGTAATATTTCGAATATATTTGTGATCGATATATTTACATCCAGTAAATACGAAATTAATTTTAACCGTTCGGTATCCCTACTACGTGGTGTAGACTATTTATTGATGCACCAGGGAATAGAATTTTAGTAAATGGTAACAAAACGCAAAATAAAATGATCATCAATTTAAGCACATACCTGAACCCTGTGGTTAGAAGAATCAGCCACGACCATAGTATTGTCGGGACCCACAGCGATGCCACGAGGCCATGTAAAGCAACCGGGTTCGCTCCCCCGACTCCCCACGCTGAATTGTAAACGGCGTTTCTGCAGATATTGGCTCCTAGGGGAGGAACCTGCTGCTGCGAAACCTGGCACACAAAAAATCACATTAGTACATCGAAAAAAACCGTGTGAAAGTGGAAAACGAAGCGTCACCCCTATATACACGCCACTCGTTTCTCTAACCTGCTACCGCTGCTGTAGCCGCCGTAGGGGAGATGGGGGAGCCTGCCGCGTTTTTTGAATCATCATCAGAACTGGCAAGCTCGTTAGCCGAGCGCAAAGGCAGCCCGAGAGACAGGCGACGTGACGTGCTCGACGAAGTGCCGCCCGTGTCCCTATCTTTGCCTCGAGAACCATATTTATTCTTCAGATATCTTGCCCAAGAGCTTAGTGCCGCTCCGTCTTTCTCGCCAGCAGGTGGACGCTCGGGCGAGTTTTCACGAGATTTAAGCGCATGCGACGATCGGCTGCGAGACAACTCCGAACCTCCAGTGCCGGAGCCGTATCGAGCCGCCAAGTACGCTGACGGAGAAGCCGTGGTAGGGGATACTGGCTCGTCTTGATCATCATCGTCTCCTGCACCGAAGCCAGTGTGGCTACTCTTACTCCTGGCAAGACGGTTTCGTCGTTCTTTCAGGGCGAGGTATCTCGATCTTGCTGTCGGGTACTTCGATTCATCGTCTAAAGAGGAATTCGTCTCTTCTTCCCTTGGTTTGCTTCCATAACGGTTGCTGTAAGAAGAACCAGCGCCATATCTCGGCGCAGGCTCTTCTTCAGTCTGGGATGTCTGCCTGGTGCGGTACCGGGTGGGGGCAGGCGGGTCTTTGGATTTGTTGTCGTGCGCGTCGTTGCGAGCGTTGTTGCTGCGCGCGAGCAGGGGCCCAATGTCACTGCGGGCCATCGCCTGGCTCTCGGGCTTTCTTTGCGGCGGTGCAGGCTCCTCTTCACTCTCCTCGGACGAATCTGTTTCTTCCTCAGAGCTCGTTTCGGAGTCTTCGTGTGCCGGCTCGGCGGGCGCCGGGGCGGGAGTCGGTCTCTGCGAGCCGATGAACCGACTCTGAACACGTTGCGCGCCTCCAGCTGTGCCATTAGTCGTTACCGGTGCTGTTCTCTCGTTGCCTGTGGACAATAATCGAGTTTTTGGTGGCGTTGCGTCACTGGCGTACTTTGCTTTCAATTCCGCGATGGTTAGGATCGCACCTGTGTGCTTCACCGCCGAGCCGGAACTTTCTGTCGACGCGCTTGACTCTGTGCTAGGCGCTCGAGCAGCCGGCCGGTGCGGCGTCGGCGTGTCTGAAGCCGAGGGCCTTCTGCCTGTCACAGTGGGTTTCTGTGCGGGCGCAGGTGCTTTGCGCTGTGTACGCTGCAGAGATCCAACGGATTCATCGGACTCTCCGTCACTGGACGCCTGAGAAATACATTGAAATTCGATATGGACACCAAAGCAGTAGGTACATTTGTTGTGTTGTGTGTATGTGAATATGTTAACGTGGAGTGTATTTTATGGAATGCCGTTAGTTGTTGCGCTTTTTCTTGTTAGTACCGATGATTTTTTTCCTAAATTCTACGTTGTACTGCTGCATAATTTCACTCTCTTTCTTCTTCCCAACTCACCTCCCGGGCTGGCGTAGGTGGTTTACGTGTTACTGAGTTTCGTTCTTCTTCGGCCGCGCGTGGTGCAGGACGGTCAGGTTCTTGTGACGACGCTGCGCCTTTGTTTTGTCTTTTCAGTCGACTGATTTCATCATCTTCACTTTGCTGCCTCTGCGCTGGCGGAGGACGGCGCGGTTGAGGTGCTGGCTGAACGGGCTTGGGTGGCGGAGGTGGTTCTTTTTTTTCTTTCTTCTTCCCGCTGTCGACGTCCATGATCCTTTGCATTACTCGTGGACAGTCGGTCAACCTGAATATGCCACTAAGAGGCCCTCGTGTGGCATCTTCAGTGTCGGTGACTTTTTCTTTTTCTTTCTGCTGCTGTTCTGCTTTGACTGAGCGGCTAGTTTGCTCAGTGTCTGAGTCATTATCTTGTTGGTGACTCCTAACGAAACGAGAACGGAATCTACGGGATGGTCTGTGTTCTGACTCATAACCACTGTAGTCATCTGTGGCACCATAGTCTCTTGTGTGCTTCTCAGGCGGAGGAGGCCTCCGTTCACCAAATTTACGTCCTCCCAAGATCGGTTCATCATTCTCGTAATAACCCTTGGCTTCTTCTTGTTGACGGAACTGTGTTGCCAAGCGATGGTCACTCTTAGACCTCGTTAACCCTTGGCTTGGTTGATGGCTACCAGAATAAGCATTTGGTTGAGTGATGTTAAGTTCACCATAACTGGCAACGTGCATGACGAGTTGGTTGGGATCATGTGTCATGATAAACCGTATCCTGCGGTTGTAGTCTCCCGCTTCGTAGTCGAAGTTTCGCAAGAACTCAACCGTTTTGAGGAATATCTCCTTGGTGTCCATGAGTTCTGTATCTTCCCACTCTGTGTCATCGTTCATATATTTATCGGCAAGGTCACAGTTACTTTGTATGTTGCTTAATTCTAACTCTAGATTATCTTTAAGATGCGTGAGGTTTCTTAGCTCTGTGGCGAGATACCGATCAACTTCGTTGCGTAAGAAGTCGGTTCTGTCTTTAAGAGCCTTTGACAATCTCTTGTTAATTTCGTCAATTTCACCAGCTACAGCTCCACAGTTTGTTTGTAGGTTTGTTGTGTTCCTTTCAACTACACCTAAAATATCTTGTAGCCTATTCATGCCTCGGCGAACTTGATTATTGATTCTTGCTATTTCTCTGCGGAGTACCTCCATATGCGCTGCTTTGCAGTCTTCGCAGACTTTTTTCTCGCAGTGAGCGCATGCAGCGCAGTATGCTTTCTCTGAGCATACGTTGCATCTCTCCATTACCTGCCCAGCCGTGGGATCTGGGAGTTCCCCGGCGATTTGGGCGTGTAATTCTAGGAATCTTTGGAGAGTGACATTTGTTGGGAATCCTTGGACTCCCTGGTAAGGGATTCGATGCTCCGCACGGCATTCCGGACATTTGACCTGAAAAGAATAATATTGTTAACAATTATCGAAAAATAAATCTTCTGCAGAACAACACAAGTTTATTTTATTTTATGATTTGGTTTTCGTTCCAGCCTGTATGACTAATGACTGTCGACAGATTTTTAAACACTTATAGGTACACTTTCATGATTAATGACAATAGCTGCTGCCAACAATGGCCGCGAATAGAAATGTTTCAAGAATATTTTTTTCGTTGTCGTTTCTCCAAAGAGTAAATTTATAATATTAGACAAATATTGTATTAATAACTAGCCTATCTGATGGGATTTTCCGCTACTCTGTTTATTTTCGAGAGAGAATTAAAGTTTCATAAGTTTTTTTCGTACTTATCTACGTTACTTATACACACTTACATACGTCTAGATCTACTGCTTTAAACTGTGCGATGTCAATCAGTGCTATAAATTGTATTAAGTAGAAGATAACCTATTTAAATTTTACCACGTACGCTTCCAAAATAATCTACTAAATATTTCCTTAAAGTTTTATTTATCGATGTTTACATGAATAAACACATAATACAGGCCAAATGAGGTAATTTTCTCCTTTGCTTCCTCGTTTACATTACCATACTTGAAATATGAATAATTTTCAACACAACATAAAATTCATCCACTACGTCACGCGCCATTTCCTGAATTCACTCCACTCTCAGACAATTTAGCATCACTTAGTATAGTCTTAAGGAAATGGTTGAACATTAAAGTTGTGTTGTCTTTATCACTCTCTAGACAAGGATAAACTTTTCGCAAAGCGTTTTTATTACTGCTGTTACAGAATAATTTGATCGTTAATTACTTTGCACTTTGCGTAACTTTATTTCTTTGAGAATATCTTTCTTGTGCAGGTGCATTTGCTTTATACATATTTATTTTCACCGAACTTTATGATAAGTTTTGCAAACGATACCTATTGTGTTTCAGTTCATAAATATAATATACATTATATGATAGCAAATTCAACTTTTCAAGTGATACACTAACCCGCCTTGGAATAGCGAGATGGATTGTATTTGATAAATTAGGGTGGTCTTTGCTCATCAATGGTACATTGCAATTAGAATTCGCACATACCAAATTAAAAAATAATTAAAAAGAATTTTCTGCGTGTTTTCATTACACATTTTTTTCTAAATATAGAATGAAAATTGAAATTTTCGTCTTCTACGTCAAATCCATTATATTCCGCAAAAGAACAAAAATCCAGAATAAATAATAGACATGACGTTCTCCCTCACCTGTCTCCTCACGTAGTCGACGAGGCCATCCATGCACGGCTCCATGCAGAAGCTGTGCTGACACGGCAGGAGTTTCGGGTTCCTGTACCGGTCGAGGCACACGCAGCATGTTAGCAACGATTCAAACTGCTCCATTTTTATGCTCCCCTTTTATGTATCTGTGGAGGAATGGGTACATTAGAGATGTAACTACGAAAGGTACTATTAAGGACTCGAAAAAAATTTTAAACGAAGGAGTTTTCTTAGTAAAAGAAGATTTTAGAGGAAAAGCTTTCGTGTTGTGTCACAAATTTACATTCACGAAAAATCATTTTAATAGAACACATACAAATAAATTTCGCAAAATTAGGTTTGAAGGACATTGTTATTAGTGAGCCTTACTGCCTCATGTCTTTGGATGAACATCGCAGTTGCAGGTTCCGTGCTCTGTAATTCAAAGTGCTGGAATAGGGGAATTCGAGACGCTAATCATGAGGAGTCATCTCCTCATTAAGTTGTTTAAAAAGGCTTATAATATTAATTCCGACAGCGAGTTCCAGTAATGTACGCAAATATCTACCTACGTTTTGGAATAAATATTTTATACTATTCGATAATACTGCCCGTTTATATAACACAACTGTTTCTATGAAAGTAATACGATACATTCTAAATGTTGTCACAAAATAAAACCATAGAATTTCTTGTTAAGGAATAACACCATTTACATTATTGATAAGACCATATTTGATTACATTTCTAGAAGACGCTAGTGGAATGCGCTATAGATCTCTCGTGACCTTCGAGTCAGTGACCGTCCGACCTTGAGTAAATGCTAGACTATTTCTAAACGAATCGAATATAATCAGGTAATCGAATGTCCATTTGTTTTCTAAATTGAATCGGGAATGAACTAATCACTGGTATTAATTTTCGATTGTTGTGATTGATTGAGTATCAATCAAATATGTTGGTTCATACTAGACGATAAAGTCTCCGTAACGGGGACGTGACGTGTTTTAATAGAAAATTGTATGTTTAGTAAACGTGACGAGTATGAACGCACCTATTTATATTTAGTAGTATTGTATAACAATCGTTTGGATGATCCGCAAATATTTATTTAGGGTTTAGACTTAAGATGTTACGATGGCCAAAGTTTTTCGTAGTTTCTAATACAATTTGCTATGGAGGAAGAAGTATGGGTGACGGTCAGATGTTCGATTTCATATTTACCATTTTCTAACAATTTTATATTCATTATTGCCTCCACATTTCCCTTCGCCTATATTTTTTAAGTCTTATAAATTTAATACTTTTAATTTCTCCTGCCCACCAAAATACGTGAGGTATGCAAGACCTATAAAACGACTATATAAATGAACGGTTAATTGGTCAATTCAATGATCAGCCAACAAGGGTTATTAAATTAAAAAGACAATGAGATAGTCGAGCGGGTAACTTTTATGCAAATTGGCTTTTGGCGTGTCAATTTCAGGAAATAAATGTAAAATATTCGAGGGATTTAATTGTTAGTTTTCAATAAAACCACAATATTTGGCTATTTAACAGATTATGATAAAATTTAATATGATGTGCTTATAATAATTTAATAGGCATTCTTTTAATTGAAACCTATTGTAACTGCTGACAAAATAAATTATTGTAATAATTAATCAGCAAATAATATTCATTGGTTTATTATGATTTTTAAAATAAAATGTACAAAATTAATCACCTAGCCTATAATTGATGCTATTCTTTAAGGTTAATATTCTTTTTCAATTGCAAAAAGTATTTATGATATATCATTGTGTGATTCTTTATTCCTCAGATAATTATTACTAGGGCTGAATCCAAGATGACTTTCATGAATCGTTAGCGCCAATGGAAAACTTTACCAACCAATTTGTGAATTATCGCTCGCTTTAACGGCGAAGGAAAACATCGTGAGGAAACCTGCATACCTTCGAAGTTCTTTTAAAGAATTTCGAAGTTATGTGAAGTCTGCCAACCCGCACTATGCCAGCGTGCTGGACTAAGGCCTAAACCCTCTCAGTTGTAGCGGTGGCCTGTGCTCAGCAGTGGGCAGTATATAATACAGGGCTGTTATGGTATGGTGGAACAATAGACACCTTGTGATAGACTTTTCTATTGGGCATGTCATTCACATACATTTTGTTGAAAAGCATCGTGGGTACGGCCCCTAGTATCTTTCATATAATATTTTTTTTATTGCTTTTGAATACCGAGACGAGCATGCCGCTCGTCTGTGGGTAAGCGATGCGACCGCACCCAAACAGTAGTAACACCATACAGAACTTTTAATTACAAAGTACGGCGTGGCACTCAACTGCGCTCGTCACCCTGAGACATAAGATATTAAGTTTCATAATGCCCAGTAATTACGCTGGCTACAAACATCCATATAGGTTTAAATTTCTAGATTCCTAACTCTGCATTCCCCAAACGACCTTCATACTAAACATAGATGTTTATAAACATAAAATCCAACATCGGTAATGTACCGACATTAAAACGATGTAAAATTTTCTCACGAACACATCCTCTGATTTCTGCTTATAAATAGCCACGTTTCACACGGCTCTGCTGTTGAAAAACTAAAAGATTTTCAGTCTTATAACGACGTGTTAGAGTTGTGAATACTAATGTATCTATTCTATAATTTTAGTAGCGATTTTAAACCTAATGTGTTAGAAGTCTCGTGATTTCGAAGTGTCAACTGATATGAAAGTGTAATTAGGTGTAGTGTGTCAATAGATGATTCACATTTGTTTCGTAATTTTTGTGCAGAACGACAAAAATTGGCGTTAACTCTTATTAGTCACGGACTTCTTTGTATCATTACAAATGGTCTATCTTTAGTAGGCTTAAATTTTAGGTTTTTCTGATACAAATATTAAATTCTGTTGACGAAAATTACTGCAAATTTAAACTCTTTTGTTTTATTTTGCCTGTGTGTGTGCCTGATGGGATTTACCTCGGTTACCTTGTTCGGGATTGAATTTGCGAAATCCTTGATAGTCTTCACGTAACATCTGGAGTGCAATAATTAATGCTTCTAGAGCCACCGAAAGCTGTTCACTGTAACTACTAGACATAATGAGACTTAACATCTTATGTCTTAGGATGACAAGCGCAGTGGAATGCCACACATTACTTTATAACTCAAGGTGCTGGATGGTGTTGCTACTGTTTATGGGTGGTCGTATCGCTTACCATCAAGCGAACGGCATGCTCGCCTCGTCATTAAAGCAATAAAAAATAAAATAAAAAAATAGTAGATGGATTGACCCTTAGCACCTGGACGGGCGGAGTGTTAAAATAATTGCGAAAGAATATTAGGTATGGTCGTCCAGAGGTCGAAATTCAATCGTCGATTTAATATATTTGTAACATATATTATACATAAATTTTAGATATAACTACAATTGCGCGCGGCTCCGCCCGGGTGGAAAAGTTTTTCCGGGATAAAAAGTAGCCTATAGTACTCAGGAGTAATGTAGCTTCCTATTAGTGAAAGAATTTTCAAAATCGGTCCAGTAGTTCCTGAGATTAGCGCGTTCAAACAAACAAACAAACTCTTCAGCTTTATAATATTAGTATAGATATGTGTTATATGAACTTTAATTATTCCAAATCTCATTCCTCCGTGCGCGAAAAGTTTTAAAAAAAGGGTATAAAGGTTTTACTTACGTATTCCTATATAGATTTATCTGACACATAAATAAGAAAAGATTATCTTACGAAAACTCATAATATTTATACTGAGAATTCAGTTGGAAGTCTAAATACGTATTACGGAAGCAACATTTCTTGGCATTGCAGTGTACGTGTTGCTATTGAAAACAAAGGGATTAAAACTGTAGAATGTATGAAATTAATGAATTTCAGTTTTGTTATAAACATTAAATTAAACGTAGTTGACTGCCTTGGAGCCGTAGTTTTATTACGCTACGACTGCAATGCCTTTTTTTTTTTTTTTTTTTTATCGCGGGGAAAAACGCGTTATCGCTACCACCACTGTGGGGTGAGTGGAATGGTTATGTTGGTTTCACCGATCTTACGGCACAATGTCGACACTCGGGAGTATAACATCATCCGAGCGAGCATTGGACCGAGTCCCTAACACTATGTACACCCTACATCGGCATACCAACCAAAACCCGCGGTGGCCTTCTTCGGCGCATACGGGACGGCCCCGGGGTATCTTGTGCGACTGCAATGCCTGAGGTCTCGGGTTCGATCCCCGGGTCGGGCAAAGTGATATTAGTCTGGAGTCTGGAATTTGTCCCTGATATGGCAATAGGCTCGCCCCCTATCACATTATGGGACGGAATACGCACGGCGAAAAGTGGGTGCATTAGTTGCGCCTCTGCCTACCCATTTGGGGATAAAAGCTGTGAGTCTGTGTATGTGTATTAAACATAGTATCAAAACCTTTTCCCTTACAGTAGTAGGCAAAGGTAATTTAAGCTTTCGCACTTAAAATCCCGTAATATAATGGGTGGAATCTATAGCCATTTACTAGGGACAAGTTCCAGTGCCTAGACAAAAATAATTGTTATGTAATTACATCAAATTTGAGTAGCGAGGTCCACGAATTGATGCTTTAATGAAATCATGATACGATATTTTAACAAGCTAGCATTCCTCGTTGTCTATCTGCTTATAAGTTTAAACTACAAACATGAAATTATTATCTTAGATAACAAAAAAAAATCAAAGAAAACTTACGAAAACACTAATTCCTAAAATATATTAGTGGATGACGAAACCGTATCGAGCGTGATCCCGTGACGTCATACCTACGTCGTGAACAGGAACTATTAATTTATATTTAGTGCCGACGTTTAAACAAATACGTGATTTTCGTTACGCAAGCGTTATTATTAGGATTGGGATTAGTTCGTGTGTTATGATAAGAGATGGCGCTGTTGGGTAACATGTTTGCGTTAGAGTTACATTAAAGCTTATTGACGATCAATTAAGGTGAAATATGCCTAGTTTTTTTAATTTGTTGGTTTCCACCTACTCCTACTTATTTTTTTTCAATATATTTCGCACTTTTCCTCTTATTAAATGTGTTTTTAATTATGATCACTGATTAATAAAATCAATATCTACTATAGAAAGGGTGTGAGAGGTGTGAATCTATTAAAATTAAATCTACCCTTGTATTCCAAATAGCGATATGAACCTAAATACGAACTTTATGAATATTTTGAATATTATTGTAAAGTTAAGTTGTACTTTTATAATACGTTCATTTCTTCAAATACCTTACACAAACAAAAAGACAACGCAATAACCATTCTTCTGCGCAATAACTTTCAAAATTTATCCCGTACGATATTTTAGCACAATCGTCAAGAATTCGTACGTGGCGAGCAATATTTTAAATGTAGCAAGAAAGGTTTAACAGGGCATATATTTCTCGAAATGTGCACCGCAATACCTCGTGTACGGATTTATTTTGAGATGTTTTCTTAGACTTTTTCTCATTCATTGAACCCGTGCGTTTTGGCGCGTACTCACAAAGATCTTTGTCTATTACGTATTTGATTAATTGTTTTTAGGTGCTTTTATTGGCTGAAAGTGTATTAAAGATTTCTAAAGTGAGTTGTTTTTATTCTTAAATGTTATGGGTGTTCATGTTGTACGTATATTATGTGATAAGAATGGTAGTAACTCACAATATTTACTCAATTTTGGAGCTGTATTATCCATTACATATTCATTTGAAACATAATTTTAATGAAGTGAAATATTATTTCCAGGAAATTTACACAAATATCAATATTCGCTTTACTTTTCATAGCAGATCGATAAGCGAGCAAACAACTCAAATGTATATAATCATAATCATCTACCCTAATAGCATCTAAAATAAACCAGAATAATCAAGACTTTGAAAGTAAGGAAAGAAGATGCATGTTGTAACTACAGCAGTTCATAAATATCGTAAATAATACTAATAATAATAAAATATATAAATTAATGTATATGATATTATGAACAACGCTCAATTAATAACAAGAGGTGGACTAACAAAAACAATGAGAGAACAAAAGGTAACGAAGCCAAAAACAAATATATTTGTCACCCCATGCAGTACAATTGATGATGACAAATAAAAAGTCCTTAAACGCCATAATAAACTTTACGAATAAATAAAGAGCTCTCAAAGTTGCCAAAAACGCGTATTTATAAAACAAACCGCCGACTTAAAAATAACAAAAGTAGACATTCATAAAATTATTTCGCGTAGAGATTCCAAAAGTTCAAAAGCATACTTTATTTGTTAAAGATATTGCGATATTTCGCTTTAACAAATTTTCCGATAAAAGATAAAATGTTTCGGTTGAAGTCTTCGGAATATCAACTTTTGTATACCAATAACATTGTGCTTGGTGTTAGTGATATTTTTAATTTTCTATTGTTGTGTCAATAGTGACCAGTATTGTCGGAATTAATCGTGGAATACTATTGTCTACGATTCGATATTAATTGGGATCGATGGTTGTATGATCACTGGATTCATTGTTTTATTTTTATGGAAACAATCAGAGATTTTTTAATTAACTATAACAGTCATCAAGCATAACGGTGATTTTGATTTCAAAGAAACACTCTGTATACTCTATTCAGAAAATTACGTCAGTTATTTTAATGAAACAAACTTAAAACATAGACCAAACTTCAGGTTTGATAAGAAATTTCAAAATAAGGACTGGTATTTCGCGACAGCTACGGCATTTCTATTAAATACAAGAGTAATCTTATTTATTATTGCAAACAAAACTGAATTTTCTTAGTCACTGTCCGAAATAACTTTATCTGTAACATCAACAAACTCGTGTAGGCAAGGCATTCGAAACAGTCTGGCTCGCCCACCATAAAATTTGTGACGTCTGTCTGGAACGGGTTTTAAATATCTATGATTGAGTCAATATCAGGATGCAGTTCATGGCTGGGAAAAGAAAATTGGACAGCAGATGCAGTAAGGCATGAAATGGCTAAGGAAGAGATAGCAGATGTTGAAAGTAAGATATTAAGGCAAACATTGCTTAGGATATCAGTTATGTATAACAAGAGTTAATGAAAGAAGAGAGATAGAAAGAGAAACACTATAAAGACAATCTAGCGAGAACCAATATTATAAAAAACAATATTTAACATTAATCCAGATATTGAAAATACAGGAAATGATTACTTAACACAGCAATTGAAGACACAAAGTTGTTCTACACGAGAATTCGCTTTAGAAACAATATAAGCTAAATGGAATTTGGATTTATGTTGAATCTAACCGTTTCATATTTGAATAGTTTAATAAGAGCTCCAAATTGAAACTCGTGCATCGGGCTTGTGTGGAACGGTTATTTTAATATTCAAGTCAAATGGTCAGATGCTTTTGGTCGTATGTGAATGTTCGTGTGTTGTTTTAACGATTGCTATAACGTGTTAATTAACAGTGCAAATGAATTGAATTTGACTTTGATTTTGGATTTAAATTAGGTTTTTGGTTTACTGTAAAAAAAATATAAAATCTTTAAAATTGATTTAGACACCGAAGTTTGAGAAACCGTATCCCGTTGTTGAAAGATTTTTTGTTTAAAGTAGACTAGTTTCATATTTACTAATTTGAAACCACGATGTCAAAACTATAATGAAAGATGTGTCCCCAATACCCACTTAATTTATAATTACCTGAAAATAAGAATGTACAATTCGTTCTAAAAGTATAATATGATTAAAGCAATATTTTTTAGGATTCAATTAAATACGAATAAATAACTCCGATAATGAAAGAAATAAACAAAAATGTGTAATGAAATTAATTAGTTGAACGTACATCGCATCTTACTAATTTTCTTTGTACTAAAATGACTAATCATAATTTTACATTTTATACGTCATGACCAGTCATAAGATGTGTTTATAAACAAAAGAATTGCACAATATTTATAAAAAACAGGAAAAGAAAAGCGGAAATGTATAAAATACATTAATTAAAAGTAATTTGGGTTGATTTTACTGTTAGTGTTTAAATTTTCCAATGACTTCATTTAGACATTATGACTCAGATAACCAATAAAACACAACCAGCGTTTCGCACGCTCATCCAAAGACGATCCACAATCACACAAACGCACTTTTGGGCAAAATATCCGAACATGCTCACTGCGCTCCACACAAGCGGATACTTACAGCGGATATATTGCCACAAAAAATAAAACCACACAGGGGTAAGGGCTCACTCAATTACTTGACATTTTGCGGACTAGTTATATCACAGGCGTATTCCGATCGACATTTGGCCGGCTACTGGCAGGAATACGATCCGCTGCGCACGATTGTATTTTTGGAAACGGCGGTACGCATGCGCGGCGGGTATCCGACGTTTATTTTCTAAACGCTACAGTTTACTTTTGGACGGCGAAAGGTCATTGGACATTGCTTGGATTGTGTGTTTTTTTGTTCTTCATATTCATCAGTTACTTTTACTAGTAATGGCCGGGAATCAGTGTTAACGTTTAACAAGATTTTCAATCGAAAAATATTACTGAAACTACCAAATACATTGTATGAAGAAATTAATTTTTATTTATTGCAAAACACAGCCACGTGGACGTTCCAAAAATATTTTTAAACAAAATCACTCAATCAAAGAATTACATTAGTAATTGAGTTTCAATCGCTAATTATAAACTCAAAAACATGAATAATTTAACTTTTAGTAAATACAAAAACATGTTTGTTTATTTAACGTATTTGTAGAGAAAACATTGTGTTTGAAAACAATACATTTAAATTCGCATCTGTTGATTCTGATAGTTTTGGTCAGCTTTTTCAACTTGGAAATATAAATCTTGACGCCAATTAAAATTACCGAAAGAAAAAGGTTTTACGAAAATTCGGATACGCATCGGATATTTTTCCGTTATTTTAAATATAATTTTTACAGAGTTACGAAATAACATTAAATTGATGAGTTTCCTGTTAACACTCTGAGAACTGACAAAATAATTTCGTGATTTTATATGGTCGTAAAACTGCGGGAAGTGACGTCACTTAATATCTTTGTAAAAAGATGAAACTTTGTATTGTGTTTTTGTTTTACAAATTAGTTGTGTAAAGAATCATCATCATTATCAGCTACATGAAGTCGACTGCTGAACATAGGCCTCCCCTAAAGATTTCCAGACGGACCTGTTGAAAGCGGCCTGCATCCAGCGTGTCCCTGCGACCTTTATCAAGAAGAAAAAAAGATTAGACAAATGATAATTTGCCAGTAATCTACAAAGATTTAAGCTAGGGTTGGTGCGTGGTTGAACCCTGCGTATTTAGTGCCATGCTAGTCGCCAATGATAAAATGGTTTCGTATGTCAAAAAACGCCAGACTACGTCACGGCCCGGCCTTGTGATGAATGTGTTTGAAGGTAGGTATTATTGCACAAAGGCCCAATTTCTTAATTACTTATAATTTTTAACTCTTTTAACTGAGGTAGCTTATAAGTACCTACCCGTGGTGAAGTTCCGTCATGTGACGAGTCATCTAAAAGGCGCGGGTTTTTATACTAAGACAAACGTTTTTGTCATCCTTAATTGTTCCGTTTCTGTTTTGGCACAGAAGTGTCGTGCATTTCCTGATGCTAAAAGAAGACTTGTAACGGCATTGATTTATTCAAACCGTTCATTCTTCCCTATTGACCAAGTAAATTTTTCTTTCTCTTACAATTTCATCACTGTCGTGTAAACGGCATGTGAATCCAAATTTACCACAAGAATTGAAACGTTGGAGACATTTCCGCTAACCCACATTTTGTCTATTTAAATACTCACTCAGACGCGCACTTTGTACTACGTAGCGAAAGTGTGCACTTGACCGAATTTTGTTTATTGGCACACGGGGCATTCAGTCTTTAAATAATTCTTTATTTTAAAAAGATTCCAAGGTTTTATGTAGTTTTATGATTAGTCGTGAAAATAGGACGGTTAGGACAAAAGGAATTTCCTGGGATTATGATTATTGCAATTTGCAGTGTTCTACATACTGCAAATTACTGCTTTTAGGATTTGAATCAAGAAATGTTTAAGCAAAAGAATAGTGATACGGGCAAGTATATGCCTGCGCAATTCCCAACAGAAAGTGAAATATCGCTTGAGACTGATATAGGCTTCGTTGAAAATGTCACCAAGTACAATGTCCTTCACTGAGGTCTGTCAAATATAGATGTGTTTATATTTTTTTACGTGCTCAATGAAATAAAATATTCATAAATTCCAATCCTTTACAAACTATTTTAGAATGAATACTGTTTATAGAATATCACCGTAATTTATAGTAATTATATCCTCAAGCTAGGAAAAATAATACTTTCTCAGACAGGTGTAGTGGATTAGGTTGATTACCCTATTAATTTCTGAACTAAATTTGGTCCTCTTTATGAATATGCAACTTTGGTGCTCTTTCGTACCTTGAGCTTGAAGGAATGAAGGAAACTCGTGTCATGTCCATTTATTTTCGGGCGTGCCACGTGCATTTTTGTTTGTTTTCGTTAACATATTTTGGATGTCTTCCAGTGTCCGTGGTCGGTAAATCGTTGGCCTTTCTCTGTTCGTAAAGATGCTTTCACCTTCAGTAATTCTAATAATTTGCTCAATTTCATTACTGTTTTGTTTACGGTAATTTATGTTTAATGAGTCTGTATTGACCAAACAAAAAATAATCGCTTGATTGAGAATATTTTATTGTAAATGGTTAAATATGAATCTTCTTTAGCATGTCAATAGTTTCGCTGATTTAAAGTAAGTTGGTATTTTACAAATCTTCAAAACAAAATTTCGAATCATCAGGGACGCGTGAGAGTGAAAAAAAGTCCTTTGTATTACTCAGCTGACTGTTTGTCTCATTTTTTAGGACCTCCGGAAGTTTTTCGGCCTTTGAAAATCACTTAAAGTTGGTTCTCTATGAGGCAGTAACAATATCAAACTAAAGAATTTTACAATAGTTGTAATGAAGTTATCATTTTCAAACTTTATCCTAAAATTTAAACCTTTATTTTGTATTTGAAATGTGTTGTAATTTCAGCTTTTTTTTAGTATACAAACACTTAGTTATTAACTTTCCTCGAAATTATACTCGAGATAAAATGTTCTTAAGGCAACACGGGAGATGCAAAACTTTAATTTTCAAACATGAAACTTATCATTAAAACTGTATACACTTACTACATCTTTCTGCTTCTATGATCTGATACATAGACTTCGCCAATATTTTCTTAAATTTAAAATTATATTTCATAGACAGTAAAACCTACTTTTACATCAACAGACAGGTTACTCAAATCCCGTAAAAATTTACAGTATGACTTTATTCCCAGAATTGATTTTCATTTATTCAGAGCCGTGACGAACGTAGTAAAAAATATGCAACCATTTCCAATATCTAGAAAGGACATGTCCAAAAACGGGTTTAAAATTCGAACCAAGATAATTTATATATTATACTTGGATATTTGGATAGTACTCCCAAAAACTAAGCCTTTGCAATAAATCGTATAATTTTAAAGTCCTCCGATTTTGAGATTTATGTAATTTCATTTTGCCTAAAAACAACACTTAAAATGAACGCTTTCAAAAGTTAGTTATAAATGGAGGGGTCTAAAAATATTTTTTAATGGATCCAAGATCCACATTTCGGCCCTTTATTACCCGTAAAGTTTGAGCCTTGTTAGATTAACTACTGATACTTGATAGTATAACTACTGGACATAATGAGACTTAACATCTTATGTCTCAGGGTGACGAGCGCAGTGGAATGCCACACAGTACTTTGTTAGTCAAGGTGCTGGATGGTGTTGCTACTGTTTATGGGTGGTCGTATCGCTTACCATCAGGCGAACGGCATGCTCGTCTCGTCATTAAATGCAATAAAAAAAAAAAAAAAAAAAAAAAAAAAAAGATTTTGAGTCCCAGCACCCATACAGAAAGCGGACACCTTCTTTACATTGACTTTCTAAATCGTAATTTTTGAAGTTATACTTCTTTTGGCGCGTTAGGGAAAAATGATGAGAGTAAATTTTTACGATGCGCGCGCACACCGTCACGAAAAACCGACACACTGAAGTTGGCTATAGTCAACATTTTAGTTTTGAATTTTGAACGTAGAATAAGGCGAAAGATATTGAAGTTATACTTCTTTTGGCGCGTTATTTAAAAAGATTTTTATCTTGTTACGCCAAAGAGGTATAGCTTCTAACGTGTGTATTTTTTATATGGCACGGCAAAGTGACCCTGCACCTGATCGTACGCGGAGTGGTGTAGATAGAGTGCCGACTGACGAGAGATGAATATTCCTTGCCAGTGGATGTTATTGCTTGCCCTGAGATTCGAACCTAAGGATACAACGAAAGCACAAAACCAATGCAATGCAATGCAATCAGCAGTTGGCAGACTTCACATACCTTCGAAATTCTTATGGAGAATTCTCAAGTATGTAGGTTTCCTCACGATGTTTTCCTTCACCGTTAACGCGAACGATAATTCACACACAATACACACGTAACTTTGAAAACCAATGACACATAATTAAAAAGTCATTATAAACAGTCACGTCATGTTGACAAAAGGTCAAATACAATCATATATGATATAAACAAAAGCCCAATGCATTTTGCGTTTTATTGTCAAACAAAGACACGTCGAAAATAACACGTATGTAAACACGTGTTTTGACATGATGCTTGTGAATTGTTGCCATCGCTTTAGGAAACTGCTTCGGTGGCGTAGTTGTATTACGGTACGACTGCAAGGCTGAGGTCTCGGGTTCGATCCCCGGGTCGGGCAAAGTGATATTGGATTTTTCTATTCAGTATCAGCCCGGAGTCTGGAATTTGTGCCCGGTATGGCGATAGGCTCGCCCCCTATCACATCATGGGACGGAATACGCTTGGCGAAAAGTGGGTGCACTAGTTGCGCCTCTGCCTACCCCTTCGGGGATAAAAGGCGTGAGCATGCTTTAGGAGGGGGTGGGGAGGTTTGTAATTTTGAGTACTTGATGAATTGAACTGAATACTTATTAATTCTTAGAGCCTGTTTTACAACTTCGGAGTAAATGTGACATGTCGCATAAATGTAAACCGAACAAATGCAAAAGTCACACTATTTTATGCTCCTAAATAAATGGTAATAAAGTGAGTACTATCTACATTGGCTGCTTAATACGATAACTGTCAAATACAATTATCTTGAAACCTGTGAAACAGGCGCTTAATATTGAAAAACGCCTATATTTAATGGGAATGAGAACTATAACTAGGTAATGAGACCTCATTGCGTTCATAACCTAAAGACATTATAAAATATTGATCCTTGAACTACCAAATGTACTTCAAATAATTACAACATATTTTTTTTACACGATGTTTGTCGACAGAAATAAACAAAATCGTTTGTGGAGACTGAACTGCGTTTACTATTAAAATTATATTTATTCCTGTAATTTATAAGTGACTAGCTTTTGCCCGCGGCTCCGCCCGCATGAATGAGTTTTCCCGGGATAAAAAGTAGCCTATGTGTTAATCCAGCACATAATATACCCGTGTGCTAAATTTCATCGAAATCCGTTCAGTAGTTTTTGCGTGAAAGAGTAACAAACATCCATACTCACAAACTTTTGCCTTTATAATATTAAGTAGAATTCCCAAACTTTCAACCAGGAAGTAAGGTTATTACGAAATAATCCCTTCATTACATGACGCATGCGTTCTGACGTGTACAGTCGGCCTAATTACTTTCACTATATAAATAAACGATCAACGCACTGTCCTTTCCGATACAAATGCCACAGACTTCATTATAAATAGGTTCGCGTGCTGCCAAACTATGCAGCGGCGTGTCGCTTTGATGCTAGTCTTTGCATAGAAAGAGTTGCGATGATACACTTAGCGATAAGCGAAGATTAAAAAATAGATAAAACTAGAAGTCACTATTTATATAAAAATTGTGACACTAATTTACATTAGGTAAGTTCAACTTATTCAAATTTATTTATCCCAGTTAAACAAAATAAGGGAACAAAAAACTAGCCCTTAAATATAAGGACACGGTACGCTTAGCCTAAAAATTCTGAGACATTTTAAATATATTTATTCTGAAAATTGTAACACTAATTTACATTTGGTAAGTTCAACTTATTCTAATTTATTTATCCCTATTAATCAAAATAAGGGAATAAAAATCTAGCCCTTAAATATAGGCCATGTTACGCTTAACCCAAATATACTAAGGGCCTGTTCCACGGGGCTTAAGTAAATTATATTTGACTGTTATTGTATGAAACGCATGCTCACGCCTTTTATCCCCGAAGGGGTAGGCAGAGGCGCAACTAGTGCACCCACTTTTCGCCAAACGTATTCCGTCCCATGATGTGATAGGGGGCGAGCCTATCGCCATACCGGGCACAAATTCCAGACTCCGGGCTGATACTGAATAGAAAAATCCAATATCACTTTGCCCGACTTGGGGATCGAACCCGAGACCTCAGCCTTGCAGTCGTACCGTAATACAACTACGCCACCGAGGCAGTCGAAACAGCTAATGTAATGTACTATTTTTATTACCATTTATTTGGGAGCATAGATTAGAATGTGAATTTTGAATTTGGTCGGCTTATACATTTATGTGGCGAGTAGCGTTTATCAGCAAGCGGTGAGATCGGCGCTAAAAGTTAAAGAAAATAATTACGAAAATAAAACTTGAAATTGTAATTTCTGAAACAGAGCCTTAATATAATAATTTTTAGTGATAAGTTTAAACACAAAAAAAAACATTACATAAATTTAGAATAAAATCTCCTAAAATGCATGTATCGCGTTGCCGCACTGTGTATGTCCTAAACCTAACGGCATATGTTTTCTATCATTATATACTGGAAGTGGAGCGGTTAATAGTGCGTGGGAAGCATTCAATTATTGTAATTAGTTGCAAGCAGATTCCAACTCGTATTTACGTATATCCGTAAGCGTAAGGTTGTAAGTTTTACTTACATAAGTTACCCACGTAAGTTACATGAGATCAAAGAGTTCTAAGATTATATAGAGCGGACATTGGGAAAATTTTCATACAAACATTTTGAGCCTGTTCGAAAGTAACTCAATCTACCGTGAAATAACAAATATCTATGTAAAATTTATTAGAACATACTTTGACATGGTCGTAATGCCTATATTGGCATATCTCCTTCCAAAATAGTATTTCCTTTACAAAATTAAAGCATACCGAGACGTCTTGTTACACGGACATGTCAGATAAGACAGCGACTTATTACCAATTTGTAAAAACTTTTGGACGAAAAATGTGGCCCTGATGACCGGTCTTAGATAACTATACTGTTTAATGTCTTTGCATGAGATGTAAGTCAAGAAAATAAGTACTTATGCTACTGTAACCAATTTATATATTTGTTTGGATTAGTAATTTTCTCGTAAGTAACTTAATTATAAGTTTCAATTAAATACATTATCTATTATACTATATTTTTATTTATATATACTATATAATTGCCAACCCACACTAGGTCAGCGTGGTGGACTAAGGCCTAAACCCTCTCAGTTGTAGAGGATGCCCGTGCTCAGCAGAGGGCAGTATATAATACATGGCTGGTATGGTGGTGGTGGTATACTTTATAATCTATACTAATATTATAAAGCTGAAGAGTTTGTTTGTTTGAACGCGCTAATCTCAGGAACTACTTTACCGATTTTGAAAATTCTTTCACTAATACGCTACATTACTCCTGAGTACTATAGGCTACTTTTTATCCCGGAAAATATTTTTATCCCGTAAAAAATTTTTCACGCGGGCGGCGCCGCGAGCAATACTAGTTTATGTATATTTGTACGCGAGCTGTAAGTTAGAAAAATAATTATGTATGTTACTGTAACCATTATCTAACCAGTTTATGAAGTTGATAATAATATTTTTTGTAAGTGACTGAGTTATGTAAAACTTTATTTATTGCCAGCCTAAGAGCTCATAAGATATTTTAGCAATTAATAAATGAAATGAAATGAAATAATTTATTCGAACCCATAAAATGTTATACATTATTTAGATTCCGTCAATATTAACTCTACCACCAGTTCGGAAAGCAGTTCTCACTAGAGAAGAACGGGCAAGAAACTCTAGTGTTGCTCTTTTCAAAATCAGTTCAAGGTATAAAATATATTTTATTTTTATTTTATTTTATTTATTTAGGAAAACAAACAGCACAAAATTACAACATATGAATTAAATACAATAACTTTTACACTAGCCAAACAGTTTTCACAAATATTTTTTCCAAAGTGAAGACAGTTTCAGGTTTAACAGCATTAATTTAAATAAAATTACACAATAGGTATTACCAGTAAAATTACACTAAATTTTCTTAAACAGAAGAAAATAAATAAATGAATAGATAAACAGAAAAGAAAGCAACATCATCAATTCACTTTTTTGACAAGCGCTTTATATCCACTAAGTCTACTATTGAACAAATCAATGTGATAATAACGATTGTTGTGTGTACTACAGGCTCTGACCAGAAATCGATTTATGGCATAATTAGTTCTACAAAAAGGCACTGAGAAAATAGCGTTAGAACGAGCATTCAATCTAGGGCAGTTGAAAGATATCCGACTTAGAAGAAATGGCGAATCGACATAATTATGAATAATGTTATATAAAAACAATTGATCTCTGTGTTCACGTCGCAATTCCAAAGATGTAAGTTGCGGTAAAGGACCTTTAAATCTATGTTTCAATCTGTTCAAAAATTTATATTGAATTCTTTCTATTTGCTCTTTATAAGTTGAATAAAATGGATTCCACACAGTAGACGCATATTCCAAATGACTTTTGACCAACGAATTATACAGCAAAATATAAGTGTTAAGGTTATTAAATTCTTTACTTTGACGCAGAACAAAGCCGAGCATTTTGTAAGCTTTAGCAGTTACCTTGGCGATATGGGATGCAAATGAGAGGTTACTGTCAAGATATATCCCTAAATCTCTTACTTCAATTACTCGGTTAATACAGATATTGTTCAACTTATAGTCATATTTCAATGGTTGTTTTTTACGAGAAAAAGTTATTGTGTGACATTTATCTATATTCAATATTAAGTTATTTCTAGAGCAAAAATCATAAAAATTTAATAAATCGTTTTGAAATAAACAACAATCCTTTACAGATTTGACAACTGTAAATATTTTTGTATCATCGGCATAAAGCAAGACTTTAGAAGTATGAAAACAACTCATGACGTCATTAATAAATATATTAAAAAGCAAAGGTCCAAGATGGGATCCCTGAGGCACACCTGATGGAATTGGAACAAAACTAGAAGTAAATCCCTTCACAGCAACTGCTTGGGACCTATCACGCAGATATGACGTTAACCATCTAAGTAAATCGCCGTGAATACCCATCTTCTCAAGCTTGTTTATTAATAATACGTGAGAAATTTTATCAAAAGCCTTTGAGAAGTCGGTATACACGGCGTCCACCTGATAACCTTTATCCATAGCCTCTAGAGCAAACTCTAGAAATTCGCACAAATTAGATTCTGTCGATCGCCCACTAATAAAACCATGCTGATTTGGTGTAATTCGTGATCTGATTGCAGAAAACAAAGAATCATAAATAATTTTTTCGAAAAGTTTGGGTATAACTGACAGTTTGGAGATACCGCGGTAGTTGGCTATATTATGTTTGTCACCATTCTTAAAAATTGGGACAATAATTGACTTTTTCCACACCGAAGGCATAGTCCCATTCCTTAAAGAAATATTAAACAACAATGAGAGAGGGCCAGCTAGCTTTTGTTTACATTTCTTCAAAAATACTGCATGGATGCCGTCAGGGCCAGTGCCCTTTTTGACGTCCAATCTACTCAAATATTTTTCAACGGTACGCTTATCAATAAGTACGTTACTTATGACACAGTCATTAGCACCGGTCTCATTATCAGAGTTGTTCACTGAGACTGATTCAAAAACGGACTGAAAAAAAGAATTGAAAAGATCAACAACTACTTGGCCATCAGAAGCATATTTGTCACCTAAGTAAAGTGTGTCAGGAATACCGCCGTGACATTTTTTAGTCTTAATAAATGCCCAAAAATGTTTAGTAGAGAAACGAATATTATCTTCTGTACGAACAATAAACTGATTATAGCACACTGTTTCTAGTTCTTTAACCTCACGGCGCGCATAAGAAAACGCTTCATAGTCAATAAGTCTTCCGTAATTTTTCCACTTCTTGTGTAGTTTCAGTTTTCTGTTTATAAGTTTAATTAATTTTTTAGAGAACCAAACTGGGTAATTGTTATGAAAGTTAGCAAGTCTCGAAGGAATGAACTTGTCTATTATTTTATTAATAATTTCATAAAATTTATCCACAGACAAGTCAATGTTGTCTACATCTAAATGATCTTCCCAATAAATCTTTGCCAGTTCGTCATTTATTTTACTGTAGTCAGCAGTATGGAATCGTCGCAAAACTCGTGTAGCCGGACGCAAATAAGATTGATCATAGTTCAAATTAAAATCTATGCAGAGGGATGGGTGATGGGCATCTTCTGGTAATGATATTGGAGCTACTCTATACACGGTACAGCATGAGTTAGATATGACAAGATCCAATTTTCTATTATATGCGTTGTCTACGCTATTGTATTGAGCCCAACTATTAAAACTTAAAAAAGTATATAATTGCGACGTTAGTATATTTTCCTGTGGGTTTTCCAGAAACAATGAATTTCCTGATGTGTTCGGAATTAGAGACCACCTCGCCACTCCTATATTAAAATCGCCAACCAATAAAAATTTATCATGGGGATTGTCTAAATTCAAATCTGAAATATGTTCGTAAAAAGATAACTCCGATAGCGACTGATTATTATTTTGTGGAAAATAACAACAGAATAATCTTAACACGGTTGTCGTGGGCCTTTGATTAATTAAAATATTGACACAAGTCACATCGGCATCATGTAAAAAAGGAAGCGGGCGTGTACTTTCTATACAGACATTGAGTCTGCGGTGAACTGCTACTAAGGTACCACCACCTTTGGTTACATTTAACTGATCATAATTACGATCTGTCCGGTACACATTGTATCGTGAATCAAATAGTTCAGAATCATAGATACCCAATAAAAGCCATGTTTCACTTATGCATATAATGTCATAATCAGAGTTAATCATATTACTGTAAAATGTTGTAGTTTTAGACCTTAGGCCTCTAACGTTTTGATAATAGACATTAAGTGACATAGTTTGTAAGAGGTTGACCTAATATACTACTCAAAAACAACGTAGAATATGGCAAATATAAAGAAATAAAATCTAATTCAATGCTGATAAAATTGTGGCAACTTGCTCGCTCCAAAGCCATTACAAATCGTGAGGAAAAGATATTCTGGTAAAGCAGTACATTTGTATAACGAGAGTCAGTGGATAATACTAAAAATTTACTTACAATGCGCTTTCCATAATAAAATATAAAATATATACTATTAAGTAGGGTGTACTTTATAAGAACTAAAAACCTAGCACTTATACAATTTTGTTTAAAGATTCTTCGGAAGTAATGTGTATAATCGGCGATTGATCGTTGCGACGCACCATAATAGTGCAATTTCGAACCCAGCAGTATACATAGTTTTTATCTTTTATTAATCGCTTCGCTTGTCTAAGCAGATGCTTATTTTTTGCGGAAAGATGGTCGTTAAAATATATTTTGTATCCACACTGTGGTCCTGAAATACCAATATCCTTAGCAGTACATTGTTTCAGTTTACGTAGCGCTGATAAAAAGTCATCCTTTTTGTATCTCGACTGCATTTTCAAAATTATAGGCTTCGGAGTTCTATTGTCCATGTCATTCTTGACTGCTACTCGGGTCACAAAATCTATGTCATTATCAAGGTTTAGGTTAAAATTGCACTTTTCAGCTAGAGATTTAATTAAAGATATGAGGTTTTCGCCCTTTTTCTCAGGAACACCATTAATTTGTATATTTGAGCGGCGAACCCACTGTTCATTACGATCGTGACATTCGGAAATATCTTTCATATTGGAACGCAGCAACTCTAACTCCTGCTTCAATTTTTCGTTCTCATCTTTTAGGTCTATTACTTGTGTATTTACAGCCGAAATCGATGTTGCAAAATTATTTATTTTGGCCTCCCAAGAGTTTACGGTAGCCGAGAGCTTCAATAATTTGTCATTAACATCAGATCTGAGTGAATCAATGGCTGATTTCAGTACGCTAAATCTATTATCTAAATGCTCCATAATTGCTTTAGTATCAATTGAGTGCGCAAAACCCGGCACTGAGTCCGAATCGGTGGGACTGTTATTATTTTTTTTACCACCTTTACAAGATGGACATTTCCATTTCATTTTGTTCATAGGTAAAATTTTTCTAAATTCAGGCTCATTTAGGCCTACACACATATAATGGTATGACCCATGACATGCTACACATCTCAATAAGTCATCAGCTCTCAAGATTTCACAACATTTTTTGCAATTCATTCTTTGAACTGTAGGTGTGGGTAATCAGCACAGGTAATCAGTATAGTAAACCGGCCAAAGTAAATTATAATGGCCTTATAATGAATTATAATTACGATCTTGTGCGAAACTCGCCGTCCAAAAGGGCTTAAGCGCCGTGGAGATTGCGTCGCTTACGCGTTATAACACACAACTTTACGTTGTGCTTAGATGGTCACTTTGTAAATGCTCGAACAAATTTTATTTAGTATTTTCGACTATTATTGGTAGGTTTTAGATTAAATAACTATTTTAAAATAAAGAAACAATATTAACACCACTATTAAACCACTCTTCACACTTCAGTATCACTTATTTTTATTTTACTCGAATATTATTCACCGCAAAGAGTTAAAACTGTCGTTGTCGTCACGTATTCACAACACACCTGCATATTGCATTATGTAGAGAAAAAAATATATACAATTCAGTATTTGTTTACTTATGTTTTGAGCAGTTCATTTATATACTCGCAAAATAGGTAATAAAAATTTAAATTCCAACACTAGTGCATAACTATCTCAGGAATCATGTAATAATTTGATCTGAAATCTTCAAGATGTCGTTATTAATCTAAGTTTAAGATATACCCCCAATACTTATATATATATATATATATATATATATATATATATATATATATATATATATATATATATATATATATAGTAAGCGAAAAGGGCAGACCAATCCACACAAGCAGCACCCGTTCACGAGTATGACGCATACTAAAGACAATACATATGTTGAAACATAGAATATTCCAAACATTTTAACTCCTTCATTACTTTTTTAGCATCTAATAATCATTTAGCCCACCAATGATTCTCTTACTCTTACAAATGGTTGGAAGCAAATTAACCTGATGGTATATTGAAGCGATCGGAGTTATCTCTAAAGGAAGGAAGATCTTAATTAAGATACTCTTTTGTCCCCAACTTATTGGATAAGGAAGAGATAAACGGAAAACTATATCAGTAGAAATTAGGGACTACGAGTTCGATTTCTGCGTTGAGGAATTTTGGTAAAATAGGAAAACGTGTTAGAGTCTCTTAATACGAATTACACTACTGTTAAGTGGAACATTATTACCAAAAATTAAGGAAATTAAAATATACTTGGGTCAAAATTCGACTGTCGAATTTAATATCATAGTTGTAACAAATCTATACTAATATTATAAAGCTGAAGAGTTTGTTGGTTTGTTTGTTTGTTTGAACGCGCTAATCTCAGGAACTACTGGACCGATTTTGAAAATTCTTTCACTAATAGGAAGCTACATTACTCCTGAGTGCTATAGGCTACTTTTTATCTCGGAAAAATTTATCCACGCGGGCGGAGCCGCGCGCAATGCTAGTATTATTATACAAACACAAATTTTATTGTTCTCCACTCCTCTATATGAACTTTAACTATGGCAAATCAACCAGAATTTGCTTAAAAAGGGGTACAAGTTTATTTTTCATATAATAATATATAGATTACGAACTGCCTCGGTGGCGTAGTTGTATTGCGGTACGACTGCAATGCTGAGGTCTCGGGTTCGATCCCCGGGTCGGGCAAAGTGATATTGGGTTTTTCTATTCAGTATCAGCCCGGAGTCTGGAATTTGTGCCCGATATGGCGATAGGCTCGCCCCCTATCACATCATGGGACGGAATAAAAATGGCGAAAAGTGGGTGCATTAGTTGCGCCTCTGCCTACCCCTTCGGGGATAAAAGGCGTGAGTATGCGTTATGCTAATAATATTTAAAAAAGTATCAAATCAATACATCTATCTCCAATCATTTATTTCTCTTTTCACAGAAACCAATGTAAAATACATTCAAAACTGAGTCCCATTTGATTTTTTTTTTTATGGCATAGAATGACGAGACGAGCATGCCGTTCGCCTGATGGTAAGCGATACGACCGCCCATAAACAGTAGTAGCACCATACAGCACCTTGAGTTACAAAGTACTGTGTGGCATTCCACTGCGCTCGTCATCCTGAGACATAAGATTTTAAGTCTCATTATGTCCAGTAGTTACACTGGCTACAATGTCCTTCAAACCGAAACACAATAGTGCATGCACACTGCTGATTGGCGGTAGAAATAGACATTGCGGTGGTACCCACCCAGACGGTCTCTTACATATGAGAGACCTACCACCAGTAAAGTTAAACTTTGCTACAACTGTACTATAACGTCAATAACTTGAATAGTACAGTAAACATATATTTAAGTGGACGTATGGAGCGACTTAGTCGTAACATACAATAAAACTCCGTAAAATAAGAAAAAAAAGTAACTTAAAACTGACATAACATTTGAGAATTTCATCGAGTTAGTTTTTTCAAGGAAATTACACAGTTTCGCCCATCGCGTTGAATGTTAGTGAAACTAACTTCCTAGATTTATTTTATTGTTGATTCCCGAATGGCAAACGGCGAATAGGAAACAGACCTTCATTGTCTGGAGCGATACAACACAACAGGGATGTAGTCAGGGTACAAAAGTTAATTTAAGGAAATTGGGCATTATTTTACTTGAATCCTAGCCTGTTTTATATATAAAGTGTTTCAATTCTCAAATAGTTGTTGGAAACCCAAAAATCTTCTTTGCTTGAATGTTTAGGCATAATTTGTCGTAGAATTTGTATTGTTCGTAAGTACTGTTTAAATTTGTTCGATTATTGAGCTAAAAGACACAATATTGTGATTTCGTCTAATGCTATCAAAAATATTTATAAATGACTTAATTATGCTCACATGTGACCCGAACACCATGCTAAAGTCTTGGTGTTTTATGCTTCAATAAAAGGATTAATTCAGGATGGGTGCATGAGTCCCAAATTCCCTAACCAAATACGCCCCTGTATACGAGAAAATGGAATTGGTTTCGTAAATGGAGCAACGTTGATGCGATGAAACTTGTCCGCACTTGTTATAAGGAAACTTAAAGCAGATTCTCCTTGTGTTGTCTTAAGTTATCAACTTTTGTTTCACTTAAGTTGATACGAAATGCGACTTAATGCTGTGTTTGTTTAAAGTCGAAATTGTAATTATGAATCCGATTAAAGTGATATTAAAACAGTGAATTTCGTTTATTTATATTTTTTAATTTATAAGAGAAGTAATTAAATGGCGAGACGAGCAAGATGCTCGCAACTCTGTTATAATTAGTTCTTAGAAGTAAAATCAAGAAATCATTACGATTGGTGTAGAAACTGCATATTATTGATTACCTTTGCGAAAATTCTATACCATGCCACACCGGCCCTGTATTATACTTTTTTTTTTTTATAGCATAGACTGACGAGGCGAGCATGCCGTTCGCCTGATGGTAAGCGATACGACCACCCATAAACAGTAGTAACACCATCCAGCACCTTGACATACAAAGTACTGTGTGGCATTCCACTGCGCTCGTCATCCTGAGACATAAGATGTTAAGTCTCATTATGTCCAGTAGTTATACTGGCTACAATGTCCTTCAAACCGAAATACAACAGTGCATGCACACTGTTGCTTGGCGGTAGAAATAGACATTGCGGTGGCACCCACCCAGACGGCCTCTTACATAATGAGAGACCTACCACCAGTGCTCACTGCTCACAGCTGAGCACGGGCTTCCTCTACAACTGAGACCTAGGCCTTAGTCCACCATGCTGGCTTAGTGCGGGTTGGCAGACTTCACATACCTTCGAAATTCTTATGAAGAACTTCTCTGGTATGCAGGTTTCTTCACGATGTTTTCCTTCACCGTTAAAGCGAGTGATAATTCACAAAGAATACACACATAACTTTTTAGAAAAGTCACAGGTGCGTGCCCTTGGGTTTTAAACCTGCGGACCTTCGTCTCGGCAGTTCGTTCCACTCCCAACTAGGCTATCGCCGCTTGATTAAAAAAAACCTATAAATAATAAATGATTAAATAATAATGATAAAAAATCCTATATTGCCTAGCAATAACGAGCTTTCTTAGCAAGAATATTGTAACCAACATTCGGCACGTTTATCACGTTGGAGTCTGGAAATGCTCGGTTAAAGTGCAAAAAGTCCGCTGTCTATTACATGAGACTTAACATAGCTGGTGAGTGTGGGTATGTTACACCTCTGCCTATCCCTGAAAACGGAAAAGGCGTGATACTATGTGTGAATGTAATCATTATGCCATATTCAAAATATATTCATGGTAAACGGAACAATAAGTATAAGGTCATTAAGGTCACCAGACGGTGATTAAATTTGATGAGGTCGTAAAATATAAAAATACGTTTTAGCCTTCCTACGTTAGTTTGATAGTTACTACCCTCAGTATTACGCGATAGTTTGACTCCAAATAACATCAAACACAAACTTAAGCTATACTTTTTGAATAATTTATATAACGACAAATAATTGAATGCAAATACTTGAAACTCCTAACAACACTACTACATTAAGTACTAGTGTTGTAGTACTCATCTTTGTATATTATGAATACTATTTATTACGTCAACCATGATAGCATTAGTACAAACCTTAGTGGTTTTTAGATGTTATCTACTACCAATTACTTGTAATTTCCTTGAGCATGTTAAAAGAAAAAAAAAAAAAAGTTAAAGTTGAGGACGTTTGTTATTTTTTCCGATGACGATAATTAGGTAGACTTTTTGCAATTTTTACGGCTGATTTTACAGCTTACTGATAAACGCTATGTATCACATAATTTTCATCGGCTTGTACATTACACTCTAATCTGGAAGCATTGAGTGTGACTTTTGTACTTATTTTATCGGTTTATACATTTATGTGACAAATAGAGTTTATCAGCAAGCTGAGAAATCGTCCCTTATATTTGTAACCGTGGTTTAGTATATAAATTCTAAGTTTTTGTGGGTTTTGATAAGTAAAAAGTCCGGTAAGTTAGAGTAATGCTGACCTGTTTTAATCTTCTAATATATAAAATTCGTTGTTATAAATTTCGTGTTTGTTGCCAAACTCCTCCGAAACGGCTCGACCGATTTTCATGAAAATTTGTGTGCATATCGGGTGGGTATGAGAATCGGTCAAGATCTATTTATCATACCCCTAAATGTTAAGGGTGGCCCACCCCAAACTTTATTTATTATTTTTCGGACAGATTTTTTGGTTTTAATTTTTTTATGATACAACAACAACAACAACAATACAATTATTTGCACAAACACCATATCAACAAAAGAAGCGCGTGTGTCGTGCCGAACGTCATGGTGTGAGTGCAAAACGGGTCCCCTTCAGCTCAAGCCGCGGGCGAGCCACGGCGCTGGTCTTCCATGGGCCTGACGCGTTGTGAACTTGTGAGCGCACGGACGTATTGCAAGTTGCAACTCAATTACTTAAGTTATATGAAATAAAATAATAATAATGATACAGCATTTAAAAATACATACAACCCTAAATTTTTACCTTTCTACGATCAACCCCTATTTTTTTAATAACTTCTAATCCCGGTCGGTAACTGATGGCAAAACAACGTTTGCGGGGTCAGCTAGAGTAATTATATAAACGTGCACATTTAATATCGAGTATCCTCCCTTATATCACCTTTATAAATTTTGATAATTTTAAATTAAAATAATAATATTAATTGCAATTTTGTTAAAAATGGTAACGGTGTGGTGTAAGCATATACTTGTTAATCTTATCTTACTAATATTATAAATGCGAAAGTTTGTCAAAATGTTTGGATGTTAGAAGTAAACGCAGAAACAACTAAATGGATTTGGATGAAATTTGGCACACGGGTAGGTCATGTCCTGGATTAACATATACTTTTTATCCCGGTAATTTGCTCCCATGGGAAATAATGCATCTTGCTAATCTGATCTTTTAAGTATCTGGCGCTGGCGTCGTACTATTTGAGGGACTTTTATAGCGGGGACTACCTCGGTGGCGTAGTTGTATTGCGTACGCGTTACGAGTACGATTTGCTCATTGAGGTCCTGGGTTCGAATCCCGGGTCAAGCCAAAAACATTGTGACTGGGTTTTTCCATCTTAAAAATTACTTAGTCGCAGCTCGGAGTCAGGAAGTTGGCGGTGTGATACCCTCGTGCCTCGGAAAGCACATAAAGCCGTTGGTCTTGCGCCTGATCTCTCTCCGGTCATGTCGGATTGCCGTCTCATCGGACTATGAGAGTGAAGGAATAGCGAGTGCACCTGTGTATTGCTCACACACTTGTGCACTATAATATCTCCTGCGTACCTGGCTGATCTCCGTTGAAATTGGCCGCCGTGGCAGAAACTGGCTAGGAGGATTACGTACGTATAGCAGGAAAAGCTTTTCACGCGGGCGAGGCCGCGAGTTACACCTAATGTGTAATAAAACCTAAAATCAGCAAGATTTAGGATAACATTCGGTAATGTACCTAACATTGGGTCGTAAACATAATTTATGGCCTAACCAGATCTGTTTACAATTCTAGGTTTATGAGATATTAATGTAACCCAGTGTTACAAGAAAATATTGCTTATACGTCGTGTAGAACATATTTGATAAGTAATCTTTCGTTAAGCCTTGATTTCGTGGTAGAAAACTTGAGCTATACAGCTCAAGTTTTCTGTCCGTTTCCGTTGGTAATAAAATATATCGAATATTTGCAGGGTATTTTTATTATTTTTATCGTTCCATCTATGTTCATATTTTTTTAGAGTAATAGGGATCAAATGTACAAATATAGTTTGTAGGTATAGTTACCATATGAGAGGCGTTTACCACATTATTTTATTTATCAATTACTGATCACCATGTGTAAAATTAAGGTCGTATTTCCAGCGCCACCATACACAGTTTTTCAGATTTAGAAGTACCTACATATGAATGCAATACCCAAATTTTTACGGCCATTTTTTCATATAATTCTGATGAGCCTATTATCAAATAGAAAAATATTCAAACAAAATAAATTATTATTCACAAGGCAAAACAGCAGACATGATATCAAATATTTAAAGAAATCACCTTGAAAGGCAGCCGCGGTCTGAATACGGAAAACAAGAATTTTACGGAAATGTTTTTGGCTTCCCGCATAATATTGATATGACAGGTGCTTGTTGTTTAAGAGATAGACAGACACACTCACGCTTTTATCCCCGAGGGGTACGCAGAGGCGCAACTAGTGCAACCACTTTTCACCGTGCGTATTCCGTCCCATGAGATCATAGAGGACGAGCCTATAGCCATATCGAGCATAAATTCTAGATTCCGGGCTGATACTGAGTAGAAAAACCCAATAACATGATGTGATATTGGGCTTAACAGATGTTTAAGTATATTTGTTAGAATTTTAATAACTATCCCTTTGTCGAAACATCGTTGTGTTATATCTCTCTTTTTTCTATCGGTTTTTATAAGGGAATTATGACGTGACCCCGCTGCATCTGTTTGAGTGGTATCCGTGTCATTCTCCACGTCAGTCGTTACCATTATGCCGGCCTGTTTCTGTAGGGCTATTGCGTAGTTAATTGTGCTTTATACCTTTCTCTTCTCATATATAAATTGTAGCATACCTTTTTCCCTTTTCAGGGGTAGACAGAGATGTATCACATCCACATTTCGCCAGCTATGTTAGGTTCCATGTAATGTATGTATGTTAGGGCCTAGAGGGCGGGCCTATTGCAGTTTACCGGACACATTTCCAGACTCTGGGCTTATACTGAACAAACCCAATAACCCTTTGCCCGACCCGGGAATCGAACACGAGACCTCAGCGCTGCAATCGTACCGTAATACAACTCTTCTCGTAATACTAAAATACTCTCAATGTCTATCCACACTCTCTTCTCTTCTGCTCGAAACAATCAACTACGTTCAATACAGTGCATAGGTTGACGACTGATGTCAGTGGTATTTCATTGTCAATTTATTTATTCAGCAGTTTCTGAGTTTACTTCTAACAATCATCCAATCATTCTTACATCTAAATCATCATCATCATCAGTCGCATGACGTTCACCCCTGAACATAGGTCTCCCCTAAATATTTCCAGACGGACCTGTCAAAATATTTTCACAAATTATGATACTTATCACAAATAATACTATATGCCCCCCACTTAACACCATATCAAGGAACTTAAATTGTCCTTAATGATTTAAAACCCATTAGAATTAATATAAACTCGAAGCAACGTGTGGAAGAAATAATTTACCTCACGAGTAAACTGACTTGAGTGAAAGTTGTGAAAATTCAGTTCATTTGCAAACACAAAGGGCTACTGTACGTTCTAATTGTCAGCGTCGTAGTCGATGTGTAAGGGTGGATGGAAATATATTTTTTTGGTTACAGTATGGGGCTATGTCAAATGGCGGCGATAGCCTAGTTGGGAGTGGAAGGGATTGCCGGGAGGAATGTCTATAGGTTGACTTTGACTTTTGTAAGTATTTTTTAAGTATTTGTTAAAATATTATTATTATCTATTGTTTATATGTCTGAATTAATTGAACTGTATACCGTTGCAAATACACGAAACCGTTAGATAGTACAACTTATAGTGTTTTTTATCCCGCCCCTTCTGATGTGCTTGTTTCTTCTTAAAAGTAAATAGTATCTTAGTGATATCCTATTATTGGCGAAGTAATATTGTGTGTGAGTTAAAATGGTCATGTATAGTAAGTAAGCTGTTGGATGTCGAAATAAATAAAATAAGAAGAAGAAATGTATTCTTTGTGAATTATCGCTTGCTTTAACAGTGAAGGAAAAACATCGTGTTTTGATAGTTTTAGGCTACTTTCATCCCGAGAAAATATATAGCGGGACTATTATCCAGGACAAACTCTTTCTTGCGGGCGAAGCCGTGGGCAAAAGCTAGGTAATAATAATATTATAATTATGACGCAAATGTTTGCGTTTAGAAGAGATTTTGTTTGGAATTCTAATGCAGTTATGAAAATTCTGTAATTAATAAAAAAAACACAAAGCGCCAAGTGCTTTTGGTTCCTTTTGAAAGGCAAATATTATAAAATTATTCTTTGTGTTACTGTTTATCGATGAACTGTTGCCGAATATACAAATAATGTTCTATACTGTTCGACGCACGATAAACTTTGAGCGTTTTATTGCTAATAAAGCGCATATTAGTTCGAAAATTGTTCATAATCAGCGAAAAAAGTAATATGTGCCGATAATTTTACATTCGCTTCGGATTTTTGCTTGGAGTTCTTGTGTTAGTGGATTAATTAAAAATATAGAGCTTGAATTCGATAATCGATCTTTATGTAGAGTCAATAAGGTTCATATTAGATACTCAAGTATTAGCAGTGATTCAATGCGCCCTGAATTTTAGTAGAAATCCGTATAATTAAAAAAACAGTTTTTTATGAAGTCAACTCGATTGTTTAAAAACAAAATATTTGTACTAAATAAGTCAATTATTGTTCGCTTTAGGAAACACCGTGACGAACCTACAAATTCGACATTAAAATTTCGAAGTTATGTGAAGTCTGCCAATCCGCACTAGAGCAGCGTGGTGGACTAAGGCGTAAACCCTTTCAGTCTTAAAGGTAGCTAACGCTCAGTAGGCAGCATATAATATAGGACTGGTATTATTATTATTACATTCTAAAAAAAGGCTAAAGCTTTGAGTATATTCATATTATCGTCTTCATACCAACGACTTGCTACTCACGGCATTATAATATAAAAAACAACTCATTAAAAGTCACAACTACAGTACGGGCACGCTATGTTGGCCATTTAGACAGATTACAATAGTCAGTTGAAATCTTCTCCTATCCTGAACTTACAAAATATGCCGAATTTTGTCGTAAAATTATACATTCCATAAATTTGACTGCACGTCACTATTAACAACAATGTACATCAATTAGCTCCTTCAACGTTGTTACTTGATGAGCGGACAAACGTCAAAACGGCCACACGTGCCGCTACTATATATATTAAAACTCTTATATTAACACCCTTTAAATTAAAAAGTCTCATGAATAAAAACTCATTTTATAGTTCGAAGCTTCGTTCATGAAATCCGAGACAAAGTGCAAAGCCGTGCACATTCAGGCATCGCCTCAGTATTACTTTGGTGTCGGCCTGCCGTGTACCGCTCCATACATATTCATTTAGAGGTTTATAGCTGCGAGGAACTTAAAAGGCTGGATATGAATAGGGATAGATTGAGATTTTGAAAGAAAGGAGGTTGCAATTTTTTCTGATATTTTCTTAAGGTTGGATTATATGGTTAATTAGGAAATTAAAAAACATGGGAGAAAAAAGTGGTATAAACAAATCACATTTAGTTATGAGGGTAGTTTCCTCTAATAATGCAATTCCTATTTTGAGAAATGAGAGTATTTGAAACCCTAAACATAGAATTCAATTTTAAATAAATAAACAATGTTGTATAAAGGTAGAGAAAACAGATTTATTATTTTTATTAAAAAAGCACACCAAAAATAATCATAATTTTTTCCCACATAAGTCACTTCCTTCCAAACTCTATGTCTAAGTTCTCACCAAGTCTCGCGCTCTTCTTTAAGAAATATTAAAGACGAAGGTGGAAATGTAAGAGAAATTTTTAATGTTCGCTAATGCTTCAGGTGCATTTGTTTTTATATGAATTATGCATTAGTTGTCTGCCTCTGTAAAAAGCGGCGATAGCCTAGTTGGTAGTGTAACGGACTGCCGAGACGAATGTCCGCAGGTTCAAAACCCAAGGGCACACACCTCTGACTTTTCTAAAAAGGTATGTGTGTATTCTTTGTGAATTACCGTTCGCTTTAACGGTGAAAGAAAACAACGGAAACCTGCATACCTGAGAAGTTCTCTATAAGGATTTCGAAGGTATGTGAAGTCTGCCAACCCGCAATAGGCCATCGTGGTGGATTAAGGCCTAAAAACCTTCTCAGTAGTACAGGAGGTCCGTGCTCAGCAGTGGGCAGTACCTATATAATACGGGGCTGGTATGTTATGTTATGTCTGCCTCGGTGGCGTATTTGTATTACGGTATTACTGCAACGCTGAGGCCTTGGGTTCGATTCCCGGGTCGGGCAAAGTGACATTGGGTTTTAAATTCAGCATTAGCCCGGAGTCTGGAATTTATGCCCGTATTGGCGATAGCCTCGCCCCCTATCACATCATGGGACGGAATACGCATGCCGAAAAGTGGGTGCACTAGTTACGCCTCTGCTACCCCTTTGGGAATAAAAGGCGTGAGTGTGTGTGTGTATGCATTAATTGGGGACTGGAGCCCACTCATTCCACAGAAAGTGTTTTTAAAAAATGTAGAGACTCGTCCTGTGTAGAGGCTTTTTAAACTGAGGAATTGGTTTGTGGGTTTTTGGTGAATTCAAAAAGTAATTTATTTGGTGGAAATTGTAGAGCATTAACTATGGTATTAACAATGTGTAGTATTAACTTAAAACATTTCTAATTTCACTAGTTACGTTTTAGTTACGTTCCTATTATATAATGTGTATTGTTCACCGCTTTTTTATTTCTGAAGTATTGTGTGTCAGTTTAACGATAATTATTGTAATTATGAATCACGAGACTAAGGGCTTGTCTCACAGGTTTCAAGTAAATTATATTTCATATTTGTCATTTATCATATTAAACATCTAATGTAAACAATACCCATTTTATTGCCATTTATTTGGAGCATAGATAATAGTGTGACTTTTGTATTTAGTCTGCTTATACGTTTATGTGACGAGTAGCATTTATCAGCAAGCGGTAAAATTGACCCTGAACATCTAATTTTGGTGTCAAATGCAGCAAAGTGTTATGCATTTAAAACCATACAAAATTCTGAATACAATTTCTCAGCCGATTTTTCACTAAGCAAAGTACCAATGTTATCAGTTACAAAAATTTAAATTATTGCCAACTGTTATAAAGTTTTTCAAGTTTATATTTGTACTATTCTATTTTTAAAAATACGTTTAGTTTTAATATTTGCACACCAATAATGACACTATGATTATGTTTTTATTTTGTATTGGTACTATTTATTGTAACCTCAATACAAATAAATGTTTATTCATTCATTTACTTATAAAAAAAAACAATGACTATAACACTACATGTCCCCACGATGTAGTCTCGTACATACCGAAGTAAAACGCGATTAAGCGCGGACTATCTAACAAAAAGATTTATTGTGGGTAAATTGACTTTCCGTTGGCCACCTAGTCGGCCACCCACTGGCATAGTTTATTTACTTGAATTATGGTCAAACAGTTGGAGATTTCAATGATATATTGTATAATAAATTATAACGTGACGTATGTTCTGTTCAACAATATATTACTTGCACTTATAAATGTATTTCTTATTTTTTATTAAGATTGTTATTTTGTACAGTCAGCCACATAAGTAACTGAACAAATTCAAAATTTCAAATCGCGTTTAAACTTTTGCAAGTGTCAACAATTGTTTATTCTTCACTAAAATAAACTTCACAGAACTAACTTCATTTTAGATAAAGAATATTTCGACTGGAGTGAACGTGCAGAAGCGTTTTGAAGTTTTTAATTTGTTCAGCTACTTTTGTGACTGAGTATACTTAGTTGATTTTTCTTCGACTTTGACCACTTAAATTATAGAGATCGAACATCTGTGTCTTAATGCCTAGCAGGATCTTTTATGAAAGGAATAAATGAACGGGTAGATCATATGGTGGTATGGGATCGTTTAAGGTAAGTTATTTACATCCTACTTTTTACTATTAATATTATAAATGCGAAATTTCGTGAAAATGTTTGGATGTTTGTGTGTTTGTTAGAAGTAAACATAGAAACAACTAAACCGATTTGGATGAAATTTGGCACACGAGTAGATTTTTTATCCCGATAATTTGCTCCCATGAGAAATAATGGATGATTTTAATTTGTTTTTTTAAGTAGATGGAGCTGGCGTTGTACCTACTGTGTTTTGGGGACATATTTTGTAGCTGGAAAGGCTTATTACGCGGGCGAATCCACGAACAAAACCTAGTTTGAAAAAAGACAGATATTGCTTTAACCCGTTTCTAAATAACTAATAAAAACATAATTTCTGGTATGTTAAGGGATTCTTTATATTCCTATCTGAATATTTCAATATCATTTAAGCAAAAATCCACACGGATGGGACACCAAGCGAATTACACATGGCACGAATTAAATGTATCGGGAGAATATAGTCACAAGTCGGCGTCTTCGTAATCTCGGCTTTAAACTGCAGACATTAGAGGCTTCGCTCATGGCTTCAGTTAGTGGGGAGTAATATAAAGTACTGGAAGAATCTAGAATTGATGAAGGTGCAGAAAGGGTAACAGAAACACACACCACACCTTTATACCCGAAGGGGTAGAGGTCCAACTAGGGCACCCACTCTTTGCCTTCCCATGATGTGATAGGAGGCGAGCCTATTGCCGTATCGCAATAAAAATATTGTATTGTGTGTATTGTTTATCAATTATCGTTCGCTTTAACGGTGAAGGAAAACATCGTGAGGAAACCTACATACCTGAGAATTCTCCATAAGATTTCGAGGGTATGTGAAGTCTGCCAACCCGCACTAGGCCAGCGTTGTGGACTAAGGCCTAAACCCTCTCACTTGTGGAGGAGGCCCGTGCTCAGCAGTGGGCAGTATATAATACAGGGCTGATTGCATTGCATTGCAATAAAAATAATGGTAGCTGATAAAGAATTAAAAGTCTGAAGGAAAAGGAAGTAGGCAGTAGTTACAAATATAAGAAACTAGATTAGTGTAAAAAATAACATGTAGCCTTAGATAGTAGCTCTATAGTGAAATAATTAAGAGGAATAATCAGATAAAAACAAACATATCTTCACAATATAAATTTACAAAATATTGCGATGAAAAAAAAGAAATAGTAAGCACTGAAGCATCGTTCTAGAAATAACAGGTTATTTTTAAAAATGTATTAACATTTTCTACTTGTAAGTTGCCCAAAAGTATTTCGGTAAAAGGGTGATGCAATAAAAAGCTCCGTACAAGTAAATATACGTAGGAGAGTAAGTAAGGCTTTACATCCACTAAAAGAATGACTATATTGTAGAATACAATAATTTTCTATTCAGTATCAGTCCGGAGTCTGGAATTTGTGCCCGATATGGCGATAGGCTCGCCCCCTATCACATCATGGGACGGAATAAAAATGGCGAAAAGTGGGTGCATTAGTTGCGCCTCTGCCTACCCCTGCGGGGATAACAGGCGTGAGTATGCGTATGCGTACAATAATATTACAAGGACCAATTTCACTGCTTGATAAAAATACTTATCACTTAATTTTATAGGCCGATTAAATAATATAGCCACACTCTAATCTATGCTCCCCAATAAATGGTAAAAAAGTACTATCTACAACAGATGTTTAATACGATAATTGTCAAATAAAATTTACATCATACCTGATACAGGCCCAAAGTATACAGGTATTTTTACTAGGTCGTCTATCTGCATAGGTACCAAATTGTTTATTGATTTTTTCTACCGCCAAGGAATTGTGACAGACTTTACATATCTTCAAAATTCTTACTAAAAAAATGGTATGGCGGTTGCTTTATTTTTTTTGGCTATCAAACAGAGCGATATTTAACGAAGAATACACACATTCGTTTGTAAGTTCGGAAATTCAGAAGTGTGTTTGGATTTTGAATCTACGGAATATCGGCTCAATGAAACTTATTCAGACGGATCCATTATTGCTAGCAATAAACGTACGCAATTATTTCTTTTGAATATCTGTCTAAAGACTCGTATATCAACGCGAACAAGAAATGCCTCACCATTGGATATGTTCAGACGGCGCGGCGTAACTCTTTTAAGCAATAATTGTTCGCAATAATTGATCCGTATATTTGGCTTTGGGTGGATATTAACAATGATAGAATTTCTACATCGCATCCTCATTGCAGTGGATGCCAACCTCCTAGACGTTAGAGGAACATTTACACGCTACGTTTGACCGTTCATGAAACGTGAACAGGTATTCCGAGTTCTTCTGCGAAATGGACCTTTATGATACATTCGGCTATATCTTCCTTTACAACTTATTGTTTTTATTATTTTAGGGTGTATTTTCTTGTATTTGGTAAGTTATTTTTTTGTTTGGAGTTAACTAGGTACTGCTTTTATGTTTTGGACTATAAATCGACTTCATAAAGCGTCCTGATTTCATTTAAAAGTATACCCTAAGCCGAGGCCGTGGACTGAAAAGGTAAGTAAAGATTCATTAAAAAAAATGACTTTGAATAGAGTTAGTAGAATGAAAAGGCAGGCAGATATGTATGTCTCCCGGGACATGTCGGTTGGCCGTCTCACGGGACTATGAGAGTGAAGGAATAGAAAGTGCGCCTGTGTATTGCGCACACATTTGTGCACTATAATATCTCCTTTGTATGTGGATTTCCGTTGACATTGACCTCCGTGGCTGAATTTCTGCTAGGATAATTATAGGGAAGAACTTATCACCAAATAATTATTCATTTCAGTTTCGATATCTCAAAATACCTACATTTACAATTACCAAAATTAGAAATCGAACTCCGAATCTCTCACTTTAGTCTTAAACCACTCCCCAGACATTAGCGGCAGTAGAAAATAGTAGCAAAATTGAATATCATTCCATTGTGCAATAAACCTTGCACAAGTTTCAGTACAAAAGAGCCAGCTTTTCTATTCAAGAGATGCTTTTGAAATCTCGAGAGCTTTAAAATATGAAAATGGTGTTCATTGAATAACGAGAACATTGAGAATAAACAAGTTAAATACATTAAGTAGCATGCATAAATGCTGACACATCGCGTCTGATTATGTTATAATAACGAACGTGGGTAGACGGGCGTTTTTATATATCTATAGTCTATACTGCCGCGGTGGCGTAGTTGTATTACGGTACGACTGCAATGCCGAGGTCTCTGGTTCGATCCCCGAGTCGGGCAAAGTGATATTGGATTTTTCTATTCAGTATCAGCCCGGAGTCTGGAATTTGTGCCCGATATTGGCGATAGGCTCGCCCCCTATCACATCATGGGACGGAATACGTACGGTGAAAAGTGGGTGCACTAGTTGCGCCTCTGCCTACCCCTTCGGGGATAAAAAAGGCTTGAGTATGTGTATAGTCTATACTAATATAATAAAGAGGAAAGATCTGTATTTTTGTACGTTTGAAACGAATGAATTCAAAAACTACTGGACTGATTTTAAAAGCTATTTCACTAATATGAGGCTACATTACCAGCGAGTAATATTGGCTACTTTTTTACCCGGGGTAAATATAAAGGCGGTCTTTTATCTCAGAAAAATCATTGAAAATGCAAAAGTCTAGTAACTTTACAAAATTAGTGAGTTTTGTTATAGTTAATATAAGTTGTGTAGGTATTTAATTTAGTAAGCAATCGTTATGGAGTGCAGTATTTTTTGGGTTGTGATAGTGAATTCATATAGAGTGACATTTTGTTAAAAAAAATATATATTATTATTTTGTTTTATATAATTATAAATATTTGCATGCCTAAAGCAGGCAGAGTATAGCTTGAACTATGCACCACTGTTAAATCTGGTACCACCTGTATTCTATGCAAATAAATGTTTGTTTCTTTGTTTCTTTCAGTCATTTGCGTCTATCTAATAAAACAGGTTTTTTAGGTATATTCAGTACATTTTAAGAAGTATTACATATAGTTAAGAGCATAGTCACACTAAGACAATGACAGGTAGGCATGACAATGACAATAACAAGACAGGTACCAAAATATTACATTTACCTAAGGATTTACTAATGAACTTTTAAACCTCAAATATAACATTAATATCTATCTAACTGCCAAATTATTAGACATGAAAAAGTGGCAAATATCGACAAATTAATAAAAAAAGATTACCAAGAAAACAAATAATTATGATAAATGTTTACAGTATCTTTGAGCGTCAAAACGCCGCGTTCAAACCGCCCGTCTGACCCGAAAACATACTTGCGCCATAATTAATCTCGCCGCAGCGTCATTTCTCGCTCGCTTCTCGTTACTTAATTACTTCGCAAATGCCGCGAGTCGGCTTCCGTATGCCGAAATATGGCCGTCATTATACGTCGCATTAACATGATGAACCCACTACCCTTGGGGCCTCGAGCGGTGTTTGGTACAGTTTTACGATGACGTATAAAGTTGGTCAGTTTAAAAAGTTGGGGTAATTTTGCTTTGTTGGGAATATGCCTTCCCAGTGGGGGTCAAGTTTGAGTTAGTTGGATTAAGAGGTAATGTTGATTTCTATACAAAGTCAGGTAAGCAATGAATTTTTTTATGTCCACAAAAATACAATATTTAAAATTAATTGTTCTTCGTTTGCTATTATCCACGGACACATAATCTGAATAATTATGAAGTATCGTATTATAAATTGAGTGGTTTACTGTTGATTAATATAAGACTAATTTCTAATCTACTAAAATGTGCTCATTTTTATGCCTAAAAAGAGATTTATGCAAAGTCGCGAGAAAACGCCAGTTGATAAATAACCCTTCTTGATCTACGTACCCATATAAAAGCGAAAGGTCACTCACTCTTCACGACATCTCAGAAACTACAAGTGCTAGGAGTCTCAACTTTTACATGGTTTTGCGTCCTAAACGGAACCCCTTTTAGGACGTAGGTGCTCATTAAGACGGGATTTTGCGAAATTCAACCCTTAAGGGGTTAAAAAGGGGTGGCAAAGTTTATACAGTTTGTACCGAACGGATTTTGATGAAAGGAGATGTCCGCTTTTTGTATGGGTGCTGGGCCTCAAAATCTAACTAGGCTCAAACTTTAGGGATATTAAAGGGGCAAAATATGGAACTTAGATCCATTAAAAAAATATTTTTAGGCCCCTCCATTCATAACTGACTTTTTTAAAAACATTCATTTTAAGTGTAGTTTTCAAGCCAAACAAAATTACATAAATCTCAAAATCGGAGGTCTTTAAAATTAAACGATTTATTGCAAAAGGCTAGTTTTCAGGAGTTCTATCCAAATATAAATATAAATTGCCTTGTTTAGATTTTCAGGCCCGTTTTTGAACAAGTCCTTTGGTATGGAGATAGTTCGAGACCCTGGAAAGGTTTTAGGCTACTTTTTATCCCGAGAAAATGTATAACAGGACTTTTATCCAGGAATAACTCTTTCGTGTGGGCGAAGCCGCGGGCAAAACCTAGTACTTAGTAGTAGTAAGTAGTAAGTGTAGTAGTAGTAGTTAAACACTGTATTTTTAATATACCGTTTGATGCACCTACCATGATTATCTCTGCACCACCTTAAGGTTGACTGGTAGAGAATGCTTATGGCATTAAGTCCGCCTGTACATTCGTTGTATAAAGTGCTAATAAATAAATAAATACCTAGTATAAAACGGACGATAGCCTAGTTGGGAATGGAACGGTCTGCCGAGACAATGTCCGCAGGTTCAAAACCCAAGGCACACACCTCTGACTTTTCGAAGTTACGTGTGTATTGTTTATCAATTATCGTTCGCTTTAACGGTGAAGGAAAACATCGTGAGGAAACCTACATACTTGAGAATTTTTCATAAGAATTTCGAGGGTATGTGAAGTCTGCCAACCCGCACTAGGCCAGCGTGGTGGACTAAGGCCTTAACCCCTCTCAGTAGTAGAGGAGGCCCGTGCTCAGCAGTGGGCAGTATATAGTACAGGGCTGATTGCATAGTATAAAGCATAAACACCTTTTTTTTTTTTTTTTTTTTTTTTTTATCGCGGGGAAAAAACGCGTTATCGCTACCACCACTGTGGGGTGAGTGGAATGGTTATGTTGGTTTCACCGATCTTACGGCCCAATGTCGACACTCGGGAGTATAACATCATCCGAGCGAGCATTGGACCGAGTCCCTAACACTATGTACATCCTACATCGGCATACCAACCAAAACCCGCGGTGGCCTTCTTCGGCGCATACGGGACGGCCCCGGGGTATCTTGTTGCACGAAGATAGCTGCACGGAACCTATACGGAATATAAAAGAGAAAAAGCTGAATGAGATAACAATATTTACAAAAATCTTTTAATTTACTGGTGGTAGGTCTCTCATATGTAAGAGTCCGTTTGGGTGGATGCCAACGCAAATTCTACTTCGACCGCCAAACAGCAGTGTGCATGAAGTGTTGTGTTTCGGTTTGAAAGACATTGTAGTCAGTGTAACTCAACTGGACATAATGAGACTTAACATCTTATGTCTCAGGATGACGAGCGCAGTGGAATGCCACAAAGTACTTTGTAACTCAAAGTCCTGGATGGTGTTGCTACTGTTTATGGCTGGTCGTATCGCTTACCATCAGGCGAGCGGCATGCTCGTCTCTATATTCAATGCCATAAAAAAAATGCTTTAATGAAATGATTTGACCCATTTTTTTGATTCAAAACTGATTCAAGATCGCCTTATTCTAACTTTTCGAAACTATGTGTATACGAAAAAAAATATGAAGAGGGAAATCAGATTAATTGAGAATTAAAAAGATATGGATCTGGGTTGTGCACATTAGGCTGTAAAGGACAAAAGACCTGTCTCCTAAATCATAGAGGCTAGATCCTTGCTCAGTGCAAATATTTAGTACAATACTGATTCTTCCAAAGGTAGACACAAAACCCGTTTATCCAATAGGTAGTCAGTAGTTACAAGCACTCATTCGAGTAAAACAATTATCTGAAGTATCCTATGATGTTAAACTAAACCACTTCTTTAGGGTTTAAACGTTTGAAATTTGATTGGGATTCCGCGGATCTATCGGATACGCTAACTATGCAATGGACTATTCCAGAAATTTTACCTTTAGCTATGTATCGTTTAATTTGATTTGAATTTGGAACTATCTGTACTTTGATATTCTACCGTTATTTTTGATCCAAGTATAGAAAAAATAATGATAAACCCAAAACCAAAATATAATATGATCGGACTATTTCGAAAACCTACTTTACTAAATAAAAAAAGAATCACGGAAATTGACTCACAATTCTCAGAGTAATCAGTGTAAATACATTTAAAAAAAAAAACATATTAATTAAGAAGTACCTCCTTTTTTCGAAAGTGGATTTAAAAGTGACTGCTAAATGATACATAGACTTTTTAAGAGGTTTTTTCTTTAAAAAGATCTAATATTTAATTTGAATTTGTAATCTGTATTTATTTTGACTGTTATTTGTTGGTTATTAGGGCCCAAAATCTCACTATAAAAATGCCGCAAGAAGTCATTTAATATTATTCTAGTCGACAGCTGCCGAAATAATCTTTTTATTGTAGTTCCATCGGTCGAGAATAAAAACTTTTAATATCACCTCGACGTTTTTGTAAATATAACTTTTTGCCACGAACTTTGTCTGCAAATTAATTTATACTGCAAATCCAGATTTTTAAGCTGTTCACGAAGTTATTGCAACATTTTTTACATAGTATTTTGTAGTTAAAATCCAAATGGTATAATTTCATTTTAATGTTGTATTTTATAAGTTCGTAAAGTGATTTTATTGGCTTTTGTTTGTTGACATAAAAACGAAACAAAATATTTTTATCATTCCATGTTCATACAATTACAATAAAACTGACAGTTGCTGCAACAAAAGTGATTATTTTAGTAATTTTGTTCCATCAACTGTCTATTGATATATATACATGCATACATATATAAAATTACGCCTTTTCCTTCGCAGTTCGCACCCAAGTTTAGACAGCTATCATAAATTCCATGTACAGTCAGCAGCATAAGTAGCTGAACAAATTCAAAATTTCAAATTGCCTACATACTTTTGTGTTCTTACTAATATTTTTTTCTCATCACAAAAATAGTATAAAAGAGATTTACTTTAATTCAAACGAAGAAAAAAATGTTTCAGTTTAACTTAACGCATATATAGCGATATGAAATTTTGATTTTGTACAGATACTTATGCTGCTGACTGTACAAGGGTCGAGCTTATTGCCTGTTTATTAAATAATTACAGTAATGTCTTAATATAAATATCATAACCAGCTATCATTAAAGTTGATGCGATTAACTCACAATCTTACGCCACACATTCCTACAATACTGCCATGGTAATCAAGAGGGCAGTAAGTCAAAGTTGGCCTATTCCTGACTTACTGCTACATAGATTACCGGAGCAGAATAAGGCTGATTGGATTTTATATTTTTGAACAAAGTTAAATTTTTAAACACAGCACTCGCCACCGCTTTGCCATGTGTTATTCATGTTACGCTTCGAAAAATTTATATAAAATATACCGAAATCGTTATTTGATTAAATGGTACCAACCTTATATCATTTGTTTGGTTTAGTTGCAGCCAATATGGGTATCAGACAGAGGAGTTGTTGGTTAGAATTCTAAGTTGGGCAATACTTAGTGTGGGATTGCTTAACACGATTTTCTTGGAGATAAATGTCTCAAAGGACTTTGGATAAGCGGCTTTTCATTTTATAACATGTTTCAAAATATGACTCTAGACCACTCCAGCCTCACCCAGGTTGGTAGACGCTAGTCATTAAATTTACATACCTTTATCCTTATCAGGATTACATGATGCATATACAGGCGTTTCTTCAGGATATTTTTCTTAACCGTAAACACACGTAACTCCGAAACCCCAATGCGTTCTAAGTCCGCTTTTACAATTTTTGTTTAAATATTAATAAATACAATGTTAGGCACTATTATAAATGCTCTATTTACGTTCACAAGCACTCAACCTACTCTAAATGTAGATATAGTTAAGAGAATGTTACTCGTTTGAAGTTTACTAAACATTAATGTAACGTGTTATGAAAATAACAAATACAATCAACAGTCTTCGGTTAGTCAGTTGATGACGTTTCAGTAGTCACTGTAGAGAGATTTGTTGAACTTGAACCGTCGCGTCGACGAAGTGGTTACACGGTCTTATAGTTAATCGACGTGTATTTTCATCTCCCTGCGTTCTTTATGGCCCGTGACATTATTGGAGAGTCTTATAAATCTCTTTTCATTTTCCGTTTCCTATTACTAAACTTTAATGATATATAATCCACCGAAAAATACATTAATTTATGTATTTAGTCCACCAGTTTCCATTAAGTAAGCGATATGTTATCTTTTCATTAAATTGTTTAACACGTTGGGGCCTACAACGTTCATTAACGTCATTCTTTTACGAATAAAATCAACACAACGTATAATCACGTCTACCATAAGGTGCATTGTATGAATAGAGAAATAGTGTTACAATATATATGACTATGACGGCGTTAGACTGAAAGTAATAATATTTTCCCGACAATTGCTTAAGTATTTGAAGATAACCAAAAAAGGGTTGAGATTTTAAAAAGTCCTATAGTACCCTAACTGATTAATTTATTTACCAAAATTTTATTAATATTTTATTATCACACTGTTGCTTGAGGGAAAGAAATATGTGACTCTTATTCAAAAGAACTCTACCTTAAGATTACAGAATATAAGATTCTCTACATTCAATTAGGTGAGATAGCTGTAACGGCATGTAAATATCATTCCTGCGAGATAATCACAAGCAATAATAGTAAAAATAAACTGTAATAGTGTGTACCGCCTTATTAACAATGTTAATTTCGGTTACCGCGTGCGTGATGCGAATTCATATTTGTGCCTATGTACTTAAGATTGCTATTTGAGTAAACTCGTCCTTATTTAGGCGAATAAATATTTTCAACTCGTAAACGCAGACCTTTATCTGCGAAGGAGTAGGCAAAGACTACTAGAGGAGCATTCATTCAACGTGGAATTGAAATTTCACACGCTCATTTATGGAACTAAGTATAGCCCGTGTGAAAAGCCTTTCACGCTACAAAAGTCCTTAAAATACAGTGCGACACTAGCGCCATCTACTTAAAGAATAAAACTATATTACGGATTTTATCGCGGTATTTTAATTTATATTTTCTCCCGACGTTTGGACTTTGCAACCTTCATGGTCACGGGCCTTCGAAACGTCGGGAGAAAATGTTAATTAAAACCCGCAGGAAAATTCGTAAAATCTCGTTATTTCAATGTCTAACATTCGCATAAACATAAGAAATCATTATTTATTTATTTATTAGGTTTTCCAGCAGACTTAACACTACGATTGCAATAAATTAAAAAATATTATAATTTATAGTTATAATGTCAGCCCAAGTTAGGAAAACTCAACATTAAAGAATGATACTAAAAATATCCATTATTTCTCATGGGATCAAATTACCGGGATAAAAAGTAGCATATGTGTAAACCAGGACAAGGTCTATCCGTGCGTCAAATTTCAGCATAATCCGTTTAACTGTTACCGAGTTTACTTCTAACAAATATTTGTTAGAATTAAACGTTTTGTTTTATATACGCTAAATATTATATATATTTTTTATTTGATAAAGGTCGCAGGAACACGCTGGATGCGGGCCGCTTTTGACAGGTCCGTCTGGAAATCTTTAGGGGAGGCCTATGTTCAGCAGTGGACGTCATGTCGCTGATGATGATGATGATTTATATACGCAGGCAGAAGCGCGACCAAAAACAATCTAGACACATACATTGTTTAACTTTTCCAAATGTCCAAAACATTAAGCCAATAATGCTATAAAGGGAACAAGCTCATAAAATATTCAAACAATATTCAACTTTAACTCTACATAGTAAATTTCTACATTCGAGTGTACTCCAAAAAGGACCGTTAAGGATTCTTGCCCATTTTCTTCGACATAATCCAAAACACTCGAGTCCGCAGCGTCTAAAAAATAATTTGCATAAATTTCCCAACTCTACGTTTGATATCATATGAAAGTGCGCCTTATAACGGTCTCGTTCGCCGTAATGGCTGTTCATAATTGGATTTTTTTGTGTTTTTTTATTTCCAGAGTTTTTTTTAACAATGATTATGTTGATGTACGTTTATTTCAAGCTATGAGTGAAAAAAATGATACGTATAGGTGTGAAGTATTGTAGTTTTGTACACGGAGTTTTAGATGACTTTTTAACCGACTTCAAAAAAGGAGGAAGTTCTATGTTCGACTGTATGTATTTTTTATGTATGTTCACCGATTTCTCCGCCAATTGTGGACCGATTTCAAAATTATTTTTATATCCGAAAGCCTATATTCCTGAGGTCATTCTATTGTCACCAAGTCAGAATGCGATAATGGGATCCCAGAGAAATTGAGGGCAACCCTCATATTTTGTAGGCACATATTATAGTTTTTTCATAATAGATTTTGTAACGCAATTCAAATATTTATGGGTGGTAATCATCATCTCATGTTGCGGAGCTGATGATGGAAGGTGTAAGTCGGGACATGATGATGGGATCCCATGAAAATCAAGGACAACACTCAAGTTATACGGGCACTTACAATGTTTTTCGTGTACTTTATTTTTTGTATGCTAGAGATCGTGTTAGTAGCGTGGCTTCATATTGTCATATTATATACCGTTCAGAAACAGTAATAACACCACCCAATTCAATTATAATGTAATGAATTCCACTGAGATCGTCTCTCTAAGACATTACGTGTTAGGTCATATAGTGCCTAGTAATTACACTTAGGGGTGAGTGAAACGGTTATGTTGGTTTCACACAGTCCTACCGCCCAATGTCGACACTCGGGTGTATAGCATCATCCGAGCGAGCATTGGACCGAGTCCTTGACACTATGTACACCCTACATCGGCATACCAGCCAAAACCCGCGGTGGCCTTCTTCGGCGCATACTAGACGGCCCCGGGGTATCTTGTTGCACTAAGATAGCTGCACAGGACCGTCCCTGCGCGGTGCCGTTGCGGCCCTTGTCTATACAAAGGGGGCTAAGATTTCCTCGCATTCTAAAGGACGCCTTTGGCGTCTACGACAACGGGAGACCGACCACCTGCATTGTCGTCCACCTCGGAGTCGCCTAAATTGGACTGAGCAGCCCCCCGCTACTCGCCCCGCGACTCTCTTGAAGCCCCATTTAGTCGCCTCTTACGAAAAAGTCCAGTGTGGTCAGAAAAGCCGACTCGCGTCAGGCTACTGGCCGGTAGTACCATTATAAAAAAAATAAAAAAAGGCTCTTACGACAGGCAGGGGATGCTGTGGCGGAACTTTCTAAATACCCCCGGACCACAGGGCACAGAGGTGTATGCCCTTGGGTTTGAACCTGCGGACATTCGTCTCGGCAGTCTGTTCCACTCCCAACTAGGCTATCGCCCCAGTCACACTCTAAAGAGACCTACTACGTAGCACATTACATTAATGAAATAAGATTCACTTTCGTATAACTTAATATGTAGGTCGAAAATACTAATATCTTTCCATATAATTTTATTAGAATAAATTTATGTCATAGTGATAATTAAATAAGGTTGTTTCATAACTTCACGGAATCCACGGTTATGGAGCTAACTTTATATTGTTCTAAACTTGAGCACTTCGAAATAATGTTAAAAGTAATAAAATAAGTGATATCTTTGCTTTAATAAAGGAATATTGTGTGAAAGTAGTTACCAGGCTGTAACATATAATATAATAATATAATATATAATTTTATTTCCAAGTACAAACACTCATTATGCAACGTTCGATAAGAATAAGAATATGTGTGTTGCTTTCATGGTCTATCGGAAGAGTGTACCATGGATAGAGAGATTGCTTTGGATCGTATGCAAGGCAACATTCTTGTGTGTGTTTATTTATGGACTATGCATACAGAGATCCTAGGTTTGGATCCCAGGTCGGGCATGATTGTATGTTTGTTTTTTTAGGAACTTAACCCACAATAGTGACCCACGTAATTATATCGCGATTCGAGATCAGCCGGATCGGTTTTAAACAGGCCGGCAAAATTGTGTCGACTGCCGAGGAAAAATCATATAATCATCTCTGCTTACCATCATTAAGCGGCGATAGCCTAGTTGGGAGTGGAACGGACTGCCGAGACGAATGTCCGCAGGTTCAAAACCCAAGGGCACGCACCTCTGACTTATCTAAAAAGTTATGTGTTTGTGAATTATCTCTCACTTTAACGGTGAAGGAAAACATCGTGAGGAAACCTGCATATCTGAGAAGTTCTCTATAGGAATTTCGAAGGTATGTGAAGTCTACCAACCCGCGCTGGGCCAGCGTGGTGGACTAAAGCCTAACCCTCTCAGTTGTAGAGGAGGCCCGTGCTTAGCAGTGGGCAGAATATATAATACAGGGCTGGTATGGTACCATCATTAATCAGGTTACTTTGCCGTACCCGAAAAAAAACTGGATTTATCAGAGGAAGTTAAAGTCAAGAAATTGGCCGGTCAACACGACGTCAAATTAATTTTGGCAGATACTTAAAAATGTATTGCGCCGACCCTACATTGGTTTAATAAGGACAGGGTGAAGAAAAAGTTTACTAAATTATATCCTCGGTGTAAGGGAATTTTTGTAATAATAATTATTATTAATTTAATGTATCTTGACTTATCATAAGTGCAACTATGTTCGCCTACCCCTGAAAAGGATAAAAGACGTGATGCTATGTATAGAAAGAAAGAAAGAAAAACGATTTATTAGTCACAACTCACAACCCAACAAAACAATTAGCATGAAATAACATAATATATAATATAATATTTACTGGTGGTAGGTCTCTCATTATGTAAGAGGCCGTCTGGGTGGGTACCACCGCAATGTCTATTTCTACCGCCAAGCAACAGTGTGCATGCGCTGTTGTGTTTCGGTTTGAAGGACATTGTAGCCAGTATAACTACTGGACATAATGAGACTTAACATCTTATGTCTCAGGATGACGAGCGCAGTGGAATGCCACACAGTACTTTGTAAGTCAAGGTGCTGGATGCTGTTGCTACTGTTTATGGGTGGTCGTATCGCTTACCATCAGGCCAACGGCATGCTCGTCTCGTCATTCAATGCTATAAAAAAAAACAAAATAACAAATAATATTAAACACAAGTCAAAACTAAGGAGTACCAAAAAATAAATAATAAAATCAAAACTAATGATACATTGGATAGCCTATTAAATGTATTCCTAGCTAGTCGTGGCTGTGACAGGTAGGTGACCACTCAGCATGTATGTATATTTACCATGACTGCCTCGGTGGCGTAGTTTTATTGCGTACGCATTACGAGTACGATTTGCGCGCTGAGGTCCTGGGTTCGAATCCTGGGTCGGGCCAAAAACATTGGGACTGGGTTGTTCCATCTTAAAATTACTCAGTCGCAGCTCGGAGTCAGGAAGTTGGCGGTGTGATACCCCCGTGCCTCGGAAAGGACCCCGTCTCACCGGACTATGAGAGTGAAGGAACAGTGAGTGCACTTGTGTATTGCGCACACACTTGTGCACTATAATATCTCCTGCGCACCTGGCTGATCTCCGTTGAGATTGGCCGTCGTGGCCGAAATCGGCTAGGAAGGGATTATTATATTTATCATAAAATTTTCTACAAAAACACTCTCATTAACTAATTCATTCTAAAACAGTACGCGTAACTGTCAAACTACTTTAAGAAGACTTTTAAGTGTGAAAGTGAAAGCTTATTTGTAGCACTTTCCGTAAAAATAAAGTGATTCAGCTAAAGTACCTAATCAATTTATAAAGAATCTGATTACACTCAATACGTCCCGGTACCAAAACATGTTTTCATTCAGGTTCCTTTCGTTTCTACCAAAGTTCTTTATGAGAGGGTTTGAGTTCTAAGAAAGCCCTTAATTTTGTCGAGACATTTCATTAAGATGTTTTGTGGATGAACTGAGGATTTTATTTTATAAAAATGTATTATCAGTGTAGTATTTTTTTCTATTATTTCCAGAGGGATTTCTATGTAAACGCCGCCCTCATTGTTGAATACAATAAAAGTTGTTAGTTGTGGAGAATTGGGGAGTAAAGTCTGGTAAGTTTTATAAACTTACGACCTTATGCACAAACAGTATATAGACCTATTTTAGTTATAGAGCGTTGTGTCTCCTTCCTTCAAACTCAATTTAAAATTCGTTCGAAGAAGACAAAACATTAGATAACTAAAATAGGTTTATAAACTGTTTATGAATAAGGTCGTTACTGTTTTGCTCATGGTTCCTGCGTTCAAAAACTCTCTGAAAATAGAAGTTCAACTATGTACTTTTCTATGATAAATAGTCATAGATAATGTTGTGAGCCAATTTTTTTTAATTGATTTATTTATTGGAATCCCAACAGCTAAAATACATCATAATACATAAACAATGAATAGAGAAAACACATGGCCATTTACAGGCTTTCACGAGTATGTGATATGGTATGGTATTCTTAATCAGACACATATAAAATATATTAAATTAATCTCTTATTCTTCTTATTTTTGTAAATAGTATTAGTATTGTTATTCTTCCATTTATCTCTGCACCAATAAAAGGTTTACTGAGATAGAATTCTATGGCATAAAATCCGCGCGTATACCTTGTACTAAGGAAGTATAAATAAGTAAATAATTTTACATAAAATCTAAATCGTCTTTCTAATATGTTAGAATCAAAACGTAGTAATCTATAAATCTACACAGAGAGTAATATATCTTACTTATTACTAATATTATGAATGCGAAAGTTTGTGATTTTTTTTCTATGTTTGTTAGAAGTAAACGCAGAAACTACTAAACGGATTTGGATGAAATTTGGCATACCGGTAGATCATATCATGGATTAACACATTTAAACCATTTATTTTTCTACACACACATAACAAAACCAAAAAAAAAGTAAATAAAAAAAGACACAAAAACAATATTAAGTATTTGTTGCGATATGTGTCGTAGAAGGGTTGCCAGCTCAGTATACGCTGTTAAACAGCACTGATTTTCAGCTGTACCCTACTATTATATAGCACAACAAATCTAAATGTGCGGCCAGGTTAAGTATAATAAATAATTAATAGAACTTTGGAAACAGTACAGGAATAACAATAAAGGTATGGCACATAGGCTGATATTATCCCCGCAGTTTGCTCCCATGGGAAATAGTGGATGTTTTTTTCTGATACTTTAAGTAGATGGCGCTGGCGTCGTAATATGTTTTAGGGATTTTTGAAACGAAAAAGGCTCATGCGGCCGCGACCAACACTCAGTAGATGATAATTGTACTTATGTGTATTGTACCTCCTACTAACTAATATTATAAATGCAAAAGTTTGAGAAAATGTTCGGATGTTTGTTACTGGTGGTAGGTCTTTCATATGTAAGAGTCCGTGTGGTCGGGTACCTCCGCAATGTCTATTTCTACCGCCAAGCAGCAGTGTGACATTGTAGCCAGTGTAACTACTCGACATAATGAGACTTAACATCTTACGTCTCAGGATGACGACCGCAGTGGAATGACACACAATACTTTGTAACTCAAGGTGCTGGATGGTGTTGCTACTGTTTATGGGTGGTCGTATCGCTTACCATCAGGCGAACGGCATGCTCGTCTCGTCATTCAATGCAAAAAAAAAAGGGTGAAATTTTGCACATGGATTGATAATGTCCATGAATTTTGTAGCGGACAAGGCTTTGACGCGGGAGAAGCCACGAGAAACACGAATTTATAATAGTTGCCTACTGTATATTAACTGACACTAACCAATAAAAGTTGTCTCTTCAACGCGAAGCTTCCATTTTTTAATAAAATTCGATACAAGGTTTTGAAATCGATATTCAACCACGTTTTATCGACAAATTTTGGTTTACAATAAATATAAGGAAACCTGTAAGTCAAGTTACCATCAATGTAATGACACTAAATGAATTCAATCGAGGCAATAAAATTGTTCGCAGACGGATTGGCCCCTATTTTAAGCCGGGACTATTGGGGGGGCGTTTGGGACGGGTAATAAATCTTCGGCTGTTTATACTGGTATTTTTCTTTCGTAAACGGGTGTTGGTTTCATTCGTTTGTACAAATTGTCGATACTAACTGAATTTAAGTCGTAATGATATAAATTAGAATTGCTTTTGTCTTGCATTTTCTTTCCGTTTGGCTAAGATTCCTATTGGTCTATGGTTTGTAGGCCCAAACTTTCTATTAATATTAGTAACAAATCGTAAAGTACTAGAAAGGGCATAGTGAATCTTTTATTACAAAAAACGAGGTATACGCGTGCGGATCCGCTAGCAAAAACTAGTATTACTTTATAAATTTTGAATATACTATGTAAAAAAATTGCAGATATCACAGTTTTAATATCTCCAGCAATAAACATTAAAAACCGTCTCGTAAATTTAAATTTTAGCCAACCCCACTAGTTATTCATGAACAGAAATTCAACGAGCTAAATCCCAAAACGACGGTTGGTTTTAACTAACAGTTGTATAATAAACAACTGAGTTTAACGGACTCGGTTATATTACTCTGATAAAAACTATCACAGTTGTTATGCTTTTTTTCTTTTATTTCTCAGTAGATTAATATATTTTGTATATAGCGTTTCACGTTACTTATGTAATTGGTGAATGCTGAGTGTACCTTGTATTGGCATGTATATCAGCCACATTAATCTATACTTCTATACTATTATATAAAGCTGAAAAGTTTGTTTGTTTCTTTGAACGCGCTAATCTCAGGAACTGCTGGACCGATTTTGAAAATTCTTTCACTAATAGGAAGCTACATTACTCCTGAGTGCTATAGGCTACTTTTTATCCCGGAAAATCTTTTCCACGCGGGTGGAGCCGCGCGCAATGCTAGTAAATAAATAAATCAAGAAATCTCAACATAAAAATTAACTGTTGTATTAATCGAATATAATAACGAATGGATTTAAGAAAGACCAAGCTAGTTTTTAAATGAAATAAAGGTAGAAGAAAAAGAACTACTGGACATAATGAGACTTAACATCTTATTTCTCAGGATGACGAGCGCAGTGGAATGCCACACAGTACTTTGTAAGTCAAGATGCTGGATGGTGTTGCGACTGTTTATGGATGGTCGTATCGCTTACCATCAGGCGAACGGCATGCTCGTCTCGTCATTCAACGCAATAAAAAAAAAAGAAGAAGAATCATGTTAGCTAATCACTATTTTGACATTTGTATCCAGAGGTCAAATAAACCAGTCAATCTGGTTAACCATTTTTTATACAGTCGTGGCAAAGTAAATCTAATACACCAGATCGTACGTGATTGGGGTCCATAGAGTATCGACTGATGAAAGATGATTATTCCGCGCAGGTTGACACAATAGCGTAGTATCCTATGTTCTATTTAGTACATTATTTGATATGTAACAGAAAATAATACGAAAAATAAATTCGTTTGTGAAATCAGCATCGAAATTGGTTGAAAAATGAAGCAGTTAGTCATATTTGAAATATTGTCGTGAGCAGAAGTGATGGCGTGGTGGGGATGTTGCGCTATCTCTTTCGTACGCACGTAGCATTATGGCAGGTGACACACGGCGACGTCACAGTCTGATAGGACTGTAATTTGACAACTTCCTCTTACACCAAATTTCAAGGCTTTATAGCTTACTTATTTATGCGTCAATTTTGAAAATTCTTCTTCTGTTAGATTTCAGATGGCATACATTTTTGATAAATGTATTAAAAAAAGTAGTCAGCTCCCCTATTATACCCGCCTGTAAGAAACCGGATATACACAGGTTGAGCCCGGAACGCGACCCACTTATGTAGACCTCTATGGCAGGTGTTAAACCTTGTGTACGGTAGGTAACCTTTATTAGAAATGTTTATTGTTAGGGTTCTAAGTACAAAGTAAAACTCACGGGGTCGAACCAGTGGCGGGCCCAGCCGGGGGGCGGGCCCGCACGCGCTCTCTGTAGGGACCCCCCGCTTCGGATGCTGAAGTCTGGACCTGGAATTGATAAACGTCATCGATTATTTTTAGTTTATTAAAATATATTGAGATGAAATCATGTCAATTCGTTGGTGCTTACACAGACAAACACATGTTTATAGATAGTTATAATAAAAATTCTGTGTTGCTTTTACAAAATTTTATTATATAAAATTTGGCCTAAAAAGAATTTAATAAATTAAGAAGATTTCTAAATAGCAACACAACGTCCATACCTAATTAAATTAATATTAGATAAATTTTCCAAGTAATACTAGCTATATTAATATTATTATTTTTAAATAATGATAACTTATTCTAAGACTTACAATATTAAGTATTTTTATTCGCATATTTTCAAAATTTATTGGACACTATATTTTAATGTAAAAATATTGTGGCAACGGTAAAGTGTATTTAATTACCCATTACCATACCAGCCCTGTATTATATACTGCCCACTGCTGAGCACGGGGCTCCTCTACTACTGAGAGGGTTAAGGCCTTAGTCCACCACGCTGGCCCAGTGCGGGTTGGCAGACTTCACATACCTTCGAAATTCAGAGAACTTCTCAGGTATGCAGGTTTCTGTAGTGTAGTTACATGTATACGTTCAATATTGTGTTAATGAGGGTACTCAGGCAGTCCGCAATAAATGGTCAACTAGAACACACGCGTTTCATTGTGCTCCTAAATACAATATATTACAGTGGCGACGAGGATACATTTAACACGCTTACGTGTGCATTTAAAAAAAAAACATTCCGTGGCTAGAGCAAAATCCAACAATATGTCGATAGGCCGGCTGAGTGAATTCGATGTTCAAACGGGACAGTGGTCGTTATATGTTGACAGATTGGATATGTATTTCAAAGTGAACAAGATAGCGGATGACTTGAAGCTGCCGACGATGATTGCTACTATGGGGGATGAAGCATATGAGTTACTTGTTAACCTAGCCAGTCCAAAGAAACCCTCGGATTTAGCCTATGATGTAGTGGTGGATTTGATGCGTAATCACCTGCAACCTATGCCGTCGTCGTTAGCGGAGCGGTTTCGATTTCGACAAAAAAGACAAGGAGCGGAGGAAGATATAGCGGCTTACAACGCGGACTTGAAAAAATTAGCCCGCAATTGTAAATTCGAAGCTAAATTAAATGAGAATCTGCGGGACCAATTCATATGTGGACTCAAAAGTGACGTCATCAGGCAACGGCTATTCGGCGAGGATGACTCAATAAGTTTCGTGGACGCCGTTAAATTAGCTACCTCCTTAGAGGCGGCGGAGCGGGATGCGGCGGTGGTGGAAAGTGCTTCCCCAACAAACGGGACGGGATCCAACAAGACGAGCGCGGTACATGCACTTATGCGAGCGGGGCGAAGCGGCGGGGGCGAGCGGCTGCGCGGCCGCCAGCGGCCGGTCAAAGTGCGCCCGACATTCACTGCGGCCAGGGCGGCTACGACGTACGAACGTGGGAAACGGGCGAACTGTGCGGCTTGCGGAGCTACAAATCATGTGTATGCAGACTGTCGCTTTCGGGACTACAGGTGCAGTCTATGCAAGCGTATTGGACACTTGCGGCGAGTTTGCTCAGGGGATGATGTGCAACCGTCGCGAGAAGAAATCACGGTTCGTCAGGGGAAACAGAAAGAAGGCTTTCATTACAATGACGCTGACCGGGAGGCGAGCGGAGAGGAAGAGGAACGCATTGTGGAAAATTTAAACCTTGTGGGACTGGATACTTATAAGGCCGTGAGTTTACCGATTAATGTAGAGGGTAAAATAATAAATATGGAGGTAGATACAGGTACGGCCATCTCATGTATTAATAACGATACATACAAGCGGTATTTTTCTCATTTACCTATTCTGAACGACGACACCGTATTAAGATTTTATGATGGTACTAAAATTAAACCTTTGGGTATTATAAGGCCACAGGTTCGATACCTGAATCGAGAAAAGCAATTAGTATTGTTTGTAATTAGTAACGGTAACACATCACTATTAGGACGGCAATGGTTAGCCGAACTAGGAATAAGGATACCTCAATTTAGTCGTCATATTAGTAATAGCTTAAATAATTTACAATCAAATAACACGATTCAAAATATTCTCGGCAGATATGAGGTGCTATTTAACGGCGAATTGGGGCGGTACACAGGTGGCAAGGCGACGCTGCGGGTACGAGACGGAGCGACGCCGGTGTTCCATCGCGCGCGCCCCGTGCCATACGCGCTGCGCGAACGCATAGATGCGGAGCTGGATTCAATGCTGCGGGCCGGCGTCATCGTGCCTGTGGACTGCTCCGACTGGGCATCACCATTGGTGCCGGTAAACAAGGCAGACGGTACGTTGCGAATTTGTGCGGATTATAAAGCGACACTTAATCCAGCCTTGTTGATCGATCGTTATCCATTGCCGAGAATTGAAGACGTGCTGGTAGGGCTTAATGGGGCACAGTTTTTTAGTAAAATTGACTTGTCACAAGCGTACAACCAAGTCGAGTTAGACGACTCAAAGAAATACACGGTAATTAATACCCATCGAGGTTTGTTTCGTTACAACAGATTAGTGTATGGGTTAGCCTCGAGTGTAGGAATTTTTCAGCGAATAATGACCAAGTTATTGGGTAATATCCCGAATGTACAAGTGTTTTTAGATGACGTTATAATAGGAGGTAAAACTAAAGTAGAACATTTGCAAGCACTCGAACTGGTTTTGCAAAAGTTATCGGATAATGGGCTAAAACTAAAGAGACAGAAGTGCGTATTTCTGGTAAATGAGGTTACATATTTAGGTTATGTCATATCCAAAGATGGTGTTAAAGCGGATATGTCAAAAATTAAAGCTATACGTAAAATCCCAGCACCGAGAAATATTAGCGAGTTGCGTTCGTTTGTGGGTACGGTAAATTTCTTTTCAAAATTTATAAGAAATTTTAGTTCATTGTTAGTACCATTAAATAACTTGTTACGTAAGGGAGTAGAGTGGAGGTGGGATAAAGAGTGCCAACGCGTTTTTGCGGAGATTAAAGATGCCTTGACGGGGACGGAGGTATTGGCTCATTATGATCCTAAGAAACCACTTATAGTTACTTGCGATGCTAGTCCGTGGGGAGTCGGGGGAGTCCTGGCACAATCAGGACCACAGGGTGAGCGGCCCGTTGCATATGCGTCACGATCACTCACTCCTGCTGAAAAGAATTACTCACAAATCCATCGCGAAGCGTTAGCCATCATATTCTGTATGCGGAAATTTCATCAATACATTTACGGAAGGAAGTTTACTTTACGTACGGATCACAAACCACTTGTTTCCATTTTAGGCCCTCATACAGGTATACCTACGATGACTGCGAGTAGGATGCAAAGATGGGCTGTAATACTATCCGCTTACAATTACGACATAGAATATATAAAGACAAACGAAAACTGCGCGGATGGGTTGTCGCGTCTTCCTATCGATTATGGGGTTCAGAATGGGGTAGAGGAATTAATTCCGGAGCAAACATACCTTCACTTCGCACAGGATGGTATGTTGCTAGAATATAATGAAATTAAAAAACTTACTGAGAAAGATCCAGTCTTAGGCAGGGTGCTTAGTTACATCCGCGATGGATGGCCGGAAATATGTGCTATGACAAATTTGCAACCGTATTTTAACAGGAAAGCGGAATTATACGAAGAGTTAGGCTGCGTGATGTGGGGACATAGGGTAGTGATTCCGGAAACTTGTCAAAAAAAGGTTTTAAAAATAATTCACGAACCACACATGGGTATCGTGAAGTCTAAGGCCCTAGCACGCAGCTACGTATGGTGGGCCGGCATCGACGAGGCGGTGGAACGTGAGTGCCGCACGTGTGAGGTTTGTGCAGCACAAGCGGATGCACCGCCGCGCGCAACACCGCGCCCATGGCCTTGGCCGGTTAGGACCTGGTCTAGGCTGCATTTAGATTTCATGGGCCCAATAGCAGGTAAAACATACTTAGTTGTTGTCGATGCAACATCTAAATGGATAGAGGTATTCCCTGTTCCAAGTACGGCGGCGAGTTGTACAATAGCTAGGCTAAGTGAGTTATGGAGTAGGTGGGGCTTACCGAGGCAAATCGTCTCTGATAATGGGCCACCATTTACTAGTAGTGAATTTGCACAATTCATCAGAAACGATGGCATACACCACATTTTCACGGCGCCATACCATCCATCGTCGAATGGGGCCGCTGAAAACGCAGTAAAAACATTGAAAAAGGTTATAAAGAAGGCTATTTCCGGAAATGTGAATATAGAGAGGGCCTTAAATACTTTTCTGATGTACTATAGAAATACTGAGCACTGTACTACAGGGGCAAGTCCGTCTTCATTCATGATAGGCAGGCGTGTTCGTACTAGGCTGGACGTGTTGAAACCGGATAGAGAACTTAGAGTAAAACAGGCCCAAGAGCGACAAGTTGAAGGGGCAGTGGGGACGGAAAGAAAAATTAGCGTTGGGGATCATGTCTGGTTTCGTCAATATTTGAAAGGCGAAAAATGGTCGACCGGGAAAATAGTGGGTTCAGATGGTCAGAATGATTTTAAAGTACAAGATAGCAATAATAAACAAGTACATAGGCACATCGATCAATTAAGGCGTAGGACAAGAAGTTCGCTTGTAATTCCGACAGGTTCTGCGCGACGAGAGTCGGGACCTTTGGACGAGCTTCCAGTGGAGAGCCCGTTGGGGCGGCCGGAGGCACCGGTGTCGCCGCCGCGAGCTCAAGATCCATCTCTCTCAATCGAGGTTGAGGAGAGCTCCGAAGGGACACAAAGGAAATTGTCGTCACCGTCGCCATCCGAACCTGTACCGCCTCAAGCGCGCCCTATCAGGCAATGTAGGCTTAATAAAAATATTAATTATAAGGAATAACAGCGGCAGACTATTAGGATAATAAGAATTAAGATAAACTAGATTAAGGATTACATTTATAGATATCATTTTAATATGTCATCATTTTAAAACTGAAGTTGTAATGGATTAACGTCAGTAAATGTCTGTTATAGCTGGTAATAAAATAGTGAGGAGGAGTGTAGTGTAGTTAGATGTATAAGTTCAATATTGTGTTAATGAGGGTACTCAGGCAGTCCGCAATAAATGGTCAACTAGAACACACGCGTTTCATTGTGCTCCTAAATACAATATATTACAGTTTCCTCACGATGTTTTCCTTCACCGTTAAAGATAGCGATAATTCACAAAGAATACACACATAACTTGTTAGAAAAGTCAGAGGTGCCCTTGGGTTCTGAACCTGCGGACATTCGTCTCGGCAGTCTGTTCCACTCCCAACTAGGCTATCGCCGCTTAATTACCCATTGTTAAATATAAATTCTAAACATTATCCAGACGGAGCTTAAATGCTTCTATTTTAATAGCGTAATGACAATTAAGTTGTCACCCATTTGGTTGTTACTGTACATTCAATAGAAAATTTGCGAATTCACCAAATACTGTCCTTTCAAAGGCCATAGTCTAATATTATTGTGATTATGAGCGACAGCGCCTTCTCTCTGCCCAACCATTCCTAACATACAATACTTATAAAGTATACGCCGTTCCACATCCAGAATCAACAAGCCATTTCATATCGCACGTAAACCAACTTCCGTTGTGCTTGAAAAAGCTCCGAGTGTACGACGAGCTTTATCCTATTGTTGACTATCTGAGGCCTCGCAGGCTGTGTCGGTTGGCACGCCGCCAGCCGATCGCGCGTAGCTTTAATTTTAAACTAGAGTGAATTGTTTCAAATTAGTCAAGATATAATTACGTTTGGCTTGTGTTTTTTTATGTTTAAGTTTTATTATAATTTGGTTGGTTTCCACTGGAATAAGTCTCATAGGATTTGTTAATTTTTCGGTATAATAATAACTTATTAAAGCTCAGACATTCTATCAGATAGAGACCTACCATCTAGTATTTCTACTCACTATCTAGTTTGCCGTCATTCCAGTATTCATTCAGTATTCCATATTCCTCTATGTCTTTCTTTGGTTCATCAATTATCTTTACGTCAAAATGATATTCGTTTCTGTACGAAGGATGAAATAAAAAACAAGCTTAGGTTTGTATAATATTGTTGTAGTGAATGAATTAGAAAGAAAATTTTCACTACTTTATTTATGTGGTCCCGTATAATGTGTTTGGTGTGATCAGGGGCATTGTACCAATACAATTGCATCGAGATTATAAATTCAGATGCAGACAATCCCAAAAAGATTTTTTTACATCTTTACATCTTAATCTACACTATCGTCTTCAGGTTTTAGGAGTCCATTGCTGAACATAGGCTTCTCCGAAGAATTTCCAGACTGTTAAAAGTGGCCTGTACCCAGCGAGTTATTCCGACCTTTTCCAGATCGTCTGTCTACTTGAACACACTATAACCATCCCCTACCATACCAGCCCTGTATTATATACAGCCCACTGCAGAGCACGGGCCTCCTCTACAACTGAGATGTTTATGGCCTTGGTCCACCACGCTGGCTTAGTGCGGTTTGGCGGACTTTATATACCTTCGAAATTCAGAGAACCTCTCAGGTATGCAGGTTTCTTCACGATGTTTTCCTTCACCGTTAAAGATAGCGATAATTCATAAAGAATATATATATAACTGTATAGTAAAATCAGAGGTGTGTGCCCTTGGGTTTTGAACCTGCGGACATTCGTCTCGGCAGTCCGTTCCATTCCCAACTGTATCACCGCATCACACACTATACCATTTCTATAATATTATCTACATAATATAGTAATCGCTTACCCCACAATGCTATATTTAATTTATATCACAACTCTAACACAAAACCTTTACTGTTTACCGTGTCAGTATTACGAACAGTATACGACTAACCCTTTTGATACCGAACAGCACACGTCAACCTAAATACAAGTCGTTTTTATGTTTATCCGAATTACCTAGATATTGTTTTGGGGCGGGTTTAAGCGCTGTTTAGTTATTTAGAAAGGATTATTGTTGTGTTCTTTGGAACGTTTACCTTGAAATACGCGTACTTTCTTTCTGATCTCATGTACTGTTTAACACTTTATTTGGTAAAATAAATACAATTTAAAGTTTATACCACTTGCGGCTTGTATCTTTATTGTCAGTAAAAGTTACTTTTGCCTAAATTACGACGTTTTGTTTTGGTAACTCTTGTAGTTTTTAATTTAGCTATTATAATACTTACTCAAATGGACATAACGAATGACCGAGTAAAGAAGTACTGACTGTGTGCGGGGTATCATAGACATATCGCCTATACTTCAATAACGATAAGTGATAAACCCAACGAACATATTTGTTCATTTGATAATTAAAAATTGACTGCCTCGGTAGCTTCGTTGTATTACGGTACGACTGCAAAGCTGAGGTCTCGGGTTCGATTCCTGGGTCGGGCAAAATGATATTAGGTTTTTCTATTCAGTATCAGCCCGGAGACTGGAATTTGTGCCCGATATGGCGATAGGCTCGCCCCCTATCACATCATCGACGGAATACGCACGGCGAAAAGTGAGTGCACTAGTTGCGCCTCTGCCTACCCCTTCGAAGATAAAAAGCGTGTGTGTGTGTGTGATAATTAATACTTCTGTGTCCTATTTTATTATTACGAAATACATAGTATCTTTAAATCGTAATAGTGAATAGGAAAAACATATACACAATCATTTTTAAACGTGAAAAACTCTTTTAAAGTTTCCATTTTCAAGATATCACGTTATTGAAACAAAGAGGCGATTTACTGAAAGCATGAATGGGCTGGTTTAACTGAGGTAGTATTCAATTAACAGAAACAACGACTTGCTGATTCGTTTCATATCGTAAATCAGATTTCAGAAACTCCAAACACACCTCTCCTTAACTCCTATTCGTTTGCATTAATTGTATAGTATAGACTATTTCGCAGTCTCGATCAAATACTGTAAACGTTAGAGTAAATACTGACCTAATGCCAAAATTCTAAGCCATCCGTGAAGTTTCTGATATAGCTGAAAGGGTTTTGATATTCGATGCAGGAATCTCAATTATATTGCAGAATATTACTCCGCATATTAAGCTGCTTTCATACTAAAATTTATTTAAATATTATTATAAAATACATAATGCAATTAAATAAAGACTTATTTATACAAGCCGGGTTCCTCATACAAAAGATGCGAAGATATAAAACGAAAACTTGTGTAATCTTTAAATGTAAAATATACTCAAAGAAAGGATTGCAGGGCAATGTGTTGATAACCAGAATTGTCGGTTATACTGACATTTATCTGCAGGAAACTTGTGTAAATTAGTCGTTAAGTTAGAAAGTGAACAAATAACTCAAGAAAGGTTAAATTTTTACGCCTCAAATATTTATTTTTACAAATCTTAATTTAGTTATAATAAGAAGAATACCACATAAAGTCACGTAGAGTGCCTCGGAGAATGCCTCGGTGGCGTAGTTGTATTACGGTACGACTGCAATGCACAGGTCTCGGGTTCGATACCCGGGTCGGGCAAAGTGATATTGGGTTTTTCTACTCAGTATCAGGCCGGAGTCTGGAATTCATGACCGATGTGGCGATTGGTTCGCCCCCTGTCACACCATGCGATGGAATACGCACGGCGAAAAATGGATGCACTAGTTGCGCCTCTCCCTACCCCTTCGAAGATAAAAGGTATGAATGTGTGTCATGTAGAGTGCATTCAGCCTCCTTTATTTCACAAACTGGACATACTACAACCCAAAAATATCCGCGCATTTATGTCCAAATCACAACCGGATACAACATGTATTTCCGTTTTCATAGATAGAGTCTAATCTTGATAATGCGTCTGCGACAAGCCGAGCCAGGAAAACGGGCCTGACTTTATCTGCAGTAGTAAGCCGTTTGTGAGAGGAATTTCCTTTTACATTTCTTATAAGCTGTATATAGAGTCGATATTGCTTTTAAAGACCCATGTGGTGAGTTGGAATTACTAGGAACGGTAATGTAGAGTATGCATATGTCGGAATCTGTAGATAGAGATGATTGCGATTTAGTACGAGTGCTCTACGTTTTGCAGCTATGTACGCTTATTTTCTACTGCATTGGATGAGATTTCGCATACCGATAAACCACTTTCAGGATTAGCATATATGCTACTTTAATCCCCGTAATTTTCTGCGGTGGAAAATATTTGAATTTATTCTCAGATTTTTAAATAGGTGGCGCTGGTGCTGTACAGATGGCGCTGTGGATCGCTAAAGAATATTTCGACTGGAGTGAACGTGCAGAAGCGTTTTGAAGTTTTTAATTTGTTCAGTTACTTTTGTGGCTGACTGTACATTATAACATTGTATTGCCAACTTGTAATTACAGAATTTACCACAAATAAGTTTGGCACTAATTTAAATCTAAATATGTCTACCCGTAGACATCAAAAGTTCGATAATCGGCTTTTGATCCAACACATGCCAAATAAAGAGAATGAGATTTAAATCAAATGCCGACCTCACAATGAATTATTAAAATGAATAATTCTGTATGGTACGCGCTTCACGGAGACTGCTTATTTCGATTTTCATACAATAGGAGAACTATTGTATTTTTGAAGACTTCAAATTTGGATTCATGTTTGATTTTTGGTTTAAGTATTGTCTCTTAAGACAGAAAATAATTTAGTAGGTCATCTGATTGTAAATGATAGTCCTTATAGATCAGGACTGAAGCCTTTGAAAATGGTAAAATAAAAAAAAAATATAGTAGGATGAAACTCATTGGAAAAGTAAGAGAATAGAACAAAAATGAAAGGAAAAATAATTTACGGGCGGGGCGATCTGAGGTCAGGAAGCAGTTTTTATTTTTATCTTTTATACAAGTTTTTTTTTCACGAAATTTGGTGAAATCTTACCTTTTTATATTCCAAACAGACTGTAATTTTTTTGATTTAAAATATTTATCTTTTTACCTTATTTTGACTTAATATCGAAAAGGCACCCTAATTTTCAATCGAAAATTCTCCCGTCAAAAAATCAGCTTTTTTAAAAAATGTCGGTGGGCTTTTTCTTCTTTGAAATCTCTACGTTTTGATGGATTAAAAAAAATAAACATTACTATGGTAAATGTTCTCAGAAAATGCATTTTTACCCTTTAAACAGACCCCCTTCCACTTTCGGACCTCAGATCGCCCGTAAATTATTTTTCCTTTAATTTTTTTATATTCTCTTCCTTTTCCAATGGGTTTCATCCTACTATTATTTTTCTGGTTTCAAAAATTATCGGCCCTGGTCAAAACAATCATTGAAGTTTTAAGAAAAGGGCAGATAAGTTATTCGGGATATGTGGACCTTTGGCAATGCTAGCTAGTAATAGACAGTGGTATTACCACGCTTGATTGGACTTTAGTTTAAACTGACTCTCGCGTAAACACAAAAAAAAAAAAATTCACGCTTTAGTGGTCCCAATAAAATAGTATACTGATACACAAAAAATCTACGAGAATCATATCTAGGGGTGAAAGGCTATTTGGTTTAAGCGACATTTTTTGGTATATTAAGTTATATATATATTTGGAATTACTAAATTTTTCTGGTTCTATATGTCGGCGCAAAGACGTCTTTTAATCAGATTATTGGTTAAACTCTCTATCTCTGTTCTGTGGTTAAAATAATAGTTTAATGATTTATTAATTATAACCAATTACTGATTCATATTGTCATATGACTTTAAGAATAACCAGATGCATGTAATAGTTAAAGTAAATAATTCAGTACTGTTGACTTCCGCAACAGGAAGTCCGGAATCACTATAAATTAATAACTCTTTTTGTTACTAATTATTAACATTGTAATAAAACTTATAATTAAAGGTACAAATTTAGATGCAAAGTAATGTTTTCATTATCAGTCTGTTTTAGTTTGAGTTTGTAATTTGTTTGTTTGTAAGCATCCGGTCTATATAAGAATACTTAAAAATAACTACTAAAATTGTAATAATTGTTATTTATTAAATAAAGATTTATCACATTGTTTATAAAGGAGAATATTAATGTTTTGTACAGTTTCTACAAATGCCACAATTTCCGTTGTATATTAAAAAATGGCGACGATATTGCGTTGCTAGCGTAACGGTAATATCTGTTGGATTTGTAGAAGCTAAAAGTACTAAAAAGTATACGGATCGCTTCGTAGTGTCTCCGTAGTATTATAATGCTCTTTGGTATTGTCGAACAGAGCGGACGACTAATAAGTTAAGTACCTAGGGTTCCTCATTTATTTTTATAAGAACATCAATTGTAATATTTAATTAGTCTTGTTCGGTTTATGTTGGTGTGGATAAATTTGTGATAAAAATATAAGTGCAAGTTATTGTAAAGTAAACTGTTTCAGTGCTATAAATAATAAAATGAGCTCAGATAAAATAAACTGTGACGTCAGTGATGCTGACGTCACAATTTCTAAAGACACCTGTGTTCATGATTCTCTGTCATCAGAAGTGGGATGCCCATCCACTTCTGCCGGACATCCTGGTATTTCGAATAACACAGGCGAGCAAGCGGTTAACGCGGCTGGCCAATTGCTTTCCAATAATTTGCCGATGCAAGTATTTAACCAAATGATACAAACTATGAAGCATATGTCCGACCGTTTGTCCACACAGCATAGCGATAAGATTAAAATAAGTGACATTTATTTACCAAATTTTGATCCAAATAATAACGTAAGCATTAGGGAATGGTGTCAGCATATTGACAAAGCTATTGAAATTTATAATTTAAACGATTATGAAATACGTATGAAAGTAGGTGGTCTCTTAAAGGGTCGGGCAAAATTATGGGTAGATAATTGGCTGGTTACCACAAGCTCCTGGCAGGAATTACGTGAGAATCTTATAATGACATTTGAACCAGAAAATAGATACTCGCGTGATATAGTCAAATTTCGCGAACACTGTTACGACCAAAGCAAAGATATCGCGGAATTCCTGTCAAAAGCTTGGGTTCTATGGAGGCGAATAACTAAAGACAAACTCTGTAATAATGAAGCCGTGGAAGCGGTAATCGGCTGTATTAGTGACAATCGCCTTAGGATTGAACTTATGAACGCCAGGGCAACATCAGTACCAGAGTTGATATCGGTAGCTTCATTGATACGAACAAAACGCCCGCAAACTAATAGGTATGTATGCTACACAGATTCCTAATAAGCGTGTTCGTTTAAATGACCCGCAGGCAAATGTCCAATGTCGGATATGTAAGAAAAATAATCACAACACCCGTGATTGCTATTTTAAAACTTCAGAGAATAGTCTATCGCATAGTAAAGATATTGTCCCAAATAAGCTCGTTGATAATTCAAATTCGGCGCAGACCAAACCAACATGCACATTTTGTATGAGGCCTGGTCACACCTATGATAAGTGTTTCAAGCGCGAAAAGTCTATTGTATCAAACGTAAATGTGTAGATTTTAATCATTTGTCCTCGTTCGTGCAAGACCTGACGGCGCTAGTGAGGCTATGTGCTCGTTATCATTACCCGCTACCCCTTATTTATGATCAAATAGATCACTTAGTAAATGGTTTTTACTATAATTCATTTGACATGGCAGCCGGGTTTCATCAAATTCGAATTTCTGAATAATCTATTGAGAAAACTGCATTTGTGACGCCAGATGGTTTGTACGAGCATTTAGCCATGCCATTTGGTCTGAGCAATGCTTGTTCTTTTTATCAAAGGTGCATCAATAGGGCTCTTCAGCCATTATTAGTAAGTACAGGCATTGCACAGGTCTATATCGATGATGTATTAAATAAATGTGCTATTTTCGATCAGGGGATGTCTGATATTGAAATGATTTTTATCGCTTTACAAAATGCGGGGTTTTCAAAAACAAAAATTGTAGAAAAAACCTAATTTTTTTAAACTATCTATAGAGTATTTGGGAAATATTATTTCAGATGGAAAAGTCAGTCTAAGTCCTCGTAAAGTAGAAGCACTCCTTAAGTCCCTTTTACCCAATAGCATTAAACAAGTGCGTCAATTTAACGGATTAGCAGGCTATTTCCGCCGATTCATTCCCAACTTCTCACGAGTAATGGCACCTCTTTATGAGCTAACTAAAAAGGCGTGAAGTGGGAATGGAATGAACTGCATGAGAAAGCCCGAAATATTATTATTGAACGTTTAATTTTGTCTCCGGTGCTTACTCTTTTCCAGGAGAATGCACCTACAGAGTTATACACGGATGCCAGTAGCCTAGGATTCGGCGCTGTACTAATGCAAGTGATTGAGAGACGTCGTCATGCTGTGGCCTATATGAGTATGCGAACAACTGAAACGGAGAACCGTTATCATTCTTATGAGCTGGAAACCTTAGCGGTGGATTCAAAGCACAAAAAGGAACTGCTGTGAAGAGTATATCGCTGGTGGGCGTTTCTCCAAAACTTGGATTTTGAGATCGAGTACAGGAAAGGGGAACATATTCAACACGCAGACTTTTTCAGTCGTAATATAAGTTCATTACAAGATAATATCATACTCGTGACTTAGAATGGCTAAAGGTGGAGCAACGTCGGAACAGTATATTGCGCTCAATCATTGACTCGTTATCACGCGGTGATAGCAAAGATGGTTATACGCTAGAAAATGATACTCTCAAGAAAATATGTTTGGATCCTATATTTGGCCAACAAAATCTAGTCGTCTTACCAAAAGCATTCCAATTGAGCTTGATTAATACGTACCACAACTCCTTGAAACATCCTGGCTGGGAGAAAACATTGAAGAAAGTAAAAGATACATATTGGTTCGATAATATGAGTACATCTATTAGAACATTTGGAGACAATTGTTTTGTGTGTAGGATGTCAAAAGGTACCTCTGGAGTTGTGCAGGTGCAACTATATCAAATTCAAAAACCTATTTCGGCATTTGAAGTAGTACATATGGACATCACTGGGAAATTAGGCACAACAATCAACCACGAATACGTTATCGTGATTGTCGATGCGTATAACAAGTAAGTCATGCTCCATTACTCCAATAATAAAAATTCAACTATTACTCTTGCTGCGCTCAAACGAACAGTGTGTCTATATGGAACACCAACTCAAATCATTGTCGATGGTGGTAGAGAATTTTTAGGAGAATTCAAACAATACTGCGATCAAATAGGCATAAATATACGCACGATTTCACCAGGAGTTAGCCGAGCCAATGGTCAAGTAGAGCGTGTAGTAGGTACGCACAAGAATGCCTTAGTTATGATAAAAAAAAAACTATGAAACTGAAAATTGGCATACAGCTCTTGATAGCTTACAATTGGTACTCAACTGTACGCCCCACAAGACAACTGGTGTAGCACCACTCACTCTAATTACAAGGCGCAAACATTGTACTCCACCTGAACTCGCAAAATTTTAATCTTGATGAAGGAACCTTTGACATTGAGCAGTTGGAACGATTCGTGAACCAGAAGATGTTAACAAGCCCGCATACGTTCTTTCCAAAAAAGTGACTACGTATTAATACAAAAATAATCCTCGAAATCAAACTTGTTTAGACCTAAAATTCAGTGAGCCCTATAGTAAGGTCGTGGAGAATGACCGGTATATGGTCAAGAAGGTGATTGGATGAGCGCGGCCACGCAAAGTTGCCCATGACCACCAACGTGCAGCACCAAAACCTGGACAACAATTGACCGAGTCGGCGATAGCACCTTTAGAAATCTCTTCTACAGAAGGGGGTATAACAGATGAGCTGCTGCTTAGCACCTCACAACACTTAAACCTAAATACCTCTGCTTAATGAAAGCTTTACCACTATATAGGTAAAGGGTTTTAATTTAATTTTAATTACTATACTAAACCATGTGATGTTGAACATTTTAAATTGTTTCTATAAAATATTTATCACTATAATATTATAACACTGTGTACCACGGCGTACGAGACCGCCCAGAGCACAGTGTCATTCAATATAAACATTTATAACATAACACTGTGTACCACGGCGTACGAGACCGCCCAGAGCACAGTGTCATTTAATATAAACATTTATAACATAACACTGTGTATCACGGCGTACGAGACGCCCAGAGCACAGTGTCATTCAATATAAAACTTTATAACATAACACTGTGTACCACGGCGTACGAGACCGCCCAGAGCACAGTGTCATTCAATATAAAACTTTATAACATAACACTGTGTACCACGGCGTACGAGACCGCCCAGAGCACAGTGTCATTCAATATAAAACTTTATAACATAACACTGTGTACCACGGCGTACGAGACCGCCCAGAGCACAGTGTCATTCAATATAAAACTTTATAACATAACACTGTGTACCACGGCGTACGAGACCGCCCAGAGCACAGTGTCATTTAATATAAACATTTATAACATAACACTGTGTATCACGGCGTACGAGACGCCCAGAGCACAGTGTCATTCAATATAAAACTTTATAACATAACACTGTGTACCACGGCGTACGAGACCGCCCAGAGCACAGTGTCATTCAATATAAAACTTTATAACATAACACTGTGTACCACGGCGTACGAGACCGCCCAGAGCACAGTGTCATTCAATATAAAACTTTATAACATAACACTGTGTACCACGGCGTACGAGACCGCCCAGAGCACAGTGTCATTCAATATAAAACTTTATAACATAACACTGTGTACCACGGCGTACGAGACCGCCCAGAGCACAGTGTCATTCAATATAAAACTTTATAACATAACACTGTGTACCACGGCGTACGAGACGCCCAGAGCACAGTGTCATTCAATATAAACCTTTATAACATAACACTGTGTACCACGGCGTACGAGACCGCCCAGAGCACAGTGTCATTCAATATAAACCTTTATAACATAACACTGTGTACCACGGCGTACGAGACCGCCCAGAGCACAGTGTCATTCAACACAAATATAATTGTATTTGTAGTGTATCTTATGCACTGCAAAGTAACACATTAATGAAGTATCTCAAAGTTGCCTAAGTTTCATATTTTAATATAAGGCATTGCTTACAGATGCATATTTCAATTTTACAAATAAAGGCTAGTGCAGAGCGCGCACTGCCTATCAGTATGGCCGTGTCGGCGCAAAGACGTCTTTTAATCAGATTATTGGTTAAACTCTCTATCTCTGTTCTGTGGTTAAAATAATAGTTTAATGATTTATTAATTATAACCAATTACTGATTCATATTGTCATATGACTTTAAGAATAACCAGATGCATGTAATAGTTAAAGTAAATAATTCAGTACTGTTGACTTCCGCAACAGGAAGTCCGGAATCACTATAAATTAATAACTCTTTTTGTTACTAATTATTAACATTGTAATAAAACTTATAATTAAAGGTACAAATTTAGATGCAAAGTAATGTTTTCATTATCAGTCTGTTTTAGTTTGAGTTTGTAATTTGTTTGTTTGTAAGCATCCGGTCTATATAAGAATACTTAAAAATAACTACTAAAATTGTAATAATTGTTATTTATTAAATAAAGATTTATCACATTGTTTATAAAGGAGAATATTAATGTTTTGTACAGTTTCTACAAATGCCACAATTTCCGTTGTATATTAAAAAATGGCGACGATATTGCGTTGCTAGCGTAACGGTAATATCTGTTGGATTTGTAGAAGCTAAAAGTACTAAAAAGTATACGGATCGCTTCGTAGTGTCTCCGTAGTATTATAATGCTCTTTGGTATTGTCGAACAGAGCGGACGACTAATAAGTTAAGTACCTAGGGTTCCTCATTTATTTTTATAAGAACATCAATTGTAATATTTAATTAGTCTTGTTCGGTTTATGTTGGTGTGGATAAATTTGTGATAAAAATATAAGTGCAAGTTATTGTAAAGTAAACTGTTTCAGTGCTATAAATAATAAAATGAGCTCAGATAAAATAAACTGTGACGTCAGTGATGCTGACGTCACAATTTCTAAAGACACCTGTGTTCATGATTCTCTGTCATATATGTATAAATTTATATCGCAAAAAAACTGTCGCTTAAGCCAAATAGCCTTTCACCCCGATATAAATAAGTCCCCCGTTGCGTATCATTAAAAATCAGTAACGTTGCTATCAGTTGCCTAACATACATGATGATCACGTGATGAACTTACCACTAAGTCACCAACTTGCTCTTTTGCCACGTTTTTTTATTCCTGCTGAATGAGTAGTAACACCATACAGAACTTTTAATTACAAAGTACTGCGTGGTACATATGTTACATATATTTAATATTGTCAATATCTTTCGACCGGTAATGAGGTTCTGTTTACATCAGCTGTAGCTGAAATACATTTATAACCTGAAATTGTCTGCTGAATGAGATCTGAAATACTAGGTCAGGTTTTGATCGTAAACACGGCCGTCGCGTCGCGTGGGAGAAGTCTAAAATTATGTCGTATTTTTGTAATAAAAATATTCCAGTATAAAAATGTGTACTTAAGGTTTTATTTTACATAAATAAAAACGAATATTTGGATTTTAGATATGATGGGGCTCGAATTATTTAGGATAAATAATTATTCATTTACAATATTTGTTTCAGAATTAACGAGTGTTTCTGTGAATTTTCTTTACAAAACCTCAGACTTTCATAAATAAATTTTTATCATTTTACACTTGCTCGTAGCTAATTTGCAAACCAATCGAATTTTTAACCCCCGACAGAAAAAGAGGGGTGGGACCGAACTTCGGATCAGGGGGAGATGAAAATACTTCTTCAGCGGCCCCCTGATGCGACGACGCTTGGTTCAAAATATTACTAGATACTTAAACGACAAACAAAGACACTTTTTTATTTTACTTCTTGGAGGCTTTTTGTGTCGGGAGTTTAAGTTAATTTCTATTTAGTTTTTTAAATATAAAAATCATGCAATCATAAAGTAAAAGAACATAAAATGCAAAATTCAAAAAATGTAAAACAAAGCAAAGCTCGACGAAATAGAATAAAAATCGGTATCGCATGTTGTACAACGCGTTGTCGCCGGCTGGCAGGGCGCCAAGTGGCACAAATGCCAGTCGACTCGATCTTACGCAAACGGGTTTTCGCGCAAAAGTAAGCTTTATATGTAAAAATTAACCTGCACGTCGGACCGTGAAATAGGGACCCGGGTGGATAAAAGTGCAAACCGGCTTTTTATTTTTTTCAGACATGTTCGAATAATTAAGCAGGCAATTAATTTTTATGGTCCAGCGTGCTGGCTGAATGAAATAACGTAGATTAAACAGTTTATTTTATTGGTAACTGGAGACTTATAGTACAATGTTCATTTATTTGTATCTATATTAAATTATATAGAGGAGAAAATTGTGCGTTTTATATGATCGATGATTTTATCTCCGAAACTGCTGGTTCAGTTTTGGTAATTGTTAAGGTGATAAGAAGACTTATTTTATTATATTTATTCTAATGTCTGTTTTAATTACGACTAGTAAGTAGTTTTTACTTGCGGATCTAACTGGGTTGGTTTTTAGAATAAAATTCATATAATAAAATATCATATTATTTTGTAGTATTCAGTATTTATAGATACTATATACTATGTATAAACAAACTGAAAAACATATAAAATTTACATAGGCCGGAATGTAATGCATGTAAAAATTGTGAACACTGTCATTGTGCACATTACACTCGATTAGCACATAAAGTGCTTATTATACGGGAAATGTGCAGGATTCCCAGGGGATGAACTCTGGAATTTCATTACCGGGAGCAACAGGCAAAGCTTGGCTAGTTAAAAATTTAATCCAGATAACTATAATGTCACCTAACACGTTAATCCTTACTAATATTATAGATGCGAAAGTAACTCTGTCTGTCTGTCACGCTTTCACGCCAAAACTACTGAACCGATTTAACTGAAATTTGGTACACAGATAGTCTAGAGCCTGAGAAAGGACATAGGCTACTTTTTGTATTTATCTCCTTTAATGTTTGTAAGAAATAAACAAAAAAACTGCTGGACCAATATAAAAAAAAAATCACCACTAGAAAGCTACATTATCAGCGAGTAACATAGGCTACTTTTTATCCCGGAAAAACATTTTCACGCGGGAGGAGCCGCGGGCAAAAATAAGGTTATATATGATAATTTTTCAATATTGTGATATTCTAATGGTGGTACGATATTTGTAACCACCCAAGCGACACAAAGTATATAAATAAGGTGGTAGGAGACATTTTATATCCGTCCGGATAACCACCGTACCGGTGTTATAACCCGCTATAGTGGCCAAGTAGGTGTGCCGCGTTCCGGGATCAGCCTGTGTATATCCGGCTTAAACAGGCCGGCATAATTATGTCGACTGACGAGGGATGATCATCGCTCGACAGTGGACACTCTATCTGGACCTCTCTGCTTACCATCAAGTGCAGTCGAGTAACTTTGCCTTGGCCGTATAAAAAAATATATAACTGGCCCATGTATATGTGTCACGTTCCGGGATCAGGCTGTGTACATCCAGTTCAAACAGGCCGGCATAATAGGGTTGATTACTACTTCTATATCAAAAATTTATGCAATCCAAAATCTAATGGAAAAATAATTTTCAGAATTGGGGCAATAATTAGTAAGTTATAAAGCTTTGAAATTTAGTGGAAGGGGTAGTTGTCAAATAACAGTAATATTACACTGTGACGTCACCGAGAGTCGCCGACCATAACGATGCGTGAGTGTGAAACAGATAGCGCGATTTCCCCACCACGTCCCCACTTTTGCTCACAACAATATTTCAAATATGAATAACTGCTTTATTTTTCAACCAACTTTGTTGCTGATTTTACAGAAGAATTTCTTTTGCGTATTATTTTCTGTTACATATAAAATTATTTACAAAATGAAACATAGGAAACTATCCTATTTTGTCGACTGGTGAACTACACTATTTCTCGTTATTTAACATTCTGTCTAGACCCTACTGTCCTATTGTCAAGGGCAGTGGGGCTACTTTGCCATGGCAAAAGAAAAATTACCACCCGTTAATGGACGCTTGAAGCAAGCTGTCAATAGGTCTGTATGGAAATCTTTGAGTGAAGCTTATACACTAGTGTTGACCCTATAGCTGATGGTAGAATGTGTTGGTGTAAGATTGTTTCAAGGAACAGCGGTGATTTAAGCAGCAATGTGCATGCACTGTTGTATTTGGGTTTGAAGGACAATGTAGCCAGTATAACTGCTGGACATAATGAGACTTAACATCTTATGTCTCAGGATGACGAGCGCAGTGGAATGCCACACAGTACTTTGTAACTCAAGTCGCTGTATGGGGTTACTACTGTTTATGGGCGGTCGTATCGCTTACCATCAGGCGAACAGCATGCTCCTCTCGTCAGTCAATGCCATAAAAAAAAAACAATTTAAATCAAATAATTTATTCGAAACCATAATATGCTAAACATTACTTTTTTTTTTTTTTTTTTTTTTTTTTTATTGCATTTAATGACGAGACGAGCATGCCGTTCGCCTGATGGTAAGCGATACGACCACCCATAAACAGTAGCAACACCATCCAGCACCTTGACTAACAAAGTACTGTGTGGCATTCCACTGCGCTCGTCACCCTGAGACATAAGATGTTAAGTCTCATTATGTCCAGTAGTTATACTGGCTACAATGTCCTTCAAACCGAAACACAACAGTGCATGCACACTGTTGCTTGGCGGTAGAAATAGACATTGCGGTGGTACCCACCCAGACGGCCTCTTACATAATGAGAGACCTACCACCAGTAGTACTTAAATTCAGTCAATTACATTAATAATACAGCCTGAAGTGCCATTTGATAAAGTACCATAAAAAAAACATAGATCACGCCTTTCTTCCCGAAAGCGTAGGTAGATACTAGGGCACTGACTTGTCGCCATATGTGCCATGATGTGATATGGTGCGAGCCTATCCCAACAATTCAGTAGCTACCAGTTTTAGTTAAGATTTAGCCTTTTGAACAGATGGTCCCACTGATTCGAACTTAAACCAACATACAATATGTTTTTAAATAGAAATAATAACTTATCAACAAATCTTCCCTACTCATTATTTTTTTTCTATTGCATCTTTACGCAAATAAGCAATTTTCTTTTAAAATAACATTTCCAATATTCTTTATCGGCGAAATAACAAAGAAAAGTTAAATGTATTCAAAGAATTTCCAATTAGGGCCGTGATGTGGACTGTGGGGTGACGTAGGGCCTTCGAATGGACCGGCCGTGCAGAAAAATACGCTTTTTCGTAATTACAATCAAGTATATAATTAAATATGAGTGTTACAAAATGGGAAAAGGCTATTACATGGAACTTGAATACTTATTACCCGTCAAAAGGAGACAGAGTTAGATGATTATGTTATCATCAGTCACATGAAGTCCACTGCTGAACATAATACGTTATAGTTGTAGTCGTACTGTAATCAATAGGCCATAGAGTTCAAAATCGATAATCGCTACAATTCTGCAATAACAATAGAAATGAGACTGCCTCGGTGGCGTAGTTGTATTGCGTACGCGTTACGAGTACGATTTGCGCTCCGAGGTCCTGGGTTCGAATCCTGGGTCGGGCCAAAAACATTGTGACTGGGTTCTTCCATCTTAAAAATTACTCAGTCGCAGCTCGGAGTCAGGAAGTTGGCGGTGTGATACCCCCGTGCCTCGGAAAGCACGTAAAGCCGTTGGTCCTGCGCCTGATCTCTCTCCGGTCATGTCGGATTGCCGTCTCACCGGACTATGAGAGTGAAGGAATAGTGAGTGCACTTGTGTATTGCGCACACACTTGTGCACTATAATATCTCCTGCGCACCTGGCTGATCTCCGTTGAGATTGGCCGCCGTGGCCGAAATCGGCTAGGAAGGGATTATTATTAACAATAGAAATACTTAACACCGTCTAACAGTCAACTCAGCCATATACATAAGCCGGTGTTTTTAAAAGCATGAGGTTTGGCTTTAGCACGGAGTTTTAAATTTTCACTAACATTGGTGAATAGCCTAGTAAGCGGCGATAGCCTAGTTGGGAGTGGAACGAACTGCCAAGACGAATGTCCGCAGGTTCAAAACCCAAGGGCACGCACCTCTGAGTTTTCTAAAAACTATGTGTGTATGCTTTGTGAATTATCGCTCGCTTTGACGGTGAAGGAAACCTGCATATCTGACAAGTTCTCTATAGGAATTCCGAAGTTATGTGAAGTGTGCCAACCCACACTAAGCCAGTGTGGTGGAATAAGGCCTAAACCCTTTCAGTTGTAGAGGAGGCCCGTGCTCAGCAGTAGGCAGTATATAATATAGAGCTGGTATGGTATGCAATCAGCCCTGTATTATATACCGCCCACTGCTGAGCACGGGCCTCCTCTACTACAGAGAGGGGTCAGGCCTTAGTCCACCACGCTGGCCTAGTGCGGGTTGTCAGACTTCACGTACCCTCGAGATTCATATGGAGAATTCTCAGGTATGTTGGTTTCCTCACGATGTTTTCCTGCACCGTTAAAGTGAACGATAATTATTGATAAACAATACACACGTAACTTCGAAAAGTCAGAGGTGTGTGCCTTGGGTTTTGAGCCTCCGGCCATTGTCTCGGCAGACCGTTCCATTCCCAACTAGGCAATCGTCCACAAGATATGGCATGATATTGGTGAATAGGTTAAGTTTAGTTTGAGCACCTTTATAAAAATATATTTAATGTACAAATCCGGGCCGCACACCGCATGCTGCAAGCGAAACAACTGAATTCTATCAAAATGATTCCGAGCAACGGGACATTGTAGCGTGCGGGCGTGGGCCGACCGCAGTAGCAGGGGTGGCGCGGACCGCAGAGCTCTATCTCAGTAGAAGACATACTAAAATAAATGTAGCGTAACATCAATATTTTTCATATTGAATAACAGCTGCGGCATAAGTGGTTGCAGTCCATCTCGGAATAGAAACAGCCGCCACTGCAAGCAAAAATGCGATCGCTCTATGGCTCGTCTCGGAACTGTACCTATATCCGTTAGATAATTTAACCAAAGCTTTATAGATATAATAATATATATATATATATATATATATATATTTAATTAATAGAGTATTGACACCTTTAAACTTTCTAAACAAAATCTCTATAAAAAAGACACGCAATTGACTGATTTACAAAGCAGCGCGAATGAAGCACTGCGGTCGCGCTTTCTCCACATGGAACTAAGCGGTTAATTTGAAGGCCTAAGTCTCTATTTACGGATAGATTAGTAAATGTCGTTAACTAGGAAATCCATCCAATTACTATAAACCTAAAACCCACAATACACTGTTAAAACAGCTGTAACATTCCGATTCTGAGACGTCTACTAAAAGGCCAGTCACGTTTACACAATTAAACTAAAGCTAATCTCAGTTAAGGGAGACGGTGTCAGTTCGGCAATTTCCGTGTCAAGTCGTATTGTCAGTAATTAGAGAGTGTTAGTACAATTTTAAATGATAATCTAATAACTATTAAATATGACCTATACTACATATTTTTTATTTGTTGCAACGAAGTAAATTCGTCCTTAAATAAATGGGTGGACAGATAAATTCATGATTTAAGAAGTCTATATTTTAGAAGGTCTTCCTATCAACCTGCGTTAATTTGTGACTTTTTTACGGGGAAAACGTGTTGTCACTACGACTATTGGGAGGGTGAGCAGAATGGATATAAACTTTAGAAATAGTGAATAACCTTAAAAAAAATTAACAATAATACCATATTTCTTTACCAAAACTGCAACTTTATTTGATTTAATGTTTAAGTTGCGGCATTATTGTAAAATATTATTTTTTAACTTCGCAAGTCAATTTAAATGATAAAATTATTTAGTAAACTTGTTGGCAATAATAAATTGTTACGCCTATAAAAAGGTCATTTATTTAAAACTTTTTGTCATTATTAAATTTTTCTTAGTGTTTATTGTTCTTTGAACTGTGAGGTTCATTGGTGAATCTTTACCTCGTTGGTTGGGCAGCATACATATTCCCGATTATTTTTTGACTACACTGTCTTCATTCACCATATAGCCTCTACAAAACTGACATAAATATTAAGTATGTAGGCGTATACAGATTTTGGGGTGTTGTTTTACTGATGGTAGAAAAAAACGCATACTCACGCCGTTTATCCCCGAAGGGGTAGGCAGAGGCGCAACTAGTGCACCCACTTTTCGCCAAGCGTATTCCGGCCCATGATGTGATAGGGGGCGAGCCTATCGCCATACCGGGCACAAATTCCAGACTCCGGGCTGATACTGAATAGAAAAATCCAATATCACTTTGCCCGACCCGGGGATCGAACCCGAGACCTCAGCCTTGCAGTCGTACCGTAATACAACTACGCCACCGAGGCAGTCCTACTGATGGTAGGTCTCTCATATGTAAGAGTCCGTCTGGGTGGGTACCACCGCCATGTTTATTTTTACCGCCAAGCAGCAGTGTGCATGTTGTGTTACGGTTTGAAGGACAGTGTAACTACTGGACATAATGAGACTTAACATCTTATGTCTCAGGATGTCGAACGCAGTGGAATGCCACACATTACTTTGTAACTCAAGGTGCTGGATGGTGTTGCTACTGTTTATGGGTGGTCGTATCACTTATGCTCGTCTCATCATTTAATCCAATAAAAAAATGACATAATCCCCCCCGTCTCCCCTAGAAAATGACTCTAGCTGCACCCATGTCTGCAAACATAAATTTAATACAAACACATTTTACCCCGCTGTCTCCAGTAACATCATTTTTCATCTAAACACTTGAAATCGGACCTCTTGACGATTTGTCTTGCTCCCATATTTCCCTCGGGAGCGCGTTCCTTTTTTCCCGCGGTTTTTTTCAGATATGAATTTAGGAGCCCACAAGGGCCTGTTATTGCAAATGGAATAAAGCTCGATCTAACAATAATATCTAGATATTTGACATGGGTCTGACGCAGTTTATTTACTTTAGTTTTCTGTTTGTTCATTTTCATATAGCTATATAGAGATATGGGATTGTGCCTTTTTTTCCATTGCTACTGAATGATTAAACGAGCATGCTGCTCGCCTGATGGTAGTCTATCATATTAATACCACTACGATCATCGATCACCCATTAAATTAGTAGCAACAACCTTCAGAACTTAATGACAATGTACTACGTGGCAGTCCACTGCGCTCGTCACCCTGACACAACAAACGTTAAGTCCTGTGATAGGGTAGTTAGTTGACTATTTTTTTTAAAATACATTTATTAAAAATGTATGCCATCCAAAATCTAACGGATAAATAATTTCAAAATTGGGGCAATTATAAATAAGCTATAAAGCCTTAAAATGTGGTGAAAGGAGTAATTGTCAAATAATAGTAATATCAGACTGTGAAGTCATCGGGTGGTACCAGCCATAACGCTGCGTGCGTGTGATATAGAGAGCGAGATTTCAATAACTGCTTTATTTTTCAACCAATTTTAATGCTGATTTCACGAAAGGATTTCTTTTTCGTATTATTTTCAGTTACATATTATAAAAGAATGTACAAAATGAAACATAGGAAACTACTCTATTACGCGGGCTACAATTTCCTACAAACCGGAACACAACAGTGCATGCACACTGCTGCTTGGCGGTAGAAATAGACATTGCGGTGGTATCCACCCAGACGCTCCCTCGCATACGAGAGCTATGTTTGTCTGTAAATAGTACTAACATCATCCAGTATTTTTAATTATTAATGCTACATAGTATAAAGCGGCGATAGCCTAGTTGGGAGTGGAACGGACTGCCGAGACGAATGTCCGAGCCCGTGCTCAGCAGTGGGCAGTATATAATACAGGGCTGGTATAGATGGTATGGACATGGTATATACATGGCTGCACGGCATCTTGAATCATCGATTTTAGGGGCCGTGTTAATAAATCAATTTTAACTGAGAGTAGGAATCCAAATAGAGTATTGAACTATTCAATACACAGAACTTAAGTTGTCATATATGAGATTGTTCTTAGCTCAGTCGGCTTAAGAAACAAAACTCATCTGTCAAAATTTGTCATATACCGTGAATTAAGACATCATTTGAGATGTTGATATCTGCTTATTAAATAGCGACCACCTTGAGATGCTGACATTAGCTTGACAGCATCTCAGCTGATATTGCACTGTGGAGCGAAATTGAGTTGTGGTCATTAATACGGCCCTAGCTACTCCAAATTCCATCCACATCACCTCGGAGGTTGGCAATCCACCACTGTACGTTTTAGCCAACATTTTTTGCCACGTACTACTAAACTATGGAACCAATTGCCGCCAGCAGCATTTCCGGACAGATACGACCTAGTGACCTTCAAAAAAAGAGCGTATTCCCACCTAAAAGGCCGGCAACGCATCTCTGTGCCCCCTGGTATTGCAGATGTTCATGGGCGGCGGTGATTACTTACCATCAGGTGAACCATATGCTCGTTTGCCCCCTATATCATAAAAAAAAGGTATCGTTTATTTCCCCTTAGAAAACATTTGCCACTACAACAATTTATTTATCTATATTACACATCTTGAATGCCTCGGTGGCGTAGTTGTATTGCGGTACGATTGCAGTGCTGAGGTCTCAGGTTCGATCCCCAGGTCGGGCAAAGTAATATCGGGTTTTTCTACTCAATATCAGCCGAGTCTGGAATTCGTGCCCGAAACGCCGATAAGCTCGTCTCCTATCAAATCATGAGACAGAATTCACACGGAGAAAAGTGAGTGCACTAGTTGCGCCTCTGCCTAAGCCTTCGGGGATAAAAGCAGGAAGTGTGCGTGTGTGTATATACTACACACATAAAACAACATAATAATACACAATAACACTATACGAAGCCATCACTAATCTAAAATATAACAGAAACAATATACGTCGAAACAGATTTTCAGCAGCAAAATTTAAATTAACATTTCATCTAGTAAGATACAACGCGAATAACAAAAGATTAATCTCACTAAAATGCAAGAATAATAGACCCTGGTGATTAAAATGAATAAGTAATGACGAAAATGGGTAATGTGGCTTCACTTTGCGCCCTCTCTCCAGGGGAGAAAGGAGAGCTTTTAAAAATTATGGCGAAGTACGGTATATGGAAAAGTATGGTAAACCTGTTACGTAGGGATATTTTTTAAAAGCTTATTTTGGCCTCCGTGGAGTTGAGTCGAAAGATCCCATATCTTTCGACTGATTATTATATTATCAGCGTTGCAACAAATATGTGTTTTACGCTATAGGTTAACAAACATCGATTGTATATACCATGCAATAGATTACGCGATCCAAACATTCACTTGCTCAACTGAAGTGTACTGCAATCCGTACATCTGACTTTAGTGTGGCTTCAACATTGATTGAAGGGATCTAGCGCTGTATGTCTTGAGTTTGGTTAGACAACATAAACAATGTTTTAGCGCTGCAGCGAACTTTAGTTCTTACTCCAATATTTTGAACAAATTGTTTTCATGGACGCTCGTGTCTATCGGTAGAATATGCGTCATTGCAATGTAACAAATCAATGTCTCTGCTATTGTTTGTGGTACTGCTTTTTATTTGTAGTTACTGAAACTTGATCTTGATGAGATCGGGATTTTTTGGGCATTTTATAATATTTTTCATAATATTCACCCTACCATAATCCTAAGCAGAGCTGGCGCAACATTTTTCCCTCGGTAAAGTCAAATCCATCTGGAGATATAATGGGAGGGGGGGAGGTAAGGGAGTAGCTATCGGTGTATAAAAAAATCTAATCAAAGTCCTTTTCAGTACTGAGGATCGTCTCCAAGACATCTCAATCCATAAGCCCAAATATGATGCCATTAAACCAACGGATCAATACAACACGAAAAGTTAGTGCATTTATATATTTATGATACCTATTTACCCATATTCGAACCACTTGAGACAATAGCCAGTAAAAGCAAGTATTTCACCTTAACCCTCTGATACAAAACCATTTTTGTGCGGCCTTTTTGACCCTTCGATAATTTAGCTCGTCTCATATAGTTTTACTGTACAAGCCGTTATGAGTGACTGGGGGTTGAATTGTCCCAGTATGGCCTCCGGAGACTTCACGCGCCATTTCCGTCGGAGTTTGTAAGGGTTGAAAACCTGTTATTACCAGATTTAGTCAGTTTTCCGATAGTTCCGTTGTTACAGTCGATGTGGCTGTGTGGCTTAGTTATTGCGGGGCGTCGCTTCAATTCTTAAATAAATAAGTTAGTTCTTTAGCTTAAAAGGAAAATGAGCTTTGTATAGAAGGAAAATACGACAGGTTTTGTATCAAAATAAGCAACAATAGCTTTTAGCCATGATAGAGATGTGTAGGTATCGTTCCATAAATATCCATAGTTCCGTATACCAGCACTGTTTATATTCTATGTATTACTAGGTGATGCTCGCGGCTCCACCCGCGTGATAAAGTTTTTCCGGGATAAAATATTTTCCCGGGATAAAAAGTAGCCTATATCACTCAGGAATATAAAAACTTCGTATTAGGGAAATAACTTTAAAAATCGGTTCAGGAGTTCTTGATATTATCGCGTTCAACCGAACAAACAAACTCTTCAGCTTTATAATATTGATCCTTCAACGCCCGCGGTGGACACCGGTGTCCATTAATATAAGGAAATTATCTTATAGCTATATATTATAAGCGGGCGTTGACGGGTTAAGTACTAGTTTTTGCCTGCGGCTCCGCCCGCGTGAATGAGTTTTCCCGAGATAATAGTCCCGCCTTATATTTTCCCGGGATAAAAAGTAGCTTATGTGTTAATCCAGGACATAATCTACCCGTGTGCCAAATGTCATCGAAATCCGTGCAGTAGTTTTTGCGTGAAAGAGTAACAAACATCCATACATCCATACTTACAAACTTTCGCGTTTATAATATTAGTAGCATAGCTGACTAAAAACCCTTTAGAATAATAAGCAATGCAGACCACTTTTTATTGCGTTTCAATACATAGAGCCCTTTAAAAGCCGGGTAGATAGATCTACTATAATGACGAGGGATTCGTTGGCACCAATTGTGTTTTTTTTTTCTATGGCATTGAATGACGAGACGAGCATGCCGTTCGCCTGATGGTAAGCGATGCTACCACCCATAAACAGTAGCAACTTCATCCAGCACCTTGAGTTACAAAGTACTGTGTGGTATTCCACTGCGCTCGTCATCCTGAGGCATAAGATGTAAAGTCTCACTATGTCCTGTAGTTACACTGGCTACAATGTCCTTTAAACCGAAACACAACAGTGCATGCACACTGCCTGGTGGTAGAAATAGACACTGCGGTGGTACCCACCCAGACGGACTCTTACATATGAGAGACTTACCACCAGTAAAGGAACCGTTGAGTACGGAACCCTAAATATAAGTTACATAAGCGAAATCCCCATGTTATACAAAATAATTTCAGGTCGAATATTTTTATACGACATTTAACAATGACCCCCAAATAGGGGACGAGAGGAAGTTATTCCAGTTATCCCGGCGGATGCCCGATATTTCCCTTTATAGGTCCGAAAATCGACAGACGCAGTTTAATATTATTACCTATTGAAATGGTCTCGACGGTTTCCTTATCTGGTAAAAACACGCGTTCATTTTATTGTGTTAAAGGTTTGTCGATTTGTTAGTGAAAGCTACCCTTAATGATGCAATCGACCCTTAAATATTTCATATTATTATTGAAGAAATGCTACGACAGTATATTGTATAAACAACAATACTATCTAGAACTATGAATAATACAGCATTGCATATGGCGATATATTCGACGCTTTAAACATTATATTGCCTGGAAATATCAAGCAATTGTAAAATAAAGAACATGCCCAAAAACGGGCTTAATATTTTCCGGTAAGATTTTCAGGAGGTTCAAAACCCAAGGCACACCTCTGACTTTTCGAAGTTACGTGTGTATTGTTTATCAATTCAATCATTTGCAACGGCAAAGGAAAACATCGCGAGGAAACCAACATGCCTGAGAATTCTCCATAAGAATTTCGAGGGTATGTGAAGTCTGCCAACTCGCACTAGGCCAGCGTGGTGGACTAAGGCCTAACCCCTCTCAGTAGTAGAGGAGGCCCGTGCTCAGCATAGGGCAGTATATATACAGGGCTGGTATGGATGAAAGGTGCTCAAACTAAATTTCACCTATCCACCATTTTTGTAAGAATTTAAAACTCCGTGCTAAAGCCAAACCTTATGCTTTTAGAAACACTGGCTTATGTATATGGCTGAGTTGACTGTTAGACGGTGTTAAGATTTCTTTCTATTGTTATTGCAAAATTATAGCGATTATCAATTTTGAGCTCAGCAGTTGGCCGTATATAATACAGGGTGAATGCATTGCATTGTTAAAGCGAGCGATAATTAACAAAGAATCACCCAAAGATACCACAAAAAAATGCAAGATTTTTGCATTATTGCCGCCAATATTAAACTTGGAATGCTTTACAGCCGACGCGATAAAATTCCCGTTTCGGTCGAACGCCGCAGTAAAAGACCGCCAGTTGATGGTAGCAGTAACTTCAACGATTCTTAAACCTTTATTTAACAGCGCCGTAGCGGCGGGGCGTTTGAGTGGTTTCCCGAAGGCTATCTATGTAAGGTAATCAAGTCTTAAGCCTCAAATCTCGGTGTTTTAAGGCTTCTAAACCTTGAACACGGATTGGATTAAGTTTTTGAAATAGGCTTGTAAGCTAGTGTTGAGTTAGACAGCTTTTTGACAAAAAAGTGATGGTAATAAGATTTTCTAAGACGTTTTTTGACTACCACGGATCCAGAAAAATATTATGCATTTTCGAACACAATATTACTATGTTTTTTTTTTATTTTTTTTTATTATTAGTTTTTTTTTTTTTGATCCGTTTCAGTTGATTGCTGACGATTGTTCTATTAAGCCTAAAAGCTGTATAGAAATGAACTTGAACATAGGTACTAAATAACTTGACAAAACTTAAACATGCTTGAATTTACTTCTATCAGTCCAATACTAAATAATCCAAATATTTAGAAACACAAAGGCTATCAAACCACCGCGGAGTACATAACCTGGAGCTGTCGCTGAAAATTCCAAATAACTTCGCCAAGTCGATTAATAAATCTCAAAGCGATTCAAAGTATTTCACGGGGAAAATTATAAATCATTTCGTCGGCTTAAAGGCTTAAAGTCAAGCTTCTGTCCTCGAATGGGAAGGCAGGGAGCGATCTGCATATTTGGATAACATTTCGTTTTATGACACTTCTGCTTACTTTACTTAAAGGGAAAAGCGGAAACATTTATATTTATAAATTTTTTGGCGACCTTTTTTAATTCATAAATGCCTTGTAAATTTTCCAAAATTTTTGCTATACTGAGGCAGGGACCCCATAGCGTTTTGACACTCAAGCCACTCTATTATTACGTCACTGATAGAAAGATTATTAAAGACGTATCATTTGTTGTTCCAAATGATATGAAATGGTGGTATGGTGGTGAAATGGTTTTACTGGTGATAGGTCTCTCATATGTGAGAGTCCGCCTGGGTGGGTACCACCGCAATGTCTATTTCTACCGCCAAGCATTAGTGTGCATGCACTGTTGTGTTTCGGTTTGAAGGACATTGTAGCCAGTGTAACTACAGGACATAGTGAGACTTAACATCTTATGTCTCAGGATGACGAGCGCAGTGGAATGCCACACAGTACTTTGTAACTCAAGGTGCTGGATGGTGTTGCTACTGTTTATGGGTGGTCGTATCGCTTACCATCAGGCGAACGGCATGCTCGTCTCGTCATACAATGCCATAAAAAAAAAAAAAAAAAAAAAAAATGAAATAATTTATTCAGTCTGTAAAATGGTAAACATTATTTAGATTCCGTCAATATTAACTCTACCACCAGTTCGAAAAGCAGTTTCCAGACAGTCACCAGAGAAGAACGGGCAAGAAAATCTAGCGTTGATTTTTCAAAATCAGTTCAAAGGTATACAGTATCTATCACTGCAATATTTCGTTTAATCCCCACCACTCAATTCTTATTTTCTTTTATCTCAGACCCTAAAAGCAATGAAGCGCGCACGATCGCTTCAGACTTTTTCATGAGAAATTTCATATCATATGGTTGATGTTATAATCCGTTTTGTGGATTTATCGTAAATTGTTTGAGTGTAGTGTATCCTTTGTTGTGCATTGTCAGCTTCGGACATTGAATTGTGGATTAGTATTGAGACATGATCAATTTGATTTGTTTGACTCAAATGTGATTTTATGGTTACGGTTCTATTTGTTTTTTGCTTTAAAATCTCCTGAGTGTTCGTGGCGCCGTCCGCGGTCCGTGTGATGAATATTTTATCTGTCTGAAGTGTCTGATCTGTACTTTATAAAGATAAAAGTATGTCATTGTTAATCCAGGACTTAGTCTACCAGTAAGCAAAATTTTATCAAAATTCTTTTAATCATTTTCTGTGTTTACTAAGAATAAACATTTCAACACTTTCGCATTTATAATTTTAGTAAGACTTATTCGTCGACGTCATTTATTTTGTTAACTACTGTATATAGGTTTCTTAGTTATCATAACATCCTCTCTGGTTCTGTGCCAGTCTCATCCAGGTTTTAACTTGAATTTTGATGATGTCTTCGTACCTGGTGGTCTGCCTCTTTTCTCTTGGCATCTTTGAGCTACCGCTTTCGTCCATTTAATATCTTTTCCACTCCACTGCACTTTAGATCTATAATATTCTTTTCGACGTGAAACACCCGTGTTTGATTTCAGATTTCTTCATTGCGAACTCTTTCTCTGAGATTGATACAGGCATCAATCTCAGAGACCATGACAATGCCAGGTCATGCAGCGCTCCATACTCTAAAGTAATACAAGTGTATGCGCGTCTTACAAGACCTTTGCCTTTATAGTTTACACACCCGCCAGAACCTCGTTTATGTGTCAACAGTTGCACAGTGGCAGAAGTTGCCTTGTACAACTGGATATCATATAGCACCTATACACCCTAAACATAATATAAATCATTTTTGAAGCAGTGACCTAGACTCTTCAGACAAAGCCAGGGTTGTCACAGATAAACAAAACACGGACAGAAGTAGAGAATAGGCTTCAGTACATGTTCAACAACAATTGTTTAAAAGTACAATAGGCCCGCCAGAATCGGCACTGATTTTGAAAAGGGGTATGACATTCATTGTATATTGATGTGGGGATGATTTCCAGTTCGTTGGCGGTACTGGCGGTGGTAAAAGTGTACTATATTCTGAAATAAAAAATATGAATAATTGTATTGTATTGATGATCATCATTATCGTTATCAGCCACAATAAGTCCTCTTCTGACCATAAGCCTCCCCTTAAGATTTCCAGATGGACCTCTCAATAGCGATCTGCCCCCTTATTCTCTATGACAGAGTTAACTCGTAACGTGGCTACGTTACTTTAACTTCATGTAATTAGCGTTAAATGGTATTCTGTATGCCAATTTCCATAGTGATAACTACGCGCTTGTTACGAGCGGTGAAAATAACGTGTGTCATAGAGAATAAGGGGGCTGCATCCAGCAAGTTCCTGTATGTGTATTACTTTTTTTATAATTCATGCCAATTCGGCCTCTCTTATTACTTAGAAAGTTTAGGCCCTAGTCCACCACGCTGGTTTAGTGTGGGTTGGTGAACTTCACGTAACTGCGAAATTATTATAGAGAACTCTTAGATAGGTAATAGCATTCTGCCACCATTAATCGATCAATAAGTTACAAAGAATACCCACGTAACTTCGAAAGGTAGGGGTATGTGTCCTAGTTTTTAAACCTTAGTTTACGCAGTCCGTTCCAGTATCAAGCCTCTTTAGTTTTAATAATAAGTAATTAAAGCCAACAGTCCCATTACAACTTTCGTTGTCGACTGTACGAAATTCAATTTACAAACCACACGCGAATCTATTGACGGCTAGTATTTCAAGCTTCCAAGTGATGATTTAGTTCATTACGGCTGTGCGAAGTTCGCTTGTAATGGTAACAGGTTCGAATTATTTTAGTTCGTTGGTGTAGTTTGTATTGACATGCACAACTTCAAAAATTTTGCTTGTGCAGTGTTTATAGTTTTTTGTGTATTAGTTACTAAAAATCAGTTTTCTTCATAAATTAACAAAGTTTTCTAAACATAATCTTTAACCTATTTAGTTAATTGTTAGGTCTATACTGACAATAAATCCCACCGAATGTCAGTATCTTCCAGTGGTTATAATTGCGAGCGTGGAGTCAAAAGGTGAGGAGCGCGTCCGCCCCGGGCCCCGCGGCTGTCGCATCGCCGCGCTAATTGCGCCACTTTGTGCTGCATATGAGCGTCATACTGGCCGCAGAAAATAAACTTTTTCTTTTTTATATAGGCTTTAAAACCACTGCAATTCGAAATTTCGAATCTGGAATACTTAAGTTTACTTTGTGCTGTACTAGAGCGCCACACTAGCTGCAGTAAGGAACAATTTAGAGGCTCTAAAGTAATGAGAGTCGAAATTGTTCTAGTAATTGGAATATTTAACCTAACTACCGGACATAATGAGACTTAACATCTTATGTCTCAGGATGACGAGCGCAGTGGAATGCCACTCAGTACTTTGTAAGTCAAGGTGCTGGATGGTGTTGCTACTGTTTATGGGTGGTCGTATCGCTTACCATCAGGTGAACGGCATGCTCGTCTCGTCATTCAATGCAATAAAAAAAAAATATATATATTTTTGAAGGGCAATACAAAAATAGTGTCATACGTATCCTCGCGTTCCTTTGTTATGAAATGACGATACAAAAATATTCAATTTACACTGGCTGAATGTACTAGAAACGGAAGCAAAAATAATAATTACAAATATACTGACCAGTGGCCACTCTCTTCAAGCCATTTTCGTGAGAGCAGAGCTATTTATTTTATGATACGGGCTGAATAATATTATTCACTTTCCAAAAAAATAAAGACTGTGATATCCAAAAGTATTAGACCAACATCTCAGAAATAGTAGTCAGATTCTTAAAACTATTATTTTGTCTTAGTGGTAGCATAAGTGGACTTAGAAACTATTTACTGCTTAGGTTATAATCTTTTTACGGTTGGTTTGTTCGGTGTTTTTGAAACGAAAACTTACTTGCTACCACATAATACCATATTAGCACCGTAGTTAGTTTTTTTTTTATATTTAATCGAACGGCACATACATAAGCTTTGTTCAAAAACCACAAACCGATAATAGAAGTTTACTAAATGCCAAAAAAGAAACTTATACACCGACGCGGGCACAACGCACACCGTTACCGGAAGTAGCGCCCCGTAACGAGCAAAGGTGCTAGCGCATCCTCCCACGTGAAACTTTATCGCTCACCGAGTTTATCGCACGCGCCATAACAGTACAGCTTTCGAGATTATACAAGGAGTGATAGGGATTTATTTATGTTGAGCTTTTTGCAGGCTTGGAAAAGGCGGTATTTTACTAGTAAAGTAGCCGCTCTTGTGACAGCGCGTGAATTTTGAGATCGGTCAACTGGATACTAACGGTGTTCGGTTTGGTCCTTTCAGGTGCCGGGTTAGTCCACTTGACATTGTATTGATTTTGGCTTGATGATAAAGTAACAAAGTAGTTTGACCCGAGAAGATTATATCTCATGACGTAATTAAAGATGCCTTATTAAATTCATATCTCTTCACATGTTTAAAGATGCCTTATGGAATGCAGTTTAATAAAATTTAATAAATAACTCTTTATGTCAAAACAGCATCGAAATTGGAAAAAAATGAATAGAATATAATATAATACAGATTTTATATGTTTCTATCTCTATACTATCTCATGTAGCTTTTTTATATATTAAATTATAGATAGACGTTGCTAAATAATATGCTACAAACAACCGTAATGCGAAAAACGGGGTTATGCATTTAATTGTACTTAATAAAATAAAAAAAATACCACTAACTGTAGGTATTTATTTAACTTAACAACAGTGTTGACAACTTTGGCAATTGTAAACAAAACAACAAACGTAATTGATTCAACACAATAATTCTAAACAATACGCTGCCAATTAAATTTTCACGCCAATTGAACCAGTTTCCATCAATTTGTTTGGCATTGAATTTTAATACTTAATGATGATTGGCTATTATACTAATGGGAGACATCAGACGACTATTACTTTTAGTTTGTTCCGGGATTTTTCTTATAAATAAAAAATAATAATATTTTCTCAAAATTTTCTTTATTCAATAGTCTTGTACAAGCTCTTTTGAATCATCATGAATTTGCCACCGTTTCGGAACGTATTATCGCTGTGAAGAAGAAGCGGTATAGAATATGAATAGATGTATTACATACTGACCACTGCTGAGCACGGCGTCCTCTGATACTGAGAGTGGTTAGGCTAGGGATTGATCAGAAAACTATTTGACTTTATTCACGACATCGGTTTCTTGTTAACCTTGTCTAAAAGGATACGAGAATAAAATATTTATCAAGCGTTTGTCCCCGAAGTGCCATGTATGTACCATGATGTGATATCTCCTATAATCCTATCTCCATTCAAAAAAATCAAGTCCCGGACAAATTAGAAAATCCCATACGAATTAATGTAACTTAAATTAGAATTCAAACCCAAAATCTCCGGGTCTACAATCCAAATCCGTCATTATACAATTATATATTTATAATTTACCGCTACAATTCCGCGAGTGAAAGGACATTGACTCAAGCGACATTATTTCGAAAAAAATACTATGTTCAACAGACAGAAAAATGTGCTGATTCCTAATAAGTGTAAAAACCAATTTCGTAAAATTTGTCGCTTAAATCGATTAGATTTTCCCCCTTAGATATAGTAAAGTAAAACAACCACACCCTCAAGAACAAAATCACCGTTTCCGTAAGCCTGGATGGCTACTAAAGTGTGAATAAATAGAATAATGGATAGCAATCATCTCTTATCACCAAGTAGGAGTTTTAAGTATGGCCCTCGTAAATTTCGTCGTAAAAGGTTACTCGTGCTGTAGCGTTATTACGCGATATTGAAATACGTTTATTTAGTTAGGGAGTTACGTTCGATTCTCGGTTTAGGAAAAATAATTTCTGGATATGATTATGATTATTTGATTATTATAATTGAAGCGGCGATAGCCTAGTTGGGAGTGGAACGGACTGGCGAGACGAATGTCCGCAGGTTCAAAACCCAAGGGCACACACCTCTGACTTTTCTAAAAAGTTATGTGTGTATTCTTTGTGAATTATCGCTCGCTTTAACGGTGAAGGAAAACATCGTGAGAAAACCTGCATACCTGAGTTCTCTGAATTTCGAAGGTATGTGAAGTCTGCCAACCCGCACTAGGCCAGCGTGGCCGACTAAAGCCTACACCCTCTCAGTTGTAGAGGAGGCCCGTGCTCAGCAGTGGGCAGTATAAAACACAGGGCTGGTATGGTGGTGGGATATGATTATAGGCTCGTTACGTTACATGGAATAGAAATCATTTCTGCAAATTGTGGGTAGAAAAGTTTTTTTATTGGCACTTTATATACAAAAGTATATCGGCGGACTAAATACCAAAGGCATTCGCTCCCAGTCAACCTTAGGGTGGTGCAGAGATAAATAATATGTATATTGAGGTAAGCTTAACCTCTTTATACAGTACCTAGTATGTAAATACTTAATGAAATAATAATACTAATGTCTATTTCTACCTCCAAGCAGCAGTGTACATGCACAGTTGTATTCCAGTTTAGAAGATATTGTAGCCAGCGTAATTACTGGGCATTATAAGACGTAACATCTAATGTCTTAGGGTGACGAGCGCAGTGGAGTGCCACGCAGTACTTTGTAACTCAAGGTGCTGGATGGTGTTGCTACTGTTTATGGGTGGTCGTATCCCTTACCATCAGGCGAACGGCATGCTCGTCTCGGTATTCAGAAGCAATATATATTATATAGACGTGAACTTGTAATTTTTAGGGGAGGCCTTATATGTTCAGTAGTGGACTTTATGTGGCTGATGACGATGATGAGTAGTGAGTTTGAACTCTAGTAAATAAAGAACCATAAAGTAATATGATAATAATAATATAACTCCTTAATGTATAACCTACGAAACATAAAATTCTACATAAAAGGAAGGAAAATACAAGATAATATCATGGTAATAGTGAGACATGAAATTTTTAAAATAGAAGCAATGACTAAAAGAAACCGGCTTTTGTCATAAAGATAAATGGGAATAGAATTTAGCTAATAACAACTGATAATCCAAACACAATACTGCGATTGAAAGAAATTACAAGAGATTGATCCAATAATTTAAATTATGGGGCTTAAAATCAAGTAAATGATCGAATCGTAAAATTATGAATAGATTTATTCTAACAACTCTTAAGTGATTAAGTTGAAAAACCGATTTAACCGGTAAAGGTTGGAAATTGTGATATATTTCGATATCAGAATACGCCGCCGGTTGGTCAACAGTCATTAAATATTTTATTATGTTTGTGGCACTGCGTATCAATTTCGTTTTAATAATTTGTAGTTCATATGTCAGTAAATATTCTTATTAAATATTGTTTCATGCATTATTATTTCTATATTAAACTACGAGTCAATGAACGCTAGATAAAACAATTTTTACATTATATTGTTAGACTAGCATTTGCGCGCGGCTTCGCCCGCGTGGAAAAGTTTTTCCGGGATAAAAAGTAGCCTATAGCACTCAAGAGTAATGTAGCTTCCTATTAGTGAAAGAATTTTCAAAATCGGTCCAGTAGTTCCTGAGATTAGCGCGTTCAAACAAACAAACAAACTCTTCAGCTTTATAATATTATTATAGTATAGATTACCTACGTAATTAATTCAATATCTTATTCATTGTTCCTATGCAGTCCTCGTACGTACTCACTTTAGTCAAAAAAACTTCATTTTTATTTTTATTGCATTGATGATGAGACGAGCATGCCGTTAGCCTGATGGTAAGCGATACGACCACCCATGTTTATGGGTTTACTAGCAACACCACCCAGCACCTTGAGTAACAAAGTACTGTGTGGCATTCCACTGCGCTCGTCATCCTGAGACATAAGATGTTAAGTCTCATTATGTCCAGTAGTTACACTGGCTATAATGTCCTTCAAACCGAAACACAACTGTGCATGCACGCTGCTGCTTGACGGTAGAAATAGACATTGTGGTGGTACCCACCCAGACGGGCTCTTAAATATGACAGACCTATCACCAGTAATTACCTACCACCTTATTTTCTCTTGCAAAATAGTCGTAATATACGACTTGAGCGATTCCAACGATATCAAATTTCATATCTTAATATAAAGTTATTTGTTTCTTTTGATCTTTGTTGAATTCGACAGTTTCGCAAAATATATTTAATACTTTATAAAGAAGTTCATATACATCAAAGGAAATTCTATACATTAGATCTTTTAAACGTAATAAAGACAGCTATATTTATCTAAAGTGTTTGAATGTACTTTAAAAAGGTTTCTCAATTGAATTATAAGAAAATGGCAACGTACTTTAAGAGGTAGGAGCGTTATTACTGTTCATTATAAGACCAGCATCTTATGTCAAATAGTTACGGACGCAGTAGAATGCCATGCAGTCTTTAGTAATTCAAAATTCTCTATGGTGTTGTTAATGTTTATGGGTGGTCTTATTGCTTACCATCGTAAGTGATCGATATGCTAGTCATGTCATTAATTGCAATAAAAATGGTAGAATTACATGTTCGCCAGTTCAGCACGTTGAATGAGCCTACAATGTCAGTGTTTAATGAGATTTCTGAGGCCTCAAAGTTTCTCGATTCCAATTTCTATACGCTAGACTGGGTTTAATAAATCTGTGTGTCGATTCCAGTTCCTCCTTGCAAAAGATTGGCAATGCACCAACAATTGTATAATGTATGAGTATTTCAATAAATCCTGGGTCAATACCCCGCTGGTCCTTTACCATCAAACGACCCATTTACTTGATCGCCTATCATAGCTACAAAATTACAACTAATCAAGTCATATTGGGTTGGGGAATAAGTTTCTTCGCATTTTATATGAAAACTCGAGACTTCTTTTTTCAAAGTTTATTTACATTTAATTACAGTACGTGCCATTTTGTTCGATGACTTTCTGCTATCATCATCATGCATGGTTAATGCATTAACACCTCCCAGCCAAACTCTCTTAATTTTTGCTGAGTGCCTAAAAATATGTGTAGTCTAGCGTTCTCGTGATGAAAGACCACACCCTTTGTATTGATCAATTCGGGCCGCTTTCTCTCAATTTCTTGTTTTAATCTCATTAGTTAATTGGAGTAGAGATCCGAATCGATGGTTCTGCTAGACAGTAAAAGCTCATAATGAACAATGCCCTTGCAATCCCACCATACACACAGCATCACCTCATTGCGAGTAAACCACAGTCTGTGAAGCCTGACAGACCTTTGAACACGACCTTTTTCGTATGTTCTTGTAGTATGTGATCCACTCTTCAAAAACGGTTCGGTTTCATTACGTCTCAATAAAGAATCGCAAATGGGTACACGGTTCATTAGGTTTCTTTCAGTGAGCTCGTGCGGCACCCAAATATCGGGCTTTTTTGTGTTTAGCTTCTTTCAAATGGGTCTAAACTGTTTTGTGGCCAATTCTCAGTTCTTCAGCTATGTCGTAACTGCTTATATGTCGATCTCGCTCTACTTTTTCAGAAATTGCATCCACTTTATTCGTAACAGGGCGACCAGAGCGAAGAGCATCGTCAAGATTTCCGGATTGAAAACGCTTGAACCAACTTTGTGCTACTCTTACTGACACTGCATTAGGTTCATAAACGTTACAATTTATTTCCGCGGTTTGCTGTATATTTTATCCTGTTTTATAATAAAATTTTAAAATGTACCAAATTTCTTCATTAGAAATTTAATTTTGACAGAAATAAAAATAAATGAAAAATAGCTGAAAACAACATTATACTGATTTGTTACTATTTATGAAATGTAACCTTTTTAATGTTATCAAAACCAGCCAGATACAAATAGTACAGCCAAAGAGATTTTATTACTAGTTTGCGAAAATACTTTTTCCCCGACCTAGTTACAAATGGTCTTCCGTATAACATTTTATTTAAAAAACATAACTAAATCTCAAACAATCCAAAACAAACCTTTTGTGATGTTCAAATTTCGCAATCTCAATAACTTTATTTGTCCGATACGATTCGGTGGATAATAAAGATGTCGAAAATTCTATTCAATCAGTTTTGAATAAAGTTCCCTTTTGGGACGTCGCGTTTTATTCGTATAATAATGTAACAACATTTCGCTCTAACTGGATAATGAAATTTAGCAAGGAAGACGAATATTGTGATCCAGGAAATTTTGGAGACGACAATTTATTTTGATATTGAGAGTTATGCTATTGCGTTCGTGAAATATCTTCTAGTCACTTTTCCCGTAAAAACGTAATCTGAAAAATGTGACGTGAACTCTAAAGCACTACTTTTGGGTTAGGTTCTTGATAGTCAGCTTTCATGGAAGCCCCATATTGAGAAAATACGCCAAAAGATTTCATCTCTTACTGGTGCGGTACGAGCTATCCCCCATTGCCTTCCATGACATGTGCGATTCATTATATACAATTCTTTAGTAAAACCTCATATAGATTATTTAATTGAAATCTGGGGATCAGCAGCTAGAACAAATTTACAAAAAATACAAATAACACAAAATAAAATTATAAAGGCATTATTCCGCTACGACTACTTAACTTTAACTGTCCAAATCTATAAAGATACGCAATTGATGAACATTACTCAGTCATTTAAATAAAACATTTGCATTTTGATAAGAAAGATTTTAACTCAAGATATTCACTCAGAAATTACCTTTATTAAAAACACAGACCGTCACAAACGCAGCTCATGACAAGAAAATAAAATTTATTTAACCTTTCAAAGAACAAATTATGGCAAAAAAAGTATTTTATTTGAGGGAGCTAAACAGTATAATAAATTGCCAAAAAACATTAAAGATACAAAATCTTTCCTATTTTTCAAAAAATATTGAAAAGTCATATCTTGAAGGATTTTTCATTAATAGAACATTGAAATTATTAGGTAACCGGCAAGTAAAATTGTATTCATTGTATTCCTACTTACACACAGACATCGCTAGTAAACCTTAGACACCTTAAAATTTCACCTTATAACTAGCCTAATCGGTATAAATATTTTGTTTATTTTAATTATTGTATTTTTCTACAAGTGATTTTTTGTAATCGTTTTAGAAAATAAATGTCTTAAACTAAAGTTCTACTTTTGATTCACAGGTTGGGTAACAAAATTTCTGAAAAAACAAGATATGGCGATAGGGATCACTCTCAAACACATACTGATGGACATAAGATCTGCGAAATTTGGATGCTCTAGTTGCTCTTCTGCCTAACCCATCGTGGCTAAAGTTGTGAGCTTATGTAATAATACACATTTATTTTCTATAGAAACGACATCGACACAACACGCTTGATTGCCCTGGACCTGCGATTTGATTATTTCTATTCAAAACTTGGATAGAATGCCACACAATTTGCGTTGCTGGACTTAGCTCTGCTAAATTAGCTTCCGTTTAATCGACTGCCTCTCTGGGGGCATTTTTACGTCCAGCAATAGATACTGTTTTAAATTTAAAGCTCATTAAGATTGCATTTAGATTACTTCAATTCCAGTGTAGATTAGTATAGTTGAAGTTATTTCATTAAACTTTTAAATCAACACGTCTTGATTATCTACCTTTTTAGCGTCATTAGTATCATCATCATTCAAAGAAAGACCTTTAAAATCGATTAAAAACTTAACACCCGATTTCACATAACCAAAAACAAATAAAAATAGAACTTTATAAATTTATTCTTGATACTTTTACGTTACCAAAGAGCAACGAAACAACTTTAAATTCCACGTAATCTTGATCCACTATTCTTCGAACTCTAGAACCTGCACAAAGTAAGCGGAAAAACTTTCGAGTCACAAGTTACCGCATCAACAACATAACCAGAGGCTTGATTGCACTGGACCGTGCTGGGAATCGTCAAGTTCATTATTTCCATTGAAAACTAGCGTCAACCGTCGTATAATTTACTTTGGCTCCTAGCTAGTAGGCCGGACACAGAATTAGGAAAGCTGAATTAACTTTCCATTCATATCGAATTGTCTCAGGGGCTTAAATAATTTTAAACGTTTGTGCCATTAAGATGGCTATTCGTAACATAATAGATAGTTCATACTTGGATACTATGTTTAAATTGAGCGTTTTTGCAGGATAACAGATTTAGGATGGAAGCGATAATATCTTGGTATCTCTTAAAAATGAAAATGAATGTAATTAAATTTGAACCATATAAGTGATTGTATTCACTTTGTACTCATGCTCTGAATGACATTAAATTTATTTATGATTTAATGAATATTTTCGACTCGTATTATAACTGTCTTATAATATTGTGGCTGCCTCGGTGGCGTAGTTGTATTACGGTACGACTGCAAGGCTGAGGTCTCGGGTTCGATCCCCGGGTCGGGCAAAGTGATATTGGATTTTTCTATTCAGTATCAGCCCGGAGTTTGGAATTTGTGCCCGGTATGGCGATAGGCTCGCCCCCTATCACATCATGGGACGGAATACGCTTGGCGAAAAGTGGGTGCACTAGTTGCGCCTCTGCCTACCCCTTCGGGGATAAAAGGCGTGAGCATGCGTTATAATATTGTAGATAGCCGTGAGCCGCCTTTCGTGTGTAATTTTGTCAATTAATTTTCTATTCATGTAAACTAGATCGCATGAATTTATATTTCGAATAGACCTTCATACGAAATACATTGTGGAATCTTTGAATACTGTCCTAAATATATATCTCTTAGAAGGATTTAATGTTAGATGAAATTTACTTCTCTTATATTTACACAAGACGTAATTTGTGCTCCAACATTTATTTAATATATTTTGGTGTTTGGTTTGATCTTTTGATAAAAGAGGCATATATGAGCAAATACTATTATTTATAGTTATTATTGAACATACATTAAAATTTTTGCTAATAGCCGATTTGCCCGGAGTCTGGAATTTGTACCCGTTATGGCGATAGGCCCCTATCACATCTTAGTACGGAATACGCACGGCGAAAAGTGGGTGCACTAGTTGCACCTCTGTCTAATCTTTTGGGATAAAAGGCATGAGTGTGTGTATTTGATTTGCAGCAACCAATCTCTTTTTGTCATATAAATGGTATGTAGAGTGAGCGAAAAAAAAAAAAAATTGCGTAACCGATTGTAGCAAGACGTTTTGTCTACGGCCCCAGAGCATTGTGTATCCTACTAATATTACAAACGCGAAAGTTTGTAAGTATGGATGTATGGATGTATGGATGTATGGATGTCTGGATGTATGGATGTTTGTTACTCTTTCACGCAAAAACTACTGAATGGATTTCGATGAAATTTGGCACACGGGTAAATCATGTCTTGGATTAACACATATGCTACTTTTTATCCCGGAAAAATATAGAGCGGGACTTTTATCCCGGGAAAACTCATTCACGCGGGCGGAGCCGAGGGCAAAAGCTCGTTTACTATGAAACCAAATCCTCCCCTGGCACAACGTGCACTTATGCCACCAGGGTACGAAGTTACAAGCATTCCGAGTGTTTATTAGGCGACGTCCGCAGTCCGTACAATATACCACTTCTAATATATTTCCCCTCGGGCCATTCACTCTGGCTTTATCATAATTTATTAGTTAGTTGCTAATTGCAAGTTGCAGTTACTTTATTTAGGTCAATAAAATAGTAAAAGAAATTGTGTGGACTGGATTTTACAATAGCATTTTCTTTGTGTGAATGGCAGGGTAAATAGGTTGTGAATCGTAATTCGTGGGGCTCTTGGTTCGAATGCCAAGTCGAGGAACATTCCATGTTTTTGATTTGTTAAAATATAGGCTGATAGTTGTAGTTTTTATTCGAATGAATAAAAACTACAACAAGGAAGCGACATGACTACCCATTAAAAATAGCACCATCTGAACTTTGACTTAAAAATCCCTTCATGGTATTGCACTGCACTCGTTACTCTGAGAAAGATGTTAAATCTCATAATGCTCAGTAATACTGCAATGTCCAAACACGTCAATTCTTGCACAATGTTGTTTGACGGCAGAAATAGACAAACCAGTGAATCATATATTTCACGCGCTTCCTAATTAAAAAAATATCATCACTGATTAAAACTATAGTAATAGATTCATGCGCATACGCATACTCACGTCTTTTATCCCCGAAGAGGTAGGCAGAGGTGCAACTAGTGCACCTACTTTTCGCCGTCCGTAGTCCCATGATAGGGGGCGAGCCTATCGCCATATCGGGCACAAATTCCAGACTCCGTGCCGATACTAAATAGAAAAATCCAATATCACTTTGCCCGACTCAGGGATCAAACCCGAGACCTCAGCATTGCAGTCGTACTGTAATACAACTACGCTACCGAGGCAGTCAAGTAGATTCACTGTAGAGTATAATTCTCTATATAAATATAGAGCAAAGGAAAGTAGTTAAAGGAAGTGAACCAGGCGCTATGTGAAATAGTACCCACCCAGGAAACCATTACTCTCACACTTGTGTGGACAGTGGCCATGATGGCGGATATCTTGGGACTTTCCTTCGAAAAAATTAATTTCATTAAAAAGCTTTTTGATTTGTAAAAGTTTAAAAACAGAGGGTGTAATAGTTTCTTTAGAAAGGGTGTATCGCGTGGGATAGGTTTACGTTAATTTGGATTAAGAATTACTATAATTACTATTTTATTGTGTTACATTAATTTCCTTGTATCTCTTTAAGAAAACTAAAAGGTATGTGAAATAATGTATTCATTAAAAAAAATACTTCTATATTATAAAAAAAAAAACAATTGAAAAATATATTATGTAAAACAACTGCCGAATACTGTTTACAAATTTCGCCCCAAATCCTAGAATCTCCTTAGTTCCAACGAGCCCATAGTCACCGTACAAACAGACAATAATACAATTACCTCACGCGAAGTTAGATGTAAGTTAAACGCAGTTTTAAGCTGTCTCGGTAACTTAATACATAACTGAGCCAACTTAGATCGTTATGTGCCACGTTTGTAACTTTATGAGGACCTTTGAACTCAAGGTTTATTTTGAAATTAGAACGTGTTAGAACATTCCGACATTATCATAGGTGAAGTTTTAAAAGTACTACTTAAAATGAAAACTAATTAAAATTTTAACGACCAAAGTTTCTGAATTAATGTAACGTTAATACGAAGTGGGAGTGGAATCATAAAAGTGTATAAAGGAAATAGAAATTTCTAGAACGTTAACCTAGTACGACCACGGCGATAGCCTAGTTGGGAGTGGAACGGACTGCCGAGACGTCAGCAGGTTCAAAACCCAAGGGCATACCTGTGACTTTTCTAAAAAAAACTATGTGTGTATTCTTTGTGAATTATCGCTCGCTTTAACGGTGAAGGAACACATCGTGAGGAAACTGAAGTACTCTGAATTTCGAAGGTATGTGAATTCTGCCAACCCGCACTAGGCCAGCGTGGTGAACTAAGGCCTTAACCCTCTCAGTTGTAGAGAAGGCCCGTGCTCAGCAGAGGGCAGTATATAATACAAGGCTGGTATGGTATGGTAACCTAGTACGTAGTGGTAAAACCATAGTGATACACTTTAGACATATTGCATTTTTTTTTTTTTATAGCATAGAATGACGAGACGAGCATGCCGTTCGCCTGATGGTAAGCGATACGACCACCCATAAACAGTAGCAACACCATCCAGCAACTTGTCTTACAAAGTACTGTGTGGCATTCCACTGCGCTCGTCATCCTGAGACATAAGATGTTAAGTCTCAATATGTCCAGTAGTTATACTGGCTACAATGTCCTTCAAACCGAAACACAACAGTGCATGCACTGTTGCTTGGCGGTAGAAATAGACATTGCGGTGGTACCCACCCAAATGGTAAAATGTGTCATATTGTGTTGATAATTTTGTGATAGAAATAAGGATACTTTTCTGCCAACGAGGTTTATAACTGTTCTTTCTAGATGTTGGAAACTTTTTTAGTTATTATGTGTAAAGTAATTTGTATTAATTTATTTGTGTATGTTATACTGTTGGATTTCTTTATTTTAATGACATAAAATAAAATATTAATCTAAAGTATGAATGAGCCTAATCTACCAGTGTTGTACAACTGTCTCATGGAAACGAATTTGAAGTGCCATTATGCTGTCATTACATACTTTTTCATGGTCGTACTGCGTAAATTGGCATATTTCCTTCCAATATATTGGTTTTCTTTACAAAATTGAAGCATACCGAGACGTCTTGTTACACGGAAGTGTCAGATAAGACACCGACTTATTACCAATTGGTAACAACTTTTGGACGAAAAATTTGCTCCTGATGATCGGTCTATAATTATACTGATTAATGTCTTTGTAAAAAAGAAAAGGGGTGACTAAAGAAGAGTAATGGAAAATAAATCAGCGATTTTTATAATTCTTTTCTGTTTGTTTGTTACTACACATCTCCAAAACTACGAACCGGATATCGATGAAACTTGGCACACGGGTAGATAATGTCCTGGATTAATACATTCGCTACTTTTTATGCCGAGAAAATATAAAGTGGGACTTTTATCCCGGAAAAACTTTCTCACACGGGCGGAACCGCGAGCAAAAGCTCAACAATCAACGTAATTCTGTATGGCGTTGCTACTGTTTTGTGCCCGATATGTCGATAGGCTCTCCCCCTATCACATCATGGGACGGAATACGCACGGCGAAAAGTGGGTGCATTAATTGCGCCTCTGCCTACCCCTTCGGGGATAAAAAGGCATGAGTGTGTGAGTGTGTGTGTTGCTACTATTTATGGGCGGTCGCTTACCATCAGGCAAACGGCATGCTCGTCTCGTCTTATAATTGAAAATAAAAAATCTTATACATACTCATCGATTTCAACAACATGCTTATATCTGATTCATAGGACATAAATAAATTTCCGTTACCAAAATCTATCACACAGATAATAATAAACCTAATCATAATAATCGTACTATTACAAATCAATCAACAAGAAGAAATGTCTGCACGTTACATACATCGTTTGAAACTCGGCCAAATGTCGTTAACAGTGAAATGGCCTTCGGGTCGGCGTGTCGAGATTTGTCCTGTTATGTCAACTAGAATGCATTTATCAACGGGTATTTCTAGTTGACTGGGAGATATATTACTCCCAAAAGACATGCCCCCTTATTCTCTATGACACATTATTTTTACCACTCGTTACAAGTGCGTAACGTAACTCATCGCGTTTATCACTATGAAAATTGGCATACAGAAGACCATTTAAAATTAATTACACGAAGTTAAGGTAATGCGGCCGCGTTAAGAGTTAACACTGTCATATAGAATAAGGGGGCTGGTAGTCGATACTATTAGTACTTTATCTATCTACTAAATTGACTATTTACATATTATGAACACTACAATGAAAACAAGACAAACCAAAAAAAATACAGCATTCAAAAATCGAATTCCCAGTAAATTTTTTTTATTAGAAATTATCTTTTAATAAATATCCTTTTTGGAAATTAAAGTCCCAAAATGACTTGTTTGGACCTAAAGAAATAGCCTAGTATTGAGGATTTGGCTTATTTATTTGCAAAATTTCATTCTAACGCATTTTACAAGTTTTTTACATTTTTAAAATTTTATCTCTTTCTAGTTATGACTAGTTTTCCTATTTCTTTTTTTATACAGGCACAGTTGAATCCACCTACGATGGTAAGGACGAAATCAATAGTAGTTTTAACAGCCAATAGTGATATTTTTTATACGAATATACATAAAAATATTTTAATATCATAAAGATCGAGTGAATAAGGCAAATAAATCTCAATCTTAAGTTGTTGGCCGCATCCAAACAATTCAATAAACGGTGAGTGATACTGATAGCCCTAATTATACACCTTTATAATTAGAAGTGTTTCGCAAGTGATTGGCGCATGCGGAAACGCAAGGGTGCCAGCCCTGAATAGCTCATTGGGGGTCGCGTGGTCATTATAAGTACATATAAAATTACAATATAGAACATTATGGTTTAGGTGACCATCATCGCCTCAGTGTCTGGTGACTGGATCCCATTGTGTCATAGAAAACCGATGATGACAGCTTTGATTAACGAAATTCGACCAAGTATGAATCAGGTTTGAGAATTGAGGGTTCCAGACTCCCAAATAAATATTTTTACCAGATTGATTCACTATCGAAACAACAAAATATAATTATTTAAAAAAGAGAAAACTTTTTATATTTATTTATTTTATGCCATCAATACGATTACGCACAAATAACATTAATTAAATATTTTAAATTAAGGATACTTTTGTTCACAAAACTTCAAACGTGCATTTCATTCATCATAATTTATAAATAGGAGTAACAGACACGCTGCAGTGGAGCCTTAGTAATACGATTCATATTTTTTTAATACAGAACCCTCTCACTATCATATCACCAATGAGCCACAACAATAGGCACTCTAAATTATAATTAATAGCATGTATTTTCGTCTGGCAGTCAGATCAAAGAGATGCTTTTTCTCCGGCCAAGCTGGCCCGTCACCAGGTTACATGAGCCGTGGACAACTGCATGATTAAATGTTTCTAACTGCTTCTGACGACCTTCAAAACAATTGTAGTGTTTGTATTGGAAGCAGAATGGATGTAACGTATAAAATATGAGTCGTAATGGTTATTATCGCCTTCTTGGTGTAGTAAGGGTGTAGACAGAAGTCCTGGGTTTGACACTCAGGTACTTTTTACTGTTTACTGGTGGTAGGTCTCTCTTTATGTAAGAGACCGTCTGGGTGGGTACCACCGCAATGTCTTTTTCTACCGCCAAGCAACAGTGCATGCACTGTTGTGTTTCGGTTTGAAGGACATTGTAGCCAGTATAACTACTGGACATAATGAGACTTAACATCTTATGTCTCAGGATGACGAGCGCAGTGAAATGCCACACAGTACTTTGTAAGTCAAGGCGCTGGATGGTGTTGCTACTGTTTAAGGGTAGTCGTATCGCTTACCATCAGGCGAACGGCATGCTCGTCTCGTCATTCTATGCTATAAAAAAAAAACTTTGTGGAGGTTTGGAGTTTTGGGCCCAAGTAGAGACAAGTCTAACTCTTGAAGCCCTAACTCTGCCTTAAGTCTTAAATGCCTACATCTTGGTCAGTAGAGTCTTCGTACATAGACACGCTGATGAACTTATGGTAAGAAATGAAGGCACTTATCTTCAATGCTGTATAATACAGTTTTGTATTCAATAATGTTTGTTAGTATGTTTTAGTCCATTATTGGGAAATCTGAAATAAATTCCTTATTTCTTGAGGGAGTCATTTGTAGTCTATTTTGTATGCTGAGTTAGTTGTTGCACTACACCTTTGATTATTTTTTACCTAGATAGACACTAAACGTTTCAAACGCGTCGAAAAAAATAGAGGCGAATTGTTTCCCACTAAATTAGTTCGAGTGAAGTATTTTTTGTTGTTTTTCATGGATATAATTTGCTCCCCATTTTAATAGAAACCCTATATTAACTGGTATTACAAGGATACGTAGAATGATGCAGCAATAGCGTATGACACAGCTGTCACGCATACTAGCTTAAAAAAAGTTGGCCTGTTTTAGTTTCATTGCAGCGCGTCACTCTATCTAGGCATATAATTAATCAAAGCACTACACCTTAATAGGTCAATATATCTTACTTTCCTCTTATTGTTTAATTATAAAAATACAGATTTCTTACAAAATATAGTTGGTTGCCAGCCGTTGCTGATGCAGAAGAAATAAATGTGAAAATATCATTTAAAACAGACTTATCTTGTTTAATTGAAATTGATAGAAAGAATGATATTTTTTACCGTTACGACACCCGCTATTTGTTCTGTGCCTAAAACCTTCGCACAAGCAGAAGCAATAAATTACCCAACTTTTGTCTCAATTGAATCGGACGGTAGCATATAAAATACGAGAAAACGTGGATTTGATAAATATAAATTAACCTTACCTCCTAGCTGAAACAGGACAACATGGTGTCTTCGGTCAGGTATACTCCAGTTGGTCAACACTATGGCGGCGCACCTGTCAACAATATTCCTTTGAGCTTTATTTATATTTACTTAGAGCTTTGAATTACAAAATACGCCTTCGTGTGTCTTTGTTGATATACAAAAATCTTACTAATATTATAAACGCGAAAGTTTATAAGAATGTATGTATGTATGTTTGTTACTCATTCACGCAAAAACTACTGAACGGATTTCGATGAAATTTGGCACACGGGTAGATCATGTCCTGGATTAACACATAGGCTACTTTTTATCCCGGAAAAATGTAAAGCGCGACTTTTATGCTGGGAAACCTTATTCACTCAATATTCAAAAAGTATATTTAAATTACAATCATAGATATTAATGCTGAGCTATGAATCGAGCGAGCCCTCATACCTTGACTAGAAACATATAAAAACATTGATTGTTTAAATCATGAAGTGAAAACCGTTTAGAGACGTTATCGCTTTATAGAAGAAGCGGTGCTAGTTTTATCTTACATATTTTAAATTCCAAAATCCTTAGTAAGTACCAAAGAGTTGACTTGTAAGTTAGACCTAATAGGATTCACGATATGCTATAGATCCTTACGAAAGCGGAATCCAAATCGAGAAGGCGGATATACTCATTGCCCTTTTGACAATCTATGCACTAATAAAATAATGGTTTTAAAAAAAAATACAAATACATTTTAGTACCGCGGTATACTGCCTCGGTGGCGTAGTTGTATTACGGTACGACTGCAATGCTGAGGTCTCGGGTTCGATCCCCGGGTCGGGCAGTGATATTGGGTTTTTCTACTCAGTATCAGCCCGGAGTCTGGAATTTGTGCCCGATATGGCGATACGCTCGCCCCCTATCACATCATGGGACGGAATACGTCCACACGGTGCACTAGTTGCACCTCTGCCTACCCCTTCGGGGATAACGGGCGTGAGTATGTGTGTGTACCGCGGTATTCAACTTCGTTCAAAATATTCGAAAATCCAAAAAAACTTTTCTGGATTTCACCCATTCAGCTAAGCTAAGCAATAAATAATATCCCTGTCTACCCGCAATGTTAATCGTCATGAACATAACAGTTTAGATACGAGTAACGTTACCAAATATTTACCAAATTACAATATTAATAGTGGAACGCTGGCTTGGATTTGCGTAAACTCGCTTAATGCCTGTCTTGTGTTTCGCACATAAGCTTAGAACTTGAGCTAATTAGTCATATTTGATTATTTTTCTTATCTGCTTATTCCACTTCAATGAAGGTTAAAACAAAAAAAAATATGTAATGCATTTCGCAAATATTATTTGGTTTGGTTTTTGGGACTAGCCCTACCTGATGCCAAGCTACTTTAGATATTTGTGTTAAAAAATCCTCATTAATTTAAACCTGAAACTTTAGGGATTTTCCAAATCTCGGATTACTATCCGAGACTACCTACTGGTAACAATATAATATCTAGCTTGTATCCATAGATTCATTGTGTAAGAGGCCGTCTGGGTGGGTACCACCGCAATGTCTATTTCTACCGCCAAGCAACAGTGTGCATGCACTGTTGTGTTTCGGTTTGAAGGACATTGTAGCCAGTATAACTACTGGACATAATGAGATCTTATGTCTCCGGATGACGAGCGCAGTGGAATGCCACACAGTAATTTGTAAGTCAAGGTGCTGGATGGTGTTGCTACTGTTTATGGGTGGTCGTATCGCTTACCATCAGGCGAACGGCATGCTCGTCTCGTCATTCAATGCAATAAAAAAAAAAAAAAAAAATAAGAATTTCTTCCAAGTTCAAAGTTTTCGTTGTTACAAACAATTTATTACACGAGGCGGCAAGTTAAAGCTATTTCTCGTTAAGGTAAGTAAATGCCTAAACGATTCAATTATCCGCAGTAATTGTCTTGATTAATATTAATATTATAAAGAGGAAAGATTTGTATGTAAGTATGTTTGTAACGAATAAACTCAAAAACTACTGAACGGATTTCGATGAAATTTGGCACACGAGTAGATCATATCCTGGATTAACACATAAGCTACTTTTTATCTCGAGAAAATATTTTTATCCCGGAAAATGTTTTCCCGCGGGCGAAGCCGCGAGCAGAAGTCTAGTATATTATAATGCTCATCATATACGTTAGTACTGTTTAGGAGAAGATAAGGAAGATATCATGATGGAATTATCTAGAATGTTGGTATTATAGCAGTCATTGGTGCAAATTTGTTGAAGGGAGGGTTTTGCTCATATTTTGTACTTGGTATCTCTCATGGCTTTTGAGGTATTAAGGTCCCACGGTGTATCTTTCAGGGATGAAAATTATTATACATCATGTTAATCGAAGACACGGTTTATTTGATTGCTTTCATTCAAACCTTAAGTGATGTCTACGTTTTTCTACTTTCAATAGGGGGCACAATTTTAAATTCATGCATGATACTGGGCTGAAAATTCCGATTTGGGATTCGAACTCGAAACCACAGTACAGCTGTCGTACCGCGTACGCAATTTAAATCACTGTGGTAATCAGTAAGTTAAGCAATTTGAACACATTAAAAACAACTATTAAGATAAAGTATAATTTAAATAAATACGTTAGAGTTCAAAATAAATTACAAGTGGATTAAGTGTAAAACTATTATAAAAGATCTTGGCAATGTAAACTAATAAAATGTTATATAAACTGCGAACAGAAATAAACATATTACTGAGATTTTGATATGCCGATCGTCTCAATGGTTTTTTGACAGCGTGGGATGTTGTCCTTGGTTCGATTCCCAGTTAGGTATCTGTGTTAGTATTGTTAGCTAAGCTTGGTAAACGTGTAGGTTGAGAACTGTGTGACTTTGGATTCAATTAATCACTAAGCTATTTCCTAGCAACTTAAGTTATATTTTACCCAATTGTGAATTCTATGCCCGGTTAGGGAACATTTGTGACAGTCAATAAAGTTAATTTGCTTTTTGTTATTGAAATTTCCTAGCACAAAATGCAATTTGATAGAAAGTATGCTAACAAAAAATGATTTAGGAGAGTCTACGTCACGTCTTACGACTTTTTCTCATGTCTGATTTTGTTTTACGATCATTTAAAACAGATTTGTTATTTTAACTATTCATAAAACTATGCGTGAATACGCTCTAATAAGTTTACGAAACACAGAAAATATCATACTGGTGAATAAAACGGCCTTGCGTACCTACATTTTTACAATACATACAAAAGAATTCGGTTAAAGTATTAGCATATAAAAATTGATACGGTGTCGAATCGTTGCTTCAAGCGAAGCTATTTAAATCTTGTCGAGTTAAATTAGGTGGGCAAAAAAAGTTTGTAAAAATAAAATTCGCTCCCAAAATAGATCCGAGTACGTCCCGCCTTCACGAGTCCCATCTGGGTACTCTCCAATTTCACTTTGTGCTCAATTCACATGTCAATACCGTCACCGAATGCCACAAATGTCACTATCACCAAACACAAAAAAACGTACTGGCACTCAAAAAACACAAAAATAAACGTCACGAGTGTTCTAAATTCAAATTGAAATTTAAAATAATTATATAAATTTTTCCAGGCTAAGGTCGTTTCGTGAAGTCTACTTTTTATTCGTTTTTTTTTTAATAGACACTTACTGTAGTGCGCACGCCTAACACAACGATACTGATTCTATTCAGCACATCGTATTATTCGTTGGCTGAAATCTAAAAAAAGATGGGACACTCATTCGTGTAGAGTGCGGGCATATATTATGGCGTCACAAGTATTTTTTAAGCGCCCGGTGTCACCGAGTCTGCCTTTCATTAAAAAAAATGACATTTGTTTATGAAATTGCAAATAGGTTAATGGTACAGTCGTAAAATTATTAAATCGCATTACACAGTAGTATTTCAATAAAACCTATAAAGTAGAGATCGTAAGACAATGTTGGATTTCATGGCACTTGCCATGAAGTATGTAAATTGATAATAAAATATTCGAAATAAGACAGAAAAACTACGTCCTTCCGCATTACTGGCATTAAAATTATGTTGACAGGAAATTCTTGTGTGTGGCTGTGAAAATTAAATTACGATTATTAGTTCGGCGTAACGTTCCCTTCTTATACTTTTAAAGCAACAAGGAAACCTTTTCGTGTAAATGAGAAAATAAATATGTAAAGTCTTAACTGGTACAAAATTTTATTGAATTGGATTGAGGTGTCTTTAAAAAAAACACATGAAAATAAATGTCTAAAACCAGCGACTATACATGGGCGCTGGCTAAAACCAATTTTAGAAATTCGGAATTTAAAAGATATAATTTGCAATTCGAACACCAAAGAACCGTTTAAATTAATGACGTTCTAAACACAAAGCCATAAAACGCGCCCTCCGCGGTAATAGCGCTTCAATAAATACATCTAATCCTTGGAAAATATAGTATGGAGTGCTGCAATAAGCGAGGTTTTGTATAAATCTGCTTAATGGTAATGCAGTGGCAATAGACAAGCATCCACGCTGGCATCGGTTTGTATCGTAAATGTCGTCGTCTTTGCCTCACTGGCTGCTTGGCTGTTTGTTATTCGGCGGAAGTGAGTATTTGTATGGCATTTATTGTTCGTCCGCAAGTAGGATTTATGTGTAATTTTTTTTTGTTATTTACTAAGCTTCGCGTTATATTGGCTGGCAACCCAAATTTTAATATGTATTAGAGACTGTTGTACTTTTACGTAATAGATATTTTATTATTGTAGATTTAATTAGCTTAAGCATTCAGTATTATAATTCATTTATTTATTTACACTTTATATACAAAGAATATAAAAGCGGACTTAATGCAGAAGGCATGTTCTACCAGACAACCTTTTGGTGGTGGAGAGATTAAACAAGGTAGGTGTACACAACGAGAGAAGCTAGTGGACGAAACATCACCATGATAAAGCCTTACATCATTTATAAAAAAAAATATAGAAAATCGGATGAGTTTAAGAATTTATGTTATCTTTTCATGGGACAGTATGTGCGACCTTCATAATACGCTGCTGGTAGGATATCTTTTGTTACCGCCCGGATAGCGACCACCGTATGTACGTAAGGTGTTAAAGTATAGTGGGCCACGCAGGTGTGCCGCGTTCCTGGGTCAGCCTGTATATATCCGGCAAACAGGCCGGCATAATTGTGTCGACTGGCAAGGGATCATCATCTCTCGTCAGTCGGAACTCTGTCTGGATACCGTACTCAACTTACCATCACCAGTGGAGTCAATTTGCCGTTCCAGTTTAATAATAAAAAAGTGCCTGTTTCAACGAGAAGAGCGCAATGCAATCACACAACCCTTGTATTCAAATTTCCAAGTGGTGTTGTTACAGTTTATGAGCAGTATCTTACGCCAGACGCGCTGCTTCTTTGACATTCAGTTACTGAATAAACACAACTCATGCTCGTTTTGAAATCATTAGTTATTTAATCAAAATTATCTCTATAATCCTTTATCTCCTTTTACGTTACAAAATAATAACTGGCAACAAATAAAATATTTGAAAGTCGAACACCCTCAATCAAGTACCTATAGAAAGATGTTAAACATAATTACCCACAACAACCCAGGCATAAAACAAATCCAGTCCAAAAATATCGAACGCAAATATGTTGGTCAGAGAGACGTTGGCAAGCGTTTCCAGAAATTATTAATAGAAGACAGGTTAAGGGCGAAGCTTATAGCGTATCTCGTGTTCGGGCACGGATTTTTTATAGTATTGTAACCATTTTAAGTAGACCTGTCTGGAGGATATGTCGTGGCGAGGAGAGCTCATTTTATGTGTTATACCTAATAGTTATAATAGCGCAGCGACCATTTTATATTTATCTCTTTAAGGTATGGTAATCTTTTTTTTTTTTATGGCATTGAATGACGAGATGAGCATGCCGTTCGCCTGATGGTAAGCGATACGACGACCCATAAACAGTAGCAACACCATCCAGCACCTTGACTTACATATAATAAAGCAGTAGAACCGGTATGTCTGTACATTTCAAGAATTGTGATAAAAAAGGAAGGAGGTGACTAAAGAGTAATGGCACATAAATCAGCGATTTTTGAAATTCTTTTCTGTCTGCCTGTTTTTCTGTTTGTTTGCTACTGCACATATACAAAACGACTGAACAGATTTCTGAGATCGATAAAATTTGGTACACGGGTAGATCATGTCCTGGATTAACACATAGGCTACTTTTATTCCGGGAAAATATAAAGCGGGACTTTTATCCCGGATTTTCTTTTCGCGCGGGTGGAGCCGCCAGCAAAAGCTAGTACGTAATAATGAGATGAGATGCCTTTTTATTACTCTTAAAAGATTTTAAAGTTTCATTTAAGTTCTATAGTAAACTACTAGATGTAAGAGTCCGTCTGGGCCAGTGTAACTACTGGACATAATGAAACTTAACATCTTATGTCTCAGGATGACGAGCGAAGTGGAATGCCACACAGTACTTTGTAACTCAAGGTGCTGGATGGTGTTGCTACTGTTTATGGGTGGTCGTATCGCTTACCATCAGGCGAACGGCATGCTCGTCTCGCCATTCAATGCAAAAAAAACACCAAATTTTTAGGTGACGGAATTCTTGGTAAGAACCAAAGAGTTGACTAGTAAGTTAGACCTAATAGGATTCACGATATGCTATAGATCCTTACGAAAGCGGAATCCAAATCGAGAAGGCGGATATACTCATTGCCCTTTTGACAATCTACGCACTAATAAAAAAAAAATCGGGTTCTACAATACTTATATCTATAATCTCAATTTTATGCGGATCCGTTTCGTTCAGTGTCTGCGCTTTATTGCAACAAACAATGTCACAAACCTTCATATTAACTTTCACAAACCTTTTTCGGAGCAGTAGTAATCAATTAGGGGAAGATTGACATCTATGAACTGGGTTTTAAAATATCTACTGTCATTCATACGATAGATTACCAGCGAGTAATGTACAGTCAGCAGCATAAATATCTGTACAAAATCAAAATTTCAAATCGCCTATATAGGCATTAAGTTAAGCTGAAATATTTTTTCTTCATTTGAAGTAAAGTAAATACCTTTCATTTTATTTTTGTGAAGAGAAAAATAAGATTAGTAAGAACACAAAAGTATGTAGGCAATTTGAAATTTTGAATTTGTTCATGTACTTATGGTGCTGACTGTACAAATTATAATTTTATGACTGCCTCGCTAGCGTAGTTGTATTGAGTGCGCCGTACGACTATCGCGTTAAGGTCTCGGGTTCGATTCCCAGGTCAGGAAAACTGCAAAGGTGATATTAGGTTTTTCTACTCAGTATCAGCCCGGAGTCTGGAAATGTGCCCAGACAATGACAATAGTCACACTTATTACATGGGAACTAACTTACGAAATGTGGATGTGTTAGGCCTCTACCTACACCTGTAAATAGAAAAAGGCGTGATGCTATTTATATATGTACAAAGTGTACTATGGCACCTGAAAACACGTAACCGACAACTTCAGTATCCGGATAATCGATTTCAAAATTCACGCGCTATCACGAGAGCGGTTATTTTACTTCTGAAATACAGCCTATTCCAAGCCTTCAAAAAGCCTGCTCTTTTATGCCATCCCTCCCCTTCAATGGTTGTATGATTACTTGTTTTCTACAAGAACTTAGATTCCAACCATTACATTTCGTTCTTCATATCTGATATCTACGCATATCCATCTCAACCCCGGACCTTTTAGAATATAGAAAAGTCAAAGTCATTTATGTTATCGTTTTGACACATCCATCATCGTGGAGTTTTCGAAGTTAATCTTCGGTTAATGTAGCATTACTAATGGTTTCAGCGATAGTGTTCATGATATGCTACGATAATTACGATTATATGTTTTATAGTAAGTTCCGCATACTCACGCCTTGTGCCTATCCCAGGAGGGGTAGGCAGAGGCGCAACTAGTGCACCCACTTTTCGCCGTGCGTATTCCGTCCCATGATGTGATAGAGGGCGAGCCTATCGCCATATCGGGCACAAATTCCAGACTCCGAGCTGATACTAATTAGAAAAATCCAATATCACTTTGCCCGACCCGGGAATCGAACACAAAACCTCAGCATTGCAGTCGTACCGTAATAAAACTACGTCACTGAGGCAGTATAGTAAGTTCACAGTCACATAACAAATAGTATTTTTAAGAGTGTCTTACCATACCAGCCTTGTATTATATACTGCTTACTGCTGAGCACGGGCCTCCTCTACTACGAGAGAGTTTCGGCCTTAGTCGTATAGGCCGTCCGTTCCACTCCCAACTAGGCTATAGCCGCTTTTGACAATAGACAACAGGTGTTAACTAAAAACAACTAAGTAAAATTACTAGTATCTTTTTCAAAGTATAAAGTTTATAGATAACACCCTTATAATACCTAACCTATACAATACATGACTCTTTAACCCAAACGGTTCACAGAGGACCAAGAAAGGGCAGCACCTTTTTCGAAGGGCCTTTTTAAACAAGCTCACAAAAATAGGTCGCGCATAAACTTGTCACATTAGTAGGGGCACAATTTAGGATTATAAAGGGTCTGAAAGATTTATTTTTCACAAATTTCTGAAAGGACAGAATTATTTAATAAAACACAATGTTGGAGATTGTTTAAGTGATTTGGAAAGGCCTTTATGTTGTTCAATTTTGGAAGTTGAAATCAAAGTTTTAAGGACGGTAAAAAAAATCAGTTTGTATGGATACGGAACATTTTTTGTTCATAAAACTGGCATTATTGTGTCGGACTGCGAGGGGTTATAATCTCTAGTCAGTCGACACTGTCTGGATCTTTCTCCGCTTACCATCGGGTGCAGAAGGGTCACTTTGCTGTATGAAAAAAGACTTTATGACGAGACAAGTTAATCGTTCTGATGGGCAAGACTAATAAGATTTTTTAATTCATTGTAGAAAAAATCCCTCCAAGTACCAATAATTTACCAAAAAAATCTCTCGCATCCACACGATATTGATCACCCACTTATGTCATCATATTTATAAAACTACTAGACGATCGCTCTCGGCTCCGCCCACGTGAATGAGATTTTCCAGGATAAAAGTCCCGCTTTAAATTTTCCCGGTATAAAAGTCGCCTATGTTACTCGCTGATAATGTAGCTTTATATATATGTCCAATAGTTTTTCAGCCTTATTCATAAACATTTTAAAAACCAATTTTAGTTATCGAATGTTTTGTCTTCTTCGAACGAATTATAATTGAGTTTGAAGGAAGGAGACAAAACACTCTATAACTAAAATAGGTTTATACACTGTTTATGAATAAGGCCGTTTCAGTTTATTCGTTACAAACATACAAAAATACAAATCTTTCCTCTTTATAATATAAGTAAAACTATATCAAAGCATTCGTTCCACATACCGACCAAACACTAAAAAGGCAGACCACTCAAGAGACAAAGTAATGGTCCACGAAGAGAATTTCCATAGACAAGTGGCAGTTATATTGTCGGATAATGTGTTTGCTCTCCTCTACACCTCCGGCTGCAAATTGACCATCAAACGTACGTGACAGTGTTTGTATAAAGCTCCATTTTCATGCGCCGAGCCGGAATGTACCTCTAGTATGTGATGTGGAAATTTTGTGTAGAATTTAATTTCGTCGCAATGATTAGGTATTTTTGAATTATGGAACACACACACATACACACATGCCTTTTAACCTCGAAGGAGTAGGCATAGGCGCAACTAGTCCCATGATGTGTGGGAGTGTGCCTATAGCCATATCGGGCACAAAGTCCGGGCTGATACTGAATTATAAAAGTAATCCTATTATTGTAAAAGGTTTTTCCTATCTGTTTGATAAAGTACAGTTTTGTATATTTCTCACAAACAGTGCGGAAGCATTTATGTCCGGTTAGACTCGGCAGTAATTCTCAAAGTGGGCAATAATGTCCCCTCGTGAGCGCTGGAGGCTTTCATTAGTAAGAATGGTGGATTAGGCATTACTAAGGATGTAAGTTTTAATTCAGAAAAATAAAACTTATAAGAAACACAAGGTATATTTGAAATACCTAGACGCCTAGAAAATAATTTATTCTGAAAGTAAGCAGTGAACGTTTGAGTACTTATGGGCTAGAAAAACACTTAATGTCCCAGCCCGAAGACTACAGCGTAGTATCATCTAGTATTTTCATCACATTTAAAAACGATCATTAAACAGTCACAAGATACAAAGTCAACCTAAAGAGGCACCTATATCTTCAAAGGTTTACCTCATCGTTACCTTGTCTAGTGTACACGGTCTCGTGTAGTTTTATAGATATTTTAAAGTGTTTCCTATGCGAATGGCTTCTACAATTGCCTGACATTTCCGCGAAGTGTTCAGGGTCGGCTACGTGCGTTTCAAAAACCCTTTTAGATATATTCTTAGAGTAGATTAATTATTTGTGCTATGTTTTGGTAAAACCTGTCAGCGATTTTAGTAGTTTTGAACATAGAGACAAGTCTGCTAACCCGCACTAGGCCAGCGTGGTAGACTAAGGCCTAAACTCTCTCAGTTGTAGAGGAGGCCCGTGCTCAGCAGAGGGCAGTATATAATACAGGGCTGGTGTGGTATGTTATGGTATGGAACATAGAGACGAGCAAGTCGCTCGCTTGATGGTTAGTGCTACGACTGAGCGACGAGGATGAGCAATAGCAATACCGCCTGACATTTTGAATTGTAACTATCCCAGCTCGTCTTTCGCGAAAAACCTATAACGTTGTATAATTATGTATGTCATAATATATTTTAGCCAAAATAATAAACTATTTTATTTATATTAATAACTGTCTTATGTTTACATATAATAATACAGCAGAACCCGATGTGTCTTTGTAATGAAAGGAATGTAATAAAAATGAATGGTCGCTAAAGAAGAGTTATACAACGCAAATCAGCGATTTTAAGAATTCTTTATTATTGTAGCACTTCAACATAAAAACATACTTTCTAACACTCATTGTACGAAGTACATAGAGAATAAAAAAAACTGGCAGATTTTTGTATCTAAAGACGTAACATAACACACACAGAACGTATACCCAGATAATATTTGAGGCACCAATAACCCTCAAAATGAGTATTAAATCAAACGCTTCACTTACTTTTTGGATGAACGTTTAATATCCAATTTCGTTGCCGGTATAATAACATAATACTATAAATTTAAGGCTTCAATAAAGCTATGTATACTCTGTAATAAAATTCAAAGTATTATCTAATATACGATTGGATAATGTGGGGTTGAATCAAACGAATTTTCTGCATACTTTCAGCGGATAGGAATTTTAAGACGCGCGTACACTGTCCGTTGCGGGCTTTGGTTTATTGTTTGTTATTAAAATTTTAGAGACGTTTTCGAATGCAGAATTAGTGATTTTATTAGACTTATGTAGCAAATCTTGATAGTTAATATACACACACACACTCACGCCCTCTATCCCCGAAGGGGTAGGCAGAGGCGCAAGTAGTGCACCCACTTTTCATGATGTAATGGGGGGCGAGCCTATCGCGATATCGTGCACAAATTCCAGACTCCGGGCTGATACTGAATATAAAAACCCAATATCACTTTAGTCAACCCGGGGATCGAACCCAAGACCTCAGCTTTGCAGTCGTACCGTAATACAACTACGCCACCAAGGCAGTCCGTTATATGATAATATATTTTATTTTATTAAATACAATAGCTGCTACTACCAATTATAAATATAAAAAATTGTAAAGCCACGCCATTGACATCTGTCGACCGTATAGCGAGGCTGGTTCAGCCAGGGTAGTACCACTGTCTTCCCTAAACAAACTCAAAGTGATAGCTCATTGCATTTCGTTAAGTAAGCTACTGGTGTTCGGATATATCTTTTATCCGCCCGGATAGCGACCACCGTCCAAAAGGTTCTAACCCGCTATAGTGGCCCACGTAAGTGTGTTGGTCACTGGGATCAACCTGCGTATATCCGGTTCTAACAGGCCGGCATAATTATTTCGACAGGAAAATGATAATCATAAGTCAGTCAACAGTATGGACCCACCCCCGCAAGCCATCGGTGTGTATAAAAAAAAAGTGTGTTTGTACTTATGTACACGCGTTAGAAGTTATACTTCTTTGGCGTAACAAGATAAAAATCTTTTTAAATAACGCGCCAAAAGAAGTATAACTTCAATATCTTTCGCCTTATTCTACGTTCAAAATTCAAAACTAATGTTGACTATAGCTAACTTCAGGGTGTCGGTTTTTCTAAGTTCAAAATTCAAAACTAAAATGTTGACTATAGCTAACTTCAGGGTGTCGGTTGTTCTTGAAGGTGTGCGCGCGCATCGTAAAAATATACTCTCGTCATTTTTCCCTAACGCGCCAAAAGAAGTATAACTTCAAAAATATCCCAAATCCAAATTTTTCCCATCCCTTTTGTGTACCACAATTCCATGACCGCACTACGACATATCAAATTAATTGACGCATAATTATTCCAAAAGTGTCTATTGATGTGTGATGACAACTCACTTTGCAGTCTACGCCTCCTCGAAATAGTTGAACCGTAGCCAAAATTACCTGCTCTCCGCAATTTGCGTTGTGAAGTACACTGACGTACTTCCGGTTTGTTAAACATTCCAAAATGTTTTTGTTTTTTTTTTATTTTGAATTTTTCGTGGAGTTTTATTCTTTGTTGAGATCTGGGGAGTTTATACCTGAGCGTAGTCCTCGAACGTTATTTATTGATAGATTTTCTTTAATGTTTTATTTTATGTTTTGTCACTTTGTTAAACTATCAACTGATAGTTCATATCGACTGCTTCTAGTAATATTACTTTTCTAGGTATAGCTATTTTGGTGTCAACTCTTTCTGGGACTACATTCGATTTTTAGTGTGTAAATATTATTTTGATAAGAAACATTATCTTGAATACGATTATTCTGGAATTTGACTTCTTTTATAAATAAGAAACGGAGCTGTGCGGCTCAATACAGGATATTTAAATATGCATTTATTTCCAATTTAGGAAACCACTGTGGCGTCTCCATGGTTGGACCCACAATAGTAATTGTTATTAGTTTCAGACTTGTCGGTTAAACAGCGACATGGCCCGACAACGGAGCGGTCACCCTACACCGAGGACCGGTTACCTGCCCCCGCACGCCGCGCGTCTTGCACCGGGCCGCCAGCGGAGCCCCGGGAGCTGCGCAGACGCAGCGGCCGCCACACAGTTAACCGCAACCTTTCTCCGGGACTACACGTCATTTACTCGCGCTATTCGTTTTGCTTTCCGCTGTAATTATTGTAAAATATAATTTATTGGGACGTTACGTGTGCTGTATAATTTCACACCAAACATACCCAAAAGTGGTGACCCCGACGTGATACGTTCCGACGTGATACGTTCCGACGTGATACGTTCCGACGCGATTTGTCCCAACGCGACGTAGAAGTAGGAGTAGGCAAAATACGTTACGCGACGCCACCGAAAGTTCTGGAACCGGCGAGGTCAAGTCAAGGGCGTTCAAAGATTTCGTCCCGACGCGTTACAATTTTTTTTTTCCCCGATCCAACGATGATGGGCGAGAGTTCGAAGACAACGAAGTCGGCGACGCAGGAGAATTTCGTGGAAGCATTAGCTGCAGCTTTGGAGACAGCGGAAATAGCGAAGGTTAGAGTACGTGTACCCCCATTTTGGCCCGAAAAACCAGCCGTATGGTTTGCACAGGTAGAGGCTCAGTTTGCTCTTTCAAATATTACTGCAGATGCCACAAAATATTTTACTGTTGTGGGCAATCTTGAACCTGCTATTATGGAGCAGTTAGAAGATATTGTTGAGAACCCACCCGCTTCTAACAAATATGAAAAACTTAAAACCGAACTAATTAAGCGTTTGTCAGTTTCTCAGGAAAAAAAGGTGCGGCAACTCCTTGTTCACGAGGAGCTTGGCGATCGGAAGCCATCGGCATTCCTGAGGCATCTGCAGAGTTTAGCTGGCCGTGGGGTACCAGACGATTTTTTACGTACCATTTGGACCAGCCGCCTACCCACAAATGTACAGGCAATAATTGCATCGCAAGCCAATACTCCTTTAGAAGCTGTTGCGGAGCTAGCTGATCGAGTTTTGGAGATTGTTCCGGTGAATCCAATAGCCCAGGTCGCGAGTGCATCATCCTCTTCTGGGAACATACTTGAGGTAATGCGTAATGAAATAGCTAGTCTCACGCGGAAGCTCGATGATTTGTCTACGAAGGTTGAACGTCAATCCCGTGCCGCTGATCAGCCAAAAAGAGGACGTTATCGAAGAAATTCCCGTTCTAGTAGTCGTACCCGTGGGAACCCGTTCAAGGTAGTAGACAATAAGAGGTTATGTTGGCACCATTACAAATTTGGAAATAAGGCCCATACGTGTTCATCACCGTGTGATTACAAATCGGAAAACTACCCTGCCAGTCGCTAATGACGGCGAGCGATTGTTGCAGCATTTCCAGCCGTCTGTTTGTTAAAGACCTCCATTCTAGAAGACTTTTTCTCGTAGATACCGGTTCCGATATTTGCGTGTACCCACGCAGTTATTTAAATGAGCAGAGGATGCGTGTTAATTTTGAATTGAGTGCAGCTAATAATACCGTTATATCCACGTACGGGTATATTCATTTGAAGCTGAATTTAGGACTGCGACGAGATTTTAGCTGGAATTTCATTGTTGCTGAGGTTACGAAGCCTATTATTGGGTATGATTTTCTTTCCCATTACCAATTGTTAGTCGATTGTCATAACTCCAGGTTAATAGACGGAATTACTAAACTTTTTGTTGATGGGGCGATTGCTAATACGGCAATACCCAGCATAAAAACCATAACAGGTAATTCGAAGTACCATGAGTTATTAAGAGAGTTCCCAGGTATTTTACGTCCACCAGGATCACCTAGGGAGGTACGGCATTCGACCATACACTATATTAATACCACACCTGGTCCACCTGTTTTCTGTAAAACTCGAAGGTTAGCGCCAGATCGGTTAAAAATAGCTAAAGCGGAATTTGAAAATATGATTCAGGAAGGAACAGCTCGTCGTTCCCGTGGACCGTGGGCATCACCTCTTCACCTCGTGCCGAAGCATGACCAGAGTTGGAGACCTTGCGGAGACTATCGAGCATTAAATGCGAGGACAGTGCCGGACAGGTATCCAGTGCGCCATATAGAAGATTTTTCTCAACATTTACATGGTTGTACTATTTTTTCTGTTGTAGATTTGGTCAAAGCTTATCAACAGTTGCCAGTCAATCCTGCTGATGTGGAAAAAACAGCTATCACGACACCATTCGGTTTGTTCGAATTCCCTTTCATGCCATTTGGGTTACGGAATGCCGCACAGACATTCCAGCGATTTATGGATGGGTTAGTACGTGATTTTGATTTCTGTTATCCGTATATCGACGATCTTCTTATTGCTTCTAGAAGTGCCCAGCAGCATGAAGAGCATCTTCGAATGTTGTTTGCACGTCTCGAAGAGAATGGAGTCGTAGTTAACGTGGCGAAGTGCAAATTCGGTCAGTCCCAAGTAACGTTTTTGGGTTACACTATCTCGGCCGATGGGGTACAGCCGTTAGAAGAGAAGGTGCAGGCTATCCAAGAGTTCCCAACGCCTCAGACGGTTAAAGGTTTGAGAAGATTCTTAGGGATGCTAAACTTTTACCGCCGTTTTTTAAAAAATGCAGCTGAGTTACAGGCACCTCTAAACGACTTGCTGGCTGGACCAAAGATGAAAGGTTCAAAACCAGTAAATTGGACTCCAGACCTCTTAAAGGTTTTCGAACATTGTAAGCGTAGTCTTTCTGATGCAGTTTTGTTGGTTCATCCTGTTCCCGAGGCACCGTTAGCGTTAGTAGTAGATGCATCTAATGTTTCTATAGGAGCCGTGTTGCAGCAGAGGGTAAATGGCATATGGCAACCGTTGGCATTTTATTCGAAGAAGATGAGTCCTACACAACAAAAATACAGCGCTTATGATCGAGAACTACTTGCAATTTATGAAGCTGTTAAGCATTACCGTCACATGTTAGAAGCTCGTTGTTTTACTATATATACCGATCATAAGCCGTTGATATTCGCATTTAAACAGAAAGACCAAAAAGGTTCACCAAGACAGATTAACCAATTATATTTTATTTCTCAGTTCTCGACGGACATACAGCATATCTCGGGGCAGGACAACCAGGTGGCGGATGCTTTATCCCGTATCGAGGCAGTCACTGCACCAGTGGATATTGAAGAACTGGCCCGTTCGCAGCGTGATGACCCTGAACTACAGGAATTACTTAAGAGTAAGACTTCGCTACGGTTGGTGCAAACGCAAGTGCCAGATTCAAATACACAAATTTATTGTGATGTTTCTGTGACTAAACCCAGACCTTTTGTAACAGCTGCCCATAGACGTCGCGTGTTCGAGATCCTTCATAGTCTCAGCCATCCTGGAGCAAGGTCATCTATTAAGTTGGTCAGTGAACGTTTTGTTTGGCCTTCCCTTCGTAAAGATGTCCGCGCTTGGGTTAGAGAGTGCATTCCTTGCCAGAGGTCTAAGGTAACAAGACATACCGTGTCACCCATTGCTAAATTTGATCTGCCGGATGCTCGTTTCGCAGAAGTCCATATGGACTTGATAGGACCACTTCCAGTGTCGTCAAATTTTAAATATTGCCTTACTCTGATTGACAGGTTTACCAGATGGCCCGAAGTAATTCCGCTTCCTGACATGACTGCGGAGACTGTGACGAAAGCCTTCGTGTCAGAGTGGATCGCTCGGTATGGTTGTCCGAAGAAGGTAATAACGGACCAAGGTAGACAATTTCAATCATACTTGTTCCAAAATTTAGCCAAAACCTACGGCATCAAGTTAGCGAGAACCACTGCCTACCACCCAGCCTGCAATGGCATGATTGAGCGTTTGCACCGTACTCTGAAGGCTGCTGTGATGGCACACGGAGACAAGGATTGGGCAAGTATCCTTCCTATAGTCCTTTTAGGATTGCGTACCGCGTGCAAGGATGAGATGAACTGCTCGCCTGCAGAGCTGGTGTTTGGGGAGCAACTACGTATCCCAGGCGAATTTTTCACGGCCACGTCTGACAAGGTACAGTACCCAGACTTTGTCAGTCGCTTACGTAGAAAGATGTCCGATTTACGACCATGCCCTGCTACGGATCATTCTAACAATAGAATATTTATATTTAAAGATTTAGATAGTGCTACGCACGTATTTTTGCGCCAGGATCTGCTTCGCGGATCACTTGAGCCGCCTTACACAGGTCCACATAAAGTTATTTCTAGAAACCCTAAAACTATTGACATTATAGTGAATAATAAAATTGTCAAAGTCTCTATAGACAGGGTTAAGCCAGCACACATATGGCGTGATGACATAAAAGTATCTGAGCAAAGTAATATGCAAAATACACAAAAAGGAAGAGTGACTAGATCAGGTCGTAAAGTACATTTCCCTGATAGGTTCAGTCCTTAAAATTACCTTTTTTATTAGTAAGGGGGTCCTGTGGCGTCTCCATGGTTGGACCCACAATAGTAATTGTTATTAGTTTCAGACTTGTCGGTTAAACAGCGACATGGCCCGACAACGGAGCGGTCACCCTACACCGAGGACCGGTTACCTGCCCCCGCACGCCGCGCGTCTTGCACCGGGCCGCCAGCGGAGCCCCGGGAGCTGCGCAGACGCAGCGGCCGCCACACAGTTAACCGCAACCTTTCTCCGGGACTACACGTCATTTACTCGCGCTATTCGTTTTGCTTTCCGCTGTAATTATTGTAAAATATAATTTATTGGGACGTTACGTGTGCTGTATAATTTCACACCAAACATACCCAAACCACCTTCCAAATATATTCAATGTAAATTCGCCTTTACATCAAGTCTGCGAATTTACAAAGGAAATTCCGGCTGCAGTGAGCTTACTTTAAAATATTAAGACCACTTTAAAGCTAATATTCAGGCAATGCATATTAAAAATACATTTAAATTTTCCTTCACCAGCTAAGATTTTCATGATGTAAATTTTCTTCGACGTAAGTATTAATACATGAATGAATAACTAGATGTTCATAATATAAATTTTCTTTAACGAAATAATATATGGACGAAAGTAATTTCATTTACTAGAGTATGCTTATAATTACATCAAAATTATATACAAGAATTCTCTTTCACCCAGACACGTGCAAATATTAAAGGTATTACACAGTCTCTTGACCATGTCAACAGTCTTTGTAATGAAATATAAATATCAGAAATAAAGACTATTTTTCTTTACTCCAAAAACACCTATTTTTATCGACAATAGGCAAAGGAAACACAAAAGGCGGCTCAATGAATTTCACACAAAAAGATTATTCCAAATAAAAGAGGAATAAAAATAAACGTCCTCTAGATAGTACCGGTCGGATTACAAAAGTACACCTCCAAACATCGACAATGACACTGCCCACCCACTTCAGAACACGCGTGATGTTTCATAAAAAGTATCTTGTTTATAATTCGCGTATGTCCTAATTTAGTTTCGCGCAACATGACCGAATGTAAGATGGGTTAAATATATAACGTCATTATATTAAGAGATCAGTAGTACAATAAAAAAATAAACTTTAGTTTGAAGCGAGTCCACTACGATAGAAAACGGCGCGAATCAATCTTCGCAAAAATACAAATGTGTTTGCGTCACTGCCTTGTTGGCACAGTTGTATGGCGTGGGCTGTACGACATCGCTCTGAGGTCTTGGATTCGAATCTAGGGTCGGGCGAAGTGATATTAGGTTTTCTGTTCATATCAGCTCGGAGTATGGAATTTGTGCCCGATATGTCGAGAGGCTTGCCCCTATCACATCATGGGACGAAATACACATGGCTAAAACCGGGCATGCACTAGTTGTGACTCTGCCTAACCTTTCGGAAATAAAGGGGCGAGAGTGAATATGTTTGTGTAAAACTAAAATTATCATAATTTACGAAAATACGTGACAATGTTGCAGTTTTGGATGTCAGAAGTGAACGCAGAAACAGCTTAGCCGATAGATAGATCATGTCCTGAACATGGCTACTTATTATCATTGGAAATTACAATGGGAATTTTATATTGGAAATGGTCTTGAACGCAGGCGGAGCGGCCGGTATATATCAGCTCCATACTGTAGGCAGATTCAGACCCTATAAATAATCCGGTACAAACAGGCCGGCATAATTGTATCTACTGGCGAGGGGTAATCGTCTCTCACCAGTCGACATTCTATTTGGACTCCATTCCGCTTAACATCGGATGCAGTGCGGTCACATTACGTGCCGTATAAAGGAAATATATATTTTTAGTGTGGCTCTGGTACTTAAATCGAAGCGGCGATTACCTAGTTGGGAGTGGAACGGACTGCCAAAACGAATGTCCGCAGGTTCAAAACTCAAGGGCACGTACCTCTGACTTTTCTAAAGACGTGTGTATTGTTTGTATCGCTTGCTTTAACGGCGAAGAAAAATATCGCCAGGAAACCGTCATACTTGAGACGCTCTCTATAAAAAAATCGAAGGTATGTGAAGTCTGCCAACCCGCAATAGGCCAACGTGGTGGACTAAGGCCTAAACCCTATCAGTTGTAGAGCAGGTCCATGCTCAACACTGGGCAGTATATAATACAGGGCTGATATGGTGGTGGTGGTAGTACTTAAATCTCATCTTTTAATCGAATTAATAACTGAAGTATCCATCTTCAATCACATTACTTTCTTTACCATCATGCCCTACTGTATCTCTTGTTATTGTGTATATAATGTAAACAAATTAGAGGAGAGAAAAGCAAAAATAACAGGTTATATTTAGCAGCGTGATGTAGCGAATATTTCAATAACAAAAATATTTTTTACAGCGATGCGTGGAGGTTATGACATTATTGAGTTTTTGGCAGAGTTTACATAATAGTGTTTTTAATTGAATGACGAAATGTATGAGCATGTATAGTATCAAGATGAAAGATCTTTAGTATAAATCCCTTCAGTTTCCTCGTCATTGTGAAACATTTGCTGTTTTATTATACTCAGAATTGATCACAATCTGACATAGTTATGCAAACAAGAACCAACCCATAACAATGTAATACAGACACACACACACTCACGCCTTTTATAACCGAAGGAGTAAGCAGAGGCGCAACTAGTGCACCAACTTTTCACTGTGCGTATTCCATCCCATGATGTGATAGGCGGCGGGCCTATAGCCATATCGGGCGCACATTCCGGACTCCGGGCTGGTACTGATTAGAAAAACCCAATATCACTGTGCCCGACCCAGGAATCGAACCCAAGACCTCAGCACTGCAGTCGTACCGTAATACCATACGCTACCGAGGCAGGCAGTCACAATATAATATTTTCCATTATTTGAAGTTTAGATTACCCAAATTATTATTTTATAAATCAACGAGTAAGTAAGTAAATTGATGCTTAGCGGCAGCTATGGGTTCGTTAAAAAATATCTAGACGGAACTTAGACTGTACTAGATAAAGAACCTTCTAATTTATAACTTAAAATTTTCTTATATATTTTTGTAAGGTATAATTAATTCTCGTAAAAATGTTGTATTTATTTGTAAAATCACTATTAAATACAATTGAAATACTTTGTACTACAGTTTATAAAACGCGTTTTTCAGGATCTTTCCCTCTGTCAAAGGTATAAGATCAAATGATCACGCACACGTTTATAGAATCATATTGGTGTGCGTAAAACGGGAAAGCATCGAATATTTATTTTTGTATGTGGATAAATGCTCTGAAATGGGTTCATATCGTACTTTCAGTTTAGTAGTGACACTGAGTGACTGAATTTTGTTCGCGTCAGAAGACGAATGGTGCGTCCATTTCAAATGGTCTAAGTTCTCAAACTACACACACTGCAGGCAGTAAAAACTGTTAATGATTATAGTAAACTATGAATATAATATATAACACGGTCGACTTATCACTTAACCCATTCGTCTCTCATTCATCATCATCATCAGCCACACGACGTCCACTGCTGAACATAGGCCTCCCCCAAATATTTCCAGACGGACCTGTCAAAAGCGGCCCGCATCCAGCGTACTCCTGCGACCTTTATCAAGTCGTCTGTCCACCTTTGCAGGTGGACGGGCGACGCTGTGCTTGCCAGTACGTCCGTCTCTGAATTGTAAAAAAAAAACAGTTTCCATATTTGAGCAATTTAATGCCAAAAAATCTGACGAGCAAAACCTAATGCTTTGACAGCGCGAATTTGAACGCAATTCCGATAATCGACCACTTGTCCATATTCCGACCACGTTCGGCACACAATGAAATGTTTTCGATGTTTTCAGTTCGGCCAATAATCTCTCTATTCTAAGCATTCTCACTAATATTTGCTATTCTCTGTGAAGCGTGATGGGAATTTACGTGACTCATGCGGATTATCGCTTGATTTCATAAAAGAATATGTGAACGTCAAGTCGATGGAGCGTGAAAAGCAACAGCGACACTTAGACCGGGTTTTTTCAACTGTGGTTAGGGTAATCATCTGTGTTATTAAGCTGGACGCGCTCGCAGAGCTTCGAGTACTCCGGCGCGGCGTGGTGCGTGAGGCCTGAGGCGTAAGGCGTGAGGTGCTGCGAGTTCGTCCAGCTTAATAAGATCCGGAGAAAAAGATAACCACGGTTGGTAAAACAGGGCCTAACTAATTTGTATTACATTATTAATTTATAGTAAATGCTAAGGCTCGGTAGTTTCATCCGTGGTCAGGTCAGACTGTTATCACACTGGCAAATTGCAAGTGAATTCACAGCGAGGCGTAGGCGCTGCGGGCTCTTCCAGTGTAATAAGACCGTTAACTGTACTTGACCACGGATTAATCAAAACGGGTTAAGTGATGTACTGTGCACGCGATCCTGAAATATTTGTGTTAAAGCTCATAATTCCCAGTAATTACACTTGCTTTAACGTTTTTAAGCCATAAAGTAGATACTACTCTGCTAAAGTAGATAAATCAACTTGGAATGAAATTATAAGTCATTTTTTACGCAAGTTATTATAATTATATCTCGTACTAGTATTGCTCGCGGCTCCGCCCGCGTGAAAAGTTTTTCTGGGATACAAATATTTTCACGGGATAAAGAGCCTGTAGCATTCAAGAGTGATGTAGCTTCCTATTAGTGAAAGAATTTTCAAAATCGGTTCAGTAGTTCCTGAGAGTAGCGCGTTCAACCAAACAAACTCTTCAGCTTTATAATATTAGTATAGATGAAAAGCCAACAAAAAAAAAACTATTGAAATAAATACCATAAGTACACTGGAAATAAATAAATAGGTAATTATACTTTTTATTTATTTTTTAATTAGGAAATTCATAATTTATTTTGGTAAGTTCAATAAATAGCTGGTAATATTGACAATGTGTATTTCGGAACTGTCTTTTGTTTTAATACCTCCCCTCGTATTACGAACCCTCTCATACGAAAGGCCGCCTGTAATACGATTTAAGTCTGCGCATGTCTGATTTTTGATCCTAAAACGATTTGCAACAGATTGAATACGTAAGTGAAAAAATATTGCTCCGACACCCCTAAATTGTAGATATGTTCGTGAAAAATATCTTCGTCAACACTTTACGATTTGATATTAAGTGGCTTGCGTTATATGTCTCAAAATTTCATGTTTACAGGATTATTTTTACATTGCAATATTAAACGAAACTACATCATTTTTAGCTCTGCTAACATTTTACCAAAAATAATCCATGAATAACGAATATTTTCACCAAAAATTCCGGTTGTAGTTTTTAAATTTTTTGATCATTTTGTAGTTTAATCCGAATATGCTGTGTGCGTTAGTGTATTTCTGACTGAAAATGTGATGTTGCCGCTCCAACAAATTCTCTTGGAATAGTAATAGTGATGTTAGGGCGTCTAAAATTAAATTGACATTAAATTTATATTTATATTGATCGAAACTAACACTTTTAATTTTACATCTATAATTACATAACATATTACAAAGTGTTATTTTTATATCGACAAGCATGTAGTATCAATTATTATCGCAATGTCCAAATGACCCTGTATAATCCATAAAATTTAACTACATCCATTGAAATTATGATACTTAATGAGTCAGGTGATAATAAGCATGTGGTATATCATAATCATCAGCCACGTGACGTTCACTGCTGAACATAGGCCTCCTCTAAAGTTTTACAGACGTAACTGTCAAAAGCGGCTTGCATCCTGTGGTATATACCATACCATACCAGCCCTGTATTATATACTGCCCACTACAGAGCAGGGACCTCCTCTACAACTGAGAGGGTTAAGGCCTTAGTCCACCACGCTGGCCTAGTGCGGGTTGGCGGACTTGACATGCCTTCGAAATTCAGAGAACTTCTCAGGTATGCTGGTTTCGTCATGATGTTTTCCTTCACCGTTAAAGCGAGCGATAATTCACAAAGAATACACACATAACTTTTTTTTCATTTTAGAAAAGTCAGAGATATGTGCCCTTGGGTTTTGAAACTGCGGACATTCGTCTCGGCAGTCCGTTCCACTCCCAACTAGGCTATCGCCGCTATATAGAATGTTGTAATTAGAAATTCTAGATCGAGTTACTTTTTGAGAATATATGTAGCATTTACAAGACGCATAGCGTGTTTTTCTCAGTCAGTTGCATAGGAAAGAAAATAAATTCCGTTAGCGTCTGTTCGCACTCAGTGTGCCAACACCCTTATAGCTAGCTACTGTACTGCAAGTTTGTCTAAAACAAAAGCGCGGACGCCACGACGGTTAAACAGTTCATTTCCTTTTAAATTCCGCAGCGCTGTTTATAAAGAGTCTTTGAGATCGCTGTACCTCCACGTGTAGTATGAACTTGAATTTATAACATTTATATACTTTTTATTTAATTAAATGTTATGATTAACTTGTAATAATATTACAATAGTCCAATATTTTAAAATAAATCCTAAATAGTACTCGTCATTATATTATTAGATCATGATATACTAACTACAAAACACCAAGAAATACTCTTGCTATAATATAGGTATTTCTTACGTACGTGGGTACGCCATTTCCATATTCCACGTGGCTTATATACTTTTGACGTATTCTATATATGGAACACATCCTGCAGAATGGAAGCAAATATAGACAAAAAGATGCAAAATCCTACAGCCAATTTATACTTGACATACTCATTTAATTAATATTGTTATTTTCTGCATGGAGTCAGAAATTTTTGCCCGGATAGGCGCACACTTTATCACATTTTGTGGCAGAATACACTTGGCGGGTACACTACTTGCACCTCTGCCTACCCCTTCGAAGATAGAAGGCGTGAGTGTATAAATATAAAACATCCATCGAAAGATCTTAAAAATGTGCCAAGTCCATAGTTTCAGTGGAAGTGCACACTAGTCTCTGTGCGCTCCTTTTACCTCCGAGTCGGATTTTATTGAACTCTCCATAAAGGTAAGTACAAAAAGTCAAAAGTCTGATGCATTCTGATTCAGACGGGAACTTTGTGTTCCAAATCAACTGTTGTAAATAGCGAGTTTATGAAAGCTTCGCAACTTTATGTCTTACTTTTTGCCTTAACTTAGTTTTTAGAACGGAAAAGCTTTTCTTAAAGATAGCGCTTGCTATCAACTGTTTTAAAAACAACTTGATGAGCCGGCTGTGATCAAAACGTGCGGATTCCATTCGCTCTCAGAGGAAACTGTGATCAAATATTTGTTCCATACCTGGGTTTGGTGGCAGCGTCTGTCGTAGTTCTTGATATTTGTCAAGTGATATATTTGTAGTCAAGTGACTATTTTATATTTTTTTAAATACACATAAAGAGATTTGAAAGAAGAATTCCTGAAAATTTCTTGAAAATTTTGTGAATTAGACAAATAAGCACTAAGGCCACGACTGATCAGCTTTAGCTTACGACTACACTCGTTAATAAAAGCGAAGCCTTCTATAAAATCATTATTTTTATCATCGTTTTTGTGGTTCCAATAATGAAAGTCAAACAAACTCATTTACAAACTTTCTCTAAATAAGTATCAAAAAAGTACAACTTAAAAAAAAGGAACTAAATTCTATTCAAAGACTTCCGAACGGAAATCTGAAACGTACCGGTAAAATTCCGACAAGTATCGGATTTGCGAGATATAAAACAGAGTTCTTCGCCGGACCGGACCGTCTGCCGACTGGGTACATACGCCATTCTGTTAGGATTAAGTGTAGAGAAAATTGATTTGAATATTTTAAATCCGGGGATATTGGATGTGAATGTATACAGTATACCTACTGTTCCACTGCTGGAAGAACTTTGGAATTTTTGATTCTTGTAGTACAAAATCCGAAGCCAGTTGATTCCATGTTGGATTTCTATAAAACATTTCAAGTATAGCCCTGTTGAGCCAATTTTTATGTAATTTTTAAATCGATCTTCGCCGCTTATAAACTTCCACACCACAAAAACAAACATAGATGCGCTAATAAATCTGTACAAAGAGACTCATCAACTTACAGTAATTTAACTATAACAAGGTTATATTTCACTAAAATACTTAACTTGCGTATTAATTAACCGGGATCAGCCTTGAACGTCTCGAAAGTAAAAGACAAATAAAATTTGTCATTCGCGAAAACAGTCACGGAGAAAATCTCGCAAAGTCAACTTCTAAATTCTTCACGTTATATACAAACCGGATTTGCTCGAAAAATATCTTTAAAAAAATTAAAGCAACGCTATTTGACAAAAGAAATGGTAAGCCCGGAATGAATTGCTTCGTCCCTTCCCGGGAAGAGTTTAATCATTTTTTTCTTTACGATGTTTTAGCTTCAAGCGTATTATGCGACGCTTATGTGGCGCAGTTGGAGAACACACTTTGATTATGCCACGCTATGTAACATTTCAGTATATTATAGCAATGCAATACCAGTTTGCCATCTCCTGCCACATTGCAACGTTCATTGTTGTATTCGAGATTGAAATATATGATAGCCACTATGCACTGTGGGGCCCAATATTACTGGGCCCTATGGGACAATACCAAAAATTTGCTTTTAGATTGCAATTTACGTAGCAAATGTATACTCTTGTTACTGTTAATCTTACCATTAGGCGAACGGCTTTCTCGATATCTCATTGAGATTTAAAAAACAATACCCATCGCATCCTCATCTCCTTGGTCCCAATATCATTACTAATATTATAAATGCGAAAGTAACTCTTTCTGTCTGTCTGTCTCGCTTTCACGCCAAAACTACTGAACCGATTTAAATAAAATTTGGTACACAGATAGTCTAGAGCCTGAGAAAAGATATAGGCTACTGTTTATCCCGGGAAAATATAAAGCGGGACTTTTATCCCGGAAAAACATTTTCGCGCGGGCGGAGCAGCGAAAAATAATTATATACGTACCTTATTAAGTATCTTTACGTGGCGTAAGCAAAGTGTGATCCCAGACACATCAGCAAATATGAACTTTGTCTTAATCCAAAGGTTTAACTTAACCGTTAGGGACTAGTTGTATTGACTTTAGCTAGACATTGGCCTTAATTCAAATTGGATGTGTGTATATTCTGTGTAAACCAAATAGTGCCGAAACTGTGATGTTAATATTATCTAACAGAGATGGCAGTTGGGCGACTATCTCGTAAGAAATACGCGAAATCTTTCCTACAGGACACTTGTAATAATGTTTTTTTTTAAGCACTGGTGTGAGAAGAAGATTGTACTTCCCATAATGTTTCCGCCATATCGGGCACAAATTCAGTAAATCTATAATCTGAACAATAACATATTTCAAGAAAAAGTTTCTTACTACCTTACAACGTTGTAAAATCTATTAGACTATTATTGTGGTGAGCAATAAATTGATTTGATCTGGAATTGTAATACTACCGGTGATTATTTTCAAATCAGTATAATTTTTTTTGTTTCACATACAAATCGAACTTAAAACCTACCATTTCACAAGAAACTACTATTAAAGCTATGGGATAAAGGCGTCGTAAGTGATTTTAACACGCTTTTATTATTAGAGTATAAAGACTAAAGTTCCAAAGTATAGCATAAAGAATTTAAAGTTAGTCTCTGCCTACCCCTATAGTATAGAGGCGAGAATTATGACTTTAAAGGTGCCCCAGACCAAAACTAAAATGCTGTCTGCAAGCGTTCAACGCCAGACTAGCTTACACACTCATCTATATTTATAATACAACGACTCCCGCGGGACGGTACCTCACCTCCACACTCTCCATATACAAATCGGCTTAATTCCACAAAGGCGATTTCTACGCTCATTTTCACATTTTTAACGTTTGCTTTGCATATTTTTTTGCTAGATTTAATGTGTGATCTACTTATGTAATTTACATTAATGTCCCTAAACGCCATAATAATAACGCCCTTGTGTGTTTCTGTAAAATATTGTAAAACCAGCGCTTTATAAGACATACAACAACAAAAACTCATGGCCAAGCAGTGCATGGTGTTTCGTTTTGGTCATTGTAGCCCAGCAGAATAATTGGATATTAGGACTTAACATCTTATGTCTCAGGGTTATTAGCCTCCTCTAATACTCAGATACTTTGAAGAACTGACGGCAGGTGGGGCAAAAAGGTTCTCGAGTGGAGGCCACGTACTGGCAAGCGCAGCGTCGGCCGTCCACCTGCAAGTTGGACAGACGACTTGATAAAGGTCGCAGGAAAACGCTGGATGCAGGCCGCTTTAGACAGGTCCGTCTGGGAATTTTTAGGGGAGCCCTATGTTCAGCATTGGACGTCGTGTGGCTGATGATGATGATGATGATGAATACTCAGATGGGTTAGACCTTAGTCCACCACACTAACTTAGTGCGGGTTGACGGATTTCACTTTCTTCTAAATATTTTTTTAGAGAATTCTCAGGTACGTAAATTTCCTCACGGTGTTTTCCTACGCCGTGAAGCGCACGATATTTAATAAACAATACCCACATAACACCAAAAAGTCAGAGGTGCCTTGGGTTGCAAACCAGCGGACATCTGTCTTAACAAACCGTTCCATTCCGAACCAGGCTACATTAACCGAAAACAAAAGATAATTCGAGAGATAAGATTTAGGCAGTGTTCAGACTAATTACCTACAACGATAGACAGCGCAGGAGAGGTAATTAGCGCCCGTCGATCCTGCTAATGGGATCGGCTTGTTTTTCGACACTATTCTGCGCAACGTCTATTCTGTTGTCACTTTTTGAAGGCTTTTGGGTTTTTGATCCGTGATGTTATTTTACGAGAGTGATCAGGGTGTATAGTGTGATGAATGGTCACTAACTATAGTTAGCAATTGCAGTAACTTTGAATAAAGTGCGAGAATTATTGTTGACTGCAGCATTTATCAGCTGGGTCGAAGTGGTTCCTACTACTGTCTTATAAACCCTAGATGATAACATAGAATTTTATGAGACCTGGGAATAGGGTTTTTAACTAATTTTTGTTTTAAACCTTTATAAAATACTAGCATTAGCGCGCGGGTCCGCCCGCGTGAAAAAACTTTTCCGGGATTAAAAATAGCCTATAGCTCTCTGAAGTAATGTAGCTTCCTATTAGTGAAAGAATTTTTTTTCCTGAGATTAGCGCGTTCAAACAAACAAACTCTTCAGCTTTATAATATTAGCATAGATTTACGTTATATAAAATCTAACACAGAAAGAATAATTAAAATCCAATTATAATGCTTTAAACCTTAAAAATGCGGTAAAAGGTTTTAATTTCAAAAAACAGAAAAGGGTCACTGTGCAGGCACGTGACGTCATATAGAAATACGATCCGCGCGAAAGAAGGAGAAGGCTCGACATCCCCACTACATGTATACCTGTATAACTCTCTGTCCATTGCAATATTTGAAATATGTATTACTGCCTTATTTCTTACAAACACACTCATGCCTTTTATCTCCGTAGGGGTAGGCAGAAGCGCAACTAGTGCACCTATTTTTCGCCGTGTGTAATCCATCCCATGATATGATAGACGGCGAGCCTAACGCCATTTCGGGCACAAATTCCAGACTCCGGGCTGATACTGAATAGAAAAATCCAATACCACTATGCCCGACCCGGGGATCGAACCCGAGACCTCAGTATTGCAGTCGTACCGTAGTACAACTACGCCACTGAGGCAGTTATTTCTTAATCAATTTTAAAGCTGTTTTCACGGAAGAGTTTCTTATTCGCATTATTTGCTGATACATACAGTATAGTGCACAAAATCAAACACAAAAAAACACCCTATTGCGTCCTTATTACGGCATTCAACATAGCTCGCTATCCTGAGACGGCCAAGTTTTAATATTACCAGTACACTTTCAAATTTCACACAAATTAGAGACATAGAGAGAGCACCATCTGGATTAACATATGCTTTTAAAATAGTACATTGTAGTAGGCCTTTTACGCCAGAAAAGATGTTTCACACAGACGGAGCAGCGAGCAATACCTAGTCTTATAAAAATACTGTTTTACTTCAACACGTGCATAATATTAAATTCTATTTATAATACACTTGTACGTAATTTTGCATACACTCGGACAACTTTGGGTGCCGTTTTGCCAAGAGCAGGTGAATCTCGAATTAGATTTCTATTTCGGCTGATTGCAAACACAGTCATATGTATTTTTAGTCGACCCGTGTACACGATTGTTAAATTTGTTTCTATTCCCATTTTCGTCTAACGTACGCTGGTATTTAGGGTATTGCGAAATTGTTTTAAGCTGGATAAATACTACGTATTAATACTATATAGGTAGGTGCCTATGTGGTTCATCTGAGTGCGACTTTTTTGTCTATTTCTATCGCTAATCAGTTCAAGTATTTTGATTTGATTGACATCTTAGTCAGTCCAATTTGGTATTATGAGACGAATAACGTCTCAGGATGACGAGAGCCGTGCACCTATATACAATACTAGTAACCCCAAATCTTGTGTATAAATTTACGAATTACAGTCGAGACGTTTAAAATTAGGCCAGCAATATTATGGCTCAATTTTATATTTTTATACTTTATAGAAAACTCCCTCCAGGAATAAGCGCGGTTCTAAAGTCACTTTTAATAACATTTCCTGTAAGTTACATTTTTGTTTGACTATAAAAGTTTGCAATGCATTTACCTGCGAAATAATGAAGTAAACAAGAAACGAGACGCGAATGAATTTAACAACTATGACTGAAATGTTGTTAGGAGTTTATACAATGTAAGTCGACAACTTGGTTTGTAGCGCGGCAACTGTTGTACAAAGTAATCAAAACATAACAATGCACTCGGCAGTAAATAAACGAGGTATGGAATGAGAAACGCGAAGTCAACGAGAAATCGTTCATCGGCAAAAGAGTCAGAACAAACAAAAATCGGCTTCTAGATACATACACCGTTAAATTCTCCTTTTTGTGTAGATAAGGCTGTGTTACTCTCTGAAAATCCGTTATTTATGTGTTATGACTCTTTTGATGATAAGCGACATATTAGATATAACAGAGGACGCTCTACACGGAACAATCATATTTTTGTAAATAGAATTAAAGCATGTTATATTGTTTGTATCCAGTTTTGAAGGCCAAAAAAAAAAAAGCAAAAAACTGATTAAATATTTTTAATCTAATCGCCTTACGTCTCTTAACATTTCTCGAATCTCGATTCGCTCTACATCTCTTTTTATTTCTCAATATTTTAATATAACTAGTAATCCTCACGGCTCTGCCCGCGTGAAAAAGTTTTTCCGGGATAAAAATATTTTCCCGGGATAAAAAGTAGCCTATAGCACTCAGGGGTAATGTATAATAGAAAGAATTTTCAAAATCGGTTCAGTAGTTCCTGAGATTAGCGCGTTCAACCAAACAAACAAATAAACAAACTCTTCATCTTTCTAATATTAAGTATAGATTACTTCCGAGAGCTGTGACATTCTTACGCTTGTTACGTAGAAGTTTATGATAGATCTTTTTAAAGTAGTACAACCAATATAGACATGATGTCTACACTCTACAGTCATGTCTACAACACAACCCTGTCATAAAAAGCGAATAATAAAACTATAATTTTGTTCTATAAAAACTATGTCAATTTGCAAATGACTTTTTATGGTGAATATATTGAAGTTGTAGGTTTATAAAAACTGGTTAATTGTGATGCAACTACACTTTTCTAGACTCGTTTCTTGAGCTAATTGTTAGCGAACAAATCTAAAAGCTATAGTCCTCTCCGCTCCTGTAAGTCTCATGTAGTTTTATTTTTAAATTTCAATATAATAACCTATAGATGGTTGTAATTAACAACGAGTTGCAAAATGTATTATAGTGTCGGTGTGTACCTCCTTATTTTTAGCTATATATAGTGTATATAATTTTATTTTATGTTTTTATTTTATTTTACAATTTTAGGAAAGCTTTCAGACTAATTATAAATAATAATTGTTTAAATTAAAATGTGTTACAAATTTGCTGACAACAAGCTTCCGCATATTTGTATCTTACCACTGCAAAAGATAATACAATAATAGATAATACAATTTTTAAGAATTTAACAAATTTACAACGACATGTTTAGGCATTCAAACATATACAATAATACAAGTCCTAGATTATGCTAAAATTTCTGTCGCCATATGAAGTGTAATACAATATGCTGTCCCTTTATCCTGATCCCTATAGACAAATACGTGTACAGTTTGGCTCCAAAACTATATTATTAACTAGCTGTTGCCCGCGGCTCCGCCCGCGTGTATGAGTTTTCCCGGGATAAAAGTCCCGCTTTATATTTTCCCGGGATAAAAAGTAGCCTAAGTACTTATTACATCAGCTACCTGTCAATAAAAGTCCCGTCAAAATCGGTACAGCCATTTCAGAGATTAGCCGGAACAAAAAGACAGACAGACCGACAGACAGACAGACAAAAATTGTAAAAAATGTTATTTTGATGTATGTGCCGCATATATATTCATATAATAATAATAATAATAATACCAGCCCTGTATTAAATACTGCCCACTGCTGAGCACGGGCCTCCTCTACTACTGAGAGAGGTTAGGCCTTAGTCCACCACGCTGGCCTAGTGCGGATTGGCAGACTTCACATACCCTCGAAATTCTTATCGAGAACTCTCAGGTATGTAGGTTTCCTCACGATGTTTTCCTTCACCGTTAAAGCGAACGATAATTGATAAACAATACACACATAACTTCGAAAAATCAGAGGTGTGTGCCTTGGGTTTTGAACCGCCGGACATTGTCTCGGCAGACCGTTCCATTCCCAACTAGGCTATCGTCCACTTTTTTATTTATATTCATATACATGTAGTAAAAAACGGTTATTTCAATATTACAAACAGACACTCCAATTTTATTTATATGTATAGATGTATAGATGTATAGATTACTAGCTGGTATGATAAGGCATCGCGCAGACGGTGTCAAGTTGTTGCCGAAAACCGTAGACTAGTATGAAACGAATAGTTGCTAAAGTAACTATTAGTTGCTTCGTAAATCGTGTACTACTTCGCCAACAAGTCGACAGCATCTACGTAACGTCTTATTGTAAAATAAATAATAAGAAATTAAAATATCTTTCCAATACACGAATCAAAATAATTGTTTCATAATAACGCCTATTTTCCAGCGCGATAATGCATAAGCACCATAGTTTGTCAAAGCCCATACGAATCCCTAATTGGTGTGCGAGAGAGAAAAATTGCTACTGAAACGCTATCTCGTGTGTGAAATGGAACATTCTTTTGAGTGACATTTATAGCGCAGATTTGTGCTGAGAATATCATTTCCAATGTTTTGTCCCATATTTCAATAGCTTCGGAGTTAATGTTGCTCTATTTTTGCATTATTATCTCAGTAGTTCGTTTGGGACTTCAGTCGTGGTCTTTAGTGGAACAAATTGCATACGAACTTAGCATTTATAGATAGCGTCATGCAGGATGATGCGCCCCAATTTTTGAGGTATCGCGCGGTATCGGGACATTGATTATTCACCGTAGTGTGTGTGGGCACTCATAGTAATAAGTGTGTATCTATACTAATATTATAAAGCTGAAAAGTTTGTTTGTTTGAACGCGCTAATCTCAGGAACTACTTCAACGATTTTGAAAATTCTTTCACTAATAGGAAGCTACATTACTCCTGAGCGCTATAAGCTACTTTTATCCCGGAAAAACTTTTCCACGCGGGCGGAGCAGCGTGCTAAAGCTAGTACATAATAAAAGACAAGCAGAATGTCGCACTTACACTGCAAGCGATTACGCAAATTAGTGGGGCGCGTCATCGTGGATAACATTTTCTATAACACACACACATATTCACGCCTTTTATCCCCGAAGGGGTAGGCAGAGGCGCAACTAGTGCACCCACTTTTCGCCGTGCGTATTCCGTCTCATGATGTGATAGGGGGCGAGCCTATCGCCATATCGGGCACAAATTCTTTACTCTGGGGTTATAGTTGAACAAAATAACCTAATATTTCTATTTGACCGGGGACGAACCTGAGACCTCAGAGCGGTAGTCGTATCGTTCTCAATACAATTACGCCACCGAGACAGACAATTAATTATGAAAATATTTTAGAAACATGCATTCAAGTTTCAATGTGTATTATCTCAATGGTTCATTTGGGTGGTTGTTAGCAACTTTATGTTAGACGCAAAGGGATAAATTTGGTGGTTTCTCCATTCATCATGGGACAGAATACACACGGCGAAAAGTGGGCGCATTAGTTACGCCTCTGCCAACCTCTTAGGAGATAAAAGGCGTGTGCGTGTTAATAATTGTCATTTGGAATTGGTAGATTACGATTTCCTCGACGAGATTTCATTGTATTACATCTGAACTTCGTCATTCAATACAAATATATTGGACTATTTTGATAAGGTGTGCTCGCGGGCATGCTAAATAAAATTAATTTCCTACTAAAGTTCTTGCTCTGCTATAAAGCATTTTCTGATATGAAAATGTGTTAGTCTATGTTAAATAAAAAAATATTTATGTGTGAAAGTAAAATAAATAAAACGTAACGTAAATATTTATAATAAACCGAATAACTAAGTAAAAATACAGTTCATATAAATTTTACTATATATTAGATAATCATTTCATATAAAATATTTTAAATAAACAAATCTACAAATATATAAAATACATATTTGATTCATGCATAAACGTAACAACTGTATTATGATAGCATATATAATATAAATGATTATTATAGCGAAACAAATATAGAAGGTTGTCTAGAGGTGATTCAGTGTGCGGGTTGCTAGATATTGGATTAATAAGAATTCTAGATTTTAGTACTTATAGGGCCTATTTTACTGCTTGCTGATAAATCACATAAATGTATAACCCGACCAAATATAAAAGTCAAACTGTAATCTGTGCTCCCAAATAAATGGCAATAAAATGAATAGTATCTAAATTAGCTGTTTAATACGAGAACTGTCTAATAAAATTAACTTGAAACCTGGGAAACCGACCTTTACAGGTCACCTTTACAGGTTGGTGATAGACAAAGCTGTAATACCGAGATGAACTATAGGGTTGCTTAAATCTAAAATCAGGAAGAAAATTTAATAAAATCTTAAGCTACCTTTTTAAATACCTGTCAGGACTTGGGCTTCTTCATCATCATCAATCATCATGAATCAATGAAGTCTACTGCTGAACATCAGCCTCCCCTAAATATTTCCAGAAGGACCTGTAAAAAGAGGCCTGCATCCAGCGTTGGGCTTTTTAATCTAACGAAATACAAAATGAATTCCAAAGTAGTTACTGGTGGTAGGTCTCTCATACGTAAGAGTCCGTCTGGGTGGGTACCACCGCAATGTCTATTTCTACCGCGAAGCAGCAGTGTGCATGCACTGTTGTGTTTCGGTTTGAAGGATATTGTAGCTAGTGTAACTACAGGACATAATGGGACTTAACATCTTATGTCTCAGGATGACGAGCGCAGTGGAATGCCACACAGTACTTTGTACCTCAAGGTGCTGAATGGTGTTGCTATTGTTTATGGGTGGTCGTATCGCTTACCATCAGGCGAACGGCATGCTCGTTTCGTCATTCAATGCCATAAAAAAAAAAAGTAGATATTAATTACATTCATTTTGATGTTGCTTATATTATTATAATCTCTATAACTGTTGTAAATTTCAAGTTCTAGAAAAAAATACCTGGATCCTCCGCGACGTATAAAACCTGTAGAAGAGACTTTACACTAAAGGTTTATACAGGTTTTATAGCGCATATTTATGTCATTTCTCTCAACCTTAAGACCTTTTATTTAAGTGTCTTACAAAGAATACCTATTGCATGTCGGATTCACATCTAGTAGATGTCAACAAAATTATTGTACTGTTCATACCTTTTACTTGCAGCATGCATGATTGAACATCAAATTTGTGAATTACATAATAAAAAATAAAATAAAAAAAAACCTTATTACCCAAATGTGTGAGCTTTTCGCGACTTAAGAAATTACACAATATCTCATCGTATTTTATACGTGTATCTTTGGATTTCAACGGCCCTATTCATAAATAGTTTATAAACGTATTTTAGTTATCGAATGTTTTGTCTTCTTCGAACGAACTTTGAATTGAGTTTGAAGGAAGGAGACAAAACCTATACAACATTAGGTTATTGCCTATTTATGTTTATTCAGGTTGTACTGGGTATTGTTTACTATTTCGTTTTACTGACGGAGATATATAAATGCATTCTAAAACTATTCTTGACTATTCTATGGGTTAGTGGGTAAAATAAAATTTACAAAATAATTCTTGGTAGAAAGGCATCACTGACTGTTTACTGGACTGCCTCAGTGGTGTTATTATATGCGGTTTGCGATGCCAACTTAACGGATTTCCCGTCATAGCGGATTTGGATACGTTGAAAACGGGAAAAAATGATTCTAACGGCTAACGGAATATTTAGCGGGACATCTACCTTCCGCGAAATATGGCCTTTTACATTTGTCAAATGTATATGACGGGGGGAGGGTGGTATACGTGACGAGGCAGCAAGAACCTATCTACGCCCGTGTACATAGAACTTTAGAAATTTTAGGGCTATTATTGACGAATTAAAATAATTAAAATATACAACGATATTGGCGGATTTTGTAAAATCTTGTTGGCAGTTGACGTACTGGGTTCTTCTGCCCAAATCAGCCCTGAATTTAGAATTATACCCGGTAAATGGCAATATCATTGCCCCCTATTACGTGGGATCTATTGTTAATGAAATCGAAATGTGTTACACCTACCTCTGATAAGGGAAGGAGGCGATGTATGTAGGTATTGTTTTTATCTCATTTTTTGTTCATGCATATATTTTAAGACAAGTTCTTGACAGCAAATACAAGAGGCTATGCCTCTTTTCTATTTGCATCAGTGCCTTGTTTCTCGCGACCGACAGAATATTTTAAGTACCTACCTATTGTCTGCCGAAACCCCACGGCGGTCCACTAAAAGTGTCCATTGTGCTAACCTTTGATACTATCAAGTCTTTTACTATTTCTGTCTATGACTAGGCTGACTCGACTGAAGTCTTGACTGAAATGCAACAAAAAGTAAGCATAATATTTTGTATTTAGTGTAGTTATTAAGGTTACTCAAGGATTCAATATTGAAAGGGTATAAGTAATGATGGTTGTATTTGGAAGTTGACTATATGAAAAGACATGCCGAAGCTGTTACTTCATGGCTGTTTTCCGTAAGACAGCGGTACTACCCGGTCAAGCTGGTCCATTTAACCAGGTCTATAGACAACTGTATCATTTCAAATAAAATACAAAATAACAATTTGAAATATTTGAAGTTGCGCTTGCTAGAAACCTTCGGCTCATATTGGGTGAACATCCAAGGTATTGGTATTTTTTTTTTGGTCGAAAGTGGCTGAAGCCGAAGCTTCAGTCGGAAACTACCATTAACTTATTTTCGTACTACTCCTTTAATAAAAAGAGAACTTATTTACTCCTTTAAATTGTCATGGATATTTTCTGAAAATCGCAATCATTATGCCGGCATTGTTTGTCACGACTAAAGCCAGTGTGCAGCACTCGTGCAGGTAAACCACTCGAGGTATGCATTTAATTGGAATCGCGAGGCGTGCGGCGGATTCGAAATTGCAGCCTCCCTCGACTTAATGTTATAATGTATTACATTCCTGCATAAACAGGATGCGGAAAATTCTTTACATTTGGAAAAGTCATTGCTTAAATAATAATGTATGCAGTACTCTTTTTATTAAACTAGCATTTAATCTCGGCTCCACCCACGGGGCAGAGTTATTCCGGCTAAAAAGTAGCCTACGTCATTCCCAGGGTTTCAAACTAAATCTATACCAAACATCTAACTCCTATCGGTCGTTTTTGAGTTTGTCGCCATCAAACAAACAGATAGATAGACACGGCGGGAGAGTTTTTTTTACAATATACTAGACTTTTGCTTGCGGCTCCGCCCGCGTGAATGAGTTTTTCCGGGATACAAGTCCCGCTTTATATTTTCCCGGGATAAAAAGTAGCCTATGTTACTCGCTGATAATGTAGCTATTGGGGAAAGAATTTTTATATTGGTGGTCGGTCTCTCATATGTAAGAGTCCGTCTGGTTGGGTACCACCGCAATGTCTATTTCTACTGGATATGTCCAGTAGTTACACTGGCCTCATTATATCATATCATACATTAAGCCTCATTATAAATGAGACTTAACATCTTATGTCTCAGGATGACGAGCGCAGTGGAATGCCACACAGTACTTTGTAACTCAAGGTGCTGGATGGTGTTGCTACTGTTTATGGGTGGTCGTTTCGCTTACCATCAGGCGAACGGCATGCACGTGTCGTCATGCAAAGCAATAAAAAGAATCGGTCCAGTAGTTTTTGAGTTTATTCGTTACGATCATATAAAAATACAAATCTTCCCTCTCTATAACTTTGTTGTAGATAAAGATACTAATACCATATCTTTATTATATTAAACTGATGGGCACAGTCCTCCTCTACTACTGTGAGGGTTTGTACTCTTGATAAATGACAATATCAAAAAACTTTAGTTTGTTGTTATTAAGGTATCTTGTAAGCGAGGGTCTTTCTGGGTAGGTAGCAATATCTATTTCTTTCTACAAGCAGCAGTGTCCATGCACTGTTGTGTTCCAGTTTAAAAGACAATATATATAAATAAATATATACTTAACATTATTAGACTTAGGCCCCGTTTTTTCAACTGTAGTTGTCTTTTTGTCAGGGTTTTATTAAGCTGGACGCGCTCGCAGCACCTTGTTTTTGTCCCGCAGGAAAAATCCTTCTTATGGATACTTATCTTGAGCCTGGGGAGGGGAAGAATAGTTATGTCGGACTCACCGGCGTTCCGACCCAGATGCCACCTAAATGACCTCTGGGACCCGTCCCTCAAATTATGCCGGCATACCGACTAAAACCCGCGGTGGCCCGCTTCTGCGCATGTGGGACGGTTCCGGAGGGTCGTGAATGCATCCGAATTCGCCGGACCCGTCTCCGCGCAATACCGCTTCGCAGCTCGCCTCTTTGCGCTCAGAGGTCCCCTTCTTTAATAGCAGCACGATGATTCCGTGCTGCCGTCAACTTGAGACTGCGCATTCCCCGCTGCGCAGCCGCAACTCCCACTAGCTCCCTTTTAGTCGCCTCTTACGACAGGCAGGGAATACCATGGTGGAATTCTTTAAATGCCCGCATACCACAGGGCGGGGCGCTCGCAGCACCTGGAGCACTCGAAGCTCTGCGAGCGCGCCCAGCTTAATAACACCGATGATTACACTATCTACAGTTGAAAAAACCCGGACTTAACATTTACAGTCTTACTGATAATATGAACTCGTCTTATTTTGTAAACAATTGCTTTGCCACCGACAAGCATAAATTTTACTTATAAACTTGTTTTAGCGTTAAGAGGTGGTTAAATATTGCTTAAATAGCTGTCAAAATTAAACATCGCCGCGCCGTTTCTTAGTTTAAACCTACTTAAGAGGCAGGGTTTTGACTTACAGCTGATCGAGTAAACGAGTAATCGAGTCAACTGTAAATATTTGATTATCTGTGTGCGTCTTCATGAAGCAGCAGGTAACCCAAGTTTTTGATTAAGGAAAAGTTAAGCACTGATTACAAGTTTAAGAGCAGATTAGTCAAGCCGTAACTAAGCATAGCTATGTGATTTTTTTATAAGTTAGGCTGTTAATCTCCAAATCATATAAGAGCAGTATAAGGTACAACTTAGTAACTCAGTTTTGTTTTGTCTTGTTACTATTTATACAGTCGCAGAAACCATGCGAATTACTTCTAATCATTCTATTGTATAATAATAGGAGAGAGAATAAAATTATCCTAGAAAAATAAACATTTAAATAACAAAAACGTAATCCAAATTGGATCGGCGGTTTTTGAGAAAATCGCAGAAATACAAACTTACAAACGGATCGAATGCAGGCCCTCCTTTTCTCAAGTCGGTTAAAACAGATTTCATAGAACCCACCACAAGTTATAATTTCCATAACACAATAGGATTCAATTTTGTCACCAAAATTCGGCCATTATACCAATTATTTAACATTTAGGGTCACTTATTGGATCGTCCGTGTGGTTTTAATTTACAAAAACCAATAACCGCGATTCAATATAAAATAATCTAGATTTTATTAAATGTCGGAGCTTGTCGTTTAATGAGTTTAGGATTTAAACAAGATTAATGGGATTTTTCGGTAACTTAGAATGGTTTATCGACGACCTAGTTAGGGAAATCAAGGTTACACGGGTCCCAGCAACGAGGCTTAGAGACGATTAGGGACTTAATTGAGGTCGTCTACAGATTCACAAACATATTAGCTTTTATAATTTTTCCGAAAATTATCTACGAATATTTTTTTGTCGCTTTCGAATAACATCATAATAAGTGGTAAACTTTTTATGCTAGGTATTTCTCGTGGCTTCACTCGCGTGAAAAGCCTTTCAAAGATACCAAAAACGCCAGCGCCATCTGTTTAAAAATTCTGACGGAAATTATTTTCCATGGGAGCAAATCATCTTTATAAAAAGCCTGTAGGGACACACACACTTCCACAACTATATAAGTGGAATGAATGAAGTGAATGAATAGGAAAGGCATCAGTGCGATTGGTATGAGTGAGCTGACTACACAGGACGGAGTGGAGGCTGCCGCGTTGGTCTACACGGAGGCGGTCGTCGCGGCTTGTGAGGCAGCGATTCCCCCGATACGTCCGCCGCATCTGAAGCGGAATCCCCCTTGGTGGAGCAGTGAACTTCAGAGTATGAAGAAAAACGTTGCCACAAGGAGGAGACGAATCAGATGCGCTGCACCCAGGCGGAGGGAGTATGTCGTCCAACTGTACCTTGCGGCACTCCAGGAGTACCGTGAGGCCGTACGGGCCGCGCAGACGGCTAGTTGGAAGAAATATTGTACTGCTG